>JASDFA010000007.1:115535833-116774166 GCA_035772735.1 Datura wrightii | reverse complement strand
CGCCGCCAACTCAAGATTGTGGGTCAGGTAATTCTTCTCATGAACTTTCAGCTGTCTGGAGGCATATGCTATAACCTTGTTGTGCTCCATCAAAACACAACCAAGGCCGATCCTTGAACCCTCGCAGTACACCACAAACCCATCCGTACCCTCCGGTAGAGTTAACACCGGTGCTGAGGTGAGGTGAGTCTTTAGCTCCTGAAAGCTTCTCTCATAAGCTTCCGACCATTGGAATTTCACTTTCTTTTGGGTCTATTTAGTCAATGGCGCTGCAATGGATGAAAATCCCTCAACAGACCTTCTATAGTAGCCGGCTAAGCCCAAAAAGCTTTGGATATCTGAAGGATTCACCGGTCTAGGTCAAGTCTTCACCGCTTCTATATTTAAGAGTCCACCTGTACGCCCTCACTTGCCTAAAAATGCCACTGAGTTAAATCAAAACTCACACTTGCTGAATTTAGCATATAGCTAGTGATCCTTGAGAGTCTGTAGCACCACCCTCAAATGAGAGGCATGCTCCTCCTCGCTCCAAGAGTATATCAGGATGTCATCAATGAACACGATCATGAACATATCCAAGTATGGCTTTAACACCCTATTCATCATGTCCATAAAAGCTGCAGGAGCATTCGTTAGTACAAAATATATAACTACAAACTCGTCATGACCATACCGCGTCCTGAAGGCTGTCTTCGGGATGTCGCCCTCCCGAACTCTGAGTTGATGGTACCCAGATCTAAGATCTATCTTCGAAAAGCACTTGGCACCCTGAAGCTGGTCAAACAAATCATCAATTCTGGGTAGAGGGTACCTGTTCTTGATAGTAACCTTGTTCAATTGTTGATAATCAATATACATACTAAAAGAACCATCTTTCTTTCAGACAAAGAGAACTGGTGCACCCCATGGGGATTTTCTCGGTCTGATGAAACCCTTATCTAACAGGTCCTTCAACTGCTCCTTCAACTTCTTTAACTCGGTTGGGGCCATTCTATAAGGAGGAATAGATATAGGGTGCGTACCGAGAAGAAGGTCAATACCAAAATCAATCTCTCGCTCGAGAGGGATTCCCGGTAGATCATCTGAGAAAACTTTTGGATACTCACATACTACTGGGATTGACTGGATAGTCGGGGTCTTGAACTCAACATTCTTAACCCTAACTAGATGGTATACACAACCCTTAGAAATCATCTTCCTGGCCTTAAAATAGGAAATAAAATGACCTACAGGCACGACTGAACTTCCCTTCCACTCTAAAACTGACTCATCCGATAAGCGGAACTCCACCACATGGGTTCTACAATTAACGAAAGCATAACACACATACAACCAATCCATGCCCAGAATAATATCAAAGTCAGTCATGACTAACTCTACTAGGTCTGCGGATGTGACTTTCTACAATACTACGATCGGGCAACTTCTATACACCCACCCAGCTACAACTGAATCACCAATGGGAGTAGAGACTGAGAATGATTCTGATAGAATTTCGGGATTGACTCCAAAGCTACTAGCAATATAAGGTGTCACAAAAGATAAGGTATCCCCTGGATCTAACAAAGCATAAACATCAAGGTGAAACACTCGTAACATACTAGTAACCACATCTAGTGAAGTTTCCTACTCCTGACGCGAGGCGAGGGCATAGAATCTATTTTGGCGCTATCAGCCACCCCCACTAGTGGATGCCCTCTGCGGAGCTGAGCGTGATAGAGCTGCTGCTGACCTGGTAGTTTGTGCACGACCTCTATCATCACCCTGTCTAGCCAATGGACATGCTCAGCGTATGTGACCGGATCTACCGCACCCATAACAAATATCTGAGTCGAGCAAACACACCCCGGCATGACTCTTGCCACACTTCCCGCAGGACGGAAATGTGTGTTCTTCCTGCATGCCCCTATGGTCCCTCGAACCTAAGGCCCTGCTCCTCTGATCACCCTTCGATCTGGATAGAACACTGGCTGATGATGGTGTTGGGGCTAGTGACTTTTGCTGAATCTAAGGGCGGTGACCACCGCCGGATCTCTGCTGAGTGAACCCATAGATGTCTGTTCGAGATCTTTTGGCCTCTCTCTCCCTCATATGCGTCGCCTCCATCTTCTGAGCGTATAAGACTATCCGAGGGAAATCCATATTCTTGTGGAGCATAGTGGTCCTGCAATCTTTGTCCAAATAGTTTGCCACCCCATGAACAAATCTGCTCACTCGCGCCCTTTGATCGACCACTAACTCTGGGGCGTACTTTGATAAGCGAGTGAACTCAAGGGCATACTCCAGTACGATAATCTTCCCCTGCTTAAGATTCACGAACTCAATTGTCTTCAACACCCTCATCTCTTGAGGGAAAAATCGGTCCAGAAAAGTAATGTGAAATTCCTCCCAACTGATAGGGCCTGCTTCGGCTGCCCTACTATCCTTCCACCATCGAAACCAAATGTGTGCGACCCCCTTCAACTGATATGAGGCCAACTCAGCACACTCTACTCCATTCAACCCCATGACTTAGGTGATCTTCACAATCTTATCGATAAACTCATGTGGATCCTCGTCCACCTTGGACCCAAGAAACTCTAGTGGGTTCATCCTTAAGAAATCTCTAACTCATATCGCCGCCGCATTCCCATTTTGCAGGACATGCACCACTACTTGCTGGTTGAACTTGGTGGTCAAGGTCTGCGTTAGCATCTGAACGGCTGCCCGAAATTTCAGCATGGGCAACCGACTCCGGTGCATGGTGCTCCTGGACTGGTGGGGCTTATTGGTGCCCGTCTCTGTTGCTATCCTCATGGACATTTTCATTTCCATTCCTTCTATCATTAACTCTGTGGGGAGCCATGATTCTGCAATCGCGAATAGCATGAGTTAGAAGGATAGGGAGACATTTCATCGCATGAAAGTGTGGCGCGCTTCACACCCATGAAAAAGACTCTACTTAACACGAATTGTAGACACCCTAGGACACTTCAAACCTATTGCTCTTATACCAAGTTTGTCACGACCCGAATGTAGACCCGGATCGCAATAAGGGACAAGGAGCCCCGAGAGACTCCAAGTCGACCCATGGCATTAACAGACATCTAACTTAATCAAATAAAGCGTAATACTCAACATAATAACATAGCGGAAGCATAATCATGAAATAACATAGAAAGCGGAACGCACTTCATACATGACAGCTGGATACTAAATATAGTCTGAAAGCCTCTAACATATCTGATGGGTTGATGGGACAACACCCCCAACTAACCCAACAAGTCTGAAAAACTAAACATAAAGGATAACTGATATCAACTGGTCCTCGGGAGATGAGGAATCACCAATGAACTGGATGCTAACTCTGGGAACGAGCTAAAGACAGTGTTGGGTCTGAAGATCAGGGCCTGTATCATGAAATGATACAACATAAAGTATGCAATCAGTACGTGAAATGTACCAAGTATGTAAGGTAAGTAAAACGAATATTTTAAATACATAAAAGCTCATAAGTAGGACAACATGCTCATAACATAAATTTCATAATGCAACATAAGGCCCAAGGTTTTCAAAATATTCGTAACCAATCATAATCATAATAATAGGAGAAAAGCTTCATTAAACGTAACTTGAGCCAAAAATAATATGAATATAATCATGTATAAATCATGAGGAACAATGGGAGGACTCGTCATAACCGACACCATCATGGTAGAGCCTTACATGATGCCCCAACTATCTCACTCAAGTGGGCAGAGTCGTCGCAGGCTTGCCAGGCAAGGGACGTGCAGTATGTGATATCACGAAAGAGGAGATCCATTAACATTATAATGTATCAATATGAACCTACGGTGGCAGTAGTTATGAGACACTGGCGTACTCCTTTGAACACTGGGCTATTCGGTGCTAGACACTGCTCCCAAAAATATGCACATTAGGCTCGTATGTAAATCATAAACATCATTCATGAGATTCATGGCCAAATAAACATTAACATCGTTGATCCCTATTTACATAAATGTTTAGCCATGAATTAAGGACCCATGAATCGGCCAACGTAATAAATCGATAAATCATAAAATTCATATCATAAATCATAAATCATACTTGAACATGTTGACATTGCCCAATACTTTAACATGCTTGAAAATACTCAATTCACTTGAAAATATGATTATAAACATGGGTAAATTGAAAACATGCTTTTCATCATTAATATATCATCATACATGAACATTCATCATAAATCTCAACTTTCATAAACTTCTCATAAATGGGATTTTAGATTTATAAAGCTTGAAACATGATTTTAATGAAAAACAACGTAAAACTTACCCATGATTCATTATTCAATAATAAAAACACATTTAGATCATACCCATGTAGAGAATTAGGAATTTCATGTATTGGGTTAAAATCTCATAGAATCAACATAGGAATTTCCATGATTTAGAAAGAGATTGGGCATGGGTATGAACGAATTCACCATTCATAACCCTACATACCTGGGTAGATCTAATTTTACCACTCCTTGATTTTTCAAAGAAAGATTGAAGGAAATCTTGAAGAAATCTAACTTGATCACCTCCTAAACCCCTTCAATATGCATGCATGGATGTGAATGAGCCTAGGATAGAATTTTCCCTTATAAAACACTGCATTTCGAGCCTTAAATAATGTAGTTTAGGAACCTAGGACGTAGGAATAACAAAAATACCCTTAATAAATTTTCTGAAAATTTTGCACTAGCAGTGACAACGACCGATCCTACTGGTCGTGCCTTGATACCACGACTTCTGGTGACCGTCCGTTACATCACCTGCCAATTCAACTTCTCAGATTCTAATCCCACGACTCAATAGGACGAGTCATTACATAATACGATGATCCGTTGGATCCTCCCATTATTCCTCCTAACGACCTGCACCTGGGCTTTCCCACGAGCCACACCACGACTCGTACCTCCTTCCAGCGAATCGTGGTTTCCATCCGTCACCTCGACTGGAGATTTTTCCTACTCCTTTCCACAGTTACTTACCACGATCCGTTGTTATACACAACGAGTCGTTCTATGACTCATTACTACCTCATAGACTAAAGGCCAGCCTCATCACGACCACAAACAACGACTCGTGACATCAAACCACATGTCGTTCCTTGACCCGTTACTCCCAACTCCGATCCTGTTGTACCTTACCACGAACACCTCCCACGGGTCGTTGGTGTGACTAACGATCCATGGCATGACCCGTTCTGTGAAAATTTCCCAGATTTCTTCCATTTTCTATTTTTAAATTCCGGATCTAGTCTCAGGCATTTTTGGGGTATTACAGTTTTGGACATAACTTGGGAAACAAGGATCAAAGGAAACCCTTATTGAACTCCCACATACCTAGTTGAAGAATCCCCATCAATGACTTGAAGCTTGCAGCACCATGGAGGGAAACCATAGTTCTTGAGCCTTGAGAGAAGAAGGGAGAAGATGACTTGAGGATGATTTTGAGTAGAATGAGGGATTGGGCTAGAAAAATTCCTTTAAATCATCCCATAGGAAGCCTAAAATGACCTAGTTTTGGACTTAAAAGCATCTAAAATTACAAAAGTACCCCCAAAACTTCACAGTAAAGACTGTCACATCTAGTGCTACGGCTTGTAGAACAATACCACGACTTATACTGAGTCTCGTGGTCTCAAGTCCTACCTCAGATCATTCTCTGAACTTCATGTCACGGGTACCAACCACGATCCGTACCTCCTTACCACGGGTCGTACCTAGACTCATGGTTCCTCACATCATCTCAGTACATTGCTCTGAATATCTTCCTACGACCCCCTGGTATGACTCGTGCCATCTAGGTACAAATCGTAGGCCTCTGTCGTAGCTTAACTCGATCATTCCTGGACACCATGTTACAGCCAATATTACGACTCGTATCCCCCAGCAACGAGTCATACTGAGGCATATTGCAGACTTTTCTCTGGTCAAATTTCAAATCCTGAGTCTAGTCTTAGGAAACTTTGTGGTGTTACATTAGTTTGTAAGTTTTTATTTTTTTTTTGTATTTCTTATGTATGTATCTTAATATTTTTGTATTTCTAATTGTACAGTATATAATTTTAGCATAATCATTATTTGTGAAGAAGAAGAAGAAGAGGAAAAAATGTGCATGAATGTTAGAGAATAATCGGAGAGTAATTTTAGCATAATTGCGATTTGTAAAGAAGAAGAAAAAAATGTGTAGGTTTATGAAGGAATAAGAATACATGCTTCTGTAGGAGTAAGTTTAGCATATATGATACGGCACACGCAATAAAAATTACAGTTATTAAGTGATCAAGTTTAATTAGGATTTATTATACAATTACTCATATTTATCAGGATTAAGTGACCAAGTTTAATTAGAATTTGTTATAATTATTCATACTTATCAGGTAAATTAGATAATTCAAAAATAGTAGTTTTAGTAAGCATAAAGTTAGTGGTAATATAAGTAATTAATTTAGTAATATTGCGTGTCCATGTAATTTTTTCATTAAGTTTTAATTGCTTTATTTATTCTTTTATAATCTTTTGATAACTTATAAAATTAATATTTTTCTATATTATAACTAAATATAACATTTTAAATAAAATAAAATATCTTTTTAAAACACTTTGACAAGATTTTTCATAAATTAATTTGGACTAGATATTAATCCGAACTTTAATAATTAAAATGAGTTGAGCTGAAATTAGTTTAACTGATAAATAACCAAATGAATTATCAATTTAAATTTGAATAAGTTGCACAAATTATGATCTTATGGGCCGAAAGAGTAACGTGAGAACATGGAACGAGTTATAACGTGAGTTACGGGGAGTTTGATTTTGGTTGGGTTTTAAGGAGAGTCGCAGAGAAGAAGGTTATTTAGATTATTTAGGAAGCTTTTTGTTTCTTTTCTTTTTTAGCTTTTTGCTTATTTTGTATTTTTTTTTTCAATATTCTGTGTTTGGTTTTTTTCCTTTTAAAAGATTATAAAAATAAGATATGATTATAAAATATTACAACTCAACACTTGCAAGTTGCAATGAAAGGAATCACAAAATAATAATAATAATAATAATAATAATAATAATAATAATAATAATAATAATAATAATAATAATAATAATACAACCATCACATAACCCGGAGCGAATTTATGTATAAATTATGGCACGTGAATTCGTGGTCTCTCCATAAAACTAGATATTTTATGTATATATTTTTAAAAATTGGTATAATATGATATGGTGGCACTCATCCTATGAGAAGACTAATTGGTGTACTTGGTTGAAGGTTGAGTTATTAATTTTGAGTATTTGGGTTCAAATCCAACTTATCACATTTCTTTTGCTTTATTTTTAATGGTGCACCCGTATTCTAGAAATTCTAGATTCGCCTATACACATAACTAGTACTTGAATTTGTATGCACAAAAGTACGTAAGAAAAGATAGAAAGGGAAGGGTGAGTACAGAAAATATTCGGTTAAGTCTCATCGATCATCCCCTAAAAGGTTCATGGCGAGACTTCCAGTATTTACATATATTTTTTCCGTCTTAATTTAAGTGTTTTAATTTAACTGAAATACGAAATTTAAAAAATAAAGAGAGATTTTCAAATTTTAAAAGTGATTTTAAATTAAAAATATATGTAATTTTTTTAAATCTTGTAATCTTAAATTGACCATGCAAAATTTAAAAACTTATTAAATATAAAAAAATTACATTCTTGTTTAGACAAATCAAAAAGACAAACAAGACACTTAGCAAAGAGTAAGATATATAATTAGGGGTAATTATATGTAAAATAACTAAAATATTGATATCACTACGTACCTCTGATGGCAAATAAAATATATAACAATGTGTTCAATAACTCGAATATAAACATTATCAAGAAAATAATCTAACAAAGCTTAATATAATAATTAAGTGTGGCAAATTTCATAACCATATAAATCATTTGATTAAGTTTTAATCTTTTATAAGTTAAATAAAATAAAATATTTTTTATATAAAAATAATAATTTTTAATATATAAAAATAAAAATCTCTTTAACAAAATTAAAAAATAATTTCTTTCGTCTAATTTTAAAAACAAGTCTAGTTACATATGTATTGTAGTTATTATTATATAGCTATTCATGACATATTATTATCTATTTAAGTCTATTTATAATTTTTATGTCTTTTATTTTATGTAGTCCAGAAAACTTGATTAATTTATTTAAAAAACAATTTTGATCTCATATTTATTTGATTCTAGGTTAATTTTCTATATAGCTATCAGAAAATTGATTTCTGATGCAAATATTGATTTGATTTTAAATGAGAAATAACCTATTTTTAGCCCAAAATCGACTCAATCCATCAGCCTTTTCTCTGGTCACCTCATTAACCCCCCGTCACTTAAATCTATATATATTATAAAGCTAAGCAATAGAAAAGTGAGGCGACGCCTCTAATAGGCTAGGATTTGTATTTATCTTTTTCTCTTAATTTTTTGACCTTTTTCTCATATATTCTCTTAAAATATTTGTTGAAAAATTTATTTTCATAACTCACCTTTTTATTTTCATAACCTATATCTTTAATCTCAATAAATCACAAACCTTTCATTTCATAACCTTCAAATATTTAATTTATAAATTTATGATTTATTATATATGTTTCCTCCATGTATATCTATTTAAAGAAATTGTAAGGCAAAGATTACTCTCATATTCACATTGTTATAGTTTGTTGGTAGAATTTTTTTGAGATGGATATAATTTCATATCCATTAAAGCATATAGACAATATTGATGTGGAAGCTATGGTGTAGGTGGTGTTTCGATATTTTTCTCTATTTTACTACATCTAACTCCACTTTTGCCTATATAACCCCATTGCATATAATTTTTCGTTTGATTGGTTGTAGCAAGGAGAAAGTGTAGAAATTTGTGTCTTAACATCTTTTTTCGTATAAGTTAAATTTCATATAATATCCCAACATAAGCTTAGAAGATGTAGTCGTTCAAGAATTATTTTTTATGTGTGTCATACTTTAACATGAAACAACTTATTATGAAGGTACTTTTGATTTTATATAATCTTTTATATGCTTATTCTAAGATCATTTTTTTGGTTCAATTTCCTAACTATTTTCTCTCTTTTCTTTTTCAGTTATCTTCTTCAATCTTACAAGTTGTAATTTTTACCTTTAAAAGTGAATATATGTGAACTAGTAAGAAAGACAAAAAAGATGAAGAAGATCATGAACATGCCAAACAATATAAAGAAATCAAAGTCCAACTACATACCAAAATACTTTGTTAGTATATAGTATATGCGAACATGTTCATCAACATTTGTAGTACATTCCCAACATTATATGCACTCCACCTAAAACTAAACTTGATTATGCTAACTGAATACTATTTTGTTATTATATCAATGTTTCATTCCAACTTGAAAATAAATTCAAGTTTGAAAATTTATTTTATAAGTAAAAAAAAAATCTTTTAGTATCCTTTCAAAATCGAAATTATTATTTGTAACAATTATTGGTAGACATTTTTTTTCTAAAAGGAAGAGAAGGGACTATTGAGTCTTTTTTTTCAATCATATAAGGAACATAAAGGTGCAAGTATGTCAAAAGGTAATAATATTTTTCTTATTTTTTTAATATATCACATGAATAAATATAAATAGAAAGGGTAAAAAGTAAATTTAAAAAAAAGAAGAAGATAAAAGATAAATAAATTTTTGACTTTAGAGAATGTCAATAACATCTCTCATTACCCAAAATAATAATAAAGATAGGAATAGAAAAAGTGACATCACACCTCTCTTTGGTCAAAAAACACAATTACCATTTTTTTTACTACTAAAAGTATTATAAAAATCGAGAGAATAAAAATCGATGGATAGAGTCGGTCTAAAAAATCGAGGGAAAATCAATTCAGTCCGTCAGTTTTTATTTTTATTTTTTTGATATTTTTAAAAAAACCAACAAACAGTGTAGGTTGTCCGTCGGATTTTTTCGCGCAAAAATCTGCGAAAATTTTTTAAAAAGAAAAATCGAGGGACTCCCTCAATTTTTTATTATTTTTAAATAAAAATCGAGGGATTGGGTCAATTTTAAAGTGTAAAATTACACTTGAAGAGTATAAATAAAAACGAAGAAAAGATTTCATCAAATAGCATATATAGTCGAGTGGTAGAATTGTCTAATACCATAATAAATACTTGGGTTCAATTTCAAGTAGCTACATTTTTTATATATATTTCTGAAAAACCGACGGACAAACCTAACCTGTCCCTCAGTTTTTTTAATTTATTTTTTATAGTCAACGGACTGGGTCGGGTGTCCCTCGATTTTAACCGACCATGTTTGTCAATTTCACAATTCTGTCAAGCCAAATTTCGATTGCGATAAGTGCGTCGGTTTGGCATCGATTTTGCTCAAAAAGTCGACCCTTTTCGTCGGTGTTGGCCCTCGTTTTTTGAGCAGTTTTTAGTAGTATTTTTTTTGGGGGAGTGGGGGGGATTCTATTTTTTCCTCATTTATGTGCTATATTAAGAAAATTTAAAAAATCACTCTTTTAACTCTATTAATTATATTAAATATGAAATGTTGAAAAACTAAAAGTCATTTCTTAAAGTTTTTTTAATGTAAAACTTAATTGATCTTTATTTTCATTACTCCAATAATCTTTTATTATCATAATAAAATCAATAATAATGAAATATTAATCCCATAATTTTTATTGAAAAAAATCAATCTTATCAATCTAACATTTGTTTATGATTAATTAAGTTCATTAGATTCTTTATAGCATGAATGTCATATTTATTCTAGCAGATGACTTAACACTTTTTTAGGTCAAGAAATATATTATCTTTTTTCCCCTTTTTTTAATTTTTTTTAATTGATCATATAATTTAAAAACTCGCGTACAAATTTATGATAGTTTATTGTGTTTCTCCATAAATATTTATACAAATATCTCCCTCTCTCTATCTATATATGTGTGTGTGTGTGTGTGTGTGTATGAAAAGATATGGATGTGCTGATGTGGCATGCTTATAGGAAGGATATGGATGTGCTGATGTGGCATGCTTATAGGAAGGATATGGATGTACTGATGTGGCATGTTTCTAAAGTCATCATTCCTATTTATCTTTTTTTCTGCTTTTTTGAATATTTTTCTACCCATTTATTTAATTATTACCATTTAATTTTATCACATACACCCACCCACCCACCCACCCACCCACCCACACACACACACACACACATATATATATAAAGATTCGAGACTGCTAGTTAAGTTGGTGACATTGGTTCCCCGTTCCCTACTCTCCTATCTCCCTCACCTTGATTGGGCTCTGGCTTAGTGTGATTAAACTGTGAATCGAGTCAGGAAAAAGAAGTCCAGCTCCAGGTGAGGCTCGTACTGTGGAGTAAGCGGAAGAAAACGTAAGGTCGCGCGTTAGCACTCCTGCAACAAAAGGGATGCGTTAAGGCACAACGGCTTTTGCACAACTGCTACGCCCACCTACTAGGATGAGGCATAGCGGGAATTGAACCCACATCTTGTTGAGCTACTCTAGCAATATATATATATATATATATATATATATATATATATATATATATATATATATATATATATATATATATATATATATATATATATAAATAATTTGTCAAATTTTTGACTTTTTACTCATCTACTTTATCAATAATTTAATATAATATCCACACTTTGCTCAAGATAACATGCACCTAGCTCCTATATATGCCCTACATAGTAGTTATGTAATTTTCTTTATCATCATATTAGCGCTGAAATTTTCATCTTACTATGATGATTTATGATAGGAGTTATTTTTTTAACAGAATACTTTTGTGCTTATTGATCATATTTTTTCTTAGTTCGAAAAAAGGTGATATCTGGTGTTATTTCTCACGCACTTGAAAATATTCATGGACTATTAAATTTATTGGATTAAGCTAACTTAATTTGGATATCGTGTTAACCCGATTTGATATACACAATTCTCCCTTATTTGTGAATTAATTATTCAAATTTAATTTTAAAAAGTTTGAAATGTGACATGATAAGGAAGTTAATTGAGAAGATGTCACATGAAATTTGAAATAATTACTCCAGCAATTACTTACTCTTTTTATTTTATATGATAAAATTTTACTTGACGTGTATAAATTATAATATAATACTACTTTCCTTAGACTATACATGCAATTTAGAACTTGAAAGGAGCAGGATAGAACTTATGTATGCCGATTCTACATCAATTGTTCTCTTGATTGTAGTTTGAATAAACTCTATAGATTATTTATTTCTCTAATATAAATATGAATAGTCCCACTTGACAAATAGAGAGAGCAGTGGCGTTGATTTGTATCAAGAACAAGTTGACGAGAAATGATGTATATGCACGAATTGGATTTTGGACATATCTTGGTCACTAGCTAATAATAGGGTTTAGATTTGTGCATTATTATAAGGTTATGTGATTGTACTCAGAAATGGCTTTGCACAATCTAATTAATTGAATTAACCTGTGCTTGTAAATTGTAATGTATGTGTTGGAAGTGCTCATCAATTTTTGTTGAAGAAGTTGTGTAAATTATTTTGTTATGAAAAGGCTAGTTCAATTGATGATCAAGTTAGGAGCTAATTACTGGTTAGAACCTCAATGTTTAAAGGCGGAATGATGCATTAAACATACCAAGTAATAGAACCTCAATGTTTAAAGGTGCAATGATGCACTAAACATACCAAGTAAGAACGAGCACACATTCTAATGTATCCATTTTTTTCATTTTTGGCCTTTGGACTTTTTTTGTTTAATTCATTAATATGTTACGTTTCAATTATCGAATCAATTCTTAAAATAATAATAATAATTTAGATGATATTTTATTTTATTTTTTACATGTGTGTTATCTAAGTTAAATAAAGAAAATTGTATTTCATTACAATATTTTTCTTTGTAATATATATTGTTGCTTGATCTTTCAAATTAATAATAGTAATAGTGTCATACTGTCACACCCCGCCTTGGGGGGTATGACTGGTACCTGGTGCCCTACTGGGACCTGAACTACTGGACTGCTAAGTCTGTGCACATCTGGTGCCTGGCTGGCTCTAACTCATATTTCTGGAAACAAAGGGCTATATAACGGCTGTAAACACAGCCCCCGGCCTATTGGCCTATAGCCTCCTGTACCTGTACTAACAGCTGACCAGAAACATATCAATTCAGGGAAACCTATGCGGGCCGACAAGGCCACCATGCTGTCTAGTTATCTATAACTCAATCATAAAATACTAGAAAGCTACGTGAACGGCAAGGTCACCACTACTGGCAAACTATGGCCCCACACGGCCAACATAAAAGAAAGAAAGAGTACTAACAACTATACAACTGCACGGCCTCACACGACCGGCTCATCTGACCACAGAAAAATATATACAGACTGCAAGCCTCTAGGAATAGCAATAGAAATGATCGGGACAGGGCCCCGACCTACCCGTACTATACAACAAAAGAAACTGAAATACACCTCTGGAATTCAGTCTCCGGATAACAGGAGCTGAATACTCGGTTGCTGACAGGAATCACGTAGTATCGCCTGCTCGTCTATGAGTACCTGCAGGCAAGTAATGCAGCGCCCCACCGGGCGTCAGTACCGCTGGTACTGAGTATGTAAAGCAATAACTGAAAGAAACATCTGAAAATAATAATATAACTGATGAAACTGAAGTAGAAGGAATAGATTAACTGTCTGATATTGTAAGTCATACCTTCTCTTAATTATACTGGAAAGAGTAGGAGTCATACCTGAGGATTGATCGTTCTACTGTCGATCTACTCGTATCTACTGTAACACAGTATAACATATCATAACATACATAGCACACACAAACCTTACCCGGCCCCCATAAGCCGAGAGGTACAACCAGCATAGAATCTATACCCCTACCCCGGTCATCCCATCTCCTATAACCCTGTAAGCATCCTGTCGGTCCCCTGGGTATGCACTTGGGCTCGCTGAGCCCCTGACTATAACTGTACCTGAGTCCGGAGGACTCCTGAATCAACACCCCGGGCGTATCCGCTCGACGGGGGTGTATAAGGGCCGACCAAGGCACAATATGGGGAAAACTGGCATCCCATCTTCGTCCCCTGGGGGACGGCATGCCACTCCGTAGAGCGACGTATCCTCGTCCTCTGGCGGACGAGTCGATACAGCTATTAACCCTGGGGCGGTCATGGATGCTAGGTAATCCAACCCCAAACAATACAACGGTCTCAACTAATAATACTGTCTGCGTATCTCACATGGTGAGGCTAATAGGGGTAAAGTATCGTATATATTACATGCTGAACTAATGATAGTAATCTGTACGTATTTAATACGTGCTGTGACTGGTAAATATGTATATATGAATATAGACTCCTGCCAGACTGTACTGTGGAAAATGCTATACGAAATATAGTATTTCTGCTGCAACCTATGTTGCACACTGAGTTTCTGTATTAATGTGATTTACTATTCCTAACATGCGTTCTAAACTTTATTTTAGCCTGCCATTCTATTTCTGAGTTGCTTACGGATATTACATCGCTTTACGGGGTTTCAACTGAATATAATAATATCTTAACATTTCATATCACATCACATACTGAGCATGCTGAGCAGTTTCTAATACTTGTGTTAGAAGCTATGTCGTATTAGTAAGTTTCACGCAAGTTACAACCTGATGCTTCTAATACCGTATCAACATTCACAATAAACGTAACACTTGACTTCTGAACATTCTACTGGCCTGTAAATTACTATACTGCACCGATATTACTTAACTTGCCGAGAGAACTAGCTTTACATACCTTATTCTTGAACTATTCGTCCGTCGGACGAGGCTCGGCCTGTACTTCAACTATTTTCTCCCAACTGCATTCATAAATAAGTCAATTAATACTAAATACAGCTTTATTGTAAAGAGCAACGTTACTTTCGATATAGTTTATAGCCTAAACTTAGGCTTATCGAAAGACGGTCGAAAACTCGCTATTTTTCAGCGGTCCAGAAGGGAGAAGTATTCACTTCACAGCTAGGAACACATAGACACTAATTTAGAGCAATTCCACTTACCTTAGCTCGGTGGATCGATGATTCGTCGACCATATTTTATGAAACTGAATCCGTAGGAATGATCTCTACTACTAAATACCTCCGTATCTGGAGTTAATTTGAGTTTGGGCAACATTTAGCAGCGTAATCGGACGAAAATTATATAATTTCTTCGTTCCTCTTTCTCCCTCTGCTTTTGCCCTCTGTTCTCTGGAAATTTTAAATGTTTTTATCATTTAAAACTGAAGTGGGGCTTTATATACTTGGGCCTGGACAAGGCCAACGTGTCACGGAGCCAACGCGGAGGCCTCTCCTCCGTGACACGCTGCCATCGCGGAGGGGCTCTGCCTCGGCTCCTTCCGCGATGGTTCGACAGGTTTCTCGTCCGATCTTTTCCTGGGCCTTTCTCCAGCACGTATGGCCTTCAAATACGCTTAACCAACGTGTGAATAGGTTGTCTAGGTGCCGGGAATTCTACGGGGTATAACATTCTCCCCCCCTTGAAAACATTCGTCCTCGAATGTACACTGTTATCTAGAGGACTACTTACTTACTTTCTAGAAAAAATTTCGGCAGAGTTTCCCCTGTAATATGGACTATAGCAAAAACCTGAAATGCAGAAAAGTCCAACACAGGCACTGCACATAATATTCTAGGATCCACTGGATAACTAGATATCAATCTTTCTTTATCATTTACAGACATACAACCATAAGGTACTGCATAAGTAATAATACAGACATACCTGTCGCCTGACTAGGCCTGAAATAGGTGAGGGTATCTGTTTTTCATATCTTCTTCAGCTTCCCACGTCATTTCTTCCCGGTTCCTGTTACACCACAATACTTTGACAGATGCAACATCTTTAGTTCTCAGCCTGCGAATCTGTCTGTCTAAGATAGCTAGGGGAACCTCTTCATATGCTAACTCTTCTGTGACCTGGACATCTTGAACTGGAACTACTGTAGAAGGGTCCCCTACGAACTTCCTTAACATAGAGACATGGAAGACTGGGTGAACAGATGCTAACTCTGGAGGCAAGTTCAATTCGTATGCAACTCGGCCTATTCTTCGCCGAATCTGTTATGGCCCAATGAATCTCGGGCTAAGCTTGCCTTTCTTGCCAAACCTCATTACCCCTTTCATCGGGGACACTTTCAGATATACCTAGTCATTTACCGCAAATTCTAGATCTCTGCGCCGCATATCTGCATACGATTTCTGGCGGCTCTGAGTGGTCAGTAAACGTTCTCGGATAAGCTTTATCTTTTCCTCTGACTGCCGAACAATATCTGGGCCAACCAATGCTGATTCTCCCATTTCAAACCAACCCACCGGTGATCTACATTTTCGCCCGTATAATGCCTCGAAAGGTGCCATCTGGATGGCTGAATGATAACTGTTATTATAAGCAAATTCAATTAACGAAAGGTGCTCATCCCAGCTAACCCCAAAATCTAGCACACACGCTCGTAGCATATCTTCGAGCGTCTGAATTGTACGTTCAGCCTGCCCATCTGTTTGAGGATGGAATGCTGTGCTCAAGTTAATCTGTGTTCCCAAACCTTTCTGAAACGATTGCCAGAATCTAGTTGTGAATTGTGCTCCTCTATCTGAAATGATAGATACTGCACTCCATGCAATCTAACTATTTCTCTGATATATAATTCGGCATAATCCTCAGCTGAGAAGGTAGCCCTCACTGGCAGGAAATGAGCTGATTTTGTCAGCCTGTCAACTATTACCCAAATGGAATCATTTCTGCGTCTAGTACGGGGTAACCCTGTTACAAAATTCATGTTTATCGCTTCCCATTTCCACATAGGTACCGTTATATCTTGCGTCAAACCGCCAGGTTTCTGGTGCTCTGCTTTCACCTTCTGACAATTAGAACATCTAGATACAAATTCGGCTATCTCAACTTTCATACCTGGCCACCAGTAGATGTCTCTGATGTCGTGGTACATTTTCGTCGCTCCTGGATGAAGGGAATAGCGAGCGTAATGTACCTCATGCATGATCCGTCCGCCAAGCCCTGAAAGATTCGGGACACAGAGGCGGCCCTTACAACGTAGCACATCATCCTCGGTTATCTAAAAATCTGAATCCTTACCTGCCTGAATTCTATCTTTGAGCTGGACTAAATTAGGATCCTCGTACTGTCGTTCTTTTACCTCTGTAACTAATGATGACACCGCAGAATTCTGAATTACTACTCTATTATTTTCTGTTTCCATTACTCGAACGGCTAGACCAGCTAACTGATGAATTTCTTTGGCTAACTTCTGTTTCTCAGGTCGCAAATACGCCAAACTCCCCATTGACTTTCGGCTCAGGGCATCTGCTACAACATTAGCTTTTCCGGGGTGGTATAAAATATTCGCATCATAATCTTTTAATAGCTCCAACCAGCGGCGTTGCCGCAGATTCAACTCCCTCTGAGTAAAAATGTACTATAAGCTCTTATGATCTGTGTAAATATCAACATGGACGCCGTACAAGTAATGCCTCCACATTTTTAAGGCGTGAATTACTGCGGCCAATTCCAGGTCGTGGGTAGGATAATTCTTTTCGTGTTTCCTCAGCTGTCTGGAAGCATATGCAATCACTCTGCCATGCTGCATCAGCACACAACCTAACCCGACGCCTGACGCGTCGCAATAGACTGAATAACCTTCTGTGCCTTCCGGCAATGCTAATACTGGGGCGGAGGTTAATCTGTCTTTCAGTTCCTGGAAGCTCTGCTTGCATGCCTCTGTCCATTGAAACTTTGCTGCTTTCTGTGTCAATTTGGTTAGAGGTGCCGCAATGGTCGAGAACCCCTCAACGAACCTTCTGTAATATCCTGCCAGCCCCAGAAAGCTATGAACTTCGGTCGGAGTGGTAGGCCTAGGCCATGACTTAACTGCTTCTATTTTCTGCTTGTCTACCTGTATACCAGCATCTGAGACGATATGCCCTAAAAAGGCCACTGAGTTAAGCCAAAATTCACACTTAGAAAATTTAGCAGACAACTGGCGGTCCTTGAGAATCTGGAGCACTGTCCGCAAATGAGTCCGGTGATCTGCTTCGGAGCGAGAATACACCAGAATGTCATCAATAAATACTATTACGAACAAGTCCAGGAAAGGTCTGAAAATACTGTTCATCAGGTCCATAAAGACTGCTGGGGCATTCGTTAACCCGAAGGACATAACTAGAAATTCAAAATGTCCATATCGGGTCCTGAACGTTGTCTTAGGAATATCTCTCTCACGTACTCGGACCTGGTGATATCCGGACTGCAAGTCAATCTTAGAAAAGTATCTGGCTCCCTGCAACTGATCAAATAAGTCGTCAATTCTGGGGAGCGGGTACTTGTTCTTTACTGTAACTTTGTTTAGCTGCCGATAATCTATGCACATTCGGAGCGAGCCATCTTTCTTTCTCACAAATAAAACTGGCGCACCCCACGGTGAAGTACTCGGCCTGATGAAACCTTTATCCAGCAAATCTTTCAACTGTTCCTTTAATTCTCTGAGTTCTGCAGGAGCCATACGATATGGAGGAATCGATATCGGCTGGGTGCCTGGTAATAAATCAATAGCAAAGTCTATTTCCCTTTCTGGGGGAATACCAGGTAACTCGTCTGGAAACACGTCAGGGAATTCATTTACCACTGGAACAGACTGGAGTGTCGGAGATTCTGCTTGGACATCCTGAACTCTGACCATATGGTAAATACATCCCTTATATATCAACTTTCTCGCCTGAAGGTAGGAAATAAACCTACCTTTTGGCGTAGCGGTGCTACCCTTCCACTCCCGCACTGCTTCTCCTGGGAAGTGGAATCGGACCGTCTTGGTCCAACATTCAACATTGGCGAAACACGGTACTAACCAGTCCATGCCCATTATGGCATCGAAGTCTATCATTTCTAACTCGACCAGATCTACAGTGGTCTGACGGTCAGCAACCTCTACTGTACACCCGCGGTAGATTCGGCTAGCTGTGATAGAGTCACCGATGGGCGTAGATACTAAAAAGGGCTGCTGCAATAATTCTGGTGTAATACTAAACTTTCGTGCCACAAATGGAGTAATGTAGGACAAAGTAGACCCTGGATCAATCAACACATAAGCAGGGTGTGAGCAGATAGTTAGCATACCTGTCACAACATCAGGCGACGCTTCCGAATCTTGCCTCCCTGGTAAAGCATATGTGCGGCTTGGGCCCGCACCTGTACTGGAGGCCCCTGATCTGCCCCGACCCCTGCCTGCTGAAATTGAGGGTTTGCGCCCAATCGAGGATGCTGTGGCTCGTGACCCTGCTGATGCCCTATCCTGTCTATCGCGGTCCTCTCGACCTCTGGCTGGGCAATCTTTCATCAAATGGCCTTCTTGGCCACAAATATAACAGGCGGTGGAGCCATATCTGCATGCTCCAGGATGGCGTCGATTGCATATAGGGCAAAGTGGTAGGGTATACCTACTCTGCTCCGCCCTCCTCTGCAATGGTGAATCTGCCATCTGCGAGCCTCTACCAGTCTCTGACTGCCCCCTGCGGCTGAATCTACCCCCCTGCGACTGTGGCGGAGGCGGGGGCCTGGGCGGCCTGTCTGACAATCGTGGCCTGGGTCCTCCCCGGGCCTCCCTCTGTAACTCAACTGGCCTGTCCCGGCGACGCTGTTCCTGATTGACCCTTCTGATCTCCCGATGTCGCTGCCTGATGCCCTCAATATTCTGGGCAAATGCCTGAATTCGAGCAATGTTCATGTCCTCTCGCAGTGTGGTCATAATACAAGTCTCAACATATTCTGGATTCAACCCCATAATAAAACGGTGCACTCTGGATGCCATGGTATCAACAAAGGCCGGTGCATATCGAGCCAAAGAATCAAACCGCAAGGAATATTCCCGGACACTCATGGCCCCCTACTCTAGATGTAGGAACTGATCTACCCGAGCCTGTCGAATCTCCCGCGGCAAATAGTGATCCAGAAAGGCTCCTGAAAAGCTGGACCAGGTGGGAGGGGAAACATCTCTCCCTCGGGACCTTTCCCAACTTTCATACCATAACACCGCAATATCCCGTAACCGGAATGCTGCCAATTCAACTGATTCGGTAGGCGTGGCATGCATAACCCTGAAGATTCTCTGCATTTGATCCAGAAAATCCTAAGGGTCCTCTGTCCGGTCCGTACCTGTAAACTGTGGGGGATTCAGGGCTAAGAACTCTCGGACCCTCGAACTACCGGGCCCTCCTGATGACTCCGCAACTGTAGACGGCATTGGCTGACGCTGAGCAGCCATCATCTGTGCTAACATAATTACAGCACTCCTAACCTCCTGGTCGGAAGGTGTCGGTATAGGGACTGCTGAAGGTAATGTCGCCCCAAGTGGCTCCTGACGTGGTGGAGACTGCTGAGGAGGCTGGGACGATGCCTCTGTAGTGCCCTCTCACCGGGCTGTTTCCAAATGAGGGGGAGGCATCCTGCTGGTACCTTCCCCTGCTGCAATATCTAAGCTCCGACCTGTGATAGGATGTTGCTGGTCTGACATTATCTGTAACCAAAGAATATAGTAAGCTTTCAGGGACTCAACCCTATATTGCACCGCTCTACAGCACGACTGAATAAAAATAAAAGACAACCATCCTATCATGCCTTGCAGCCTCCTATCCATAGTATGTGATTCACAACACATCCATGGACAGGACTCTACTTAGCACGGCTTGCAGACTCTCTGGGACACGACCTGCTCTGATACCAAGTTTTTCACACCCAGCCTTGGGGGTATGACTGGCACCTGGTGCCCTACTGGGACCTGAACTGCTGGACTGCTAAGCCTGTGCACATCTGGTGCCTGGCTGGCTCTAACTCATATTTCTGGAAACAAAGGGCTATATAATGGCTGTAAACACAGCCCCCGGCCTATTGGCCTATAGCCTCCTGTACCTGTACTAACAGCTGACCAGAAACATATCAATTCAGGGAAACCTATGCGGACCGACAAGGCCACCATGCTGTCTAGTTATCTATAACTCAATCATAAAATACTAGAAAGCTACGTGACTGGCAACGTCACCACTACTGGCAAACTATGGCCCCACACGGCCAACATAAAAGAAAGAAAGAGTACTAACAACTATACAACTGCACGGCCTCACACGACCGGCTCATCTGACCACAGGAAAATATATACAGACTGCAAGCCTCTAGGAATAGCAATAGAAATGATCGGGACAGGGCCCCGACCTACCCGTACTACACAACAAAAGAAACTGAAATACACCTCTGGAATTCAGTCTCCGGATAACAGGAGCTGAATACTCGATCGCTGACAGGAATCACGTAGTATCGCCTGCTCGTCTTTGAGTACCTACAGGCAAGTAATGCAGCGCCCCACCGGGCGTCAGTACCGCTGGTACTGAGTATGTAAAGCAATAACTGAAAGAAACATCTGAAAACAATAATATAACTGATGAAACTGAAGTAGAAGGAATAGATTAACTGTCTGATATTGTAAGTCATACCTTCTCTTAATTATACTGGAAAGAGTAGGAGTCATACCTGAGGATTGATCGTTCTACTGTCAATCTACTCGTATCTACTGTAACACAGTATAACATATCATAACATACATAGCACACACAAACCTTACCCAGCCCCCATAAGCCGGGAGGTACAACCAGCATAGAATCTATACCCCTACCCCTGTCATCCCATCTCCTATAACCCTGTAAGCATCCTGCCGGTCCCCTGGGTATGCACTTGGGCTCGCTGAGCCCCTGACTATAACTGTACCTGATTCCGGAGGACTCCTGAATCAACACCCCGGGCGTATCCGCTCGACGGGGGTGTATAAGGGCCGACCAAGGCACAATATGGGGAAAACTGGCATCCCATCTTCGTCCCCTGGGGGACGGCATGCCACTCCGTAGAGCGACGTATCCTCGTCCTCTGGCGGACGAGTCGATACAGCTATTAACCCTAGAGCGGTCATGGATGCTAGGTAATCCAACCCCAAACAATACAACGGTCTCAACTAATAATACTGTCTGCGTATCTCACATGCTGAGGCTAATAGGGGTAAAGTATCGTATATATTACATGCTGAACTAATGATAGTAATCTGTACGTATTTAATACGTGCTGAGACTGGTAAATATGTATATATGAATATAGACTCCTGCCAGACTGTACTGGGGAAAATGTTATACGAAATATAGTATTTCTGCTGCAACCTATGTTGCACTCTGAGTTTCTGTATTAACGTGATTTACTATTTCTAACATGCGTTCTAAACTTTATTTTAGCCTGCCATTCTATTTCTGAGGTGCTTACGGATATTACATCGCTTTACGGGGTTTCTACTGAATACAATAATATCTTAACATTTCGTATCACATCACATACTGAGCATGCTGAGCAGTTTCTAATACTTGTGTTAGAAGCTATGTCGTATTAGTAAGTTTCACGCAAGTTACAACCTGATGCTTCTAATACCGTATCAACATTCACAATAAACGTAACACTTGACTTCTGAACATTCTACTGGCCTGTAAATTACTATACTGCACCGATATTACTTAACTTGCTGAGAGAACTAGCTTTACATACCTTATTCTTGAACTATTCGTCCGTTGGACGAGGCTCGGCCGGTACTTCAACTATTTTCTCCCAACTGCATTCATAAATACGTCAATTAATACTAAATACAGCTTTATTGTAAAGAGCAATGTTACTTTCGATATAGTTTATAACCTAAACTTAGGCTTATCGAAAGACGGTCGAAAACTCGCTATTTTTCAGCGGTCCAGAAGGGAGAAGTATTCACTTCACAGCTAGGAACACATAGACACTAATTTAGAGCAATTCCACTTACCTTAGCTCGGTGGCTCGACAATTCGTCGGCCGTATTTTACGAAACTGAATCCGTAGGAATGCTCTCTGCTGCTAAATACCTCCGTATCTGGAGTTAATTTGAGTTTGGGCAACGTTTAGCAGCGTAATCGGATGAAAATTATATAATTTCTTCGTTCCTCTTTCTCCCTCTGCGTTTGCCCTCTGTTCTCTGGAAATTTTAAATGTTTTTATCATTTAAAACCGAAGTGGGGCTTTATATACTTGGGCCTGGACAAGGCCAACGTGTCACGGAGCCAACGCGGAGGCCTCTCCTCCGTGACACGCTGCCATCGCGGAGGGGCTCTGCCTCGGCTCCTTCCGCGATGGTTCGACAGGTTTCTCGTCCGATCTTTTCCCGGGCCCTTCTCCAGCACGTATGGCCTTCAAATACGCTTAACCAACGTGCGAATAGGTCGTCTAGGTGCCGGAAATTCTACGGGGTATAACACATACTTTGTGATTGCCTTTTTTATTCTAATTGTCAATACTAGTATAGGTAATACTATATAGATGCGATTTTAAAATCATGAGTTTTAAAATTATTATTTTATAAATTTATTAATATAAGTTATAACGCGCGAAGCGCAAATCATTTTACTAGTACAACCAATAAGCTTGCGCTATGTCTGCCTCTGTGTCGATTTGTGTTTGTTTTCTCCTCATCTCAATTGTTAATTGTTCAATAAATGATTGCTTGTTTTTCTTTTTTATTTTTAAGGATACGTATTAGCCCCCTCCCACATATCAAAGATGTTTAACGCACATTTATTCTACAATATTTTGATAATTTTAACTTTTATTTTATTTTTTGAATCGTTAGATCCTAATTCTCTCTCTCTCTTTATATATATATATATATAATATCAATTGCTGATCAATTTTGATAATTCAGAACCTTTCTCACGATAGATATTGTGAACGCCTAATTTTTACTAAACTTAAGATTTTAAATTATTTTTGTGATAATTTTTTTAAAAAAATCTAAAATAGATATTTTAATTTTTATTTTATTTTTAATAAGTTTATTTTAAAAGATATGAAAACTATAGAAATAAATTTTATTTGTTTATTTTCAAAAGAAAAAAAATCAAAAAACATATTTCTTATTCTTTTAGTTTAGATTTTAATAAATAATGTGATAATTGTAGACTATGGCATTTCTCTTTGTAAATATTTTATTTTAATCTAATAATTTAAATGTTTTTTTTCTATTTTTATTAGTTTAAAATAATTATTTGACTCTAAGATGCTTTTGACTCAGCAATGAGCTTAGATTTATTTAATCAAATGATTTATTTGGCTATGGAATCTGCTACATATTTAATTATTATAGTATTAAGTATTGTTAAATTATTTTCTTAATTTGATTTAAATAATTAATTGTGGATTAGATGATTTCATTCGTGGTTAACTCACAACATAAGCTTATTTCAAGTGATGAAAATTGGGAGTCTTATGTTTGCTATGGAATCCAGTCTTTTCTGTTAGGAAAAATGCTTAAAATTTCCTTCAAATTTGTCCATATAACTATGTTTAGTACTTTAACTTTACGGACGTTTATTTACCTCCCTAATTAAATTAAAAGTGAATTAATACCACCTTAATAAGTGACGTGGCAAAAAAAATATTTTTAATTTTTGAAAAGCACGTTAGAGGAAAAAAATATTAAATATATCTAAAACTATCCATGTGTCATCTTCTAATTGGATGATGCAATTAATATTTAATTATGTTTTTCTTTATTTTTTATTTTCATTTTAAAACTTTTTTCTTTTTTACCCATTCTCTTTCTTCTTCTTTTCTATCCCTATGTTACTTCTTCTTTCCAGCCTCTTCATTCTTTTTTTGTTTCTTTAAAGATTTAATTGTTTGATGAGTTTAATATTGTAACATAATAATTTTAAAAAAATTATTTTTTAAGCAGATTATATGTGGGTTTAGTTGATCGGAAAAGTTATCTTTTGATGTCATTTTTTCTGATTAAGCTGACCCATATATGTTTTCTTTTTAAAACACTGATTAAAACACTTTCTTCAGATCTTTCCCTTTTCTTAATCGAAATTCAAGATCCAAAATTGAAATTGCAATCGTCGCACTCGTCCTAAAAAAATTAAATTCCAGCGACTTTTTTTTCTTCAATTAAATTATTTATCTCATCTATAAATTATCTTATTGAGAAGTCTTTGAATTATAAGCCAGGTATGAGTGTGTTGTAGATCTGAAATAGTGATAAAACATAATGACAATGTAATTGGAAGAAGAAGCACCAGAACTTTCAGCACATGACAACTTAATTAAACAGAAGAAGCACGAAAACTTTCAGCACATGACAATGTAATTGGAAGATCAACTATTAGAGAGGTAACGTCTACACATTTTCTATTCTCCTCAAAATTTACTTTGTGGAATTACACTGGATTATTGTTGTTGTATATAATTATTTTCCACACTAATTTTTACTTTAAATATTTCATTAGTATAATATCATATTTACATATATTTAGGAAAGTATATATTTCTACATGGTAAAATCCGAGTCCAAGAGATAGACAGCCTGAAAGCTTTCAATCCCACTTCCTTAAGCATTCGAATGTCCTCCTATTATAGTGTTCAATTTCAATGAAATATATGCATTTAAAAATTTTTAAAAACAAAACAAAACACTGTGTGTCATATATATATATATATATATATATATATATATATATATATATATATATTCGACATCTCCAGTAGAAGCGTCAAAAATCTTTTTTGTATTTTGAAACAATATTTAATTTGCTAAAAAAGAGTTACGTTACATGATGTGAAGAAAGAAGCAGGAGAAAAAAACAGTTACTACCTTAAATTTTACAAGAGGTTATTTCTATGGCTCAAACACGTAATCACTTATCATATGGCAAGAAAATATTTTTTTTATAGGTGCTTTGGCTGGTCAAAGTTGTACTGCTATATGAATTAATCTTTAGAGGATTGAGATTGAGTGAGTTTTTTGAACATGAGATGTGATATTCTAAACTCGAGTTTCATGTTTGTAAGGAAATGATTATAAAACATAAACAATGTTAATATGGTCTAAACTCCAACATAAGTCTTGACAAACCATTTTACATTAGGATTAATAAGCAACTTAGTTTCTTTCAAATTAGGCAACGAAATCCTTTCAAATTTTTCACTGGACCACAAAAATTATAGGAATAATTCCATAATTTATTTATTATTAATATAATAAAATATAATTTTGATATCTACCCTTTCTTGATATTTGTTTCATCCAATTAATGAGTACTATCAAAATATCCTACTTAATGAATTCTTTAAAAATATCTGGATTCCTGACAAAAACTTCGTTTTCTGAGTGACAAATACCAAGATGAAAGACCAATAAAATCAAATGACTATTACACAAAAGTTGCAGCATCACAGATTCACAGTGGCCGGAAAAAACTAAAGAAACATCAAAAATAGAATGGGAAGAAAACGAAAAAGAGGAGGAAGGAATAATGGAGGAATTTAAGAGAACACAATGGCAATTATCGATGCTTCTGGTTTCAATAGAAACCTGCGCTGCTCCTTGGTATTATAGATAAAGTTGCTCTCATGTGATACGGAGCTCATAGATTTAAGTCGTAGAAATAACTTTTTACAAAAATATAGATTGCGTACAATAAACTTGTTAGGTAACTAGCTCCAAAATCCTGTCTATGGTCCGGCCCACGAGAGGGTTGGGGGATCCGGATCGGCGTCATGATCGAACATGACGCTTTCTTCGTGGGTTTAATTAAGAAAGAAAGTTGCGCCCTTGTTATGAGCTATAGCTTTTAGCATGAAGGTAATCTCTTGATCCTAACAAATGGTATCAGAGCCAAAGGTCATGGGTTCAATTCGCAGAAGCAACATGCTGCATGAGGCAGGTATTGGGAGGGTGATTGTTGGGTAATTCCAATATCCTGCCTATGGCGAGGCCCATGAGAGAGCGGAGGAACCCGAGTCGGAGTCATGATCTAACATGACGTTTGCTTGATGGACTTAATTAAAAAATAAAGTTGCGCTCTTACTATCAGGTATACCTTTTGGCATGATGGTAAATGCTTGATCATAATAATAAAAAACCCCTTGTAATCTGACCTTTTTCAAACTCCATATATAACGGAAGCTTAATGTACCAGATTGCCCGTTATTTATTTTTAAAGAATTTGTTAAGTATAATATGTTAAATAGTACCATTAATTGCAAGAAATTAAGGGTAAATTATTTTGTTACATTAAAATAATTGCAAGAAATTAAGGGTAAAGAACTTGAGTCCCGTCATTTCACATTAAAAATAATTTAACCTGAATAATGAAGTTGCAATTGTGTAATTTTTTATTTCTTGTTAAAATGCAATAACTGTTTATTTTTTTCAAGCCAAATCTAGAACAAGAAAAAAAATTCGATTAAAGCTCCTTTATTTTTAGTGAAATAAAAAATTTTAGCAGAATAATGAAGCTTCAACTGTATAATTTTATTATATTTACTTAGATATAATGGCTATCTGTCAACAGTGAATTATTTTTTTCGGGCAAACTATGTAAACAAAAAAATAATTATAGTTTCATTATTTTTAGCAAAATAACTTATTTATTTGCTTAAAAAGTAGAATTCTAACAAAGTTTTTTTTACTAATTGAAAAGTTAAATCTAAAAAATTAATAAATTGAAAATTTTTAAAAATATTTTTTAAAAATAATACACGGATAAAAAGTCTACATGTCAAGAGAGTATATCTCACTCTCTTAGAATGAGATGGTGCAGAAGGTTAAAGACTACCAAATAGCTAAATTTAAGAGAATAATTAAAACTATTACTCCTCTTTTTCATTTTATCTGCTAGGTATACTATAAATAGATGTTTCAAAATATTAGTTAGTTTCATATTTCAAGAGACAATTGACAATATTTTTTTCAATTTTACCCTTAGAACTTAAGGTCATGCTAAAATGTGAAAAGATTTATTGTTGTATGTTTTCAAAAAAGCTATATAATTTAAAGTTACAACGCAAACTAATTCCCATATTGAACTGAAGCATATTTATATGATTAAGGATGATAATTAATAGGGTTATATTAATTATATCATCACCCTTACTAATTATTTATTAATGAGCATAAAAATTCTATCAGATAATATGGAATAGAGGGAGTAATGGTTAAAAAATTCCTTTTTTAAAAATACACGTCAAATTTAAAATTTTTTTAAAAATATTCTATCCTGAAATTATCTAATCGGATCCCATCGCTTTGTAGGAAAAAGAAAATGGTTTACTTTTTAAATGCCAAAAATCATGTCACTATTCAGAAAGCAACTAGAAGTGGTCACACCGATTCATAACTGACACTCTCTTTCTTCAAAGGAAACTCCAATGATAAGGTACTGTGTCTCTCTCTCTCTCTCATTTTAGTTGTCAAAATAATATTATAATTTTTTTTTAAAATTTTAATTAAATAATTTTTTTAAAAATTTTTAATTAAAGTTATAATTTAATTAATATATTTTTTATTAATTTTTAAATTTATATTTATTTAGATATTTTTAAAATTTTAAAATAATTAATATTAAAATTAAAAAGAAAAATTAATTTATTTATTTTATATTTTAAATTAATAAATAATTTAAAATTATTATTTTTAATATAAATAACAACTAAAAAAAAAGAAAGGGAGTAGATTGGTGAATAAAATTGATGATAAAGCTTTCTTCAATTTAGCTATCCTCTTTTTTAAAATTATTTTAAAATTGTGTTTCTTGTTCCTATATTTTAATTGAGTATAAAAGTAAAGATATTTGGTAAACATAATA
Organism: Datura wrightii; assembly: GCA_035772735.1. NCBI lineage: Eukaryota > Viridiplantae > Streptophyta > Magnoliopsida > Solanales > Solanaceae > Datura > Datura wrightii. The sequence continues at coordinate 116,745,284 of JASDFA010000007.1, read as the reverse complement.
TAAAATCAGAAAGTAAAAATTGTAAAAGATTAATACTTCCTGCTTCGTGAAAAGAATTACCATCGAGATTCAAAATATCAGAGTAATATAGCGTCTATATTATTTGTGAAGTTAATAGCATATCGTAGCTGCCGTAGCCTAGCTTGGAGGGGGACCATTAAATAAAAGTTTGAAATATCACTTGTTGATTCTAAAATATAGCTGCCTAGCTGGCTTTCTGCCATATTCGAAACAATGGGGGCATTTTATTTTTCGGGAGAAAATATTTTTAATTTTTTATAAAATTTTTAATTTTATAATTTTTTTTATAAAATATTTTTATTTTTTATAAATAAGAGATTATTTTTACACATAAAATATTTAAAAATATTATTATTTTTTATTTAAATTAGAAAAAAAAAATCCTCATTTTTTTGCTTATTTTCTAGATTACACTTTCTTCGAGCTTCCTAGATGTAGTGATCGCTAGCTAATGCAATGTTCAATTTGCCACTTCGAAGTTTCTTTAGTTACTATAGTAATTTATAAAGAAATAGATTTATTTATTTTTGGTCAAAAGGAAGAAATATATCTTGGATCTAACTCATCTCGAAAAGTTAGTTTACGAGGGGAGAATTGTCAAATTTCATGTAAGGAGATCATTCATCTCATTAATCATTGATGTGGACTTTTTTCATTCTTCAACACGCAACCTCATGCTCAGAGTTAGACATCTAGTGCATGGACAATTTAATTTAGGTGCCCAACCTCAAGTGAGATAGGTCATAAACTGATACTATATAAAGAAATGAATTTTTGGTCTAACTCAAACCTAAAAGCTAATTTATTATGAGAGAATTGACTAAGTTCATATAAGAAGACCACGCGTCTCATTAACCACTAATCTAAAAATCTTTTCACTCTTGAATTTATATGAAATTAAACAACCACGAAGCTCTCCCTCTCCACCTGCAGATTATAGGTGCAGGGTGAGGTAATAGTATTATCTTGAGCTTGGATTTGAATCAACGCGCACCGAAAAGCATTGTCTTATTGGACATGTCGAATCCTGTATCACGAGCAACCTCTTTACCCTCATTGAACAAACGCCGCGCCGAAAAATGCTTTTCTTTTATGCATTTGTGATTTTAATTTTTGATAAGTTAACAGTAGTAGAGTTTAATTGATATCAGGTGTAAACTTCAAATTTCAGACAACATTTTTGTAGTAATTTATGTTAATGTAGGAGGGAGACCTGGGTGCTGGCGAGTAAAAGTATCCCATATACTTGGTCCTCTTCCTCCCGTAAGCGCTGCTCCTTCGATCTGAAATCTCATTTAAAAAAAAAAAAGAGGAGTTAGATCTAGGGTGTGTTCCGTATGGAGGAAAATATTTTCTGAAAATATATTTTTACTTTTTTGTATTTGAGTGTTCAAAAATTTTTAAAAATATTTTCTTTAGAAAATACAAACAAACTCTTTGAAAATAAGAAAAATGATTTCACTAATGAAAGTAGAGAAAAGAAGTCGTATTGTCCCCGAACCCTCACACTTACAACACCTATTGCCCTACTTTATTTTCATAATTTTATCTTAAATATATATAAATATTTTTACTTGCATACCAAACATTAAAAAATAAGTATGAACCACTATTTTTCTAAAAGATATTTTTGAAGAAAAATATTTACTTTCATACTAAACATACTCTTATAATCCAGGGAGAGTCATATGTGTTAGGTAATAAAAATACAGTTAAATAAATAAAAGTCTACTTTTTTTTAGCGATTTAAACTTTTTAGATAAAATGACTAAACACTTCACTATAATATTAGAGCAAGCGAAAGTCGTATGTTCAATTCTCGCTATTAACAAGAAAAAGATGATTGACGTGTTTGAATCATGAAAAAAACTTAAGTCTAGAAAGATAAGGGGGGATTTAGAAGTTTGTTTGGAAATCACATGAACCGAATAGACGGTTACCTAAAATCAGTGTCTTAAAAGAGATTCACAAAATATTCACAAAAAGGAGTTAGATCTTAGAGTGTTTCCGTATGAAAGAAAATATTTTCTGAAAATATATTTTTATTTTTTCGTATTTGATTATTTAAAAAAAAATTTAAAATATTTTCTTTAGAAAATTAAAATTATTAAAATGATTGTTGTGTAAGCACAACTTTGTACATAAAATATCTCAAGGCTAGTACCCACGTGCACATTTCTTACATTTATAGCTTGTTTAGATGGTTGTTATTATTTTATTGTATTGTGTTGTTATTAATTTAAAAATAATATTTATTTTTAGTGTAATTTAATTTTTATTATATCACATTATTAAATTTATTATTATGTAATGATTAAAATTTTCAGTTTATGTAATAATTGATCTATTGTGATTGCATCATTATTTTTTGTTTTAATTTTTACTTATTATTTAATAACACAATTTTATCATCTAAATCTATTTAAAAATTATATTCATCAAAATAATATAATCTATATTATATTAAAAAGTGTGAAGGTTCTTTAAAATGTTGATTGAACTTTTTGTCCTTCATTAAAATATATCACAATAGACAAAATCATCATTTACTATTTTTTTAAATTTATTATTTAAAATTATTATAAATTTAATTATTAATTCGAAAATTTCCATAAAATTTTTTTTTAAAAAATTCATATCAAAAAATTTCATAAAACTTTTTCACGCTTACTTTCTTTTTACTGAAAATCGCCATACTAAAATATCCATGCCTACTATTTTAAAAATAATGTCATACCAAAAAAAATTAAAGGCATACTTTTTTTTTTTTGAAAATTTCCATAGAAGTTTACCAAAAATTTCAAAATTACCATACTAAAGTTATTTCACATCATAATTTTTTTTAATATTAGATTATCTATTTTAGTATAACTTTATTTGTGGCATACCCAAATAATTTATTTAATTTTGAATTTATTTAATTTTGAATCAGTAAACAAAAAGATTGAGGTTAGATTCAATGACAATACTATAGTTTAGGAATCTAACAGTCACTTTTTTACTGTTACTTTTTCAAACAACTTTATTTCGTTTGAAGATGTAATACAATCTTTTGATGGAATAATTTTTGGTAATTTCTTTAGATTTCATTAACTAATCTAACATTCAATATATGCATAATATTTTACTCCTATTTACTTAATAAAATATTCTTTGTAGATATAAGCATGAAGAATCCTTAGAAATATTGATCGAACTTCATGCCCCTTATTAAAATATTATACAATGAATAAAATTATTATTTACTATTTTTTTTTCTAAATTAGTTGTTATTTAATTATTATAGATCTTTTACTAATTTACAAAGGTAAAACTCCTAATATTTAATATTTTAAAATTGACTAAAATTTTACTTCTTAAATCTTTTCTTATTTGAACTATATTAAAACTCTTAGGATTAAAACTTTAAAATCAATTACAATTCTGTTAACTTATATATCAATCCTTTATTGATTAAACTAACTAATTATCCATATTTCATCATGATATTTTAATACGGAAAAAATAAATTAAAGAGTGAAAATTATTATGTATTAATACATGAATTCCTCCATGTTCTTCTTTTTTAAAAAATTGTATAATCGAAAAAAATATATATATAAATAGAACATACTTTAAGTTGTTTCAATTAATTGAGTACTCTTGTTATTCTCTCCTTTTAGTTAAATCTACACGATTTCTTTCATTTTAATTTATGTGAAGTGTTTGATTAGACCAATGTTTTAAAAGGCGAGGGCGCGAAGCGAGGTGTTTTACGTAGCACGGGGCGGGGCGTAAGTCCCGAGACATGGGGCGTATATCGCATGTATTTCAATTTTATAATTTCATTAGTAAGAAAATAAGAAAAATATAATATTTTCAATAATTCTGCAAACAAATTCAAACAAATCCTAATAATATAAGAAAAAAATATTATATATAATTATTATTTGAGAAAAATTACAACAACAAAAAATGATAATAGCCAAAATAATCTTTAAAATAAAATTATTATCTACTTCATCATCGATCTCCTGTAGTTCTTCTCACTATCAACTAATATTTATACTGATTATTATTTTTATATATTTTTTAAAGAAGGATAAGGATAAATATTATAAGAGCAATATAAAAATATAGATAACGTTTATCAGGAGTATAGGATTATGAAATCTCTATCCTATCATTTTTAGGCATAATCATAAAAAATAATTTATTTATAACTTTATTTTCTATGAGAGTTGTTTTTATTATTGATATATTTTTAAAAAAATGACTACAATATGAAAAAAAATGATAACATAAAGTATAAATATCATTACACCAACAATAAAAATATTATTTATAAAAATTATTTTTAAAATAATAAAAATCAAATTTAACACCCCAAACTTACACTTTTACGCCCGGGACTTACGCCCCAAATTTTGGGGCTTTTGCTTTATAGATCTATGCTTTTTATTTGTGCTCCGGTGTGTTTTTGATACCCCTCGCCCCGAAAATATCTTTAAAAACACTAGATTAAATACATAGCTAGAAAAAAATTGAGTTGAAATCATCTCATATCGTAGCAAAATATCTCACATTTTTACCCTTTTGAAAACACCGTTTACACTTGATAAAATAATTATTTAATTATTTTTCTAATATTTAAAATTTTAAAATTAACTAAATTTTATGTATTAAATTTTTTCATGTTCGAAATATATATAGAAAATATTAATATTTATATATACATATAATGCATGCATTCAAGTGTTCATCTAAAAGAAAACGATTTTTTCACCTTTCAATCAAACGATATTTATATGACGTTTTTATTCAGTGAAACAAATATTAGAACAAAATAAAGAAAGAACTAATAGATTGGATCAAACTCTTAAACATAATTATTTATCAATTTGAAATTCATAATTTTCTTTCTAAATTTTTATATTATTACATAACACAATTTTTAAATATTATTTATGCCATTTTTATAAATTTGTTCTTATTAATAAGAAGAACACACGCGAAATGCGTACATATAAACTAGTATAATATGATACAATATAATATCCTCCATACAAGTTGTTAGTGGTTACATTTTTTTTTTACTTTTAAACCTAAATTCAATACTTAAAAACACATAGTAAATCATTCTCCTCTAACCCCAATAAAACTTGACAAATAGGCCCGTATTTTGGGTGGTCTTTAATTTTTATTCTTTAAATTATTGGTCTTTAATTCTTGTTCTTTAATATTTTAAATAATAAAAAAAAGATAAAAATATTCCTAATATTTTGAAACGAAATCGTAAAACAAAAAAAAAAATCGCAAGACATAAGTTAGTCCTAACCTACTGAACTTCTGCCCCAAGACACAAGTTCAGTAGTCAGAAGTTCAATTGCATGAACTTTTACTCATAGGCACAAGTTCCCTACTGAGCTTGTGCCCAAAAACATAAATTCATGGTATTAAACTCGGGTCTAAAGGATGTTAAGGACATCTTGACTATTTTTTTGTTAGTTAAAGTGTTGAAGGACAAAATTTAAAAATCAAAAATTTAAAAGGCAAAAATTAAATCACCCTAAAATAAAAATATTTATACGAATGACCCAAATAAACTTAATGTGCACTTTTCTGAAAGTTAAATAATTTCTTTAATAGAACCAAACTCAAGCAAAATGTACCTCTTCTGCAGCCATAAAGTTCTACTCCACTTTCAAATTACTTATTGACTTTTCTTTTTAGTCTGATTAAAAATTATAGCTTTTATTTAGTAATTTTTTTTATGCCAACAATTTTTGAGATATATTTAAAATCACAATATTTAAGGACATTTTAAAATATTATACATAATTTTAATTTAAAATCATAAAATTTAAAAAAATTCATTACTAAACGCACAAAACATAAATATTAAGCATAAAGTAAAGTTCATTGTATCAAATATTAGGCAGAATGTTCTAAAAACACGTACTTCTAAATGCCGATTATACCTCACAAATATTAGGGATCCAATAGATGGAACAATCTGAGATTGATATAATTCAATCAACTTGCATGTACTACATACATATAATCATGTACTATAAATAATTACGTTATCAGATATTATTATGTAAGACCAGTTAAATGGTGCACTATATATAATCATGTATTATAAATAATCACGTTATCAGATATTGTTATATAAGACCAGTTAAATAATGCATTACATATAATCATGTATTATAAATAATCACGTTATCAGATATTGTTATGTAAGACCAGTTAAATGATGCATATAAAAATACCAAATATTCCTAGTATGATATAACAATTAAATCTCTAGGATGTCATTCTCATTTTATAGGAAAATGGTTATGGATCACGTTGGAATATTATGGAGTTCATTGTATCAAATGTTTAAAGCAATCAGTATGATTTTATAGAAGAAACATCCCAAAGTCACAATATTTGACACAAAATAATATACATGACCTGGTATGTGCTCGCCCCACAAATGCACTAGGTGCTTGAAATTCAAATAATGCAAGTTTCAGATTATGACATTAGGAAAAACAAGTATTCAAAAAAAATAATATCTCACTTGCCTTTTAATACGTACAAGAACTTCTCTTAAAATTCTAAAATCCCTTCAAAAGATATTCAATAGCTTCAATCTATTCAAAAACTTAAATAATTGGTCCAAATTAATTTAGAAAAACTAATCTAATAATTTTAAGACACCTCAAGTCAATCAATTATATAAAATTAATATTTTCTTGATTATATAAAATTCTCTTCATTTAAATAAGGGTAAAATTGAAAAAATACTATTAATATCTTCTTGATTATGCAAAACACTACTTATTTTGAAATAAGATCAAAAGATTAAAAAACTACTTATTTTAAAATAAAATCAAAAAATTAAAACACTACTCAGTTTGAACGGATAAAGTATGTGATAGTCTTTCATTTTAGCAACACTAGCTTGTCAAAATGCTATTATTATCTTATATAAGTTTTGAAAGTTTCAAGAATATAAATTCATTTATTAATAAATTTTTAATATATCAAATTTATTAAATAATTAAAAAGAAAGAGATAATATCAAATAAATTGGAAACGAATAGTTTTTTTAAAATATTTACTAATTTGGAAATTAAGAAAGAATATAATTATAATTTTTCAATTTTATCTTTATCATTAATGATTCTAAAACTAAGAGACACGTAAGTAGATAAAAATTAAAAAATTAATAAGAGATATGTTACTCAATTTATACTCCTAATTGAATTTTTTCCTTAGAGTGTGTTTAGACAATTACCTGATAATTGAAATTGATGTAATTATCAGGGTAGTAGTTACAGAGCTTAGTAATTATATAAAATAATAATTATGATGACTTGTTTGTTTGTCATAATATAATTGCGCTGTAATTACAAGCGTACTGTTTGGTTGCACAAGTGTAATTACGCAGTTAGATTAAATTTTTAAAATAAAAGTTAATTATTAAAAATTAATATTTGACAAATATATGTCTTTATAAATAATATAAAATTAGGCATTTAAGATACATATTGTCTCTCAAGATTTATTAATTAATACATATATATTTTAATAATACTATTTATAATTGATATATATATATATATATCATATTTTTTTTAGAACTCATGAAATGCATGTTTGATAAAAATATTAATATTATAAATATAATGCCATAAAATTATTTAAATATTTGACAAAAATAATCTATCAATTCTAACTATAAAATGAATAGCATGCAATGTGAAATAACAAGTCAATACTACTAAAACAAATAAATTAGAACTGAAAATATGACAAAAATTCAAAATTCAGAAAAAGGTTAACATAATACTCTTATGTCAAACTCGAGTATGACTTAAAATAAGTTCCAATATAACTTAATTAAATATAATTCAAAAGAAAATGAATATATAAGTCTATAACATTATTCAACAATGAAATTCTACTTTAATTCAAAAACTAGAACAACAATAAATTTATGTTACATTAAGAAAATAAAAAAAATAAAAATATGAGCAATTACATGGAATCTCAAGAAGTAAAGGTTGGAAAATGAGAAGAACAGAAATGAAAGATTATGTAAAATAAAAAGTATTTTTAAAATAAAAAAATTAAAATAAACAAAAAATAAATTAAAATAAACAAAAAAAATTAAAAAATAACCTTATAATTATACCATGTAATTACCTGCAATTCACCCACCCCACCCACCCCCCTCTCTCCGAGAATTGAAAAATATAATTACTCCCTCCCAATTACGCTCAATTTCCTGCTAACTATGTAATTATCTAGCAAACAAACAGGTCAAACACTGTGTAATTTCACTCAAACTCAATTATCAGGTGAATTTCCAAACAGACCCTAAAGGTTATGCAAAACCTTATCCTGACACCTAAAAGAAACGGAGGGATTATCAGATTAAAACATTACTCATTCCGTTTACTTTTACTTGTTCACAATGAACTTTACATATTTCTTAAGAAATAATAAATTAAATATATATTTTAACATGATATCCATATTATTATTATTCTATTTGTCCAATTTTACTTGTCTAGTATACTAAAAATAAATATTTATTTTTACTTGTTTAATTTATAAAGCAAAGAGACAATTCACCATGTTATACTTATTTTATCCTTACTATTAAATACTATTCATTTCTCAATATTTAGATGACTTATAATTAATAAGGGTAATTCAGTAAAATAATTATTCTATTTATTATTTTTTTAAGGGGTGTGTTAAATCATTTATGGACAAGTAAAAATAGACGGAAGGAATAGTATACAACTCTTTAATGGACTTAAAAAATAATTTCGAATGAGTAGTTAATGCTAACATTAAAACAGAAAAAAGAGATTATTTTTTTTAATATGATAAAATAGATAAATAAAAATAAAAATTTATCTTTTAATATAATAACCAAGTAAAAATAAATGAAAAGTATTTATTTTGAACGAATTAACCGACCACTACTAATTACTTACATACTTTTTAAATAAAGAATCCAAAATTTTCAATAAGTAAACAAATAGGCACGTTAAAATTAAAGGGATAACAAAAGAACTAATGCACCGAAAAGAAGAACTAATTGTAGCTAGGATGCTATGGTTTAGTTTGAGTCCATTTTTTAAAATTAAATTGGTTTTGTAAAGTATTAGAATCAAATTAATTAAATTGGTTTTTTATTAGTGTAATTTTTGTTGAATTTTTTTATAAGAATTTATATGAAAAATTATTTTATAATTGAATTTGAATGTAATTAAATATAATAATAAAATTTTAATATGTTTGTCTTGGTGTAATTAAGGAAGAATAATTTACACTTTTCAATTCTCAAAAGAGTTGGCACATAGTGTAATTACAAGGTCACTTTTATTTTAATTTTAATTTTTAATGTTTTTAATCTTTTTTTAAAAAATATTTTTGTTTTTTATTTTTTTATATGATTAATCTTTTATTTTCTTACTTCTCATTTGTCAAGCTTTACTTCACGTGCTTTCATGTAATTTTTATATTTTTATTTATTTCTTATTTATTTCTTTAATTTTCGCTTACATATGTTATTCTCCAAAAGAATTTTAAACTATACCTTCTTCATTAGCTATTTAATATAATATTTTTAGAAAATAATATGTATCTTGAATACCTAGTAATAGAAAGAATTTAATAGTATTTATTATAAAAAAAATATATTTGTCAAATATTAATGCTTAGTTTTAATAATTACTTTTTATTTTTAAATTTTAAAAAATTTCACTATGTAATAACACTTGTGCAATTAAGTATTACGTTTATAATTACACTATAATTCGTATGAAAAACAAAAAATCTTTGTAATTATTGTCATTATAATTACGCCAAAATTTACAGATGTCTTTTCAAACATACCCAAAATATATAACATACAATGGCAAGTACATATTTCAAAATAATACTGTAACGACCTGGACGTCGTTACGAGATGGTTAGGGGCCTAGAACACCGTAAACAGGCTAAGGAAGGAAAAGAATGTGTAGTGACATTTTTTAAGTGTGAAACTGGTGGATTTTGGGTGGCTATCGATTCGGGGGACCACTGCAGCGGTGGAATTTCTGCTGCAGCGAGACCGTGGTAGCGGTCGGAGTTCCACTGTGATGAATTTGAGAAATAACTGCGGGGACCGCCGCAACGACACTTCGATCGCTATAGTAGGTCCGCTGCAGCGGGCAACGGGAGTTAGAAAGTGGTTTTAAGTGGGAATTACGGGGTTTTATCCCATTATTCTCAAAAACTCGATCTGAAGGGCTAAAAAATGGAAAATCTCTCCAGAGCAGTGAACTACTCTCCTAAGGTAAGAATTTCGATTCTCCTATCTCTACTACGATTAGTGTTGATCCTAGATCGCTTGTGGACCTTTAATGGTAGAAGTTTTATAGAGAAAAACCCTAGGTTGATAAACTAGGGATGGGTTGTAGGACGATTAGAGTGTAATTTGGGTTGATGTTTGAAGAGTTTTGATTACTCCTCTAGAATTATGTGTGGGGAACGAGAGTTACACGGGAAATTGAACTAGAACTGAGTAGAATTGGGGTTTTACTTTTGAAAACACCCCGAAGGGAAGGGTTTGATCTAATTAGACCCATGATTGAAGAGTAAGTAATGAATTATTCTTGTTTTGTAGATTTCGAACGATTTGAAGCTTTGAGGAAGAGCAAGACTCCCGCAGAGTAGCCGAATCTTTATTTTCTACTTTCGAGGTAGGTTATGGTTAGAAGGGTTAGACTTTGTATAATGGCTTGTATGCATGTGTGATAATGATATGTGATTGGTCTTCAGACATTATGTGATATGAGATTATCTATTTGAATTGAATAGTGAAAATCATGTTAATATGAGTTGATCATGAACTGTTGTGAAAATTTTGTGGAACTGTGAAGTGAAATTCTTTTAAGATGCTTCAATGTGGATCGATGATTCTGTAATTGTGCAAGTGATGGAGTGCAATATAGACTCCTAAGTGTTGAATTATTTATGTATATGTGGGTTGTAACTTGTTGCATTCCGTGATTTAAAAAAATAATTTCAACAGTAAAAAAATTCTGAGATTTGTGGCTCGTGTCCCAAAGGAGCATCTGGGGGAGCGTTATTGTTAAGTGTCTCATGCCCAAGGGGAGCATCCGGAAAAGCATATGAGTGAGAGCGGGTACCATGCCGATACAGTACATGTTTCTAGAGTCCTGTTGCGCTCCGGCGCACTTGCAAGCGTACGCGGTCGTACAAGTAATACAGTGGCCCTTTTTAAGAGCCGGATGTCGAACCCCCATGGACTGGACCAATTCAGCAAATTATGAAGTTCAAGTGTAAGATTAACCTTCACAAGTGTTAATTATAGAAGTTTTCGATAAATTATAATTAAGTTTTGGGATGGTCACAAAACAATCTGGAAACAATATAAGAAGCAACTAGAGCTAAGGCCGGATAATCATGCAATGCTACACTTTGTAATGGTTCACGTATGAAATTATCAATTGTTGTCTCACATAGTTGGAAAATGCGATGTTCATGGTCTCTCGAGACTCCATACACGACAAACTAGCTTCACAACTACATCGTTGAGCGGGGATGTGACATCTTAGTTCGTGGGTAATTCAACTACATGGATGTGGTTTATGGGGTTTGTTCTCTTGATTAGGGACTTTTGTACCTCTAATCATTTAACCTAACTTAGCTTCACAACTACTTCTATGAGTGGTGGAGTGACAATTCTAAGCCGGTGTCTTGCTATCATCCCGTTTCATCAACTAAGCAAGGCGAATTAGGTATATTATATATCCTAATTGCAAATCATATCGAAAGATAAGAACTTGCTCACTGCATTCCTATGTTATTGCCTAGGGTTACTCTTTCAAGCTTTTACCTAGCTTAACATGTATGTTTTCATGGTGATCAAGCATAAAAACAACCATAATAAAGAATGTAAGACAAAACAACAATTAACAACTCCAACCAAAATGAATTCATGCATTACAATTATATCACGTGGCCTCAACCCTAGGGGAAGGGTTTTAGCCACTCATGTTCGTATAATAACTTAAAAACATCGTTAAAGTAGAGTACTTACAAGAATAGGTAAAAGAGAATTTAAAATTAGTGAACCCTAGGTGAGTTCTTCACTTCTCCCTTCGCTCCTCTATGGTTTTCAGAAAATATTTCGTGACAAATAATTTTAGGAGCTAAGGGTTTAATTTATAGTAAATGGGAAATTTGCACTTTTTGGCCTGTCATGGAACTGCTCTGTGGCACGTTGGTGAACTGCTCCGTGGCACGGAGGTAACGCGACAACACACTGGTTTGGCAGCCCCCTGCTCATATAAATTAATTCTTTGCTCCATGGCACATTGTTGAACGCCCCAATGCTTCTCCATGACACGGAGTTGACTCCAAATGTCCCTTTTAGCTTGTCTCATAATCCATAATCCATCCCTTAACATTTATCTTTAATATTAGAACCATTATATTCACATTGAGCTCCATATATCGGCAATTTCAACCTACAAAGAGAGCTAATCATATTTTTTAGTCCATGGCCAAAAATTACACAAAATACATGAGATTATTCTTAAATTAAGGTACAACATGGGTACAACATGGGTATAAAATAGTATTTAGGCATGTAAATATGTCCAAGATCACTATCCCACACTTAAAGCCTTGTTCGTCCTCGAACAAATCCTTTACATCTCATGAACAAGGAAGACTCACAATTTACCAATTGATGCAAGACGACTCAAATTAAGGCTACAATGACTGATTTAGATGACAAGTTCAAATAAAGCATGTTATATATATAATATATGTCACGCCCCGCTTTGGGGGGTATGACTGGCACCTGGTGCCCTAGTAGGACCTAGACTGCTATCTGGTGAGCCTAAGCAAATCTGGTGCCTGGCTGGCTCTAACTCAAATTTCTGGAAACAAAGGGCTATATAACGGCTATAAACACAGCCCCCGGCCCATTGGCCTATAGCCACCTGTACCTGTAATGACAGCTAACCAGAAACATACTACTATAGGGGAACCTATGCGGGCCGACAAGGCCACCATGCTGTCTAGTTCCCTGTAACTCAACAATAACATGCTAACTAATTACGTGACCGTCAAGGTCACCACTACTGACTGATTATGGCCACACACGGCCAACAGGAACAGAAATAACAAATAACTATAACAAGCTGCACGGCCTCACACGAGCGGCTCAACTGACCACAGGGAAATATATACAGACTGCAAGCCTCTAAGAATAACAATAGAAATGATCGGGACAGGGCCCCGACCTACCCGTACTGTACAACAAAAGAAAACAAAATACACCTTTGGAATTCAGACTTCGGATGACAGGAGCTGAATACTCAATAGCTGACTGGAATCACGAGGGATCGCCTTCTCGTCTATGAGTACCTGCAGGCAAGTAATGCAGCGCTCCACTGGGCGTCAGTACCACAGGTACTGAGCATGTAAAGCAACTGAAATACACAACTGAAATGAATAACAACAGTAACATGAGATATAAGCAGAAAGTAGCTGAGTCTATCTAGCTGAGAATAACTGGGGAGAGTTTATTTATTCTATAACTAAACTGACTGTACCTGATGACGTGTCGTCCTCCTGTCTATCAGTATCTAATAGCACATATAGGTATACATATAAATACACACAATACCTGACCGACCCCCATAAGCCGGAAGGTACCAACCAACACACAATCTATTTACCCCTACCCGGGTCTAAACCAACCAAAAATAAGTTACTCCATTCATCTGACAACTGTGAGCTCCTCCTACCGGTCCCCTTGGGCACGTAGCTCAGGCCTTGGCCTCTAACAATAAACTGTGTCTGAGTCTGAAGACTCCAGCCTCTGGGCGCAAGTGTACACGGGGTGTGTAATAAAAACTGCCCCTGGGTGCAAGCACGCAACAGGGTAATTTTATAAAATCTGTATCTGAAACTGCCCCCGGCCACAAGCGCACACAGAGTGTTCTGCCCCTGTAAACAGGGTGGACTGGCTCTGCGCAGAGTAAACTGAACTACCCCTGCAAGCAGGGTGGTCTGGACCGTATTATCATGGTGGTCGGCCATCATCGTCCTCTAGGCGGACGGTATCGCCCAGCTGGTGGCGGTATCTGAATTTGGTATTGACACAGCTATAACCCAGGGGCGGTGGGGATGCTAAAAGGGTGCCCACATTCCACATCAAGTCTCAACAAACAAATAGCACATAGAAATAGCAAGCATGTATAACTGAAAAGACTGTCTGGAATCTAACTTCTTATTCTGATCTGTTTCTGTACCAAACTGATTCTTTACTGACTATACTGATTCTGTACTCTCTGTTTAACTATACGGCTAATCTGTAGCCAAGATACTATCTGTCTGAATGGCTAATCTGTAGCCAAAACTGTCTGTCTATCTGATCTTTTTTTACTGACTGTTATTATGAAAATCTGTTCCTTTTTATGCTACAACATGCTTGCTATTCACATAATAGGTTGTACTGAATCTGAACTACTAACTTGCCCTTGGGCACATGCTTTTCTAACTTTCAGACTGAATATGATATCACAATGCGAACTAGGTTTACTGAACTTGCACAATACTTAACATTCAACTTCCGAGAATTCTACTACGGAGTTTATGGTACTATACAAGGCTAAAGCTACTAACTTGCCGAAGGAACTAGCTTTACATACCTTAACCTCGAGTTATCCGTCTGTCGGATGAGGCTCGGTCAGTACTCCAACTATTTCTCCCAACTGCATTCACATACACGTCAATTAGTACTAAATACAACACTATTCTGAAGGACGACGTCACTTTCGATATAATTATAGCCTAAACTTAGGCTTATCGAAAAATGGTCTAAAACTTGCTATTTTTCAGAAGCCCAGAAGGGAGAAGTATTCACCTTACGGCTAGGAGCACATAGACACTAGTTTGGAGCAATTCTACTTACCTTAGTCCGGTAGCTCAACGATTCGTCGGCCGTATTTCGCGAAACAAAATCCGTAGGAATGCTCCCTGCTGCTAAATACCTCGGTACCTGAGGTTAATTCGAGTTTGGACAGCGTTTGGCGGCGTAATCGGACGAATTTTAGTAGGAGATCTTCATTTTCCCCTTCTCTCTAATTACTCTCTGTTTTCTACTGGAAATTATAAGGAATTTCAATAAAAAACCAAAGTTGGGCTTATATATATAATGGACACTATAAATCGCATTCCTGGAATGTGATTTATAAGTCGCATTTCTGGAATGCGATTTATAAGTCGCATTTTGCCTTGCGACGCACCGACTTGGTGCTTGTCCGATCTTTCCCCAGGCCTTTTTCTAGCATGTATGGCTTTCAAATACTCTTAACCAACACGCGAATAGGCCATCTATATGCCGAAAATTTACGGGGTATAACATTCTCCCCCCCTTAAGAACATTCGTCCTCGAATGACATTCTGTCTAGAGGACTTCTCAACTTACTCAACTTGTTTCTAGAAAAATTTCGGTAGAGTTTCCCTTGTATTATGGACTATCTCAAAATTCCTGAAAAGCAGAAAAGCCCAATACAGGTACTCCACACAATGCGATAAGTTCACTTAATAGCTAACATCAGTCTTTCTCATTTCATACATACACAACTATAAGGTGCTGCATAAATAATAATATAGACATACTTGTCGCCTGACTAGGCCTGGAATAAGTGAGGATATCTAGTTTTCATATCCTCCTCCGCCTCCCATGTCATCTCCTCTCGGTTTTTGTTACGCCACAATACTTTGACAGAAGCAATATCTTTAGTTCTTAATTTGCGAATCTGTTTGTCTAGGATAGCCACTGGAACCTCTTCATAGGTCAGTTCTTCTGTAACCTGGATATCCTGGACTGGGACTGCCCTGGACGGGTCTCCTATGCATTTACTCAGAATAGATACATGAAAGACCGGATGAACGGATTCCAATTCTGGAGGTAAGTTCAACTCATATGCTACTCGGCCTATCCTTCGACGAATCTGATAAGGCCCAACAAACCTCGGACTGAGCTTACCCTTCTTACCGAATCTCATCACCCCTTTCATCGGAGATACTTTCAGAAATACCCAGTCATTTACATTAAACTCTAAGTCTCTGCGTCGTACATCTGCATATGACTTCTGGCGACTCTGTGTAGTCAATAGGCGTTCTCTAATAAGCTTTACTTTCTCTTATGACTGCTGAACAATGTCTGGCCCAATTATCGCTGATTCCCCTTACTTCGAACCAGCCAACTGGCGATCTGCACTTTCGTCCGTATAAAGCCTCAAAAGGTGCCATCTGAATAGCCGAGTGATAGCTATTATTATAAGCAAATTCTATCAGTGGCAAATGCTCGTCCCAGCTACCACCAAAGTCTAGCACACACGCTCGCAGCATATCCTCGAGCGTCTGAATAGTGCGCTCAGCCTGTCCGTCTATCTGAGGGTGGAAAGTTGTGCTCAGATTAATTGTGTTCCCAGACCTTTCTGAAACGACTGCCAGAATCTAGCCGTAAATTGTGCTCCTTTGTTTGAAATAATGGATACTGGTACTCCGTGCAACCTGACTATTTCTCGGATATACAACTCCGCATAATCTGGTCGAGAAAGTAGTTTCCACTGGCAGGAAATGAGCTGATTCGGTCAATCTGTCAACTATCACCCATATAGAGTCATGTCCATGTTTAGTACGGGGTAATCCTGCCACAAAATCCATATTTACTGCTTCCCACTTCCAGAGAGGCACAACTATGTCCTGAGTCAAACCGCCTGGTTTCTGATGTTCTGCTTTCACCTGCTGGCAGTTAGGACACCGGGCTACAAATTCAGCAATTTCCTTTTTTTTATCTAGCCACCAGTAGTTTTCTTTGATATCATGGTACATTTTTTGTCACTCCAGGGTGGAGAAAATAGTTGCTGGCGCAGTGCACCTCGTTCATGATCTGATGGCGGAGGCCTGAAACATCTGGAACACATAGACGGTCTTTACAATGCAACACTCCATCCTCTGTTATTTGTGAATCTGGCGCTTCCCTTGCAGGATTCTGTCCTTAAGCTAGACCAGGTCAGAATCTTCATACTGCCGTTCTCTTACCTCCACAACTAAGGAAGACACGGCGGGGTTCTAGATTATCGCTCTGTTGTCCTTCATTTCTATCACACGAACGGCTAAATTGACCAATTGATGTATCTCCCTGACCAACTCCCATTGCTCGGGTTGCTCATACGCCACATTCCTAATAGATCTATAGCTAAGAGCGTTTGCTGCTCCATTACCTCTTCTTGACTGACATAACATTTTCATACTTAGAGAGCTCGGCATATAATTGACGGTCATACTGGCTTGTGTTGCCGAAAAGATCGACAGGTAGTTTACAGGCGTAGCTAGAGCTTATCTGGCCTTCCGGCCACATGCTAAGGCTACTTGTTACTGGGATAACCTGAACGACCGTCTGCATACCTTGTGCCTTTATCTGATCAGAGGATCCTGATATTGATCATGACCTCAAATGATTTGGCTGCATAACCTTAAATAACTGAATAGTCGGGTTGAATGACTCGAATGTGGCAATAGTCTAACAATGCTCTAATTGTTCTACTTGATTACTTATAGTTCATGCATAACTGCAGACTTGTGGGCATCTAATTGCTTTGTTATTTTGCTTGAACCACTGTAAGGCTGGGCTTAATCAAACTTACTCCCATGCGATCAATCTTTGGATCTTCACGGGGAGTCTACTGATCTCCTGGTCTTAATAAACACTATGCTAGCAGGGTACTATCCATTTCTTACGCCTTGTGTGTATTCACTTGGATTTATACTGCTATTCTGGGGAATTCTCGGTCTTATGAGCTATTCTGTAAATACTAGCCTTCTGCTAGGGCTCTGTATCTGAATATCTTACGAGAACCAGCTGAAGTACTAGTCTATCACTGACTACTGATGTGGACCCCTTTCTTGGGGTGCCCACGGGCTTGTCTAACTTGCGGGGTATTCCTTGTAATAATTGCTAGGTTGACTAAGGTCGACTCTCACCTACAAGGCTGGGAAAACGATGTATGGCCACTTAACATACTGGAACAATTCTAGTATTGCTAATCTCTGAAGTATACCTATTTAGTCTCTAATTCTGGTTCCGGCACATGCGCTAGTGTTATTGATCTTTAGAGATGCTTCCCTGCTAATACAAGCGCCAGCTGGTCGGTAGACCGTCTAACTGCGTCCTTATCATCTAATTACCTGATTCAGGTTACTAACTCTTATAAGCTTCTAAAACCTAGATCTGGAAACAACATATAAGTCTATTAACTTAATAACTAAGAGCTGAGATAGTTTCTATGGATTCATACGTAAATCACACTTAACTTGCCCCTTCTTTTCGCTTTTGTCTTTTTCTTCTCTCTTTTCTCTTTTTATTTTTGGCAAGGGGTCCTGCAATGCAATTTGTATATACTTCCCAGCACTAATATGCATCTGTGTGATTGTAACCCCTATTAGCAGCTGCTCACAGCATATTTATTATCTGCACAGATATATATTAATAAATACGTACAATACATACTTAATTCTGTAGTGATACGTAATCTCTGACACACTTTGCTAAATTTCCTATTGTACATGATATACTGCTTCTATGGTCTAATAATACCTCCTGCCTTCTCTTAACATTTCATTGTATTGTCACCCCATTCTGAAAGTAACAAACATAAACACTTTCGTTATTGTCTGTTGTTTGAAGTTCCGCCACTCTTGCGATGTGGGGTCAACGTTCGAATCTTGTGGCCTTACTTGGCATATATTGAGAGCCCATGATTGTCTGCTAGGCCTTATCTCTAGGCCACACTAGATTAAATTCGCTGTATCGGTAATTTCTTAACTTCCCCATAAGCGAACATACTGCAGCATTCTGGACCACAATCTTACTGTCAGCCTGAGGCTTAATCCTTAATACGATATTCTATCAATCCGGGGGTAATCCTAATTTCCCCACAAAATCTGACATTCCTGCTTCTTTCCCTCATCTTGCTTAAGCTGAACTCTGGGGTTCAAGGTACCTGCTTTTCATTGTTAATAAGATTACTGGTCAAGTATCCAGCTTATACTTCTTCTGACTTGCAGTTAGACCATCTGGTTCACATGACCCCCTTACCTTTCGGTATCACAGCTGAAATTATAACTATTATCTTGCTCTTGTTAGCGTGTTATGGCGGACTTGGCCTTTTTCTGACTCGAACTTGACAATTACTGGATCTTCTACGCCCACTTTGAGTAAGCTAGTAGTCTTACTTGCTCTTCTGACTTATTACTGTGAGGGTATGCGCAACTTACGTAATCACAGGGACTCCTTACTCCTTCTAACACTTTATGGAATCAACCAATCAATCTTCACTTACTGCTTACTTTGGGCAACATCGCCTCAATCCTTATGCCCTTTGCTATACTGAAATCAAAACTAAGAGGTAGGAACTTACTGCAGCGAAACAAAACATGGAACTGTACCACATCTGAAAGGATGGAGGTGGGACCCTGCATTTTCCTCTCTTTCTTTTCCTTTTTTTTTTCTTATCTGATAGTCTGATATTGTCTGATATCTTAACCAGATCTTATATATCTAATAAATAAGTCAACTCGCATGTACATTATACTTCTGACTTCCTATTCTGACGTTATCAACGTATACTAGGAATAGTACCGATAAAGGTATCACGCTGGGAGGTCTCTAGTACCTCCTCCTGCTGCTGTAGTTATCATGTAACTAGCTGATGCCCTCTTCTGTTGCTATATCTGATCTTCTGCCTGTGATAGGGAAATGCTGATCTGCCTTTGTATCTGTAATCAAAGAATACGGTAAGTTTTTAGGGACTCAACCCTATATTGTACCGCTCTAAAGCACGACTGACTGAGAAGGAAGGGTAACCATCCTATCATGCCTCGCAGCCTCTTGCCTATAGTATGTGGTGCACAACACATCCATAGACAAGACTCTACTTAGCACGGCTTGAAGACTCCCTGGGACACGACCTTCTCTGATACCAAGTTTGTCACGGCCCGCTTTGGGGGGTATGACTGGCACCTGGTGCCCTAGTAGGACCTAGACTGCTATCTGGTGAGCCTAAACACATCTGGTGCCTGGCTGGCTCTAACTCAAATTTCTGGAAACAAAGGGCTATATAACAGCGGTAAACACAGCCCCCGGCCCATTGGCCTATAACCACCTGTACCTGTAATGACAGCTAACCAGAAACATACTACTATAGGGGAACCTATGCGGGCCGACAAGGACACCATGCTGTCTAGTTCCCTGTAACTCAACAATAACATGCTAACTAATTACGTGACCGGCAAGGTCACCACTACTGACTGATTATGGCCACACACGGCCAACAGGAACAGAAATAACAAATAACTATAACAAGCTGCACGGCCTCACACGAGCGGCTCGACTGACCACAGGAAAATATATACAGACTGCAAGCCTCTAAGAATAACAATAGAAATGATCGGGACAGGGCCCCGACCTACCCGTACTGTACAACAAAAGAAAACGAAATACACCTTTGGAATTCAGACTTCGGATGACAGGAGCTGAATACTCAATAGCTGACTGGAATCACGAGGGATCGCCTTCTCGTCTATGAGTACCTGCAGGCAAGTAATGCAGCGCCCCACTGGGCGTCAGTACCACAGGTACTGAGCATGTAAAGCAACTGAAATACACAACTAAAATGAATAACAACAGTAACATGAGATATAAGCAGAAAGTAGCTGAGTCTATCTAGCTGAGAATAACTGGGGAGAGTTTATTTATTCTATAACTAAACTGAGCGTACCTGATGACGTGTCGTCCTCCTGTCTATCAGTATCTAGTAGCACATATAGGTATAAATATAAATACACACAATACCTGACCGACCCCCATAAGCCGGAAGGTGCCAACCAACACACAATCTATTTACCCCTACCCGGGTCTAAACCAACCAAAAATAAGTTACTCCATTCATCTGACAACTGTGAGCTCCTCTTACCGGTCCCCTTGGGTACGTAGCTCAGGCCTTGGCCTCTGACAATAAACTGTGTCTGAGTCCGAAGACTCCTGCCTCTGGGCGCAAGTGTACACGGGGTGTGTAATAAAAACTACCCCTGGGTGCAAGCACGCAACATGGTAATTTTATAAAATCTGTATCTGAAACTGCCCCCGGCCACAAGCGCACACAGAGTGTTCTGCCCCTGTAAACAGGGTGGACTGACTCTGTGCAGAGTAAACTGAACTACCCCTGCAAGCAGGGTGGTCTAGACCGTATTATCATGGTGGTCGGCCAACATCGTCCTCTAGGCGGACGGCATCACCCAGCTGGTGGCGGTATCTGAATCTGGTATGTGTCCCAGGGGCGGTGGGGATTCTAAAAGGGTGCCCACATTCCACATCAAGTCTCAACAAACAAATAGCACATAGAAATAGCAAGCATGTATAACTGAAAAGACTGTCTGGAATCTAACTTCTTATTCTGATCTGTTTCTGTACCGAACTGATTCTTTACTGACTATACTGATTCTGTACTCTCTGTTTAACTGTACGGCTAATCTGTAGCCAAGATACTATCTGTCTGAATGGCTAATTTGTAGCCAAAACTGTCTGTCTATCTGATCTTTTTTTACTGACTGTTATTATGAAAATCTGTTCCTTTTTATTCTACAACATGCTTGCTATTCACATAATAGGTTGTACTGAATCTGAACTACTAACTTGCCCTTGGGCACATGCTTTTCTAACTTTCAGACTGAATATGATATCACAATGTGAACTAGGTTTACTGAACTTGCACAATACTTAACATTCAACTTCCGAGAATTCTACTACGGAGTTTATGGTACTATACAAGGCTAAAGCTACTAACTTGCCGAAGGAACTAGCTTTACATACCTTAACCTCGAGTTATCCGTCTGTCGGATGAGGCTCGGTCAGTACTCCAACTATTTCTCCCAACTGCATTCACATACACGTCAATTAGTACTAAATACAACACTATTCTGAAGGACGACGTCACTTTCGATATAATTATAGCCTAAACTTAGGCTTATCGAAAAACGGTCAAAAACTTGCTATTTTTCAGAAGTCCAGAAGGGAGAAGTATTCACTTTACGGCTAGGAGCACATAGACACTAGTTTGGAGCAATTCTACTTACCTTAGTCCGGTAGCTCGACGATTCGTCGGCCGTATTTCGCGAAACAAAATCCGTAGGAATGTTCCCTGCTGCTAAATACCTCGGTACCTGAGGTTAATTCGAGTTTGGACAGCGTTTGGCGGCGTAATCGGACGAATTTTAGTAGGAGATCTTCGTTTTCCCCTTCTCTCTAATTACTCTCTGTTTTCTACTGGAAATTATAAGGAATTTCAATAAAAAACCGAAGTTGGGCTTATATATATAATGGACACTATAAATCGGATTCCTGGAATGCGATTTATAAGTCGCATTTCTGGAATGCGATTTATAAGTCGCATTTTGCCTTGCGACGCGCCGACTTGGCACTTGTCCGATCTTTCCCCGAGCCTTTTTCTAGCATGTATGGCTTTCAAATACTCTTAACCAACACGCGAATAGTCCATCTATATGCCGAAAATTTACGGGGTATAACAATATATAACATAATTCAAATCTAATACAACCAAGTTAAGACCTCCTAACCTCAAGAATCGACTCTACAACCACATAAAACTCATGCACATTAGCCAATCAAGAATTCTAACATGAATTCTATCTTTTCTCAGACATGTGCCCTTACAACAAGAGAGATACCCATTGTTCACTTGCCAGTTTTTCAATTATAACATGTATGGGTATATGAATAAGAATTCAACTCACTCTCACAAAGAATTCACATGCATCATGTATTGACCCATAAGCTTGCCTTTAGTGTATTACTCCACTAATTTAGGAATGTTTGAACTTAAAATCAAGTAGGACTTATCGGGTTGTAATGTAAGCTAAGGGACAGGTAGGTACTATTCTCGCCAGTAATAGTGGCTATCTTCCCCAAGTGCTTTTAACACATCTCACTTTCCTTAGGAATTTCCATCTTTTTACTTCACCTTTTCTCTTTTTTCTCCTATTTTTCTTTTTTGTTTCCCCATTTCATTAAGCACACTCAAACTGCTAGTAAGGAGTACTTCAGAAATTATTTTCTTTAATCTTCTTTTTCGCTCTTTTCTTTTTTTACTCCTTAGTAACTCTTGTTCATTTTTTTTAAAAAAAAATGCACCTCTAGTCTTTTCTTTAACTCCCACAACCACTATTTTTCTTCTCATTCCAACTTCTCCCTCCTTAACTTCTTTGCAATTTCACATAAGCGCTTAGGAATTTTGGATCAAATTCAAGGCTAATGAAAGAAAAGGATTAAACTTATGTTGCAGCTATCAAAGAATAGACTTAAGGCTCAATGGGGCTAACTAGGATCAGACATTCAAGGTAGATAAAGTGACGGATAAAAATTAGGCTCATTCAAAGAAATGCCTAAATCATCTCCTACAACCGACATCCCTCATTTTGTTTTGTATACACACCAGGCAAGTTCTAGACACTATACAATAGCATGAAATATTCAAAAACCTTACACTCACAACACATGCTCAATTTAAGACAAATTCAACAGACTCTTAACTCAGCTAATCACAAGAATTCAAAATTAAGCTTTAAGCACATAGAGTCACATTCAAGTGTCTCAAACAGAGTTATACAACTTCTTACATGCTTCAACACTAACCACACTTGCATCTCACAATCATGTATAGCACATAACAAGAACATCAAGCCATCAATTAGCTACGGGTTCAAAAACCAAAACCTATTGACTAATTTTCCCTCAAGATGGTCGTCATTGATCCATTGTCGGGAATAGTCCTTAACTATGACTAAAAACAACTATGTACAGAAAAAGAAAATTTTTATTCTTCGGTTCAAAGTGCCCCCCGTCGGAAACTAACCGAAAAGAAAAACCAATGGGTAGGGAATCATGCTCAAATCAGATATTCTCCCTCAACCAATACCTATCAAGCACTAAATTCACCCGAAATCATTAAGCACAAAATTTTTGAAATTTCCTCCTCACCACACACTTGAATCATGCTATGTCCCCAAAACATCTAATTAAAATTCAAAAAGGGTGAGAAATGCTCCCTGGGGCCTCTAGGCCTAGCTAACAGCATGTTTTTCTTCATTTTTGAACAAGTGGGTACTCGACCCCACACTTTTCCTCTTTCATGCTTCTTAGCTTCCTTCTCCAAGGGTACTCAGACTTCCCCTTCATCTGTGCTTAATTCTCCACCAAAAACAACAACAAGATGAAAATAAACAAAATCAACACAAATGAAAGAAATTAAAATTGTACCTGTGGTACCCTTGGGTTGCCTCCCAAGAATTGCCTAATTTTATGTCGCGGCACGACGTGGACTATCCTTTTCAGGACATCCTCATACCCGTGTTCCCTTTTGTGAACCATCTTCTTCTCTTTTTGTTTGTTGAGGGAACAACCGCCACTCTATCCCTCTCTTCCTCCAACTCTTTCTTTAATGGAAGCCCTCCATCAGATTCGGGCTGAAACGTAATCATCTCCTGAGGCTGTGGACCTAGGAATCTGCCACCCCACCCTTGGCCTCTGATAACACACTGACCTTACAAAAGTCTTTGTAATATATGGGCAGGTTAATCTCTTGGTAGACCCGGAAGAGTTCTTTTTCATCATCGACCCTCATTTTCAGGGTCCCTACTCTTACATTAATAATTGCTCCTCCAGTGGACAAAAATGGCTGTCCCAAGATCAGGGGTACCTTGTCATCAACTTTAAAATCCAATATAATGAAATCAGCGGGTATAATGAACTTACCCACTTTGATGAGAAGGTCCTCGATTATTCCATCTGGTGCCACTCGCGACTTGTCTGCCAGCTGCAACATCAATCGTGTTGGTCTCAGTTGACCCAACCCCAAGGTGTTAAACAAAGATGGGGGCATTAGATTAATTGCTACCCCTAAATCACACAGAGCTCTTATCACCTCAGCTTTACCAATTTGTATGGGGAGAGTAAAACTCCCTGGGTCTTTGAGCTTTTTAGGTATCTTGCTCATTACCCTGTGGCTGCACTCCTCAGTCAGTGCTACTGTCTGAACATCCACCAATCTGAATTTGTTGCTCACCACATCTTTCAAGTACTTAGCATACTTGGGCATTCCCTGCAAAACATCAAGCAAAGGAAAATTTATGTGAATTTCTTTAAAAATATCAAAGAACTTTCTAAAGCATTCCTCCTCCTTGCTCTTTTTGAGTCTTTGTGGAAATGGTGGTGGTGGTCTCTGTGTTGGCTGCAATGATGGTTGTTCATTTTGTTGCACAACACTCTGATTCTCTCCCTTTTCAGTGGATGGTCCCTTTCTAACCAACTCCAGTTGCAGCTCATTTCTCCTCTCTTTCGGTGGTGCATCAGCCAATTGCCTGCCACTCCTCAGACTGATGGCATTGACCTGTCGGGGGTTTGTGTCTGTGTCACTGGGTAATCCTCCCTACGGTCTAGTGTGGTGAGCAGCTGCTATTTGACCCATATGCTTCTCTAGATTGCAGGTGGCCAACTGCTAATTTTTCAAATCTGATGCCATCTTTGCCTGATTCTCTGCTAATTGGGTCTGTGTCTCCATAATCTTTTGCAATGTCTCCTCAATGTTGCTACTCAATTGGCCACCATTCTGCATGTTCTGCTGCTGCTAAGGTTGTTGGTAGCTTTGACTTTGATTTTCACCCCAAGAAAAATTCGGGTGGCTCTGCAAATTCTTGTTGTAATTTTTTCCTAAATTCTGATTGTTTCTATGAACATTCCCAACAAAATTGACCGATTCAGGATTGGCCCAGCAGGATTCTGCATTGTGCCCATTATTTTCGCAGATTTCACACCAACTAGGATCTTGATGAATTTCATTTACCTGTCTCCGCTGTTGGTTCATACTCAGTTTATTGAACTGAGTCATCATCTGATGCTGAAATGATGCTAGTTGTTCAGCCAAGGCATTTACACCATCCACCTTTATCAGCCCTGTTGTTCTCTTTCCTGCCCCTCTCGATGAATCGTTGTGCCACTCTGGATTTCCCTGAGCAATCCTGTTCAACAAAGTGTACAGCTCATCATAAGTCTTCTCTAATGCTTTCCCACCCGATGCAGAGTCTAGTAAAATTTTTGTGTGTGGGTCTAGACTTTCCACAAAGGTATGGGCTAGCACTTCATTGGACTGCTGATGATGGGGACAGTCTCTCAATAATGACTTGAATCTCTCCCAAGCCAAATATAAGTTCTCCTCTTGCCTCTTCTTGAAGCTTAATATTTCACTCCTGAGTTTGGCAGTGTTTCCTGAAGGGAAGAATCTGATGAGGAACTTCTTTGCCAAATCATCCCAAGAAGTTATGGAATTTGGTGGCTCAGATTTCAACCACCTCTTTGCCTCTACCAACAATGAGAATGGGAAGAGGGTAAGTTGGACATAATCTGTGGACACTCCGGTGGGGAAGAACGTGTCACTAATCTCAAGGAAGTTCTGTAAGTGCTGTTATGGGTCCTCATGAGTCATCCCAGTGAACTGGCCACTAGAATGTAACAGCTGCACCATATTCTGTTTCAATTCAAAGTTCCCTCCAGGTTCCAGTTTGTGGATACTAGAGGTCACATTTGTCGCTAGTAGGATCGCCACTTCGCGAACTGGTCTGGCTGCCATGGTTTCAGGTAACAACTTCGCTTGCCCTACTGGTGGGTGTTGTTATAACCTCTCCTGAAGTCTCTTTAGCTTTCGCTCTAGACTTCCCTCCTGCGTAAATGAAGTTGACATTCAGGTTTAAGCAATGGTTTCACTAACTCTCTATTCCTTGTCAGCTCTGCAAGGACAACCTGTCACCTGCAATATGTCAGACTAAGACCAAGTTTCTCAACACTTAAGGAAATTAAAAATCACACAAAAATAGAAAAATTTACTAAACTTCGCCATTTCCCTAGCAACGACGCCAAAAACTTACTGCGCTCTAGTGCACTCGCAAGCGTACGCGGTCATACAAGTAATATAATGACCCTATTAAAGAGAAGAATGTCGAACCCACAGGGACTGGACCAATTCAGCAAATTATGAAGTTCAAGTGTAAGATTAACCTTCACAAGTGTTAATTATAGAAGTTTTCAGTAAATTATAATTAAGTTTTGGGGTGGTCACAAAATAATCTGGAAACAATATAAGAAGCAACTAGAGCTAAGGCCGGATAATCATGCAATGCTACAGTTTATAATGGTTCACGTATGAAATTATCAGTTATTGTCTTACATAGTTGGAAAATGCGATGTTTATGGTCTCTCGAGCCTCTAAACACGACAAACTAGCTTCACAACTACATCGTTGAGCGGGGATGTGACATCCTAGTTCGTGGGCAATTCAACTACATGGATGTAGTTTATGGGGTTTGTGCTCTTGATTAGGGACTTTTGTACCTCTAATCATTTAACATAACTTAGCTTCACAACTACTTCTACGAGTGGCGGAGTGACAATTCTAAGTCGGTGTCTTGCTATCATCCCGTTTCATCAACTAAGCAAGGCGAATTAGGTATATTATATATCCTAATTGCGAATCATATCGAAGCTTACTACATTCCTATGTTATTGCCTAAGGTCACTCTTTCAAGCTTTTACCTAGCTTAACATGTATGTTTTCATGGTGATCAAGCATTAAAACAACCATAATAAAGAATGTAAGAAAAATCAACAATTAACAACTCCAACCAAAACGAATTCGTGCATTACAATCATATCACATGGCCTCAACCCTAGAGGAAGGGTTTTAGCCACTCATGTTCATATAATAACTTAAAAACATCGTTAAAGTAGAGTACTTACAAGAATAGGTAAAAGAGAATGTAAAATTAGTGAACCCTAGGTGAGTTCTTCACTTCTCCCTTCGCTCCTCTATGGTTTTCAGAAAATATTTAGTGACAAATAATTTTAGGAGCTAAGGGTTTAATTTATAGTAAATGGGAAATTTGCACTTTTGGCCTGTCATGGAATGGCTCCATGGCACGTTGGTGAACTGCTCCGTGGCACGGAGGTAACGCGACAGCACATTGGTTTGGCAGCCCCTGCTCATATAAATTAATTCTTTGCTCCGTGACACGTTGTTGAATGCCCCAATGCTTCTTCATGACACGGAGTTGCCTCCAAATGTCCCTTTTAGCTTATCTCATCATCCATAATCCATCTCTTAACATTTATCTTCAATATTAGGACTATTATATTCACATTGAGCTCCATACATTGGCAATTTCAACCTACAAAGAGAGCTAATCATATTTGTTAGTCCATGGCCACAAATTACACAAAATACATGAGATTATTTTTAAATTAAGGTATAACTGGGTAAAACATGGGTATAAAATAGTATTTAGGCATGTAAATATGCCCAAGATCAAGTCCCCTGTAGGTCATGAATGGAAGGGTAAAAATAAGACCCTCTAGCATGTGTGTACACTGATTTGGTGGATTGAGTGGTTATAGTGATATGACGGAGGCGTGTACCCGTTATGTCACCATTTATTTACTTTGTTTAAGTTACGCTTGTACTCATATATAGGACCGAATAAAAAATGTGTTAAGTTGTGTTGGAAATTATGGGTTTTGTTTATTAGATTTGAATAGAAGAACATGAACTTGATTCTAAGTGTGACACAGTTCCGATATTATTAAATGTTGAGTGGATTTTGTCTGTAATTCCTGTTGCATTTATAAGTGATAAAGATGGGTACTTACTGTTGTTCATACTTGTGTTATCTTGAATTGAGCTGTAAAGTATGTGCATTATTGAGACTGATGAAATGATGACTGAAGAACTGATGAAGGTACAACTAAGTCGAGCTACTACGTAGGCAATGGTGCTGCAATCAGACTTCTTCCGCTACGCGAAAGGCCCAATCCAGTGAGCAGGTTGGCTGTCACCTGAGTAGAACTAGTGTGGCTTCTATATTTCTGTAAAATGCTGAAGACTTGTTTATATCATTGTTTTTATGTTTACATGTTATTATGTGAGGTCGTCCGATGATTCATACCAGTACCGTATCATGTACTGACCCTACGCCTGCACTTCTTTTCTGAGTGCAGAGTTTGACCCGGGCAGTTCTTCTCATCCTCACTTGTAAGCGGCAGCCGATCGTGAAAAGGTAAGTACTACCAGAAAGCAGAGTCATCCCCCATTTTGGAGATGTCTTTCTCTGTCGAGCACTTATTCCTTTTGTTTTTAGTTTTTAAGCCTTCTTAGAGTTGTAAACAGATGTCTTGTGCAATGAATTTCACGTCTTGGGATTTAGTTTTGTTATGAATTGTTTTGGTTGTAAGAGGTTGTTTATTTCTTCTAATGATACCTTTTATTATTTATAAACTCTTATCTCTTTTTGAATGTCTCATTTTGGGGGTTAGTATGGGGATTCACTGATTCGCCCATCGGGGGGGGGGGGGGGAGGGGGTAGTATAGGTGCCAATCACGATCATTTGGTCATGAAAAAGTTGGCATCAGAGCCCTAAGTTCGTTGATCTCATTGCACTTAGATGGATCTAGTAGAGTCTCGCAGATCGGTATGGGGAAATCCGTAACATATCCTCGAGAGGCTGCAGGACTTTAGGAAAACTCCTTTCTTCTTTCCTCTCGTGCGATTACTTGATTCCAATAGGTATATGATGATCCAAATTGGTATCTAACAACTTTCTTTTCTCTTTATCCTAGATGGTGAGAACACGCGCCAATGGTAACAGAGATGCACACCTAAGCCAGTAGTGGCAGTCGCAGTTCGCTGCAGAGGAAGGGGCAGAGGTCGTGGATGGAGGCATGCTGCTACTAGAGGAGGGGATCATGCTCTTGCTCCAGTCAAGGAGTGGTCTATATCTTTTATGCCACCAACAGTACAAGAGCGGGTGACTATTGAGGTTGAGGTTCCAACACAGGGAGAAGCTCCTGTCGCGCTAGCATACTCTGAGGTTGTAGTTCAGGTTATCAACCTTCTGAGCGGCCTTGTGGGAACTAGGGCAGCGCCAGCAACTCTAGCGTGGCATCAGTCGGGGATACAACATGCAGCTGCTGTGGCTCCACAGATTGATGATATGTATGAAGCTGTCATATTTTTGAGACCAATAGTGGGACCAGTGATGACGGGCGAGGAGCATGAACTGTACTGGAGGTTCACCAAGATGAAGCCTCCCACTTTCTATGGCACATAGCCAAAGGATGCCTACAAGTTCATTATCGACTGCCATGAGAGGCTCCATAAGCTAAGGGAGGTGGAGAGGTACGGAGTAAAGTTTGTTACCTTTCAGTTGATGGGGGATGCAAAGCTCTGATGGAGAGCTTTTGTGGAGTGCAGACCAACGGGGTTACCAATGTTGACTTGGACCCAGTTCTACTCTATATTTCTGGAGAACTATGTTCCCCGCACTCTGAGGACAGAAGACGGGATGAGTTCACCACCATTAAGCAGGGGATCTTATCTGTTGCAGCATATGAGGCTTGATTTCACTCACTGTCCAGGTATGCTCTACCTTTACTACCCACAGAGGAGGAGAGGATCAGGTGATTTGTCAAAGGCCTGAATGTGGGTCTCTAGGTATCATCTCTGCAGATGGACACCTCAGGTAAGATCTTTCAGGAGGTGGTAGAGTATGTGAAGTCAGTTGAATGGATGAGACAGGAGGGATATGCAAGGAATGCCGAGAAGCAGGCTCAGAGATTGGGTTCATTCATTGGTTCTTATACTAATGTTTTGGCACCACAGAGTTTCTCTGGACGCCTTATTTAGTCCTCTATGCAGGTATCAACTGGAGGTCCACCATGGACGGCTCCGCGGCTGTCAGGTGCAGTTGGGGGTACTCAGATTGTTTGTTTTAATTTTGGGGCTCGCCCTATTTCTTCTATTCTAGCTCAGAGGCCAGTTATTGAGAAAGTCTTTCATGAGTGTGGTGAGTATGGCCACATCCACAGACAGTGCCCCAAGTTCGGACATAGAGGGCAGATTATTCCTCATCCAACTTCTCGAGCTTTGGTCCTTGCTAGGAGAGGAGGTAGTGCATTCAGTCAGGATCGTCCACAGCTGGGACCAGGTGGTCAGCCAGCCGTTAGAGGTGGTGCTCAGCAGGTAGAGGGTATTCTCAGGTGTGTAGGGGTGGCACCCAGGAAGGTAGAGGGGTGTCACAGCCCAACCGAGGCGGTTCTCAGAATGGTAACCGAGCCCACTTTTATACTTTTCCTGGTAGGCCCGAGGTAAAGGCTTCAGATGCTGTTATTACAGGTACTATCTTTGTCTGTGACAGAGTTGCTATTGCATTATTTGACCCGTGCTTTACATTTTCTTTTGTGTCTGCTTATTTTTCTTTGGGTTTAGATCTTGTTTATGATGTGCTTAATACTCCTATCTATGTATCTACTCCTTTCGAGGATTCTGTATTGGCGGATAGGGTTGTTCGTGATTGCATTGTTGATATCATAGGGTTTGACACTCTAGCAGACTTAGTGATCTTAGACATGGTCGATTTAGATATAATTTTGAGAATGAGTTGGTTGTCTCTTTATCATGCCAATCTAGATTGCCATACTAAGACTGTCACTATATTGGGCCCAGAGTCGTCTAGGTTGGATTTGAAAGGGAATTGTAGCCCTGCTCCTAAAAAACTTATTTCGTATATTCATGCCCGTAAGTTGATAGAGAGGGGTTGTTTAGCATATTTGAGACATATTCCAGACACTAGTTCAAAGGTTCCTTCCATAAAGTCGGTCCCGGTTGTTTGTGAGTTCTTAGAGGTGCTTCCTGTAGATTTGCCCGGCATGCCGCCAGACCGTGACATAGATTTCTGTATAGACCTGGAACCAGGTACCTAACCCATTTATATTCCTCCATACCAAATGGCACCTGCTGAGTTGAAGGAACTCAAGGAGAAGTTGCAGGAGTTGCTTAGTAAAGGATTCATCAGATCGAGTGTGTTGTCGCGGGGTGCCTCAGTTTAGTTCGTGAAGAAGAAGGATGGTAGTATGCGGATTGGCATCAACTATCACTAGTTGAGCAAGGTAAATATTCAGAACAAGTACCCTTTTCCTTGAATTTATGATTTGATTGATCAGTTACAGGGTGCGGCGGTGTTTTCAAAGATTGATTTGAGGTCCGATTATCACCATCTAAAATTTCAGGCTGACGATACTCCCAAAACAGCCTTTCTGACCAGGTATGGGCACTACGAGTTTCTAGTCATCTCATTCGGACTTATTAATGCCCCAGTTGCATTCATGAGCCTGATGAACGGTATTTTCAAATCTTACTTGGATTCCTTTTTTATTGTGTTTATTCATGATATTTTGGTGTATTCTTAGACTAAGCAGGAGCATGAAAATAATCTAAGAACTGTGTTGGGATTACTGAAGGAGAAGTAGTTGTATGCTAAGTTCACCAGGTGTGAGTTTTGGTTGGAATGATGTCCTTTCTAGGGCATGTGGTTTCCAAGGAGGGAATCCGAGTTGATCCATAGAAACTGAAGGTGGTTAGAAACTGGGTGAGACCAATTTTATGGGGCTGGCCAGTTACTACAGCTGGTTGGTGAAGGGTTTCGCCTTTATCGCTTCGGCATTGACCAAATTGACGCAAAAAGATGTACCTTTTCTATGGTCAGAGGAATGTGAAGCAAGTTTTTATAAACTCAAGACTCTGCTGACCACATTAC
Organism: Datura wrightii; assembly: GCA_035772735.1. NCBI lineage: Eukaryota > Viridiplantae > Streptophyta > Magnoliopsida > Solanales > Solanaceae > Datura > Datura wrightii. The sequence goes on along the minus strand of JASDFA010000007.1, from coordinate 116,712,463 downwards.
CTATCCTGGTGTTACCCGCAAAAGGTAAAGACTTTGTTGTTTATTGTGATGCCTCACGGTTTGGGTTAGGTGCTGTGTTAATGCAGGAAGGACAGGTCATTGCTTATGCCTCGAGGTAGTTGAAGGTGCATGAAAAGAATTACCTCGTGCACAACCTGGAGTTAGCAGCAGTGGTGTTTGCCTTAAAAATTTGGAGGCATTATCTGTATGGAGCTCGATGTGAGGTGTTCACGAATCATCGCAGCTTGTAGTACGTATTCTCCCAGAAAGATCTCAATTTGAGGCAGAGCAGATGGATGGAGCTTCTTAAGGATTATATATCACTATCCTGTACCATCCAGGAAAGGCTAATGTTGTGGTGAACGCGTTAAGTCGGAAGATGGTGAGCATGGGTAGTTTAGTTTGCTTGGAAGCTACTCAGCAGCTGATGGCTAGAGAAGTTCAGAATTTGAAAAAAAGTTTGGTAAAGTTTTCACTGACAGAAACCGGTGGAATACTAGCCAACATGGAGGCCAAATCCTCACTAATAGAGGAAATCAAAGCTAGACAGTTTGAAGATGAAAAGCTGGATAAGATTAGGGATAAAGTTCTGTAGGGAGAAGCCAAAGAAGTAGTGTTAGATGATGAAGGGGTCTTGAGAATAAAGGGAGGGTGTGTGTTCCTCGAGTTGATGAGATAATTAAAACTCTTTTGGCAGAAGCTCACAACTCAAGATACTCCATTCACCCCAGAGTCACCAAGATGTACCACATTCTAAAACAGCGCTATTGGTGGGGCGGGATGAAGAGGGATATTTAGACTATGTTGCTCAGTGATTGAATTGTCAGCAGGTGAAGTACGAACACCAAAGGATTGGAGGAGTACTTTAGAGAATGCCTATTCCTGAGTGGAAATAGGAGAGAATAGCAATGGACTTCGCGGTGGGTCTTCCCAAGACTTTGGGGAAATTTGACTCAATTTGGGTCATCGTGGACAGATTGACCAAATCGGCTCATTTCTTGCCGGTCCAGGTGACTTACAATTCCAATAAACTAGCTAAGTTGTACGTTAAGGAAGTGATTTGGTTGCATGGGGTGCCTATTTCAATTGTATCGGACAGGGCACTCAGTTCACTTCTCATTTCTAGAGGACCTTGCAGGCTGAGTTAGGTACGAGGTTAGACTTGAGCATTGCCTTTCATCCTCAAATGGATGGGCAATCAGAATAGACTATCTAGGTATTGGAGGACATGCTCTGGGTGTGTGTAATAGACTTTGGAGGCCATTGGGACAAATTCTTTCCCTTGGCAGAATTTTCCTATAACAATAGCTATAACTCGAGCATTGGCATGGCACCATTTAAAGCTTTGTATGGGAGAAAGTGCAGGTCCCCAATTGGGTGGTTTGATGTGTTTGAGATGAGGCCTTGGGGAAGGATTTATTAAAGGAGTCCTTATAAAAGGTGTGAAAAATTCAAGAGCATCTGGTGGAGGCTCAAAGTAGACAAAAGCAGTATGCAGACAAGAAGGTAGAGATATGGAGTTCATGGAGGGAGAACAAGTGCTGCTAAAGGTGTCTCCTATAAAGGGGGTGATTAGATTTGGAAAGTGGGGCATGCTTAGCCCGAGGTACATTGGACCATTTAAAATACTCCGGCATATGGGGGAAGTGGCTTATGAGCTGGCTTTGCCGCCATTCTCTGGAGTGCATCCGGCGTTCCATGTGTAAATATTGAAAAAGTATCATGGGGATGGGATGTATATTATCAAGTAGGACTCTGTGCTGCTAGATGAGAATCTATCATTTGAGGAGGAGCCTGTAGCGATATTGCTAGAGAGGTTTGAAAGAGATTTGGACAGTAAAGGCCCAAAGGAAGAATCGTCCGGTTGAGGAAGCCACTTGGGAGACCGAGGTTGATATGCGGATCAAGTATCCCAACTGTTCATGGAATCTGGTAAGTATTTTTCCTTTTCTTTGTATAGACCATTCAGGGATGAATGGTGTTTAAATTGGTATCTGATGTAATGATTCGGATGTCGTTACGGAATGGTTACGGACCTAGAACACTGGAAGCAGGCTAAGGAAGGAATAGAATGTGTTGTGAAATTTTCTATGTGTGAAATTGGTGGATTTTGGGTGGCTATTGGTTCGAGGGACCGTTGTACCAGTGGAATTTCCGCTGCAGCATTAGAGAAGAAAGAAGGAGAGAAAAAACCCTGAACTTTTCGTCCCTCAACTGCCTGTAAACCACGTCCTTGCTCCACCCAGTCTGAATTATGAAAAATACACTTAAGTGTTCTATTTATACTAGTGGGAATTTTTCCCGGAATAATGAGCAACGTGTCACGGAGTGCATCGCGGAGCACTGCCTCCGTGACACGCCGTGAACGCGGACCCTCAATGGAAATTGGGGGTCCGGGAATAAAGCACCAACGTGGCACGACGTGCAACGCGGAGGCTGGCCACCGTGCCACGGAGCTGTCGCGAGCCTCCACTGGAAATTGTGAGATTTTTCACCCTCCAAGCAGAATGCCTCCGCGATGGCAGCGTGACACGGCTCCATCGCGGAGCCCCTTTAATTTGTGCAGTCCAATGCCTTTTTCCGTGCTCGATTCCAAGTGCAACTCCGATATCCTCCAACATGCATTTTAGCTCTTCGAAATCATATTTTACCTACAAAACAATGCTAATCATGTTGGTTAGTATAAATTCACATTTTATTACCAATTACATGAAAATGAATACACATTGTTAGATAAACAAGGCGAAAATGATACTTTTGAGTATCACTTGGGCATATGAATCTGCCCAAGATCACTTACCCCACACTTAAATCCTTGTTCGTCCTCGAACAACAAACACACAATTCATGCAATTTACATCCCAACCTTCGCCACTATGGTGCGACAATTTAAGCTACGGTCATACCGATCATTCAATATTGCGAATCATCAAGAAAACATGCATGGTATCAACAATGTAATGACCTTCAATACATTAAGACTTCCTAGACTTTAAGAATCGACTCTCGATATCGGCAAACTCATGCAAATCAGCTAATCAAGATATCCGACACGAACATCAATCTTTCATCAAGCATGTGCCCTCAAAACTCAAGAGAATCTTCCCCTTTTTGCTCATGTGACACACAAACATTCAAGTAGGGGCATGTAAAAAAAATAATTTCACTCTCTCTCCCAAAAGAATTCACATGCATCATGTCATGAACCATAATCTTGCCCTTAGTGTATTACTCCACTAATATAAAGAAATGCAATGTAAGATCACGTAGGACTTTAATGGGTTGTAATGGAAGCTATGGAACTAGTATATATTGGATTAGCCAATAATAGCCACTAGCATCCTTAAGCGCCTTTTCAACACATTCCCATCAACTCATGAACATTGTTTCTCTCTTTTCTTTTTTTTTTTCATCATCCCATTCTTGATGATTTACTTTAGTATGGCCTATTTCATTCATCACACTTGACACAATAACAAAGGATTTTTCATGCACCTTCATTATCATTTATTTATAGCAAGTGCACCTTCAACCTTTTCTTTTCTTCCCTCTCTCTGCTTTTCTTTTTCTTTTCACCATTCTCACTCTTTGACACTTTGGGAAATTTTTTTTTTCTTAAGCGCTTAAGAGTTTTGTATAGACTTTACGGCTAATGAAAAGAAAGAATTAAGCTCAGTTTATACTTTTTGGACAAAAGAAAGAAATACTAGGCTAAAGGCTCAACGGGCTGACTAGGGTATACAATCACATAAAAGGGGAGTGTGACAAGAAAAAAATAGAAACTCTCGGTTAAAACAAAGAAATGCCTACATCCTTTCCAACAATACACCTCCTTCATTTCGTTTTGTACACACACCAGGCAAGTTCTAGATACTTCACAATAGCATGGAATAACAATACCTCACTTCACACTTTATGCACATGCTCAATTCAAGATGCATTCACAGACTCTTCAATCAGCTAATTATATGAATTCAAAATTAAGCCTCAATCACACCGAATCGAACTCTACAGCCTAGGTATCTCAACATATTTACAAAATTGCATGCTTTCATACGAATCACTTTTGCATTTTGAATACCAGGTACAACACGCAACCAACATTTCACAACCATATAGTAACTACAGGTTCCGTGATGCAATCCACCAAAGAAAAAAACTGAAAATAACTTAAAATAACTACTCCTACCGACTATATTTCCCTTAAGACGGTCGTCATCCATCCATCATAGGGAACAGTCACTAACTATGACGTCGGTTCAATGGGACCATTCTCAGTAAAAGAACTGAAAACAAACGCCGAGAAACCCAAAAATAAAAATTGAAAATTTTTGCAAAACATCAATCATTTCGATGGAAAAATTATTTACAAAATATTTTAAATATGAACAAAATATTTTCGCAACATTGTAAAATTATCGATCATTTCGATAAGCAAAAATATTTACAAAAATTTTACAGACTCAGCTGGCAACATCAATCATTCCACAACACACATCAATTTCACAAATATGTACAAATACAGAACAGTTTGCAATTCACAAACACACAGGGAAACATACATATAAAAATACAGAGGAAAGCATACAAGCAAACCAGCCCAGCCTAGCACCTAACTACTCCCCACCCCACACTTAAACCGAACACTGTCCCCAGTGTTCACAAACATTAAAAATCACAAAATTGGGTGGTGGAACTCCCTGATCAGTCAAAGTATTCCACTTCTTCATCAGGTGCTGCTGCCTCATCTCCCATGTCCGAGTCGCCTCCGTCGTCGTCATCGGACTCCACATCGGAGTCCTCCCGGCGTGTCTCCTCGTCTGTGGGGACATCATCGTATGTGGGCTCTACAAAGGCTGGCCCCACTCGGCATTGAGCCCTGGCATTTTCGCCAAATGGGTAATCTAGCTCGAGTTACCATAGCTCCTCCTCCGTGGCTGGTCTCCCACCAATCCTGAGCTGGAGCATTTGCATCAAAAACATCCGCACCATGTACTTGTCATCACGAGCATGTCGCTCGCCAAGCGTCAGCACTGGCCCGTGGGTAGTGTCGGGGGCCTTAGTTTTGGTCACATCCAAGGCCCGCCGCTCCAACTGCGGGATATAATCCAAAGCCTCTTCCTCGACGTCGAGGCCCCAGAGAAAGGTGGTGAGTAGTCCACCGAACCCATACCTGTGGCCCTGGTGTAATCGGGCTCTTTTCATGGCGGATATGATGACCGCCCCCACATTAATCTCCAGCCCTTTCATCAGGGCATACACCAGGCAAACACGGTCCCGGGTCACATCAGTTATGTGTACCCCCGGGATTAGCCACGAGCAGACTATCTTCAGCCAGATTCGGCTTCCCTGTTCATTTGAGAATATGGTAGAGTCTGGTGGTAGCCCCTTTCTTTATGTCTGCTCCATCTAGCTATGGATCGAGCCCCACATAGTGTGCGTCTGATGTCAGCATACGGTGGGGTAATGTTCAGCTGGCGGAGAACGTGGGCGTCTGTGTCCCGCGCTCTGATGATGGCATTTAGCTGTTGGGGTTCCAGAGTGACTATCTGCCCTCTGATCTTGATGGTGTGGCTTCTGATTGCCAGGTTCCAATTAGCATAGAACTCTCAGACCAGGTGTAGGTTGCATTCCTTGGGCTCCTGAAATATGAAGCCGAGCCCAGCTGCCTCGATCCGTTGAACTATTCTAGGGAACTCCTGTGCTAATGGTTCCCGTGCTATATGCTCCTCGGGGAAGTATTTGTTCTCCTTGTGCTTGGCATACCACTTCTTCCCCTCATCAGTCACCCATCTCGTTCCGTATTGGCGGCGCTGGCCGCGTGGAACTGCTGTGCCCAGTCTAAGTCTTTTCCTTCCGGTGCCTGAAGTTGATGCACCCTTACCTTTATCTTGCCTGCTTGCCATTTTACCTGTCAACACAAGTAAACAAGCGCAATGTCAAGCTAAATGAATATTAACTTCGGCTAAGGTCGGATTACGCTAAGTTTACCCCACACTTAGTCCTTAGCTACAGTTACGATACTACGGCAAGAATAACTTTATTTACACCAAAATACCAGCCATACAATTCATGCTTAGTGCGTTCAACAAGAAAAATTCAACGGTATAACTTTTGCGTACTACTCAGACTTTGTACAGCTAATCCCAATCACTACCATCGCTAGCATTTCAACCATCGCACTTAGCAAAGAAAAACAACAAAACAAAACAACAACAAAAATTCTATACACATGAACCTATATAACCAACCCAATTTTAACAAATTTCAACATTTTCCCTAAACCCGAGAATTCGTCGTCTATTACATTCAAACAATTTTCTACAACGATTCATCTCATTTAACAAGTACACCCCGGCATAGAATTCATAAATTCAACACATTACCAATTTCAAATTCAACAACCAAGCCCTAGAATTGAATTTCGCAATCAACTTTGAATAATTCATGCAATCGACAAGTTCAAACAATTATTACAACATTCTGAACTTTTATCAATCAATAAATAACTTGAATTCATGCTTAATTTCGACTTAGGGTGATTTAGTTCACCTCCCATGCTTAATTTCGAATAAAATCAACAAAAACTTGAGAGAGAATCGGAAAACATACCTTGTCGTTGAATAAGCGAAGAAAACTTGGTAATTCGTTGCCTCAAGCCGTGGCACGTTGGTGGGGGAGGGATTTTGGGATGTTTGGTCGCGGAGGAAAGTGAGAATGAGGGAAAAAAAGGGAGAAATCGGGGTTTAAAAAGTAGAAAATACGCGGGTTACCCGGCAACCCGGTGTGACCTGTCACAATTTACACGGCAACGTGTCACGGAGTGCATCGCGGTGCACAACCTCTGTGACATGGAGCCATCGCGATAGCCCTCTGGAAATTTTAAAATTTTCGGATTACAACTCAACGTGTCACGGAGGGTAACGCGGAGGTCCTCCTCCGTGACACGGAGCTATCGCCCCAGCTCACTGTCTTCTACATTTTATTACTTTTTCATACCTCGCCTTTTCCTTCACGATTCCGTGCACATTTTTCTCCGTTGACCTGAAAATCATCTCACTAAATAAAATTGGTTAGAATAATAGGTTTCCCCTAACTAAAAATAAAAAATACTAACTAAATTTTTTTTTTTTCTAATCAAAGAAAAAGAGGAAGAACAATCTATTTACACTTTACAAAATGAAAGAAAAAAACAAATTTTCACGGGTTGCCTCCCGTGCAGCGCCTGGTTTACCATCGCGGCTCGACATCATTTACGCTCAATTGTCCGCTAGGGTGATGGACGATTTCTCACGATCATTGTCCTCCCCCCAGTAGTGCTTACACCTATCCGGTGGTCTTCCCATCAACTCGCGGGAATCATTCATCTGTTTAGCATTACCATGATCAATTACATTGATCACCGAGAGTTCTTCATTCACCATCGGGAGCTTGGGTGCTTTGTACACATCGAACACCTCTACCTTGTCGTGTGCTCGCATTGTAAGTTGACCCGCAGCTACGTCGATTAATGCTTTCCCGGTTGCCAAGAAGGGTCGTCCCAAAATAAATGGGACTTCCACGTCTGGTTCAAAATCCAGAACAATAAAATCTACCGGGAAACTTAGGGAGCCCACTTGCACTAGAACATCCTCAACAATGCCATCCGGCCTAGCTAAGGATCGATCCGCCAACTGCAAGATTACGATTGTAGGTCTAGGACTCCCTAGACCCAACTTTCTGAATACCGAAGATGGCATCAGATTTATGCTCGCTCCCAGGTCACACAATCCACGAGCTCGAATGCTCTGCCCAATAGTAAGCTGGATAGTAAAACTTCTAGGGTCTTTTAGCTTCGTGGGCAGTCTATTTTGGATCTGGGAAGTGCACTCCTCCGTCAAAGCCACCGTGGCATACTCAGTCAAACGACTTTTGTTGGCCACGATATCTTTAATGTATTTGGCATATTTAGGCACTCCCTGCAAGACATCAACAAGAGGTAAGTTAACATGTACCTGTTTAAGCACCTCCATGAATTTCTTGAAACACGCCTCCTCCTTGTGTTTCTTGAGTCGTTGAGGGAACGAGGGTGGAGGTCTTTCTGATTCAGCTTCTTTGGTCTTCCCCCTTTCCGAACTTTGCTCCCCCTCAACTTCTGCTGCTCTCGAATTTTGAGGTGGTCTTTCTGGTTCCACCTCCTTCAGCTACAAACCACTCCTTGTGGTCACTGCATTTACCTGCTTCGGATTCGGATCCGTGTCGCTCGGCAGTCCTCCTCTGGGCCTTGTATTTTGGGCACTAGCAAATTGCTCAAATTGATACTCAAGAGTCTTTGTCGCTAACTGGTTATTTTTCACTTCGGCTGCCAATTTAACATAGTCAGCCTGCAATTGCGCTTGATTAGCGATCATGGTCTTGAACATTTCCTCAATGCTGGGTGATGGTGGTAGAGGAGGGGCATTATTATTTCTGAATTGAGATTGGTAGTTCTGTCGCCCTCCTTGATTCCTTTGCATACCCTGACCCGCACCTTGGCCTTGATGGTTGTTGCTACCCCATGAAAAATTTGGATGGTTCCTCCAATTTGAATTGTAGCTACTCCCATACTGCTGATGATTTCTTTGTGCATTGCCCACAAAGTTAACCGAATCAGGATTTGCTCCACAGCACTCAGCTGAGTGCTCACTGCTTCCACACACTTCACACCACATTTGCTGGACTGCATTAACTGGGGCTGAAGGCTGGTTCAAAGTCATGTTGCTGAAGTGGTTGTTCAATTGATTCTGTAAGGCAGCTATCTGTGCAGCGATAGCTGTAAATCCATCCACTTCAAGCACTCCTGCTGCTTTCCTTGCTCCACCTCGTGATGAATCAGCATTCCATTCTGTATTGCCCTATGAAATCTGGTTTAGCAAAGTGTACAACTCCTCATAAGTCTTTTCCAGCGCTTGCCTCCAGCTGCTGAATCTAGCAAAATTTTGGTATGGGGTTCCAAACCCTCAATAAATGTGTGCACCAACACCTCATTGGACTGATGATGATGAGGACAGTCCCGCAACATGGATTTAAATCTTTCCCAGGCTTGATATAAGTTTTCTCCCTCCCTCTGTTTGAAACTTAGAATTTGACTTCTAAGCCTTGCTGTTTTGCCAGAGGGAAAAAACCTTATCAAGAAATTTCGTGCAAGATCATCCCACGTTGAAATAGAATTTGGTGGCTCAGCTTTCAACCACCTCTTAGCTTCTCCGAGTAACGAGAACAGAAATAATGTAAGCCGAACATAATCAGGTGACACTCCAGCGGGTATATAAGTGTCACTTATCTCCAAAACGTTTTGGAGATGCTGTTGTGGGTCTTCATGAGGGAGACTGGTAAATTGCCCGCTTGTGTGCAACAATTGCACCATATTTTTCTTGAGTTCAAATCTCCCTTCAGGCTCTGGTTTGCGGATACTGGATGTAACATTGTTGGCATGTGGGATTGCCACCTCGCGAACCGGCTTTGCTGCTGCTTCTTCGGGCACTAACACTGCCCTCACAACCGGGGGATTTTGTTGCTCCATAATAGTCTGTCTGAGCAACTGCAGCTTCATTTGTAGAGCTTCTCTCCGTTTACTGTGAAATATGCGTTCAGGCTCTATATAAGATTCCACCAGCTCTTTGTCTCTTACCAGTGTTCACAGCAATTAAGTCTGCAAAAAATACAGGCTAAGACCAAGTTGTCAACACTTAAGAAAATAAAATAAAAATATAGTAAATTTACACTTAACACAATTTCACCAATTGCCAAGTCTCCCCAGCAACGGCGCCAAAAACTTGTTCGGTCTGTGTGTTATAGGTATCTAAACCGACACGCAAGTGCACGTGGTCGAACAAGTAGTAAGTGGCTTTAGTAAGCCAAGTATCGATCCACGGAGACTCTGGATAAGTAAAATTTGCTTAAGTATACCATACTATATCTCACTTCTAAATATGCTGACAACAACGTAACCAAAAATTGAATAAATTATTTTATAAATCCGATACTAAAACTACTAACAATTATCTATTTTGAATTTAAACTATGGATATGAGCATGCCGAGGTTAAAGAACATGTAATGAACTGATTATCATCATAAATTGGTTAATCTTTTCTTCCAGTTGCTAGCCAAGAACATTAGCCAAGAGATTAAAACTCTCGTATTTAATCTCACTTAAGAATCATAAACCATCCGTCTACATTTCTGTGATCAAATGCAATTCATGACCTAGCAATATAATTCCGGTTCCTAAATTGACTAATACGGCTTTCAAGTAGATTTCTATCAGGAAAGCACATCAAAACTCAATTTTCCCAAATCAAGTAAAGAACAATATCCTATTAATTCACAACTTTCCAATTTCGTGCTCTCTCGAGTGAAATCGGACTTTTTAGATATACATTAATGTAGGCCACACACCAATGCAGTAAGAACAAGAATTAATAGAACAACATGGAAGAAAAAGATGAAAAACCATATAATTCAATAGTCAAAATTCATCACAATTGTTCATAACCTCGGCAAGGAAGGGAATTAGCCACTCATTTGTGGATTAATCATCCTAAAACAAGTGTTAATCATACAAATAATTGAATTAGAGAAGAAAGAGGGAGAGAAAAAACCCTGAACTTTTCGTCCCTCAACTGCCTGTAACCCACGTCCTTGCTCCACCCAGTCTGAATTATGAAAAATACACTTAAGTGTTCTATTTATACTAGTGGGAATTTTTTCCGGAATAATGAGCAACGTGTCACAGAGTGCATCGCGGAGCACTGCCTCCGTGACACGTCGTGAACGCGGACCCTCACTAGAAATTGGGGGTCCGGGAATAAAGCACCAACGTGGCACAACGTGCAACGCGGAGGCTGGCCACCGTGCCACGGAGCCGTCGCGAGCCTCCACTGGAAATTGTGAGATTTTTCACCCTCCAAGCAGAATGCCTCCGCGATGGCAGCGTGACACGGCTCCATCGCGGAGCCCCTTTAATTTTTGCAGTCCAATGCCTTTTTCCGTGCTCGATTCCAAGTGCAACTCCGATATCCTCCAACATGCATTTTAGCTCTTCGAAATCACATTTTACCTACAAAACAATGCTAATCATGTTGGTTAGTATAAATTCACATTTTATTACCAATTACATGAAAATGTATACACATTGTTAGATAAACAAGGCAAAAATGATACTTTTGAGTATCACTTGGGCATATAAATCTGCTCAAGATCAGCAGCGAGACCATGGTAGTGGTCAGAGTCCCGCCCTGACGAATTTGAGAAATAACTACGGAGACTGTTGCAGCGACACTTTGATCACTGTAGCGGGTCCACTGTGGCAGAAATGTGACCGCTGCAGCAGATGCGGGAGTCAGAAAGTAGATTTAAGTGGGAATTATGGGGTTTTATGCTATTATTCTTAAAAACTTGATCCGAAGGCCTAAAGAACGGAAAATCTCTCCAGAGCACTGAACTACTCTCCTAAGGTAAGAATTTCAATTCTCCTATCTCTACTACGATTAGTGTTGATCTTAGATTGCTTGTGGGCCTTTAATGGTGGAAGTTTTATAGAGAAAAACCCTAGGTTGATGAACTAGGGCTAGGTTGTGGGATGATTAGGGTGTAATTTGGGTTGATGTTTGAAGAGTTTTGATTACTCCCCTAGAATTACTTGTGGGGAACGAGGGTTGCACGGGAAATTAAACTAGAATCGAGTAGAATTGGAGTTTTACTTTCGAAAACACCTCGAAGGGGAGGGCTTGATCTAACTAGACCCATGATTGAAGAGTAAGTAATGAATTACTCGTGTTGTGTAGATTTCGAACGATCCGAAGCTTTGAGGAAGGGCAAGGCTCACGCAGAGTATCCGAATCGTTATCTTCGACTTTCAAGGTAGGTTATGGTTAGAAGGGTTAAACTTTGTATAATGGCTTGTATGCATGTGTGATAATGATATGTGATTGGACTTCAAACATTATGTTATATGAGATTGTCTATTTGAATTGAACAGTGGAGATCATGTTAATATGAGTTAATCATGAACTGTTGTGAAAATCTTGTAGAACTGTGAAGTGAAATTCTTTTAAGATGCTTCAATGTGAATGAATGATTCTGTAATTGTGCAAGTGAAGTGCAATATAGACTCCTAAGTGTTGAATTATTTATGTATATATATGGGTTGTAACCTGTTACATTTCGTGATGAAAAAAATGATTTCAATAGTAAAAGAATCCCGAGATGAGTGGATTGTGGCCGATGGGAGAATCCCGACGAGTGTTATTGTTGTGTGGATCGTGTACGAGGGGAACATCTGAATGAGCGTATGAGTGGGAGCGAGTACCACACCGATACAGTACACGGATTTCTAGAGTCCTTTGTAGGTCATGATTGGAAGGGCAAAAATAAGACCCTCTGGCATGTGTGTACACTGATTTTGTGGATTGAGTAGTTATAGTGATATGGCAGAGGCGTGTGCCCGTCATGTCACCGTTTGTTTACTTTGTTTAAGTTATGCTTGTACTCATATGTAGGACTGAATAAAGAATGTACCAAGTGTTGTTGAAAATTATAGGTTTTCTTTATTAGACTTGAATAGAAGAACATGAACTTGATTCTAAGTGTGACACGGTTCCAATGTTGTTAAATATTGAGTGGATTTTGTTTGTAACTTCTGTTGCATTTACAAGTGATAAAGATGTGTACTTACTGTTGTTCATACTTGTGTTATCCTAAATTGAGCTGAAAAGTATGTGCATTGTTGACACTGATGAAATGATGACTGAAGAACTGATGAAGGTGCAGATAAGTCGAGCTACTACCTTAGGCAGTAGCTCGAAACGGGACTCTTTCGGTGTGGCGAGACCGCTGTAACGGTCAAGTGACCTCTACAGCGGAAGGCCCAATCTAGTGAGTAGGCCAGCTGTCACCTGAGTAGAACTGGTGTAATTGAAATGGCTTCTATATTTCTATAAAATGCTGAAGACTTGTTTATATCATTGTTGCGATGTTTACATGTTATTATGTGAGGTCATCCAATGATGCCTACCATTACCGTGTCATGTACTGACCCTACGTCTGCACTTCTTTCTGAGTGCAGAGTTCGACCCAGTCAGTTCTTCTCGTCCTCACTTGTAAGCGGAAGCAGATCGTGAGAAGGTGAGCAGTACCAGGAAGCAGAGTCACTCCCCCGTTTGAAGATGTCCTTCTTCATCGGAAACTTATTCCTTTTGTTTTTAGTTTTTAAGCCTTCTTAGAGTTATAAACAGACGTCTTGTGCAATGACTTTCAGGGTTTAGAATTTAGTTTTGTTATGAATTATTTTGGTTGTAAGAGGTTGATTATTGCTTCTGATGACGCCTTCGATTATTTATAAACTCTTATCTCTTTCTGAATTTCTCGTTTTGGAGGTTAGTATCGGAATTCATTGATTCGCCTACCGGAGATAGTGTGGGTGCCAATCACGGCCATTTGGATCGTGACAAATACTATCAAGCTAATTACTGTTAAACAAAAGCTTCTATTACTTACAATGATAACTTGATAATAATTGAATAAATAATAATGAATTAATTAAAGATAAGTTAATTAAAGAATTTTTAAAATTTCTCGTTGTAGACAAAATCACGCAAGAATCTGTACATTTATCCTATCCTATCCTATCTTATCCGGTCCCCAAAATAATTGCTCAATCAGGCATGATTCATGTCTAATAACGATGTTTTCTTAAATAAATAAAAATAAAAAACGCAATTTCATTATAATTAGGGTGTGGTTGGTGGGAAGAAATTTTTTTTAAAGAAAGATATTTACATGAATTTCTATATATATATATATATATATACACACACACACACATATTTTATGTTTGATAAATAAAATATCTGTACGTTTTATACTTTCTTCCTTAGTTGATAGGTATATAAAAATTATTTATTTCAAAATAATTGTTAATAAAAAAACTTAAAAAATAATTGATCATCTTTTTCAATTCAACATTTGGTACTTAAGTAAAAAATTTTATTATAAATTTTAAAAATATACCTATCAATTTATAAAGTTATATTAATCAAATTATATTTTTTATTAATTTTTTAAAAAATACATGTAAATCTTACGCCAAGGAACGGAGCCAGTATTATAGAAAAGTCAAGTGTTACCAACCAATGGCAAAACTACCATTTCGCACACTATTTTATTAAAGGAAAAGAAAAAGCAAAAACAGTGTACTGTGTGGCTTTCAGAAAAGTGGGTCAAATTTGGTTCTTTTTCCATTTCGATCATTTGTGTGTGTAGTTGTAGCCTTTCCAGAATGCATATAGTTGTGCAATTTTGCTCGGGGCCCGCTGTACCACTTTTATGAGCAAAAATTTCATTGTTTACCCTAAATTTAGAAAAATTAAGCAAAATGTTCATTAAAAAAATTATTATTTAAATTTGCTTACATATTAATTAAATATAAAATATTTTTTCTGATGACCACCTTGATTTTGCAAGCTGCAACTGACCGATATAGACATTACGTGTGTATATAGTCTAAGTTAGTTCGAGTTTGTAAATATTAAATTAAATTAATTATATCGGGTTTTTAAATTTAGAAATTAAATTAAATTAATAAAAATTAAATTTTTCATTCAAAGATTTTTTTTAATTTTTATTTTTTTGATAAAGTCTTCATACAAAATATATAACTTTTACTTGAAATATTTCTTTAGTTCTAGTAACATGCAACTATCTAAGGTGTTTCTTAATTAAGAAAATATATAAAATATGAGACGAGTATTGACATTGTACTAAAATATTCAAGCAAAATAATAATGAAATTACACAAAACAAATATTGTTAATTAATAAGTCATAAAAGCATACTAAAATCATGCCAAACTAAATACCGCTAATAAGTATTAATTACATAACTAACTATTCTTTAAAAAGTTAAGTTATGTATTTTCATTGAATAAATTAACCAACACAAAATTAAAGAATACATATCTAATATTATTGTCGTTCCAAGTGTTAAAATCATTTCTTTTATTGGCATTAATATTGGTTTAGTTTGGATTTGGAATTTATTTGGATTAGTAACATGCATATGTGAGCTATAAAACTTATTAGATCATTCAAAATTTTAAATCCAAACTTGAAATAATATGTTAAAAGACAAAAACTATGAAAAAGTTTATGAAGTATTTATAAATTACATAAAAATATTTATAAAAACTATATACATATAATGTCAGGTTGGTTTGGTTTGATTTAGTTTGACTCTTTTTAGTTAAAACTAAACCAAATCAAACCAATTATGGTCGAATTTTTTTTCCAACATCAAACTAAATTGAATCAAACAAATTTTTTTTTCGATTTAACTTCGAATTATTAAATTAGTGCGTTTTTTAAATTTACTTTGTACACCTTTAATAAATATAATCAGTAGTGAAATTTTAATATTTTTTAAATTATATATATATAATAATATAATTGTTGAACGAATTCCTTTTGAATAGCTTAGTGCTGCCCCGAGACACAGTCGTGACATGAAGACACGTGAGTCTCGATGTATTTTTTTTCTTTTTTTTCCTCTTTTCTTTTGTCTTCTTATAAGTAGTACAAATACTCTCTTTCCTTCTCTTTGATTTGATTTCCTCCCATGTATTGATTAAGTTATTTTGCTAATTCTTGAATTTTGTTCTTTTTTTTTTTCCTCCGGGTGTTCTTCGTATAATCGTATCCATATTGGGTTTCCTTTTTTAATTTTTGTCTTTACCCTTAACGATCTAAAATAAAATTGTTCATGATATTTTAAAATAAATATAATAGTTAATTTTTTTAGGTTACAAAAAGAATATATATATTTTAAATTATTTGACTATGATCAGATCTAATTTTAAAAAACACTAAAATTATTAATTTTTTTATTAAAATTTATATTGATATAAAATATATTTTTATATAAGAACAAATTGTGTGCAAATATAAAGGAAACTTATATCTAAATATGACTCTAATTTTTAGAACTTCTTCACAAAATTTAATTAGCTAAAAATAATATAAAAATTAGAATATTAAAATGAACCTTAAACTCTATTTATTTTATTTTTATAAAAAAAGAAATTTTTTTCTTTTAAAAGAATAAATTTATCTTTTATGATACCTTATCAGTATATGATATATATTATGTAAGTATTATAAAGGTCCAGTGAGATTTTTCGAACTAATGAATTGGTCCTTTATAACATCCTATCGGCATATGGTATATTATACTGTGTGAGTATTATAGAGGACTAAGATTTTTTTTTTTAATTTTATTTTTTATATTTTTAGTTTTTAAGAAATGAGTTGTTGTTTTTCGTAGAGGAATGAACCAATCCTTTATGATACTCTATCACTATATGATATTATGATGTGAGTATCATAGAAGATTATGTAGTATTTTCTATTGAAAGAATGAAGGCGAAAAATACATGCACAACCCCTTAAACTTGGCTTCATTTTTCATTTTGACACCTTAACTGAGTCTTGTTCCATTTTAACCCTCCAACTCTATTTTTCATGTTCTATTTAAACACAAAGTACTAATTTTTATGTTTTTATTATTTTTATTTATACTCTATAATTATAATTTTATATTTTAAAAATCGATGGACGTTCATTAGTTTTCATAAAAATACATAAAAAATTGAAGACACCCGTCGATTTTTTTTAAAATAATTTTTTAGAGTTTCTGCGCATTTTTGCGGAAAAAGTAATCGACGAACGTACGTCGATTTTAATGTCTGCCTTCTTTTTTGAAAAAAATCATTGACAAACTGACGAAGTCTGTAGAATTTTAGTATTTTTTAGTAGTGTTATGAACGATAAATTGGAGTTTTTTTTACCCATATTGAAGAAAATTTTTTTTACTCTTATTGATGCGAGTTAAAAAAATAGAAAGTAGGGTATTTGAGTTAAAGCAAGATGCGTTAGATGATATAAAAAATATGTTGCATTATTTAATTAAATATTTTATACATTTTTAAAAATATTTATCAACATGTGTTGAATAGTTTACACCGAATAATATTCAGTATTTACACTCAATTTTTTATTTATTTTTACGAAAACTTACGAACGTCCGTCGATATTTAAAATGTAAAATTACAGTTGAAGAGTATAAATAAAAATAATAAAAACGTAAAAATTAGTACTTTATGTTTAAATGGAACATGAAAAATAGAGTTGGAGGGTTAAAATGGAATAAAACTCAGTTGAGGTGCCAAAATGAAAAGTAGAGCCAAGTTTAAGGGGTTGTATATGTATTGGCCAAGAATGAATAAGTCATTTATGATCCACGTGGGTATCCTAAAGGATTGAAAGTGTTTTTCTTAAAAGAATGAACTAGTCCTTATGATACTCTTTCAGTATGTGATATATATTATGTGAGCATCATTGAGGACTGGGTAGTGATGGAATGAATCTATCACTTATGATACCCTATTTGTCACACCCCGCCTTGGGGGGTATGACTGGCACCTGGTGCCCTACTAGGACCTGACCTGCTGGACTGTTAAGCCTGGGCACATCTGGTGCCTGGCTGGCTCCGATTCACATTTCTGGAAACAAAGGGCTATATAGCGGCTGTAAACACAGCCCCCGGCCCATTGGCCTATAGCCTTCTGTTCCTGTACTAACAGCTGACCAGAACATAGCAACTCAGGGAAACCTATGTGGGCCGACAAGGCCACCATGCTGTCTAGTTATCTGCAACTCAATCATAACGTATTAAAAAGCTACGTGACCGGCAAGGTCACCACTATTGACAACTATGGCCCGACACGACCATCACAATAGAAAGAAGGAATGCTAACAACTATACAACTGCACGGCCTCTCACGACCGGCTCATCTAACCACAGGGAATATATATAGACTGCAAGCCTCTAGGAAGAATAATAGAAATGATCGGGACAGGGCCCCGACCTACCCGTACTGTACAGCAAAAAGGAACTGAACTACACCTCTAGAATTTCAGTCTCCGAATGACAGGAGCTGAATACTCGACCGCTGATGGGGATCACGTAGTATCGCCTGCTCGTCTATGGGTACCTGCATGCAAGTAATGTAGCGCCCCACTGGGCGTCAGTACCGCTGGTACTGAGTATGTAAAGCAATAACTGAAAGAGATATCTGAAATCAATAACATGACTGACGAAACTGAAATAAGAAGAACTAGATTAACTATCTGACGGTGTAGATCATACCTGTTCTTAATCATACTGAAGGGAGTAGGAATCATACCTGGAGACGTATCATTCTACTACTAATCTGCTCATATCAATGTAATATAGCATAACATACATAACATACATGGCATACACAACCTTACCCGGTCCCCATAAGCCGGGAGGTACAATCAACACAGAATCTATACCCCTACCCCAGTCATCCCATCTCCTATACTGGCTGTAAGCATCCCGCCGGTCCCCTGGGTATGCACTTGGGCTCGCTGAGCCCCTGACTATAACTGCATCTGAGTCCGGAGGACTCCTGAATCTGCACCCGGGCGTATCCGCTCGACTGGGGTGTGTAAGGGCCGATCAAGGCACAAATATGGGAAAAACTGGCATCCCATCTTCGTCCCCTGTGGGACGGCATGCCACTCCGTGGAGCGACGTATCCTCGTCCTCTGGTGGAGGAGTCGATACAGCTATTAACCCTGGGCGGTCATGGATGCTAGGTAGTCCAACCCCAAACAATACAACGGTCTCAACTAGTAATACTGTCTGTATATCTCACATACTGAGGCTAATAGGGGTAAGGTATCGTATATATTACATGTTGAGCTAATGATAGTAAGTTGTACGTATTTAATACGTGCTGAGGCAGGTAAATATATATAAATATGAATATAGTCTCCTGCCGGGCTGTACTGGGGCAAATGCTATACGAGATAGTGTTTCTGCTGAAAACTATACTGTCTACTGAGTTTCTGTATCAACATGATCTCCTATTTCTAACATGCTTTCTAAACTCTATTCTAGTCTGTTATTTTATTTCTGAAATGCTTTACGGATACTGTACTACTTCACGGGGTTCCAACTGAACACAACAATATCTTAACATGGCATATCAGATCACATACTGAGTATACTGGGCAATCTCTAACACTTGCGTTAGAATTTATATCATACTGATAGGTTTCATACACATTACAACCCAATGTTTCTCACATCGTACCAATATTCATAATAACGCAATACTCGACTGCTGAACATTCTACTGGTCTGTAATTTATTACACTATACTGATATTACTTAACTTGCCGAAGGAAACTAACTTTACATACCTTATCTTTGAACTATTCGTCTGTCGGACGAGGCTCAGCCGGTACTCCAACTGTTTTCTCCCAACTGCATTCATAAACATATCAATTAACACTAAATACAACTTTATTTCAAAAGGCAACGTCACTTTCGATATAGTTTATAGCCTAAACTTAGGCTTATCGAAAGACGGCCAGAAACTTGCTATTTTTCAGCGGCCCAGAAGGGAGAAATATTCACTTCTCAGCTAGGAACACATAGACACTAATTTAGAGCAATTCTACTTACCTTAGTTCGGTGGGTCGCCGATTCGTCGGCCGTATTTCACGAAACTAAATCCGTAGAAATGCTCTCTGCCGCTAAATACTTCGGTATCTGGGATTAATTTGAGTTTGGGCAGCGTTTAGTAGCATAATCGGACGGAAATTATATAATTTCCTTCGTTTTTACCTTCTCTCTGCCGCTTTGCTCTGTTCTCTGGAAATTTTAAAGGTTTTAATCAATTAAAACTGAAGTGGGGCTTTATATACTTGGGCCTGAACCTGGGCAACGTGTCACAGAGCCATCGCGGAGGCTTCACCTCCGTGACACGCTGCCATCGCGGAGGGGCTCTGCCTGGCTCCTCCTGCGATAGTTCGACGGGTTTCTCGTCCGGTCTTTTTCTCGGGCCTTTCTCTAGCACGTATGGCCTTCAAATATGCTTAACCAACGTGCGAATAGGTCATCTAGGTGCCGGGAATTCTACGGGGTGTAACATTCTCCCCCCCTAAAGAACATTTGTCCTCGAATGTACACTGTTATCTAGAGGACTAGTTACTTACTTTCTAGAAAAATTTCGGCAGAGTCTCCCCTGTATATGGACTATAGCCAAAATCTGAAATGCAGAAAAGTCCAATACAGGTACTGTACACAATACAGTAGGATTCACTGAATGACTACGTATCCATTTTTCTCATTTATACATATACAACCATGAGATTCCACATAAGCAATAATACGGACGTACCTGTTGCCTGACTAGGCCTGAAATAGGTGAGGATATCTGGTCCTCTTCCTCCGCTCCTCAAGTCATCTCCTCTCGGTTCTTGTTACGCCTCAATACCTTGATAGACGTAATATCTTTAGTCCTCAATCTACGAATCTGTCTGTCTAAGATAGCTATTGGAACCTCTTCATAGGCCAGCTTTTTCGTAACCTGGATATCCTAGACTGGGACTGCTCTGGACGGGTCTCCTATGCATTTCCTCAGCATAGATACTTGAAAGACCGGATGAACGGATTCTAATTCTGGAGGCAAATTCAACTCATATGCTACTCGGCCTATCCTTCGACGAATCTGATAAGGCCCAACAAACCTCGGGCTGAGCTTACCTTTCTTGCCGAATCTCATTACCTCTTTCATCGGGGATACTTCAGAAATACCCAGTCATTCACATCAAACTCCAAATTTCTGTGCCGCACATCTACATATGATTTCTGGCAGCTCTGTGCAGTCAGTAAGCGTTCTCGGATAAGCTTTACCCTTTCCTTTGACTGCTGAACAATGTCTGGGCCAACCAACGCTGACTCTCCTATTTCAAACCAACCATTCGGCGATCTGCATTTTCGCCCGTATTCGCCATCTGGATGGCTGAATGATAGCTATTATTGTAAGCAAATTCAATTAACGGCAAATGCTCATTTCGGCTACCACCGAAATCTAGCACACACGCTCGCAACATGTCTTCGAGAGTCTGAATTGTGCGCTCAGCCTGCCCATCTGTCTGAGGATGGAATGCTGTGCTTAAATTAATCTGCGTTCCCAAACCTTTCTGAAACGACTGCCAGAATCTAGCTGTGAACTGTGCTCCCCTATCTGAAATAATGGATACTGGTATTCCATATAATCTGACTACCTTTCTGATATACAACTCAGCATAATCTTCGGCCGAGAAAGTAGCTCTTACTGGCAAGAACTGAGCTGATTTTTGTCAATCTGTCATTTATCACTCATATAGAGTCATGTCTGTGTTTAGTACGGGGTAATCTTGCTACAAAATTCATATTCACCGCTTCTCATTTCCAAAGAGGCACAGCTATGTTCTAAATTAACCTGCCTGGTTTCTGATATTCTGCCTTCAACTGTTGGCAGTTAGGACACTGGGCTACCAGTAGTTCTCTTTAATGTCATGGTACCTCTTTGTCATATCGGGATGAAGAGAGTAGCGGGCGTAATGCGCCTTGCTCATAAACTGCTGACGATGCCCCAAAATATCTGGAGCGCAATGCGGCCTTTATATCGCCACATTTCATCCCCGGTTATCTGAAAATATCTCACTTCTCCTTACTGAACCTTGTGTTCAAGTTAAACCTGGCTAGGGTTTCTATACTGTCGTTCCTTTACTTCCACCACTAACGACAATGCTGCGATATTCTGTATTATCATTCTGTTATCTTTTATTTCTGCTATGTGAACGGCTAAACCAGCTAACTAGTGAAATTCTCGGGTGTATTCCCGCTGTTCAGGCGGCAAGTATGCCAACTCCCCATAGATCTACGGCTAAGGGCATCTACTACCGTATTAGCCCTTCCCGGGTGACACAAAATTCTTGCTTTTTTTTTTTAGGCATAAGCTACTGCAGCTAACTAGGTGATACCCAAGTCGTGGGTAAGATAATTCTTCTCACATTTTTTTTTTCAATTGCCTGAAAGTATAAACTGTTACTTTACCATGCTGCACCAACCCTCTGTACCTTCTGGCGATACTAACACTGGAGTTGATGTTAACCTGGCTTCTAACTTTTGGAAGTTCTGCTCACACGCCTCAGTCTACTGGAACTTCGCTGCCTTCTGTGCCAACTTAGTCAGAGGTGCTGCTAAGGTGGAAAATCCTTCCACGGACCCTCTGCAGTACCCGGCTAACCGCAGGGACTGCGTACTTCGATCAGAGTGGTAGGTCTAGGCTAGATCTTCATTACTTCGATTTTTCTGTGTATCTATCTGTACACCAGCCTTTGACACCATGTGACCAAAAAGGCTACTGGACTCAATCAAAATTCACATTTACGATTTTGGACATATAACTGACGGTCATACTGGTTTATTATACCGGAGAATCTGACAAGTAATCTATCGGTATAGTTAGAGCTTATCTGGCCTTCTGGCCGCATGCTAAGGCTACTTGTTGCTAAGGTGATCTTGAACGACTATCTGCCCACCATGTGCCTGCATCTGATCAGGGGGTCCTGATATTGATCATGACCTCTAATGATCTGGCTGCATAACCCTAAATAACTGAATAGTCGGGTTGAATGACCCGAATGTGGCAGTAGTCCCACCATACTCTAACCGTGCTACTTGAGTGCTTATAGTTCGTGCATAACCGCAAACTCGTGGGCATCTAATTACTCTGTTATTTTGCTTAACCCACTGGAAGGCTGGACTTATTCAACTTACTCCCAGGCGATCAATCTCTGGATCTTCACGGGGAGTCTACTGATCCCCTGGTCTTAATAAACACTGTGCTAGCAGGGTACTATCAATTTCTTATGCCTTGTGTGTATCCACTTTGATTTATACTGCTATTCTGGGGAATTCTCAGTCTTATGAGTGGTTCTGTAAATATTGGCCTTCTACTAAGGCTTTGTATCTAAATGTCTTACGAAAACCAGCTGAAATACTAGTCTGTCGCTGACTACTGATGTGGACCCTTCCTTGGGGTACCCACGGGTATTCTGACTGGGATGACCGGCTGACTTATGGGGGGTTCTACATAACAACTGCTAGATTGACTAAGGTCGACTGTTGCCTACAAGGCTGGGAAAACGACGTATGACCACTTAATATGCTAGAACAATTCTAGTATTGCTAATCTCTGAAATTTGCCTACTCGGTCTATAATCCTGGTTCTGGCACATGCACTACTGTTATCGATCTTCAGGGATGCCTCCCTGCTAATGCAGGCGCCAGCTGGTCGGTAGACCGTCTAACTGTGCCCTTATCCTCTGGCCATCTGTCTTAGGCCAATAACTCTGGTAAGCTCCTAGAGCCTAGATCTGACAACAACACATAAGTCTGTTAATCTAATAACTGAGAACTGAGATAGTTTCTATGACTTCATACGTAACTCACACTTAATCCGCCCTTTCTCTTCTTCTTTTCTTTCTTTCTTCTCCCTCTTTCTTCTCTCTCTTTTTTTTTGTCCCGCAATGCAATTTGTATAGGCTTTCTATTACTAATCCGCATTTGTGATTGTAGCCCTTATAGGCAGCCACTCACAACCTATCTATTATCTGTATATCTATATATCGCTGGCTACGTACAATATGTACTAATTCCTGCGGTAATTCATAACCTCTGACATGTTCTGCTGAGTCTCACATCGTACATGATACATTTCTTCTACGGCCTAATAATATCTCCTGCCCTGACTTATCATTTCATTGCATTGTCACCCCATTCTGAAGGTAACAACATAAACATTCTAGTTATTATCTGCTATTCGAAATTCCGCCACTCTTACGATGTGGGGTCGACGTTCGAATCTTGTAGCCTTACTAGGCATATATTGAGAGCCCATGACTGTCTGCTGGGACTTATCTCCAGGCTACACTAAATTAGAATTGCTGTATCGGTAACTTCTTAACCTTTCCATAGCGGACATACTGCGGTATTCTGAACCACAATCTTACTGTCAGCGCGAAGCTTAATCCTTAATACGATACTTTATCAATCCGGGGTAGTCCTAATTTCCCCACAAGATCTGACATTCCTGCTTCTTCCTCTCACCTTGCTTAGACTGAACTCTAGGGTTCAAGGTACCTGCCTTTCATTGCTAATGAGATTACTGATCAAGCCTCGGCCTATACTTCTTCTGGCGTATATGGCGGACTTGGCCTTTTTCTGACTTAAACTTGACTATTATTAGGCATTTATCACTAGCAGGTCTGTTACCCCTACTTCGGGTAAGCTAACAGTCTTACTTTCTTTACTGGCTTGTTATCATAAGGGTCTGCACAACTTACGTAATCATAAGGGCTCTCTATATTTTCTACTACTTACTAGGATCAATCAACCCATCTTTACTTACTGCATGATTTGGCAACCCCCTCTCAAGTCTTATGCTCCTTTACTACACTGGTATCGAACTTAAGAGGTAGGAATAACCCTTCCTTATTGCAACAATAAAAGCATTCAATTGCACCATATCCAAAAAGATGTATTTGGGATTTCTGCATTTTTTTCTCTCTTTCTTATACTTACCTGGTGGTCTGACCTTATCATAATCAGATCTCATATAGCTAATAAATAAATGAGTTCATATATACATTATATTTCTGACTTCCTATTCTGACGTTATCAACATATACTGGGAATAATGTCAATAACGGTATCACGCTGGGAGGTCTCTGATACCCCCTCCTGCTGCTGTAATTATCATGTAACTGACTGAGGTTCTTTTCTGTTGCTATCTCTGATCTTCTGCCTGTGATGGGGAAATGCTGATCTGCCTTTGTATCTGTAATCAAAGAATACGGTAAGTTTTCAGGGACTCAACCCTATACTGTACCGCTCTAAAGCACGACTGACTGAGAAGGAAAGGTAACCATCATATCATGCCTCGCAGCCTCCTGCCTATAGTATGTGGTGCACAACACATCCATAGACAAGACTCTACTTAGCACGGCTTGCAGACTCCCTGGGATACGACCTGCTCTGATACCAAGTTTGTCACACCCCGCCTTGGGGGGTATGACTGGCACCTGGTGCCCTACTAGGACCTGACCTGCTGGACTGTTAAGCCTGGGCACATCTGGTGCCTGGCTGGCTCCAATTCACATTTCTGGAAACAAAGGGCTATATAGCGGCTGTAAACACAGCCCCCGGCCCATTGGCCTATAGCCTTCTGTTCCTGTACTAACAGCTGACCAGAACATAGCAACTCAGGGAAACCTATGTGGACCGACAAGGCCACCATGCTGTCTAGTTATCTGCAACTCAATCATAACGTATTAAAAAGCTACGTGACCGGCAAGGTCACCACTACTGACAACTATGGCTCCACACGACCATCACAATAGAAAGAAGGAATGCTAACAACTATACAACTGCACGGCCTCTCACGACCGGCTCATCTAACCACAGGGAATATATATAGACTGCAAGCCTCTAGGAAGAATAATAGAAATGATCGGGACAGGGCCCCGACCTACCCGTACTGTACAGCAAAAAGGAACTGAACTACACCTCTAGAATTTCAGTCTCCGAATGACAGGAGCTGAATACTCGACCGCTGATGGGGATCACGTAGTATCACCTGCTCGTCTATGGGTACCTACAGGAAAGTAATGCAGCGCCCCACTGGGGTCAGTACCGCTGGTACTGAGTATGTAAAGCAATAACTGAAAGAGATATCTGAAATCAATAACATGACTAACGAAACTGAAATAAGAAGAACTAGATTAACTATCTGACGGTGTAGATCGTACCTGTTCTTAATCATACTGAAGGGAGTAGGAATCATACCTGGAGACGTATCATTCTACTACTAATCTGCTCATATCAATGTAATATAGCATAACATACATAACATACATGCATACACAACCTTACCCGGCCCCCATAAGCCAGGAGGTACAATTAGAATCTATACCACTACCCCGGTCATCCCATCTCCTATACTGGCTGTAAGCATCCCGCCGGTCCCCTGGGTATGCACTTGGGCTCGCTGAGCCCCTGACTATAACTGCATCTGAGTCCGGAGGACTCCTGAATCTGCACCCGGGCGTATCCGCTCGACTGGGGTGTGTAAGGGCCGATCAAGGCACAAATATGGGGAAAACTAGCATCCCATCTTCGTACCCTGTGGGACGGCATGCCACTCCGTGGAGCGACGTATCCTCGTCCTCTGGCGGATGAGTCGATATAGCTATTAACCCTGGGCGGTCATGGATGCTAGGTAGTCCAACCCCAAACAATACAACGGTCTCAACTAGTAATACTGTCTGTATATCTCACATACTGAGGCTAATAGGGGTAAGGTATTGTATATATTACATGCTGAGCTAATGATAGTAAGCTGTACGTATTTAATACGTGCTGAGGCAGGTAAATATATATAAATATGAATATAGTCTCCTGCCGGGCTGTACTGGGGCAAATGCTATACGAGATAGTGTTTCTGCTGAAAACTATACTGTCTACTGAGTTTCTGTATCAACATGATCTCCTATTTCTAACATGCTTTCTAAACTCTATTCTAGTCTGTTATTCTATTTCTGAAATGCTTTACGGATACTGTACTACTTCACGGGGTTCCAACTGAACACAACAATATCTTAACATGGCATATCACATCACATACTGAGTATACTGGGCAATCTCTAACACTTGGGTTAGAATTTATATCATACTGATAGGTTTCATACACATTACAACCCAATGTTTCTCACATCGTACCAATATTCATAATAACGCAATACTCGACTGCTGAACATTCTACTGTTCTGTAATTTATTACACTATACTGATATTACTTAACTTGCTGAAGGAAACTCACTTTACATACCTTATCTTTGAACTATTCGTCTGTCGGACGAGGCTCAGCCGGTACTCCAACTGTTTTCTCCCAACTGCATTCATAAACATATCAATTAACACTAAATACAACTTTATTTCAAAAGGCAACGTCACTTTCGATATAGTTTATAGCCTAAACTTAGGCTTATCGAAAGGCGGCCAGAAACTCGCTATTTTTCAGCGGCCCAGAAGGGAGAAATATTCACTTCTCAGCTAGGAACACATAGACACTAATTTAGAGCAATTCTACTTATCTTAGTTCGGTGGGTCGCCGATTCGTCGGCCGTATTTCACGAAACTAAATCCGTAGAAATGCTCTCTACCGCTAAATACTTCGGTATCTGGGATTAATTTGAGTTTGGGCAGCGTTTAGTAGCATAATCGGACAAAAATTATATAATTTCCTTCGTTTTTACCTTCTCTCTGCCGCTTTGCTCTATTCTCTGGAAATTTTAAAGGTTTTAATCAATTAAAACCGAAGTGGGGCTTTATATGCTTGGGCCTGAACCTGGGCAACGTGTCACGGAGCCATCGCGGAGGCTTCACCTCCGTGACACGCTGCCATCGCGGAGGGGCTCTGCCTGGCTCCTCCCGCGATGGTTCGACGGGTTTCTCGTCCGGTCTTTTTCCCGGGCCTTTCTCTAGCACGTATGGCCTTCAAATATGCTTAACCAACATGCGAATAGGTCATCTAGGTGCCGGGAATTCTACGGGGTGTAACACTATTACTATATAACATATACCATGTCAGTATCATAGAGAATCAAGTATTTTTAATTGAAGGAGTGACCAATCATCTGTGATACCCTGTCAGTATATGATATATACCATGTGAACATCATAAAGACTAAGTAGTGTCGGAATGAATCTGTCATCAACGATGTCATGTTAGTATATGATACATATACTAGGTTACGACCCATTTTTAAACTCATTAAAAACGTTTCATAATTTGGCTCATTTGTGAAGGACACAAAGTCGCCACTCAATTTTATGGAATTAGGCAACCAATTTAAAAAGGTATATTTAAAGGGTAAGGGTTCTGGTTATTTCCCGAGAAAGGTGAGATGACCCAACTATATAGATCATGCGGGCACCTACTCGACTCTATTCGATAGGAGAACCCCTTTTTCCCTAAATAACAATATATCAATAAAACATAATCATTTATAATTCATAAATCAAATCTTTCTTCATTTACACCAGTTTTTACGACTCAATCAAAATAAACATAAAGGAACCTCCCAACTAACATGACTTTTTCCAAGATCTAGTATAAATAGGTACAAGAGCTCTATTGCTGAGTGACTGTCAATCCAAGATGAACTTCATCCTGCCACAACCTACACCAAAAAGGCATAACAAGAGTAGTATTAGTACACCAGACGTACTGGTAAGCAACATCGACCGACTACAGTTAGTTCACATAACATCAAAATAATTGATAAGCATAGACACGAAATAAAACTTAATTCTCACTTCTTTGTTGCTCTAAACTCACCACTTTTCTAAATTACCCTAATCAATTAAATCATGCAATATTACCAATATAACTACTCATTTTTCAATCTGACTATAAAATTAACTTACCCTGCTGTCTCTCCAATTCCGCTGCAGCGCAGGTGAGCCCGCTACAGTGGTCCCGCTACCACGACAATATGCCCGCTGCAGCACTATTCAGTATACAGTATCTCAGAACTCAGTCCCTTTAATTTTCCTATCACGTCTTTCATTCTTTAAGTGTTTCTAGCCAAATTTACCTAGAGACTCATTACCACAGTAATTCTCTCATGAAATTTCTAACGGGTTATAATTTGTTCATGCAAAATTATTTATGACAGTCATGCCCTTCTGTATAACACATAAACACTAATTAGGATGTACATTCAACATGCCTGCACATATATCATGTCAATCATCTCAAAGATATCATCAAACAAGTATCATATATCATGTAAATCAAATATGGTATCTTATTTCAGAAAACCTTACACACACACATACTTGTCGTTCATACCATGATTATACTTGTAGTAATGTGCCGGGCACACGCCTTCGTTACGTCACTGCAACACTTACCCACACGAATCATATGCACACATGCTAGTGGGTCTTATTTATGCCCAACCAGTCATGACCTGCAGAGGACTCTAGAAATTCATGTACCATAACGGTGTGGTATCCGCTCCCACTCATATGCTCGTCCAAATGCTCTCCTCGAACACGAGTCACTAAATAACAATATTCGCTCACTCGGATACTTCCCTCGGGCTCGAGCCTCTCATTTCAGGAAATAATTAATATCTCAGTCATTCCCGTCCTTAAATCACAACATGGTGCCGATGCGGGAAAAAATCTTTTTAAAAGGCATCTCGGCGAAAGAGGACTAAGAACCATAAGACGAGCGCCAAAACGCTAGCACAAACTGCTCCCACAGACACGCATGATAAGGGGGTGTGGGGACCACTCCGACAGAGCTGTCCGACCCTGCCAACAAAGTTATTAGCGTCCGGGTATTGATAATTCCAAAAATTGACAAGTGCAACTGGGTCATACCCTGGCTCTGGCATTGATCCCCTCGCAAAGGAAAAAAAGAGAATTTAAAAAGAGACCGCTCTAGCTAGCTAAACAGCCCGACCGTACCGAGGAATTCTACCGTACTCCGTGCAGCTATGGTTGTTGATCTTACTAGGTAAATCCATTTTATTATTCAACAATGAGTCACTAGAAACTATGTATCTACTGCACATACTTATGCATATATACTTATTTTTATAATATATGTACATATAGATATTTTATCCACATAGTGAATAATTTCGGAATTAAATAAAAAAGGCCCTTTTAACTCAGTGGTAGAGTAACGCCATGGTAAGGCGTAAGTCATCGGTTCAAATCCGATAAAACTCTGACACCAATCTTCACGAGACAGCTCTTGAGCCGGTATCTCACTTTCGAAAGAGAGTCTCGACGTGGCGGTGTACACCTAGCTCTATAGCTGGGCCCTATCTCAGTAGGAAATTGAAACAGTCTCCGATTTTAAAGAGTCCCTTTGAGTTGGCCACGGGGTAATAGCCTCTGACGCTCCACACCATTGCGACAGGAGGGGGCTTGCCAATCAGCCTACTTTGACATAATCGAATCCATATATATAAATAAGCCTGTCAATTCATCAGAGTCTATGCTCCATTCTCTCACTTTTTCAAATACAACACTAAGTTCACATGATAGATTTATAACACGAAGTTCATTACACACTTCCACGTGATCTCAACAACAAATTATATTCATCTCATATCAACATGATAATTTTCATTTATTCACATAAACATGCTCATAACAAGGAATGTCTGAAGACCAATAAAAAATAATCATTACATAAGCATACAAGCCATTATGCAGGGCTAACCCTATAACCACAACCTACCTCCAAACGCATAGAATGACTTACATACGACAAACTTGGAAACCGTACATGCATTTTCTACTTACCATTTTTCATTTTATAGTCTAAGAGGTTAAATACTAATTATACCCCGTAGATCATGAAGAGTCGCGACCTGATCTACTCGGTAGGTTGGGCACTGCTGCAGCGATATTTCTGCCACTGTAGCAGTCTCGCTGCAGTATTACCACTCTCGCTGCAGCGATACTGTGTTAGCAGTGCTTCGACCAGTCCGCTTCCAGCCTTTTCTTACGGATCTTTTTCATTATGAATATCGTGCTTCACCATCATTAGTACATCTCGCCATAAAATCTCATCGTATCAGACCTCGTATCGCAATAACATAACACAACCATTCCCTCTCATTGTTAACATCAAGTTAACATCAATTTATGCGAGTTCGACCATCTCAAGGACATAGCTTATATTCAAACAAGAAATTCATCATAAAATCTATTATCTATACTTCATCAACGTATTTCCATTTATTTTTTAACAAATTCATAAATCGGATTTCTAATCTCCCAACTCAGGACCTTGAGCACATGCTATGTGGTCCTCATAAATAACCCAAACCACATAGTAATTATGGTTGTCTTGCTCGTTCTAATCAATTAAATCAATTCTATTAATACAGAACTTACATGCATCACTCAATTCACTTCCCTGATATTCTGGCGAAGTCGTTATATCTATATTAATTCTCTCATTCAATTCCTCGTATACAAGACACACAATTTCACGCTCTTACCTTTTTATTCTTAGGGTTAACTTATAACTACATGTGAAGCGCATCAATCACATGCAAGTATATGTTTAACTAATCGTACTCTAACATAAAAGTGAGTAAACCATAGCCAACATGGGGGCCAAGCTCTCGTCCCGATTGTTTTCGTCTGCAGCTATCTCATTCTTGATTTTCAGATTCCCCCTTGGACCATCTTGTTTTTCCTCCAAAGTCTATTTTTCTGTTTTTAGACGTTTTTAATAAGTCCTCCTCAAGGACTAAGTTTTTAATATCCAAATCAGAACAAGATTGCGAATTTCTGGTCTGTGTCATCCGCTGCAGCGGTCATACCTTCCGTTGCAGCAACTCCGCTGTGGCGGAAAACGTTCCGTCGCGGCGAACACCCGCTTGAGTCCACTGGTCTCGACTATGCCCATTCAATTTTTATTCTCTGTGTGTCCTTCGCTTGTCGGGAATTTATCACGAATTTCTAAAAATTTTAATTCGCCCGATTTTAATGGGATCGAAATACTATAATGGCCGGATGGATCGTTGCAGCAGGTGTCAAGAACCTCGCAAATGCGATTG
Source organism: Datura wrightii (assembly GCA_035772735.1). Taxonomy (NCBI): domain Eukaryota; kingdom Viridiplantae; phylum Streptophyta; class Magnoliopsida; order Solanales; family Solanaceae; genus Datura; species Datura wrightii. The sequence continues at coordinate 116,680,863 of JASDFA010000007.1, read as the reverse complement.
ACCAACGAATTTAAATATTTTTAGTGACTAAAATAGTATGATTGGTTTATAAAATATAAAATAATAATAATAATAATAAAAGAATCTTACATTGCCTTGTTTGAGGTCGTGACCTATTGAAAAATAATTGAGCAACCATGCAATTGAATTCGGAAATCAGCCCAATCTATATATTATTAAAAGAAGGGTAGTGAAGTATGAGGTTAAGTCAAGTGGCGAACTGAGAACTAGCCACTTAGCACTTTTAAAACAAAAAATATTTCATCTTATTATAATATGAAAAAATATAAATCTAATAAATATTCTAATAAATAATATTAATATTATTATTTTTATTATATAGATATGGAAAAAAAATCATGTCATAATTAGAGTTATTTTACATTCTATATATTTATCGTTTAAATTATATAATTATGGTGTTAATATGATATTTATGGAAAAAATTATTTAATTGACGGTAATATGATATATATGGAATACAACATGTCACAATTAGATTATTTTAGGATATTATAATATATAAAAAATAAATATTATAAATAATATTAATATTACTATATTAATATAATATATGAATTAGAATATTTCCTATAATACATCCATAGAAGTATATAATTATTTGATTGACAATTACATGATATATACAGAAAAAAATCACGTCATAGTTAGAGTTATTCTAATAGAAAAGATTACTACAACATATTATAGATTTATAACTTAAATTATACAATTAAAGATTGTGAAAGTATATTGCTTAGAACTAATTATGGCGTGATATGTTTGTATTTAAATCAAATACTGCAGAAATATTATTGATTAGATTATTTTTTATAATTAGAGACATAACAGCATATAATTATTTGATTAACAATTATATGATATATATGGAGAAAAAATCACATCATAATTAAATTCATTTTAATAGAAAATATTTCTACTATATACTCTATATATTTATAATTTAAAAATTATTTAATTAGTATTACTGTACAAGAAAAGATTGTGAAAATTTATTATGCTATAGAGCTAATTATGACATGATTTTTATTTGAATATAAATCAGATACTACTATAATTTAAATTTAAATTCGATACATAGCAACACATCATTGTTTGATTAGCAATTATATGATTTAAATGAAAAAAATTACGCCATAATTATAGTCATTATAATAAGAAAGATTTCTACAAATAATATGTATATTTCGGAGGAATTCATTCAACATAATACGAACAGTTCATCATATAAATATAGGGAAAAAAACTACCTTGAAGTCATTATAAATATTCAAGAAAATTTTCAAAAAAAATATGTACTAAATTTGACTTTACCAGTGAGATACCCGGAAGAAAATATGCAATAGTGTTTGAAAGTTCGTGTCGTGCTATTATGGATAGTTCTTGATCACAAAAAGATAGATAATTCAATTTCAATAGAGATGTTACTGCAGACCGAAAAGGTATTTGTATCATCTTATTATCATTATAAATGCATATGTTGACTATTCTCTTATGGATAATATAGATATTGATTTTTTTTTCATAGGGAGATTGTGTCCACGCAACTGTGGGTAGGTATGTTATCTGCATGTTCAAATGTAAAAGCCATAGTATGTTATCCGCATGTTTCAAAAAAAATTGAGTTTATGATGATGCTGGACAAATAACAAATGAAGCTAGAAAGTAGTGTACATCAAAGTTTTTCGTAATTTAATTGATATTTTATTAAATAAATTTAACATTAATTATTATCTATTATTATTCTCTTATATTTTTTGTCTTAATTTCATAGGTTGCATGTTCTTGTGGAAACTTGAGAAATCTTCAATTGCTAACTATATGAGAATGAATTCGACAGAGGAAGGACGAATCAATTGTGGCAACTTACAGAAAAAGGGACTTTAATATTGCAGTAAATGTCATGTTGAAGATGTGATGAGAACCGTAGATATAAGCTTTTGCATTGTCATTCAAATGTCCATTACTATATTTGATCTTGAACTTTTTTTGACGTGCAATGGTGATGCCTAAGAATGTAAATGGCACCCTGGAAAGACTGGTGAAGTTTATAAATATTTTGTTGCTTTATTTTAGTTTATAGTTCTTATAGAAATTCACCAATTTCTTAGTTCTGGTCTTTTGCACATGCAGTTTTAAATATTTAACTTTGTATTTGGTTGTGTGTCATATATCTATTAGATATTGTCTGAATGATTAATTTTGAGGTTAAATAGTTTGAGTGTTAATTTGATTCCTAATGACCATCCTTATAAACTAATTTAAATATGACTCTATATTTTTTTTTAAAAGTCCAGTAACTTATTTTAGTTTCTTTTCATTTTTTTTTAACGTCTTTTAGTTGTTAAATAAATTGAAGAGTCAAATTCAGTAATTGTCTGGAATTTATATTTACTGTGCTGGTTTATTTAGTTTTTTAGCTAAGAAATAATTTATAATGCACTGATTTTTATGGGTTATTTAAGAAATCATAAGCCAAATGAGATGTTGACATTTATTTCGTTAGTCTTTGTTGGTTTACCTGTTGGCCAAGTAATTTTTTTTATAATCATTTATTCGTTTGATAATTTTATAAATCTGAATTAATTTTTTAATTTATATTTTTAAATAATTTTTTTCGCACGGATATTAATACTAATATTTCATAAAGAAAGATTTTAGAGTTGACAACCGATTAATTAACAATAAATAAAAAAATATATAGAAAACTTATTTCTTAAAAGGACATCACGTCCTTAATTTTGATAAAGGCTAAGCTCATAATATATTTTAATTTATGAAAAGGAAGCCATTTTTAGTTTAATAAATCATACCATATTGCAAACTTACAACCCCTCAAAATATCAGTCTAATGACTCTGAATATTTCTCCGTTTTAAGATTCATCTAAATTAAATAAAGAGGTTAGTATCACATATAACAATAAATATGAAGCAACATGAGGTAAATTGATTTGGACTTCCTAGCCCAAACTCGAAGGCCGCGAGCCATTGCTATCATGTTTTTGTGCGAACTAAAAAGATACTGGTATTTAATTTTTGCTTTTCATGTACATGATTTTTAAGTTATGCCTCTCACGTTCATTTTATAAGTTTTAATTTACGAAAAAGCCCTTATTTTCTAAAAATCTATATTTTTTGTGTTCCTTTTATTTCACGTCGTCTTCTCTCATCTTCTCGATCTTTTTTTTCTCTCTATCATCTGCTCAGTATTTTGTATTACCTTTATTCATCACTCATCATTTCTTTTTGCCGATTCTTTTCGGTTCAATTTATTGTTGTTTTTTGGTATTTTATTCCACCTGTTTTACAATATTTTTTTCTTTCGTGTTTTACAAATTTTTTGAGCTTTTGACCTAAAATGCGTAGTATTTTTGTAGTTTTCATCTTTATTTTATTGAAGTTCATGCATACTGAGTATAATTTTTTATTTTAAATCTGTTTAATATATGATTTTACTCAAATTGTGCCTATAAGTGATTCTTAATTTTTCAGGCATAACTTGTGCCTTAAGGTATATCTTTAATGCACACAATACGCCTGTGGAGCGTATTCGATGTACAAGTTATACCTGAAGGCATAACTTCAACAAAAGTTATATTGATCTTAGTTATTTTTGAAACTTTGCATTATATTGAAACTTTACCGGCTAAGGCATAAATAGGATTAACAATTTAATTTTATTTATTTTGTGCCTTATATTTCTCTGCGTAACTTTACAACCTTTTTATTGTTTAAATTTTGCCCTATATTCTAATTTTATCGGGTAAGGCATACATTGGATAAACATTTTAATTTTTAAAAATTGTGCCTTATATTCAACTAGTATTTGGGTACGCGTGTTGCATGTGTATTCTATATCAAATATAAGTATAAATTTTTGTTAAATCACATAAATATTATGAGCACTAAATTTGTGTTCGAGTTGGCAATTTTGATTTTTTTTATTTGAAGACCAAAAATAGAGTTGTTCATTGGCTTAGCAAAAACAAAACAGTATACATATGTGCTTGAATAGAATAAACGCAAATCAGATTTATAAAAGTAACAAATGAAAAGTTGTCGACCTTACTAAATTCCTCAAAAAATAATTCTAAAAAATGTACAGTTTGTAAATCTCAAAGTTTTAATTTTTGGCATCGCCTCCATTCATTCAATTAACTTTCTTTCATATGCTGGCTCTTTCTTGACATGTATTTGTCTTTGTACCGCGGACGTGGATACATTAAAATATAAATTAGAGAACATAATAAGTTAATAAAAATATATTAATCATGGAACAAATATTTTTCGATAAAAATGATCATTTTAGTCGCGATAAAACAAATATGGTGTAACAGGGTAAAATAAACATTGTTTAGCAAATAAATGAAGACAATTGAGAAATAATTTAAATAGAAAAAATAATTAAAACACAACTTAGAAGACGTCATAGGCTCAAGATCAATGGCTTGATTATATCACAACATCAACAGACCTCCATTGCATCATCATCTAAACAAAATGTCATCAATTAAAATAACGAAAGAAAAGACTAACCATCACCAATAGGGACACACTTTGAACACGAAAATATGTCATTGAGCTTTATCTTTAAGTAATAAATGAATTAATATACTTTCCATCAGAAAGTAGAAAGATGAATGAACTAAATATTGAATAGGCATATTAAAGATAGATATTAACGGACATTTGTAATAGATAGGGAAGATTAAAGTAATTTTAAATTTAATTGATTACAATAAATGATATTAATTTTAGAAAAATGAACCATCTTCATATTAATCATCTTTTACATTTATTATGTACTATCACTTTATTATTTTTTGAAATGTAAATTACATTTTAGTAGATGAATAGGTTTGAAGTAAAGGGTAAATATGGTCGTTCAATTTTGTATGGATATTTTGGTCTTTTAACTTTAGACTTATGCGCTTCCCACTTTTAGTATAATCATATTATTATATAAGTGAAAAGACAAAAAGTAAAAAGTTAGTTTACCATGAAAGTAAATTAAAGACTTATAATATATAAACAAGTGTTCATATAATATTGAATAACTATTTCACCCTTCAATCTAAAACTATTCCTATAATATTATATATACTAAAAGCTAAAATTTCATAAAAATAAATATTATTAGACCATTAAATATTTCACAATGAATTATTTAGATGATGATGAAGAAGTAAACCTATTTACTATTTGAAGGGTATATTAGTCTCTCAATATTTGAAGATTATTTTAGTATTTTAATTTTTCACTTTGTGCCTTCTCACTTATTGTTGTTATTATTATTATTATTATTATTATTATTATTATTATTATTATTATTATTATTATTATTATTATTATTATTATTATTATTATTATTTATTTATTATTATTTATTATTTACATTTCTTCTTCTTCTTCTTCTTCTTCTTCTTCTTCTTCTTATTATTATTATTATTATTATTATTATTATTATTATTATTATTATTATTATTATTATTATTATTATTATTATTATTATTTATTAGTTATATTTATTATTTATTTTAACTTTTTTTACTTTTTGACTTCTCACATATATAGTAATAAATATATAATTATGATATGATATGACAACATATTAATATTTAATTATGTATTTAATTAAATTTTAATTTAGTGAAGGGGCAAAATAGTAATCTAACTTTTCACTTTTTGGCTTCCCACTTATATAATAATATGATATGATGATGATTTTTACATATTATATTTATTTTTATTTTATTATTTAGTTTATTTAGTGTAGGGTTAAAATGGTACTGTAATTTTGAAGTTAGGAATTTTTCACCTTTATTATATTTTAATTTAATTTATTTTTATTGTTATTTATTTATTTTATTTAGTGGAACTTGTTTAATGACATAACATTAAATGACATTAATTAAATAAATAAAATAAAAAAATAATTTTAAAATAGAAAAAAAATTTAAAAAAATAAGAAAAAAAGAAGAAGAATGGAGGCCTTAAAGGCATGCCACATCAGCATGTCTCTAAGTCTCCTTTACATATATATATATATATATGTATATATTGATTTATCTCTTTTCAGGCGTAATTTTGTAACCTTAATATTATTCAATTTTTTTCATATATTCAAATTTTGCTAGGCAAGGCATAAATGGTATAAAGATTTTAATTTTTTGAAATTGTACCTTATAGTCAATTCCCATCTTTCCAGGCATAACTTTGCAATCTTAATATTATTGAAACTTTACCACATATTCAATTTTTTCCGATTTATCCATACATTGAATAATTATTTTATTATTTTAAATTTTTGCCCTTTTCGAGGCGTAATTTGATATGTAGGCTTGCCAAATTATGCCGTATTATCAAAATATGCCAGTTAACTCACAAGTTGGATGAAATTTTCACTGTTTTCGTAATTTTTTTATTAAAATTACAATGCCTGATGTTTCTTTATCAGTTTTTTGGTGCTTGCATATCTTTTATAAAGTAAGCTTATATTTTCAATCTTACTATGCAGGTTATTTGATCTCTCATTTCTACTTTCTCTCAATCTTTTCTTATCATGGTAGATGTTTATCATTTTTCTTAGCTTTTATATTTTTTAATATTATTTTTAGTCATGTAATTTCTTGACTTTTGTTTATTTGTTTATTTTCTTATAGAATGGCGAAAATATGTTCAAGTTGAATATTGGTTTGAGGCACGTGGGCACTGGTGTGGTGATGACAACTTTAATAAGTTGATATCATCATTTCTTAATGCCCCTGAGCTGTGTATGTTGAAAAAAGGACTTTTTGGACCTTTTATGGAGTTAGATCAAGTTGTAGTATTTGATAGTATTTTGCATTGCTTAACTTTATCTCAAATTATGTGTAATAACTCTAGCTTGATCAAGTTCGATGTATTTGGCCGTGAAGTTATTTTTGATCGTGAATGTTTTCATCTCATCACCGGTTTAAAATTTTTTTATGGTGATTTTAGTTGTGTATCTGCTCGTCCTAACAGATTACTGAAAAGATACTTCCAAGACCATGAACGAATTAAGTTGGTTGAGTTGATGAAACTGTTTGAGTTTTCGTTAAGCAATCACATTTTTAGATTTTGGGACAAACCTACTGATCCTGTTAGGTTTGCTGAATTATATATAGTTGAAAGGGTGTTATTGGGTCGTGCTGAGTCTTGTTTTGTCAATGATCAGATGATGAAAATAATTTATGATGATATTGTTCGATTATCTTTCCCTTGGGGTACGCTTAGGTTTGACTGGTTGGCAAATTCAATCTAAGGTTGTTTAAAGAGTTTGGAGGTAATGAATGATGGTAACCACTGTGATTATACGTTATCTGATTTTCCGTACGCTTTAAATGTTTGGGTATTGGAGTTGTTCCCTGCTTTTCATTGTTATTCACATCATATAGATCGGAAGGTCCCGTGTATATTATCTTGGGCTTGTAGTACCCCGAAACTTTCCTAGACCAGACTTACACCTTGAAAGAAAAATCTAAAAGAAAACCAGAAAAGTTGCCTCAAAACGACTGGGACAACGAGTCGTGGTCAGCTCCAACGACTCGTTGTGTCAGTCATGGTCAGCAATGCTTAGTCCTTCGGGAACCCACGGGACATGGAATGACCCGTTGTGAGAAACAACGAGTCGTCCTGTCACTCATTGGTTCCCTAGCTCAGAACTCCTTTTTCAAGAACCCACGACTCAACCAATGAGTCGTTGTCAAAAACAACGACTTGTGGTGTGAGTCATTGGTTGAGAATCCCAGAAACCCTCCTCAGTGGCAACAAGTGGAAGCAACGACCCGTTGTATTACACAACGAGTCGTTGTCACCACCCGTTGTGTCAAGTCAGGGATTTTTTAGAAATGTTTCAGTGAAGGTAACGACTAGACACAATGACCCGTTGGGGTTTTCCAGTGAAGGTAACGACTGGACACCATCACTCTTTCGGTCCACCAACGAGTCATTGTGTTGCCCGTTGCCAGACCTTCTAGATTTTTTCTTGTCCAGTGACCATGGGAGGAACCAACGACCCGTTGGTTCATCTAATGAGTCGTGGTGTCTCCCGTTGCCAAATACAGTGATCCCAGCACCCAGGCAGTAGGACCAACGACTGGTCCCAACGAGTCATGGTCTCAACCAACGACTCCTTGAGTGACCCATTGGTCCTCAGTCAGGCAGTTTTCCTGATTTTATTCCAGGAATAATTTTGTAATTTTCACCTATTTAGTCCCTAAAATGCTTCATTTTAAGCATTTTTTTCAAAGAATTTAGAGGGGTTAAATGATTCCCCTCCCTCATTCCCCACTCAGACTTTTCAGAAAAATGATCGTAGAAACCCAGGTCATTCCTCTCAAGTAAGAACTAGGGCTCTTTGTTAGTTGCAGAAATTCATGTTTTTCTGAAGAGATTTCTTATCCAGGTATGTGGAAATTCAACAAGGGAATAGTTCTTCCCTTGCGTCCCCAAAATATTTCTCTATTTCTTCTATCAATTATAGCCTTGTGGATTCAAAATGTAGAAAGTTTTCAGACAAATTTCTTTAAGATTTCAAGTGGAATATTATTCATGATATTACCTGCTTATTTATTCCCTATTTCTGGAAATTTTGTGAAACTAGTATCTAGAGGAATGATTTATCCCTAGTTTTCAGTTCAGAAAAAGCAGAATCTTGCGTGTTGGACTAGCTTCCCTGCAACTTGATTCTATCAGTTTTAAGATCGCCATATTGTTAGTATATGTTGAAATCTCAGTCAGATGCATGTTATTCCAGTCTCAGTCAGATTATTAGCATATATAATATTGTCCAGAAATGTCAACTGATCAGTTTGAATGCAGTAATTTTCTCGAGGTGTCAGTGGTGCCTCCCAGTTATCAGTGTTAGACTTAGATATCAGATTTTAGTGGTTCTTTAGACGTTTATGATACTTCTAGATAAGCAACTCTAACCAGTCTTATAACCCCTAGCTTCAGATTACAGTTTGTTCTTTAGACGGTTATGATGCTTCTAGATAAGCAACTCTAGCCAGTCTTAGAACACCAGTTAAAAAATTCGGTCTGATAAGACTCTTAGGGTACTTCTAGATAGGTATTCCTGACTTACTCTTGGGCCCCAGTTTTGAGCTATCAGCTTAGTAATCAGTCTAGGACTATCCAGTGGGAGTAGGACTTAAGCGGATTGGGGTTCCAGCCCAGGTTGCTAGAACTACGTTGCCACCATAGGTTATTTTATTTGGCCTTATGGACCCAAACTTGTGATCACCCAGTTCATGCCTTTATACCCTTGCAAGGTATATTGGGTCCTACTAATGGGGTGTATACATCGGACTCCATGTATAACTCACGTGGTTATATGTCAGTTATAGACTCTCCCACTAGTCAGTATAGTCTTAGTTTAGCTCAGCTCAGAACAGTTTCAGTTACTCAGTTTAGATCAGTTCAGTACAGTAGTTCAGATCAGTATCTCAGATTTAGGGCATATCTTTGACCACCAGACATGGTCTTTTTGGCCATCTCAGTATATTTCAGTTTATTCAGTTTTAGTATTTCAGTTGGTCATTGCATGTCATTACAATTCAGTTATTTAATCTCTATGTTATATTTTCTCTTACTTACTCAGTACATTCAAAGTACTGACGCATACCTTCTATGTTGTATTGTTTTATGATATAGCTACAGATTCTCAGTCTCAGCACCGGTAGCAGATCTTCTCCAGGAGTTATTAGCTGCATCAGTGGTGAGTCCTCATCTTTCGAGGACAATGTTATTTTCTTCAGTTATTTTCATTCATTAGACCTTAGAATTAGCTGGGGACTTGTCCCAGCAACTCATCAGATATAGATGGCTCTCCGACACAGATTCAGATTTTCAGTTTTGTTTTTAGATGTATAAAGCTTTATGATTTAGTTCTTATTATTTTTTTAAAGATTCCGCTATGATTTTACTCAGATTACCAGTGTTATGATAGACCATGGGTTGACTTGGGGTTACTTGTGACTCCAGGTACCGTGTCTCGTCTAGGGTATAGACTCGAGGTGTGACAGGGCCCCGATGAAGCAGACTCCATATGGAATGATAATTGATAATTTTTTTCATGTGGAACATATATGTCTGTTTTTTAATTTTTGTTTTTACCCTTTTTGATTTTCTTATCCTCTTGTGTTTTACAGTTTTTTTTGAAAGCTATATCCCCCTGAGCCAAGTGGAGCATGCATGAAGTAGTCAGATGCTTCTTCTATTTTTTTTCCTGGCGCAGCTGGGCCATCCTGGACTTGAACCAGAGACCTCACCCATGAAGTAAATCATCGCACCTACAGTCCAACCAATTGGGAGAGAATTAATAGATTCCTTTTCGGGAGCGATTCATCCTTCCCGAATGCAACATACAACTCTCCGTTGTACCTCTTGTGTTCTACAGTTTTTTTTGAACTTTTTCCCCATTTATTTAGAGATTCAAGAGTTTTCAAGTGAGTTCTCTTGTTACTACAGATAAAGAGAGGCAATATTTTTCAGTTCCACTTTAATTTGATTCTGGTTCAACATGTTCTTCTTCTTATGTTGGTTCTTTGATTTCACGTGGTTTTCTTGATCACCTAGTTGATGTACGTATCCCTATTTATCAAGTCTTATGTTCTCATCTTGTTAATTCTGAAAGGTGTTTTTTTTCTATATTGTTTATAATGCTTTTATTTATTATTTTTCTTTATTATGAAGGGTATTCTCTGCAGCCTTAGAAAAGAAATAGCTGAACAACAGTCTACTCTACTCAATCTAATCACGGTTAGATGTTTTTTGCTGCCCATGATAATTTCTTTTTGATTGTTCTTGTTGTTGGTTGTTCCTATTTGTTTAATTTTACTTTCATTGTTTGCTATGCTGTACACAAGTTGAAAAGTAGATTTGACGGAGTGGAGTGTCATATTGGTGAATTGCACAACAAATTTTGTGATGTTATTAATATTGTTGAGAGTCTACTCCATACATATAAAGCAAACAAGTTAGAGGAAGTTGTTGTTGGACGCTCCAAGAAAGGCCAACAACGTGTAGAATAAATCAACTCCCACCCCAAATATTGATGCTTGTTGTATGCTCACTGAAGTTTTAGATTATTTGTCTGGAAAGCCTGTAACACTTTATTAGATTGAACTTGATCTTGCAATTGGAGCAGAAGTAGCGCGTGCAGAAGAAGCAGTAGTGCATATGCCGAAAAGGATGCACTATATTCCGCCCAACTAGAAAGCAAGTTAGAGGAAGTTGTTTCTGAACTCTCCAGAAAGGCTATCAGCGTGCAGGATAAATCAACTTCCACATAAAATGTTGATGTTCGTTGTGTGTCCAGTGAATTTTTAGATCATTTGTCTGGGAAGACTGAAACACTTTCTCAAGTAGAACTTGATCGTGCAATGGAAGTGGCAGCAGTGCATGCAGAAGAGGCAACAACGCGTGTCCAAAAACATGTATTATATTCTGCCCAACTAGAAAATGAACTTAAATATGTATTTATTTATTTGAGAACACCTAGTTCCTGTGGTGATAAAACAGTTATGTTCATTTTGCTTGATTTATTTTTTGAGTTTCTCCCTATTTTTTCTTAGTTTTAATGTGATAAAGATTTTCAATATATACCAATATATTTTTTTTGTAGGATGTTGATTGTAATCTTTTGGAGTCTGAAGATGTTGGTCACACCGGTCGTGAAGTTTGTAATAAACTCCAAAAAATTGATGAGAGAAAGAAACTCGATACGGATGATCCTTCTTCAGATTTGATTACACCACCTGAGGATAAAAGATTTAGTGTTGAAATTGATATATGTTGTACTGCAGAAGATGTGTGAAATAAAAATGCTATTTATTAATATTTTAAAATCACTATAGATGTTTATCTTTGTATATATGAATCTTTTTTATCACCAATTTGAATATATTTTTGTTGTATATGCAATTTTTGAGTTTATATATATATATATATATATATATATATATATATATATATATATATATAGAGAGAGAGAGAGAGAGTCTTGGACACGTGCGTTGCACGTGTGTCTCATGCAAGCAGTACATATCATATAAGTAATGTTAAAGTCATATGTGATAAGTATTCAAAACTTTTCAGCAGAAAAATACAAGTCGAAAATGATGAACAATCAACCTATTCAGATGAGACAAATGATTAGATAGATTGATATTCTCTAGACCTGCTAAATTTAAATAACTGAATTAGGCTTGGTAATTAAAATGTATAATAAATTATATTTTTATGTTATTTGGTATATATATGTAACATATTCATATGTTACCTAATATTTTTTACAGACAATGTTCTCGGTGTATGTTTCATTTCAACTATTTGCTTAACGTGTCATGACAAGAATTCTTGTTATTGACATTGATATCCCTCTTAAATGTGCGACATAGAAATGTCCATGAGAGAAAATAATTTATTTCACCCTAAAAGATCTTTGATATTTGCAAAATTTTGGTATTCCAAACTCATATGTGTACTTTAAATGCGAAAAGAAGTAATATTAATTTCTGTTTTCATACATAGACTTTCAATCATAAAATAAGTTTATCAATAAATTCATATATAATAATATTGAATAAAGATTGAATCATGCTCACTTGAATATGATGTCTACGTTTCACAATAACAACAACAAGAAAGATGAAATAGTATTCAGAGAGCTTTACGGCTTGGAGGGAGATCTTTCATATCTTTCGAGATCCACCCTACAATATGGGGTAAAAAAGCCAAAATAAGTTATTTTATCCCTTATAAAAAGAAAACTAATTGTTGAACCCTTTTCACGCTCATGTCACGTCGAGGTACTGCAGAAAAAAAATAGTAAAATCCGATCCAATTTATCGTAATCGATTAGTTAACATGTTGGTTAACCGTATTCTGAAACACGGAAAAAAATCATTGGCTTATCAAATTATCTATCGAGCCGTGAAAAAGATTCAACAAAAAGACAGAAAAAAATCCACTATCCGTTTTACGTCAAGCAATACGTGGAGTAACTCCCGATATAACAGTAAAAGCAAGACGTGTAGGTGGATCGACTCATCAAGTTTCCATTGAAATAGGATCCACACAAGGAAAAGCAATTGCCATTCGTTGGTTATTAGGGGTGCAAATTCTGCAATTGTAGCGTCTATAGGCTTTCTTATAATTTGGATATGCTATTTTGGGGTCAATCTAATAGGAATAGGGTGACATAGTTATGGTTCTTTTCCATCAACATTTAATTGAATTCAAGACAAGTAATTACAAATACAAGAGCGCGCGGCGCATTGTATGAACCAGCATGCGGACCGTGTGAATCATCAATACAATTTAAAGGCAAAAAAATAATAAATTAGTTCACAACATGACAAGTTATGGATTTCAAAATGACAGAAAATTAGTTTGCAATATAGTTATTCCTGATCCAATCCTTTTGCCTTGTGAGGACATCCAATAATCATATAGGTCATTGCATATGCAAATTTCTTACCCCCACAAAAGAGTAAATCAATTTCACCCAAAATGTTCTTTAATCTTGAGGTCGAACCTGAAATTTTTGGTTGATTAAAAGCGGAAGAGATCTCAACTATCTCATCCTACATCTTTCAACGGTCACAAGAATGGCTAAAGTTACAATATGATGGACTAAAACTTGAAGTCCATCATTTAACAATATTTATCATGATGAAAAGTGAGAACACCATGTACAATATTATTGCAAAAGAACGTAAGAAAAGTATACTTAATTTTGAAAAAGGAAGTAATCAAAGCATTTTGTGTTTTAAGAAGTGTAATAGAATTTATGGCATGACATTGAAGTATTTTCAAAATCAAAAGAACAAAGCAAATGTCATTTCTTTATCAGTAATTTTTAATTTTTTATTATAAAATCATCTACATAAGCATAATATCCGAATAAAAAGAAATCTAAGTAAAACATGCTTCTCATATGAAAGAAAAAAGGAAAGAAAGTAGAATATAATACTTTACATACCTGATAAGTTTACAACTATGCTTTATTTTTTTTAAAAAAACATTTCATCAAATGGTGAAGATTAAATATATTCTTGATGTCTATTTATATAAGATGGTTAATTAATGATAAAAATTCAACATATCAGATAATATAGATATTTCATCATTGGTTCAAATTTTAACTAAAGAAAACCGAAAAATCTTGTAACCGGGTAAAGAAAAAAGTCATAAGTTGTTACAATTCGTTTTTTCTAGTAATTGTTAACTAATACGTCAATTATTTAGAATATAATTATTCATTAAATTCCATATCACCCTATTAATATTTTAATTATGTATAAGCCATTCACAAATTTATAAAGTTTTGTAATATACGAGATGAGTATTCTTTTCAAGTAACTATTTATTATAGAAATTATTTAGTATTTAATAGAATTTAACTAAATAAAACTCTGACTTTTAATATTCATTATCATTTAGAAATCAACCAAAAAGTTGTTGAACCTTTACTACCATGAACTTGTAATTTTAGTTTTAGTTAAGAGGTAGTTTGGTCGTTCAATATGAAGGTTATTTTCATAAATCAATTTTCGAATATGGAGCTTCTTGATTTTAATATAAAATATATGATGATAATTTTTGAATACTATTATTACTATTATTATTATTTATTATAAAATATTATGACAATTTTGGATTATTATTACTATTCTTCTTCTTTTTCTTCTTCTTCTTCTTCTTCTTCTTATTATTATTATTATTATAATTATTATTATTATTATTATATTATTATTATTATTATTATTATTATTATTGAAATATGATAATATTTATTATAACTAATGTGTATTTATGTTTTTTTCCATAAATATTTTTATAAGATTAATGTTTAATATAAGGGCAATAATGTTATTCAATTTTATAAAGATATTTTTGTAATTCAACTTTTAACTTGGGGGATTCCCACTTATAATAATATGATATATTAGTGCATGTGCTTAAATTCTGCACAATTGATTTATATATAAATCATGCCCAAAAGGCACAATTTGGGTCACTAGTTATGACGTAAGGCTTAAGTTATTGAATACACATAGTTATGCTTACAAAAAGGTATAAGAAATCATGCTGCAAAAACTGCAAAATTATGACAGATGGCGTAAGTTCTATAATTTTTAGCTTTTTCTAACTGTGCCTATATATCAAATTCGTGCCTTCCCATGCAGGACCTTTTTCATGTGTAACATTTGCGAAACTATGCCTCATTGGCAAATTGTGCCGATTTCAGGCATAATTCTTTTATCTTTTTCTAACTATGCTTATATGTTAAATTTGTTCCTTTTCAAGCGTAAGTTTTCCATGTGTAAGACTTGTGAAAGTATGCCCGTTATGAAATTATACCTATTCAGACAGTTTTCAGATAAAACTTTTTCCGATTTTTTTGAAATTGTGCCTATATAATCAACTCAAGTTATTGAATATATTTTGTTGTATATGCATTTTTTGAATTTATATATATATATATATATATATATATATATATATATATATATTAGTGCATATGCTTAAGTTCTGCGCAACTGTTTTAGTTATGTCTTACCAAAAATCACGTCCTTAGTCATGAGTTCAATTGTTCAACTTATGCCACAAGTCATTATTTCGACTACCACTAGTTATGCCTTTTTGAGCATGAATATTTTCTTGTAGTTAATAACTTCTATTCACGTGCTTCAGTTAAAAAAAAAAAATCACTTCTTTAATGCATGAGTGCAGTCATTATTTTGTATTTCACAAGATATGCCTCTTCTGCATGAATTTTCCCAAGGAGCATAAGTTCTGTGAACATGCTTAAGTTTAATTTTTCAAATTATGCTATAAGTCATTATTTCGAATGGCATAAGTTACGCCTTTTTCGGTATGAATATTTTTTTCCAGGTCATAACCCCCATGCACGAGCTACAGTCCTGTTCACGTGCTTAATCATACATTTAGAACGTAGAAATCATGCCTTTTAAGGTATGTGTTCCATCATACAAGTTATGCCTTAAGTCATTAAATCGAATTTCACACGTGTTTAGTTTCAAAAGTTTGTCAGGGTCGACATAAGATGTTTTCCAATTTTACTTTTATGATTTGCCATAAGGTGTAGTTTTGTTATATATATATAAAATTTATATTCAAACCTATTTCTTCATCTGGCATTTTTTATGCTGTATTTTTTTCTTTAAAATTTGAAGCCACCGCTTTGTACCGGACAAGCTCGTAATCTACTTGGAACCCATAAAGAATGTGAGTTTATCTGTTCTATTTTCTGTATCTTTTTAGGGTTTAATTTATTTTGTAATTTTCACCATTTGTTCGAATTAAAGTGTGTCGTATAAGGCATACTTTTACTTCTAAGGTGCTTTATTGTTAAGTTCATTTTTGTTGTGCATTTTTTTAAGTAGTTATAGATTTTATTTTATATGATGTTGTGTTATTTTGCTTTTTTGTAGCAGTGTTTCTAAATCGGGGCAACGCTTTATTGTATACATCCAGACCACTGGTTTTCACTTAATAACTGTTGGAGAGGTGATGAGAAGTTTAAAAGTGTTATTGAAACATTCTTAGGTCCTATTCGACTGAAAATATTGATGGAGCGCCCTTTTGGTAATTTTATGAGATTTAATATTTTCAAAAGACCTGGAACTTTATTGCATTGTATTGCTGTTGTTTGAAGTTCATAGCCATAGCAATAGTATAATATCTTTCAATTTGAAATGGAACCTTGTTACTTTTAACCGAGAGGTGTTCTGTAGAGTAACTAGGTAATCAATTAGTGCTCCTGCTCCATCTTTTTATAAAAAATCTAATAGTATGGATGGTAGTTATATATTGAAGAAGTTTTTCAATGATGCTAGTGGTAGAAAAAGTATTACTATGAAGAAATTAAGTATGTTCATTAAAAGTGTCATAGCGGCGGGACTACATTATTGAATTAGATATTGGCGATGTTGTGGTAACTAAGATTTACCTTCTCGGGCGTATTTTATTTAGTGATCGGGATGACAAGATTATTCAGTGGAACTATATTAGTTTTTTGGAGGTGTAATGATGCACATGCGTTGCAGAAAGGGAATTGACTTAGAGCGCTGGAAACAGGCTAAGAGAATGATAGAAAAAGATGTGAAATAATCTAAGTATGAAAATGATCGAATTTGGGTAGCTGGTTTGGGGGACCACTGCAGCTGTGAAATTGCTGCTGCAGCGAGACCATGGTAATGGTCGGAATCTCACCGTGATGAATTTGGAAAGTAACTGCTGCAACCGCTGCAACAGTGCTCTGGTTGCTGTAACAGGTTCACTGCAGCAGAAATGCGACTGTTGCAGTGGAAAACGGGAATCAGAAAGTGAATTTAAATGGAAGTTTTGGGATATTTACCCCATTATTTCTAAAACACGATCAGAAGGGCTAGAGAACGGAAATTTTCTCCAGAGCAGTGAACTCTCCTCCCAAGGTAAGATTCTTGATTTCCTACTCCTACAAAGAGTATTGTTGATCCTAGAATTCTTGTACACCTTTAATGGTGGATTTTTGAGTGGAGAAAATCCTAGACTGTTAGAATAGGCTAAATTATGGGGAGTTTATCGGGTGGTTTGATTTGATGTTTGAGGAGTATTGATCACTCCCCTAGGATTATTTGTTTGAGAACGAGGGTTATGCGAGAATAGAGACCTAGAACTAAGTAGAATTGGGGGTTTACTTTCAAAAGTACCTTGAAGGGGAAGGTTTGATCTTCTAAAATCCTTATTCGAATAGTGGGTAATGAATTATTTTCTATTGTGTTGTAGATTTCGAGCATTTCAAAACTTTGAGAAAGGGCAAGGCTCCGGTGGAGTAACTGACTCTTCATGTCCAAAGTCGAGGTAGGTTATGGTTAAAGGGATTAGACCCTATATAATGGCATATAAATTATGTGCAATATTAATATACGATTGGTATTCAGAAATTATTTATTGCGAGAATTTGTTATTGATAATTTGTTGAATGAATGTGATCACGATGTGTTAAACTGTGATAACTGTTAAGTAAGGATGTTATACTCTGTTAACAAGATGGTTGTTGGTTTGTAATTGTTACTTAGGGGAGTAGATTGTAACCTCCTATTTGTCAAAAATGCACCTTGATGTGTTCATTTGATGAGAATGATCTATGACAGTATAAATATCCTAAGATGAGAGACTCGTGCTCGAGGGGAGCATTCGAGCGAGCGACCTGAATGAGATGTAGAGTATGAACTGTTGTAGACTGCGAGCTGAAGAGGATGCAGCTAAATCGAGTTACTGCCTCAAGCAGTACAGTTGCAACAGAGCTTTTTCCACTGCGGTGAGACCACTGTAGCGGTTAAGTGACCGCTGCAGCGAGAGGCCCAATCCAGTGAACAGGCCGGCTATCACCTGTGTAGAACTAGTGCACGTAAGGTGGTTTTTGTTCTTCGGTATGATGTTGAGGAATTGTTTTATATCATATTTGCTTTGATTATATGTTATTATGTAAGGTCACCCGATGATGCCTACCAATATCGTATTTTGCACTGACCTACGCCTGCACTTCTTTTTTGAGTGCAAAATTTGATTCAGGAAGCTCCTCTCCTCCCCACTTTTAGTCTGCAGCAGTTTGTTTGAAAGGTGAGCGGTGAAAGATGGGCTGATTCATTTCCCTTGAGAAGATGTCTGTCCTCTGAACATTACAATTTTCTTTTATTTTCTCTTTGGTTAAACATTCTAGAATTATAGTTAGACATGGAGGTGCAATGACAATCAGGTCTTGTGATTATTGTTTTGTTAGTTTTAAGAAGAATTTATTATTTTGATGATTCTTTTGTTTTATTATAAGTTCTATATCTTTATGAATGTTTGATGTTAAGTTACGTTTTTGAGATCACTAGTTCGCTCACTGGGGGTTAGTGTGGGTGCCAATCACGACCATTTTGGATCGTGACATGAGGACATTGAGTTGTTCCGACAGTACAACTGGGGAGATGATTGCTTTAACGAACTTTTGACATATATCAAGGGTAATTTTAGCAAAGGGACAATAATACAACAGAAATCATATTCCATTGTTGGTTTCACTTTTGGATTTCTGCATTGGGTTATTTATATTTTTGAAGAGTATCATTTGAAGAATGTAGAAATTTGTGGTCCTATCAAGGAATCTTTGATGATCTCTTATAAAATTACTGAAACTCCACAATACGAGATAATGAAGAAAATATTTCTCTCTTATCAGCAGAAATAAAATGCAATGATATTTTTCAACTACTGTTTTTGTAGTTATTTTTTTCTGTTTCCAATTTTTATTATTATTATTTTTTAGTTATCTGTTTGTTTTTCTTATTTTTAATAGCATGTCGAAGCTGCTGCTAATACTCTTCCAATTGAGTTTGTGGAAGAGAATCATGAAAATAATCATGAGAATCAGCAAAATGATTACGAGAATCACGGAAGAGATCACACAAGTTATCTTGTAAGTGATGCCAATATTCCCATGTTAGAAAAACGTGTTAAGGTATTCATTCTCATTACATAGCTATTAGTTATTTTCTAATTACTTTAATGCTAGATCTTAATGTGTTGTATTTCTTATTTTGCAGTTTTTGAAAATAAATCTTAATGCTAAGTTGGACAAAATATTAGCAAATCAGAAGCATGAGAGCAAACACATGACTGATTGATCTCCATTTTGAAAAAAATTAGGGATACACTTCCCAACACAAGGGGTTGGTAGTTATGTTGATGCTCCTTTACAATCTGGTGGTATTTGTTTTTTTTCACTTGTTGTACAGGTAATCATGAGGAAGAGAAGACGTTCTGTTGGTGGGAGACGTAAAAAGTCAGCATATACTTCTCAAGAGATGGGTGAGAAGGACCAAATGTTTGAACAATCAGCACTTCATGATTTTGGTGATAATACTGATTTTGATAATACAATAGAGCAAAATAATACTGGAGGCGGCACTATTGAACCAATTGACATTAGTGGAGATACTGTTCCAAATAATGACAAGCAACAAGACATTAGCGCTTCCACCTCAGACGATACTACAAGGAGGTTGAGCTATGAGAAGAGAGCAGAAGAAGGAGCTGAGTTTTGTTCTAAAGATAAACACTTAATTGAAAAAGAAGCCGATGGGCAAAGTAATCAGCATATTGAGAAAGGAGTAGGTGCTGATTGTCTTAATGAGTATCTCCAACCTGAACAATCTATTAACACAACAGCGGACCAAAGCACAATTGCATAGCGTGCTCTGTAGGAAGATTATTTTCTTACTCCTGATCTTATAGAACAGGTAGCCTAACTTTTCTTATAGTAGTCAGGATTGTGTTATTTTTCATTTTAATTTAGTAAACTCTTATTTATTAATTGTGTGGGTGTGTGTGTGTTTTTAGTCTGATCTTGGAGTTCTAGTGTATGAACGAGGGTCAAAGAGAAGAAAAATCCTGTCTGTCACCGATGATCCAATTTCTGCTGAATCATCACTTTTGTTTGATAAAAATGATTCTAGTAAGGAAGTTGTTGACCCAGTTACTTTTGCGAAGGACCAACACATAGTCATTCAAGAAGCACAGACTCAATCTGACATTGTGAAGTTTGTACAAGAATTAAACTACGAAGATCCTCAGTCAACTACTCCCTTTGAGGAGGAACACCAAGTCATTCCTGAAGCACATCTCAATTTGAGCTTGCAAAATCTGTAGAAGCATTCAATAACAAAGTTCGTGACCCAGTTACTTCTTTGGAGGAGCAATACCCAGTCATTCCTGAAGCACAGACTCAACCTCACATTGTGAAGTCTATACAAGAAGTGAACAAACATGTTCCTGAGCCATTTACTCCTATAGAGGAGGAACACCAAGTTGTTCATGAATCACATTCTTATATAGAGCCCGGGAAGTCTCTACAAGTAGTGATTAATGATCTACAGAAAGAACAATAAGTGCAGGCTGTTGATCAAGCAGGAACAATTGGGGCAGTCCGTGTTTAACAAAAGAATAAGCAGAAATTGACCAAAAAAAATAAAGAGCACATAAATCAAATAATGCCAACTGACGAGGAACCATTGATCTCATCTAAACGTATTGGGTATCCTAGCATATAGTTGATGTCTCCTTAAAGAGATCCAAATGTTAAAAAGAAAG
Source organism: Datura wrightii (assembly GCA_035772735.1). Classification (NCBI taxonomy): domain Eukaryota; kingdom Viridiplantae; phylum Streptophyta; class Magnoliopsida; order Solanales; family Solanaceae; genus Datura; species Datura wrightii. The sequence continues at coordinate 116,659,667 of JASDFA010000007.1, read as the reverse complement.
CGGGTCAAGATTGCAAAGCTGAAAATTTTGTTAAACAATATCCATTTCACTATTTAGAAAGTGATCCTAATATCTTGATCAAGTTCATGTGATGGATTCGAAGCTTCGCAACTGGTAAGGGGAAATAACTGAAGTTGGCAGGTCTTATATGGAATAAATTATTTTTCAGAGAACTTGCTGATGTGAAGTCCGACCTCTCTGATGATATATGTGTGTTTTTCTTCCTTTTAGTTTTGATGTTCTATTATTTTTTTCAAAAAAAAATTGATTCATTATTTGGAGTTTTTAGCTCGACAATGTTGTGATAATTTTTTTATGTCTGTTTTTGCAGCACATTGATGTGTGTGTCTACTATTTAAGGAAGACCACATCAATGAGTATTTTACAAAGTCAAAGTGTGCAGTGACAGATTTGGTCTTCAATGGATTAGTTGACCAAGCATACACCGAATACTTCGCCAATACTGAAATGTGTTGATTTTTAAGCGATACATCCTGCGATGTTTTTTTGTAATTATATGAAAGGCCTCGTAGGTTCATGCCTTATCCCCTGGTCAAAGGTTGACATAGTTCTTATGCCAATGCGTCTCCCGAAATTACATGAAGAGCAACATCAATACATTACTTTCTTTGTGTAAAAAATTTGGACAAGAAAGTAACTAATGTCAATGATTCCTATTATGATAGAAATGATAGATCAATCAACTATATTACAAAATTTTTCATATTGATCCACAGATGTCGAAAGCAGTGTCGTTTACAACTGATCGTCCATCTTATGATGATTATGTAGATGAATTCAAGGTTATATGGAAGAAAGAGGTTCCTAAATAGACGAATGAGTATGTACTTAAATTTAAAAAAAGAACAAAAAAAGAAAAAAGAGTATGTACTTAAATCAGTGAAGTTATGCTTCTTCTTTGTTATTCTTTGATTGACATATTTATATATTTTTTAAATGCAAGGTTGATTGTGGCTTGTTCGTCTTAAAGTTTATGAAGTCAATCATGGAGGGAGAGTCAATTGAGAAATGCGTTATCAGTGATATTCCTCAATTCAGGAAAATTTTGGCTACTAATCTTCGGCGATACTCCATGTGGAAGATAGAATCTGGTTATGAAACACTAGAAGAAAAAGGAGATGCTGATTAGGGGGAGCAGGAGATACCATGTGCATTTAAAAAGATATAGATTATTTTTTTTAATTTTTTTAAAAAAAGACAAAAGAAAAAAATTGCAAGTGTAAATGAAAAACACGTTCAGTAATGAGTGTATATCAAGTTCTGTCGGTTCCAGGAATAATTCTTGTTCGGTTTTTTGTCAAATTTTATCTTTTTAAGGTATATCTATGTAATATATGATTTTTTTCGAAATTGTTCCTATACTTAAATTTTAGTCAGTTAGGCATAATTGTTTATCTTTTTTGCAAGTGTGCTTATATATTAAATTCGTGCCTTTTCAGACGTAAGTTTTTCATGTGTAAGACTTGTGAAAATATGCCTATTATTTAATTATGCCCAAAAGGCACAATCTGGGTTATAACTTATGACATACGGTGTAACTTATGCAATGTACAAAGTTATGCTTAGAAAAAGGTATAGGAAATCATGCCGCAAAAGCCACAAATTGTGGCAGAAGGCGTAAGTTCTAGAGATTTTTGCTTTTTAGTGACACCTCGTAAGTTTTTATTATTTAGCCGATGCGTTCGTATGCATGTTGAGAGTTTTGGAGTATGATGCATACGAAAAAGAGATCGGGGAATGAATGCATGAACACGGTACTGAGCTAGCGGGTGGGAGAAGGATGGAGGTAGGCCGCAGCAGGCATCGCATCTCGGACCCCCTCCCTTGGCGCGTCACGCCCGTAAAGCGGTGCTATGGGGGGTGCAACGTGGACCTCCCCCACCGCCTATATATATATATTTGTTTAAGTGAGGAAACCTGATTCATCTAAAATATTTTATAAAACAAAAACTCGGCCCTATGACGAAATTCTCTCAACTTTTCTTCAATTTTTCATCAGATTACACCGTTAAACCCCTTCTAAATGCAAATTCATTCTAGATAACAAGTTCCAGGCCTACGAGGAACATCCCTGCAGAGTTATTTCTTGGAAATTTTCTCGGGGGACCAGAATCCTGCCGAGTAAAGGTTGTCAGAATTACTTCAAACTGAGTTCTAAGAAGCTTCAAGCAACAGGTAAGCATTTATCACTTCTAAATTATCGAGAAATTATGAGTTTTTGGCCGAATAGAATGAAGTTAAATTGTAGTTAGTGTTCTTCGAAAGATATTATCGTTTGTCGATTCCTACTATTGAAATAACCTTATTCTCTCAGCGTAAAGGCTGCAATTGAGTGGAACTGTTGGCTTGAGGATTGAAAACTGCTTGGGTGAACGAAAGTCAGTGTTCGAGGTATGTTAAGGCTTATCCCTTCGACAAGTTATTACGTCGTATAATAATACGACCTATGTTCTTGAACGGAGATAACGATCCTATATATTGTACTTCACTGCTACTAGTAGATTATGACTATATACGTTGTGATTAGCTGCTATCGGTAGATTATGATTATATATATGTTGTGGTTAGCTTCTAAAAGACGTTTTGAGAGTATATTGTACTATCCCTCGTCGGGAAAGAGTATGTTAAGTGTGACTCACGCTAGGAGCATCATAGAAACTCTTCTGTCCTTCTATTTACTGTATTAGTAGATTTCTGATGTTTTGCTATCATGTCAAGGCCTTAGAAGTTTAGGGTTAGCTATTGGGCCTGAGTTGGTAAGTTGGACAGCATAGGGCACAACTGGGTGATATAACTATCAGTTTGGCGCCTATATTGTTAGTAGAGCTTGCCTAGAGGCTGTTGTCATACCTTGACGCCCCCAGGGATAGAATTTGGATAGGATGGTCTTACCTTAGAGTCAGCGGCACTAGGGTTGCCTAGTGAAATGAGTGACAGCTTTCCATCTAGCTAGCTACTGCCAGTGACTGTTAGTTGTAGTCGACTTAGTGCTCATCATATAGGTCGCCCAGGAGGTTATCCCAGTTATATGAGTTAGATAGATCCATGGGTACCCTAAGGAGGGGACCTTATTGGTAGTTGGTGTGGGGCTAACACCCCAGCCTGTTCATATAGATACTTAGATGTAGGTTGCCGCGAGTGACCAGGTCTAGATAAACCTACCTACGAGGCTAGGAATCGCCTAGAGAAGATATATGAAATCTAAAACAGACCAAGTTAAGGTCTAAGGGACTAGAACCATGTTAGTACAGTATTACCATCAGGCTAAGAATTATAGTAAACAGCCTGTGGAAGGTTAGGGGCTGACTACGCAGGAGCATGTCCGATTAGTAGCAGCCCTACAATTGTTCTAAGCGAAGGAACTAAATAGTGGGTCATCCGCAACCTTATGGTTCTCTTATAAGCTATCATTGTCCTAGCATGACATTTAGAGTATCATTTAGGCCACTCTAGATCTTGCCCTATCATGTCTAGACCATTAGAGATTACGATCACTGCCAGGATCCTCTAATCAAATGTAGGCACATGGGGTGTAGTTGTTGGCAGCTATACAGACTATTCTAGGGGCGAGTGCCGGTCGCGTTAGGCCTTAAGAGACAGATACACCTTTTGAGTGGCTAGGTTGAGACTTAAATGTAGTATATTGGTTGGGAGTGAGCCCACCTAGGATAGCCTTCCCTTGACCAACTTCAGGGTTGCTAACTGTGTCATTGCCGACGGGGCTATATGATATTGCTCAGAGGAGCTATATAATATTTCTTTGAGGAGCTATGTGATGTCCCAAGGGACTATATTCAGGACCAAGGACCATATTACAGTCCATCCAAGAATGAACTTTTACTTTTATGTCGTATTGACATCATTGACCCTCCGTCGAGCCTTGTGTTCCTAGGGTGCAGTTACAGGAGCCCAACGAGCTCAGACACAATTACAGGAGTCCAGTGGGCTCCGATGCTGTTCTAGAAGCCAGGTAGATTGGCTATTGTACCAGCAAAATCACAAGAACTCGGATCGGGGTATATAGATTGAATTATACTTTCCAGGACTTATGGGGGCCCCGATAGGTTGTTTCTGTGTTGCTTGCACTTTTCAGGCTTATGAGGGCTAGGTTAGGTTCTTATTTATATGCTTGCTTGCTAGCTATAGTCTATGAATATATAGTCATACAGTTCATTTCACATACGGGTAGTGATTTATTAGATGCAGGTTATGGATAAGAAAGCTTACAGGTGATCTTTTGCCCCTTTTTGCTACTTATCTTTAGTCTTCATCAGCTTCTATTATGCTTTTCATTACCGCCTTACATATTCGATTTATATTGTACTGATGCCCAACTATGGGGCACTGCATACTTGCCTATAGGTTTAGACAGTCAGGGTTCAGGACCTCCATTTGTAGCTGTTCGGAGCCAGCAAATTGGCCAGCTCCTTTCATTCAGAGTTTCCAGGTAGCAGAAGTTCATATTTCCTTTATTTGTATAACATTTGGGTAGGTTGAGGCCCTGTTCCGATCAATATTTTCACTCTTAGAAGGTTGGAGACTACAGTCTTCAGTTAGTTGTCCGTGTTGGCCCTGTGGGGCCTGTATACACTCATTTCTATATGTTGGCTGTGTGGGGCCTAGTATAGCTTTCAGTTAGCGGCCTCATCAGCTGTAGTGCTTATATGATCGCCTGTTTTTTATTTTGTTATAACTAGACAGAATGATGGTCTTGTCGGCCCGCATATGATCCCTATTATTGTTATGTTGGCTGGTATTAGCTATTTTCTTTTACTGGTGCTGCGTGGCCTTGTCGGCCCAAGGCTGTGTTTACAGCTGAGATATAACAGTTCATTTTCTTGAATTTGATTCACTGGTAGGCACTAGAGGTGCATATGCCCATCCAGGTCAGCCTAAATCCCAATGTAGCATTAGATGCCAGTCATGCCTCCCAAGGTAGGGCGAGACATTTTTCTAACTGTGCCTATATATTAAATTCGTGCCTTCCTAGATAGAACTTTTTTCATGTGTAACGGTTGTGAAACTATGCCTCATTATCAAATTGTGCCAATTTTAGATAGATTTTCGGATAATATTTTTTCTGTTTTTTGAAATATAAATACACACACACACACACACACACACACACACGCACATATACATTTAGACAGTCAGACATAATTTTTTTTTTTTTATCTTTTTGTCAAATTATGCCTATTCAAGCAGATTTCAAATAAAACTTTTTCCATATTTTTGGTGCCTATATAATCAAATCAAGTTATTGAATTAAAAAAATAGGAAGAAAGAAATCATACCCAAAAGGCACTATCTGGGTTACAAGTTATGATGTAAGGCATAACTTATGCAATGCACATAGTTATTCTTAGAAAAAAGTGCAGGAAATCATGCCGCAAAAGCCACAAATTGTGGCAGAAGGCATAAGTTCTAGAGTTTTAGCTTTTTCTAATTGTGCCTATATATTACATTCGTGCCTAATTAACTTGCGAAACTATGCCTCATTGGCAAATTGTGCTGATTTCAGGCAGATTTTCGGGTAAAACTTTTTTTCATTTAAAAAAAAAATATATATAGAATTTTAGTCAGTCAAATATAATATTTTATTTGTATAATAATATAGTTTCCCTTATTATTCCATCACTTTTTCTCTCTTAAATATAATTTTTTCAACAGTGATTCATTTTATTACATTAAATCTGACAATCGAAGAAATTCTTCAGTGAAGATTTTAATCTTTGTTTGCTGATTGGAAGTCGATATTTCAAACTCTATTAGAATGTGATTTGTTCTATTAGGGTTATGAGTATTATTCAAGTTTTATTTTCTCTTCTCTGTATAGTCGATATTCCCAACACATTATCAACTACATAAATGTCATTTTGTTATTGATTTTGTTTGTTTGTTAGTTGTTGTGATTTTTCTCAGTGTTATTAGTAATGGGTACTCGTCTTTATTATATTTCTCCCAGTGATTGATCTCCATGTAATAATTTCTAGAGAGGGGATGAGAAGTTTCAATAACTCATTCAAAATTTTTTTAAGTCTTATTCAGTTGAACATATTGATGCAACGGCCTTTTGGAGATTTTATATTACTGAATATTTTCAAAAGGCCTGGTAATTTGTTGCACTGTATGTTGTTGTCTGAAGTTCAGAATAATTTCAGTAATGCAATGTCTTTTAATTTTTAGGGAAATATTGTGACATTCACATGTGAAGTTTGTAAGATAGTAACTGGTTTGTCGATTACTCCTTCTCTTCCATTGTTTTATGAAAAAGCCAAGATGAAGAATGATAATTATATTTTGAAGAGGTATTTTAATGACCAGGCTGGGAAAAGTAGTCTGTTGATGAAAAAATTAAGTGCTTTCATCAACAGTATCATTTTGAAAAATGATAAGATTGAATAAGATATTGATGCTGTTGTATTAGCTGAGATATATATTCTTGGCCGTGTTATATTTGGTGGTAGGGAGGACAAAACAATAAAGTGAAAATACTTAAGTTATATAGAGGACATTGATTTGTTAAAGCGGTATAATTGGGGAGATTAATGTTTCAATGAGCTTTTGGGATCATTGAAAAACATTTTTAAGAATGGGTCTATGAAACGCTCAAATTAGTATAGTACTGTTGGTTTTAATTTTTTATTTTTATTTTGGAACATTTATATGTTCAAGGACTACCGATTGAAAAATGTACACATTTTTGGTGAATTCAAGGAATCTCTTATGTTAGCTTTTTAAAATTATGAGACTCCATAATACGAGACATTGAAGAAAATGCTCATCTCTAAACAGTACATGCAAAATGTAATGTCAACCATCATTCTATATATTTTTTTAAGTACAATTTTTAAAATTTTTGTTGTGTAATTTTATTTCTTATTTGTTGATATTCTCATTAGCACTCTCTTTATTTTATTTTTATAGCTTGTTGGATGTGTTGTTGATAATCCTCCTATTGGATTTACCTCAACCAATCATGGTAATGTCCATGAAAGTGATACCAATGTTTCGTCGTTAGAGAAATGTGTTAAGGTATATATTTTGAACAAATAATATTAGTAATTAATTTCTTTTAATAAAGACATGTTTTCCATATTTAATGCAAATTATTATTTTTTATTTTGTATATTATTTTTCCATTTTTTTTTTGGAGATTCTAAAAAAATTGTTAAGTGTAAGTTGGACAAATTTTAGCGAATCAAGTAAATGGGAGTAAACGCATGGACAACTTACTTTCTATTTTGGAAAAATCTGGCGTACATTTTCCAACTGAAAGCACTGCAAGTGCAAATAATTTTGGTCTAAACTCTATTAATGTTGTGTTCTCTTCAGCGGGTGAAAATGGTATGAGGAGGAAGAGAAAACGACCTGTTGGTGGGGATTGAAGAAGTCTAAAGCAAGTTGTTGTTAAAGCGACAACTGACAAAGAGCAGCCATTTGTGGAATCTCCCATTGTTTATAATACTATTGATCGTGCAATTGCTCTACATGAAAATATTTTTGAATATGACAACGATGACCCTCTATTTTCTAGTGAAGATAATTTTGATGCGATATTTGTGGATGATGTTGTTAAGAATATTTTATGTACGAGTGAAGTTGGAAAAGATTTTAACTTTGAAAACGCACATAGTGCTTCTAAGTGGAATGAAGGTTTATCATTTATTCTGATTGCTGTTGATTTGTCTAGTGAAGTTCTGATTGAAAGCAATTTTGAAACACCCCTATTATTGATCATGCAAGTTCAAAATCTGTTAAAAAAACAGGAAAGAATATTGAATGTCAATGGATCTCTGATCCTGTTAAACAAACTAGCAGGCCAAATAATTTTTAACAAGTTAGTGATGAAAAAGTATTGCCTGCTGCTGTTGAGAAATCTCTAAACAAATTTGATGCATGTGTAAACGTGGAAACAAGATTGTGTGTAGATGAGTCAGTTAAAGAGAGGGGTATTTCATTGAATGGGGACATGGAGATCTTTTGCTCCGAGAAGCAAGATGCACCTACTCAGATGTATGTTATCTCCAATGTTGAAGAATTAGAGTTCGAGTTAATACGAGAGGGATCCCCCAGGATTTCTTTTGATGTAGTTAAATGCAGTGAAAGGAATGAACGTGAAGAAGAGAATTTAAAGGTAGCTTCTTATCTAGCTTGAGATACTTTTGTTGTTTCTTTGAAATCAAAATAGAGGCAGAGGAAGAAGAAATCATCTGTAAATTATTTTGAGTTGAATGTACCAATCTCTGCATTAAAAACAAGGAAGCAGTGGAAGAAGAAGTAGTTGGCAGCTGAAAAAACAACAGTCACTCTTGTTGAAAAAGAAGCTAAAAGTGCGGCAGATGCTGCTATTGATAAGAAACTGACAACCAAGTTGATCAACAATTCGAACATACCATTTCTCCTGGATGGATGCTATGTTCTTCCTATAATGGCTTTCCTCAAGGTTATCAGAAAGAAATCAGTGATTGGAAAGAGGACTATAAATGATTATGCCCTTTCTATTTTTCATCTGAAGAAAAAGCTTCCCTATTTTGGATTAAACTAATCAATCCAAACAACTAGCACCTCACCTATTTAATCCTACTGGGTATCTTTTTATGTATTTTTAGTGTCTTGTCATGAATTTATTATTATTTCAACATATTATGTTTAATGTGACTTTGTGCACAAAGTAGTTTTATGATCTTTCTTATATTTAGGAAAGAAGTCAATTTCTACAAGTGTAACAGTTTGAACAAGATTCGTTGGAACTTTAAGTTGGGAGATTTAGTGGTCATAGATAGAATGTTTTTCTTGGAGATTCACACTCCAACATATATGCTTCGCGATAATGTTCTCTACTTTGAGCTCTTTATTCAATTGTTGTTATATTTTTATCTAATTGTTTGTTTACTATTTTCTTGTGATTTTCATTTCTTCCACAGTATATTGATGTGATGTTGTACTATTTAAGGAAGATGATGTTTGTCAAGACCCAAGAATAGACCCGGATAGTAAACACAGGACAAAAAATCCTGAAAGGCTCCAAGTCGACCCATGACATAATCATCACATAAACTTAACAAAAGAAACATCTAACATCATAAACAAGCGGAAGAAAATAACAAGAATCTAATATGATCCATAAAGACAGTTTAATAACACTTAGATACATAACTGAAACTATCTATACAAGTCCAAAAGCCTTCTACTAAACTGATGAGTTGCTGGGCCAAGCTCCCAGCTAACTCCCAAAGTCTGAAAACTGAAACATAATAAAACAGGAATATAAACCACGTCCTCGGAAGATGAGGACTCACCACTAACAACTGGGAAATGGAGAAGCGTATCTAGCCACGCGGCTGAACTTGGAGACCTGAATCTATATCATGAAATGATATAGAACAAGAGGCGTGCGGTCGGTACTTGAAATGTACTGAGTATGCAGGAAGCGTAAATAACTTACTCATAATATATGCCAGAAGGAAGTAATGTAAAACATATTAATAGTAATGTAATTGAAATGAGATACGATAGTCTTATATGAGATTCGCATATTCATTTAACATAACCACATTATAAAGACATGCATTATTATAGTAACTGCTGATGTGCAAAGTAACAATCGGGAATAATACAAGGTATGATGCCATGACTGATATCAAGAGGGTCCCTGGCGTCTAAGGGGGAGTCCCTAACGGTCAAAGGTGTATCCCTGACTATCAAAGGGTAACATTCTCGGCCAAAGAGAGCCCCTGACTATAAAAGGGAGAGAGAAAGCTCTGATATAGAGAGTCACTGGCTGAAGAAAGTCCCGAACCACGCAGGGAAAATAAAATACTCAACTGACTAGGGATGTAAGTCCCGGCTGAGTAAGAGGTGACATTCTCCACTAACATCTAGATAAGACATTCTCCACTAACGTCTAGATAAGAAATTCTCCACTAACATCTAGATAAGGTATTCTCCACTAACGTCTATAGCTAATCTAAATTTACAACAGCTAATTAGAGAAGAGAACATCCACCACTCTCATTATGCAGTACTCATATTAAAACGGAATAGAGCTATCCTTTAATAGGCACAGGCTCAACAAGTTGACATATTAGTCACAGGCTTTATCATCATGATTCACATGACCGCAAAACCAATTTCCTCATTAGTTTTATCATCACAACCCAACGAGCATGCTATAAATTTGTACTAGCATTATTCTATCATGGCATCTTGATTTCGTACTCACCTCATTCAATAGGTAATAAAAGATCATACATGATTTATAGAATTCAACTCATAATCTAATAGGGTTAAAACCATTTCACACACTTGTCACAATCACTCCATTTATGAACTCTCTAGCCACGAGCATTTTAGATTTTAGGATTTTATAAAAACAATTTTAGTGAGAAAAATAATATAGAATCCGCCCAAGCTTCATAGTTCAATAATATAGATGCAATCTAGTCATGCCTAATCAATTAAATCTAAAACATGGTGATGACACATAATTTACTTCAATTACTCAAGCCCACAACTCCTACTCAATCCAACATGATCATCAATATCATAATCAAGTCATGACGATTAATTATACAATATTTTCACGATTCTATCATGTTCATGAATTACTACGACAATCAAGGGAGAAATGAAAAAATCCCATCAATACTCAAATCGATTTATGAAGAACATAATATACTCATACATTCTCAACCTATATTTTATAATTCAAGATAACCCCTCAATTAATAATCCAATTAAATTCATAATCGCAGTAGATATTAGCATTTAAGAAAAATAAAGAAGAATTTACCCTTTTTACATACCCTATATCATGCTTTTCTAGATTTATCGAGATTGGGTATTTAACAAAAATATTTTTGGGGCACAAGGATGGAAGAGTATCCTTGTTGAAAGACCCACATACCTGGTAGATGAAAACATTCCTTGAAACTTGAAGTTCACCTTGGTGAAACCCTAGAATTTTGAGAAGACATGAGGAAGAAGGAGAGTTGAGAGAATGAGGGTTTAGGCATGAAAAGCCCTTAAAATCGTGCAATGTAGAACCCAAGACGATGTAGTTTAGAAGTTAAAAGCGTAGGAGTTTACGAAAATGCCCCTTGAGAAAACCTGAAATTTTCCCAAACTGGAACCAACGACCCTCAGGACGAGTCGTTGTCTCAGACAACGACTCGTCATCTCCATCCGTTGAATGCACTGGACCTCTTCAAACTTTTAGCTTCTCCAACAACGACCGACAGGATGGGTCATTGTTATCTACAACGATCTGTTGTAACCTTCTGTTGATTATACTGCCTCCTTGACTGATGACTCAACCACGACTGGTATAACGATTCATTGCTTGAACCAACGACTCATTGTATCCTTCTGTTGCCACCACTGGTCCTTCCTTTACCTTCCTACCAATAATCAAAACAATGGATTGTTACAAGTTCGAACGGCCTGTTGTCCCCATCTGTTGCCATCACCAGGGAAACCCAAGGCACCAACCCACGACCACTTACAACGACCTGTTAGAGGTACCAACGAGCCGTTATGTTGGTCATTGCTTCCACTGCCACCTGGAATCCTAAAACCATGATTCTCAACAATTATTACAACCTCCCGTCCTGCAACTTTTTCCCTATTTTCTGTAGCTTTCAATTTTTAACCCCCGAGTCTACACTTAGGCACTTTCGGTGTATTACAATATCTCCCCCTTGGGGACATTCATCCTCGGATATTGGTTGATCATACTGAAATGATAAAGACGAAGCCGATATCCAAATATCAATCAATCACAGCTAAGCACCAACAGAGTATCTGATTCCGGACCAACCCTATACACCAAATCTGAAAATTCACATCTAACATACTCACCATGAATCAAGGAAATCCAAAGAACTTGAAACCAACATAGAACTAAACAAAACATTGGAAGAAAATTCTTTCCCCTTTTTATCTGGCACAGAACTGACACGGACTAAACTTTCGTTCTCAAATCGCCTTTCGATACTAATTCAGGATTCACAACATCTAATCTAACCGAGAGTAAGGATTTCATAAGCACGAGTCATCCCCAACATCTAAGACTGAGCACATACATGAGATAATCTGACTCTACTGAGTTAACAAACAACTTCTGAAGACTGATTTCAATCTGAACACATAAGAAAACATGGATTAACACACATAACTGATTCGTAACATGAAAATGAGCAATAAGGACTCATAGGACAAAACTGGCATCGCTGGCTGAAACGGTTACTTTAAAACCTCGGAAATTTGCACATAGGAATCAACACCACTTTAACTTCAACTGAAATTACAAGGGAAATTATCTGAACCTCGAAGAGATCGACATACTGCATCTACTAGAGTTGGAACTTCTTATGAGCGTTCTCAAGATCTAACTTGATTCACATATTCACTATCTCCCCCTTAGCTTAAGGTCATCATCCTAAGACTCCCAAATCTTTCTTCAAGTCAGGCTAAGTTATGAGTTCTCAACTCCTTCTTCATTTCTAACCTTCACCGCTGCCTTACACTAACAGCTATTCACATCACACATCAACAATCTTTTCTCACCATCACAACTAAACTTCTTATTCAATATAGAGATTGGCATCACATAAAGAAGGACATAAGATTCATAACATACCTGTGGCCAGTACCAACGCCTTTCACTTATCCTGATGGGCTGAAACAACATAGGAGCTGTTTTGACGATGCTCACCACTTGGATGAGAGGATGCACCCTGATGAGTTGGGTGTGCTATCGGAGCTGCTGAAGAAGTGTCCGAGAATCTACTTTCGCCTCGCTTAGCCTTTGCGCAATCTCGATGCTTATGGCCCACACCTGCCGCACTAAAAACAAACATCACAGCCGGCCATGCATACTCCCAAGTGGTGCTTTCCACAACTCATACACAATGGGTACGTAATCTCCCTTACTCAGGGCTGATAAGGAGCACTAGCTGTCGAAGGTGCTGGAGCTGATGTTTTCTGCTGGTAGTGTGAGAGATATTCGGCACTCGACCTCTTGTGGGAGAAATCTAGATCCCCAATCCTAGCACTCTTGGCCTCTCTCTCCTTTTCTTTCATCTGCCCTGTTTCCACCTATTGAGCAAATATTACCAAGCATGGGAAGTCTATGTCCAAATGCAACATGGTGGTCCTACATTCTTTAACCAAGAAGTCTAACACTCCATTCACAAACGGCTTACTCGGGCCCGCTGGTCAGCTACCATTTCCAGCACATACTTAGATAATCAAGTGAACTCCAACGCATACTCCTGTATAGCATGTCATTCTGCTTCAAGTTAATGAACTCTGTCGCCTTTTCCTCCATCAACTCCCGAGGGAAAAACCTATCCAAGAACGCTGTCATAAATTCATCCCAACCTACGAGATCCACTTCAACTCCCCGACTGTCTCTCCACTGATAATACAGATGTAAGCAACTCCCTTTCACTGGTAGGAGGCTAAGTCCGCGCTCTCATTCCCCGTCACTCCCATGATGTTAGTAATCTTCTGAATCTCCTCTAAAAATTCATATGGGTCCTCATCCACCTTTGACCCCAAGAATTCGGGTGGCTTCATTCGAAGAAAATCTCTTATCCTTTCCGCCCCTTCATTTCCCTTCTAAGGAGCTCGGGTCGCCGCCTGTTAGTTAATTTGAGCGGCCAGGGCCTGGACCAATATTTGAAAGGCTGCTTGAAACTCAGCATGAGTAACATGATCATCCATTTGGTCTGCCCAGGCTGGTGGTACCTGTTGACGGCCGTTACCATGTCCTCTTCCATTCACTCGTCGGGGAGGCATTATTTGCGAGCGTGTAAAGCATGAGTTAGGGGAGGAACTATTTAGAGCTTCATACTCTACGCACGATAAGAATCATGAAGAAAAACGAACATTCCTAAAACGTCTCATAGCCTTTTTGTCATAAGTGTGGCGCGCTTCACACCCATGAAGAAGGCACTACGTAACGTTGCTTTCAGACAACCTAGGACACTCTAAACCTATCGCTCTGATACTAAGTTTTTCATGACTCGAGAATAGACTCAGATCGTAGACATAGGACAAGGAACCCTGAAAGACTCGAAGTCGACCCATGGCATAATCATCGCATACACTTAACATAAGAAACATCTAACATCATGAACAAGCGGAAGAAAATAACAAAAATCTAATATGATCCGTAAATACAGTTTAATAACACTTAGATACATAACTGAAACTGTCTAGACAAGTCCGAAAGCATTTTACTAAACTGATGAGTTGCTAGGAAAATCCCCCAGCTAACTCCCAAAGTCTGAAAAATGGAACATAATAAAACAGGAATATAAACCACGTCCTCAGAAGATGAGGACTCACCACTAACAACTGAGAAATGGAGAGGCGTATCAAGCAACGCGGCTGAACCTGGAGACCTGAATCTATATCATGAAACGATATAGCACAAGAGGCATGCGGTTAGTACTTGGAATGTACTGAGTATGCTGGAAGCATAATAACTAACTCATAATATGTGCTAGAAGGAAGTAATGTAAAACATATTAATAGAAATATAATTGAAATGAGATACGAAAATCTTATATGAGATTCACATATTCAATTAACATAACCACATTATAAAGACATGCATTATTATAATAACTGCTTATGAGCAAAGTAACAATCGGGAATATTACAAGGTATGATGTCGTGACTGGTATCAAGAGGGTCCCTGACGTCTAAGGAGGAGGAGTCCCTGACGGTCAAAGAGAGCGTCCCTAACTATCAAAGTGTAACATTCTCGGCCAAAGAGAGCCCCTGACTATCAAAGGGAAAGAGAAAGCTCTGATATGGAGAGTCATTCGCTGAAGAAAGTCTGGAACCACACAGGGAAAATAAAATACTCAACTAACTAGGGATGTAAGTCCCGATTGACTAAGAGGTGCTTTTCTCCACTAATGTCTAGATAAGACATTCTCCACTAACGTCTAGATAAGACATTCTCCACTAATGTCTGTAGCTAATCTAAATTTACAACAGCTAATTAGAGACAAGAACATCCACCACTCTCATTATGCAGTACTCATATTAAAAGGGAGTAGAGCTATCCTTGAATAGGCAAAGGTTCAACAAGTTGACATATTAGTCACAGGCTTTATCATCATGATTCACATTATCGCAGAACCAATTTCCTCATTATCTTTATCATCACAGTCCAACGAGCATGCTATAAATTCATACTAGAATTACTCTACCATGGCTTCAATAGGTAATATAAGATCATACATGATTCGTAGAATTCAACTCATATTCTATCAAGGATGCATAACTTCATGTAATAGGGTTACAACCATTTCACACACTTGTCACAATCACTCCATTTATGAACTCTCTAACCACGGGTGTTTTAGATTCTAGGATTTTATAAAAACAATTTTAGTGAGAAAAACAATATAGAATCTGCCCAAGCTTCATAGTTCAATAATATAAATGCAATCTAGTCATGCCCAATCAATTAAATCTAAAACATGGTGATGACACATAATTTACTTCAATTACTCAAGCCCACAACTCCTACTCAATCCAACATGATAATCAATATCATAATCAAGTCATGACGATTAATTATACAATATTTTCACGATTCTACTACGACAATCAACGGAGAAATGAACAAATCTCATCCAATACTCAAATCGATTTATGAAGAACATAATATACTCATACATTCTTAACCTATATTTCATAATTCAGGATAACCCATCAATTAATAATCCAATTAAATTCATAATCGCAGTAGATATTAGCATTTAGGAAAAATAAAGAAGAATTTACCTTTTTTACATAACATATATCATGCTTTTCTAGATTTATCGAGATTGGGTATTTAGCAAAAATATTTTTGGGGCACAAGGATGGAAGAGTATCCTGTTGAAAGACCCGCATACCTGGTAGATGAAAATCCCACTCGAAAATCTTCCTTAAAGCTTGAAGATCACCTTGGTGAAACCCTAGAATTTTGAGAAGAGAGGAGAAAGAAGGATAGTTGATAGAATGAGGGTTTAGGCATGAAACGCCCTTAAAAACGTGAAAGGTAGAACCCAAAATGATGTAGTTTTAGAAGTTAATAGCGTAGGAGTTTACAAAAATGCCCCTGGAGAAAACCTAAAATTTTCCCGAACTGGAACCAACGACCCTGAGGACGAGTTGTTGTCTCATACAACGACTCATCATATTTATCCGTTGAATGCACTGGACCTCTTCAAACTTTCAGTTTCTCAAACAATGACCGACAAGATGGGTCATTGTTACCTACAACGACCCGTTGTAACCTCTCGTTGATTATACTGCCTCCTTGACTGATGACCCAACCACGACTAGTATAACGAGTCGTTGCTTGAACCAACGACTCGTTGTATCCTTCCGTTGCCACCACCGGTCCTTCCTTCACCTTCCTACCAATGATCGAAACAACGGACTGTTACAAGTTCCAATGACCTGTTGTCCCCATCCATTTCCATCACCAGGGAAACCCAAGGCACCAACCCACGACCACTTACAATGACCCGTTAGAGGTACCAATGAGCCGTTATGTTGGTCGTTGCTTCCACTACCACCTGGACTCCTGAAACCACGGCTCTCAACAACGGCTCGTGGTTTCCAACCACGAGTCATTACAACCTCCCATCCTATAACTTTTTACCCTCGGGTCTACTCTTAGACACTTTCATGGTATTGCAATGTTGTATCATCCGCCGATTGATCGATCTACTAGATATGCAATGACTCCTGTCCTATTTGATCGATTGTTCAAATTGATAATGCGGAGGTATAAAAGTGAGGGTAAAAAAAATTTCCACTAGTGTATTGTAAAAGATCAAAATGACACTATCAAATGTGCACTGATTTTATTTTTGGGAAGATATTTAGTGTGGCATGTCTGGGGAGAATGTGAACAAGGTATTAATTTTCAATGTGCCTAGTGAAAGAAGACATAGATGGAAAAAAAATTACATTTTTACTGTTTTTGACATTGACGATCATACACTTGAAGTGTATGACTCTCTTAGTAATAACTTGGAAAATACAGAAGTGGTGCAGCATATGGAGCTTTATGCCATTTTACTCCCAAAGTTGTTGTGTTTTCTAGATTTTGAGAGGTTCAGGCCTATGTATGGAATGAATTTAGCAAGCTCAGGATTATTAGGGCAAGCTTCCCTAAGCAAGAATGATATGTATGCACCTTTATGTTCATTTATAATTTTATTATTTAATTGTTCGGTTGTTGCTAATTTTTTTGTTTTGCCCCCCCTTCCTCAGAGATACCGGTTATGGTCATTTTGTTGTGAAGTATGTAGACATGTTGATGAACCGTGAAAATTCAGCTGATTTTGATTTGTCTACTTTGCATGACTACATGAAGAATTAGTTAATTAATTCGTCTTCTCATAGATACAATAAGGTGAAGACGGGTTATCAAACTCCACTTAATCAAGTCGGAGATGATTATCACAGAAATAACAATATGAAATGCAGCTGGAAGAATATTTTTTAAGGAGAAATAAGAATCAAAAGTATATGATTTTTTCCCATTGAGGCATAACTTATTGCAAAATGTTGGTCTTTGAGGCACAACTTATGTCTTGATTGAAATAATAATTTCTGATCTAAATGAATTCTCCTTTTCTTCATGATTAAAAAAAATGAAATCATACTCCAAATCAATAATTTATTTATATCATAAAAGGCATGAGATGTAGATTATATGAATTTTATGGATTAAAAATATGAAATTATGTCCTAGATGCACAATTTAATCTAAATTCCTGTTAAGGCTAAAGTTTAATTTTGCAAAAGTCATGCCTTAATTTATAAAATTATCCCAACACTCCATAAGTCCCAATTAGATATCTTACAAGAAGAAATATTGGATTGAAAATGTTATACCCCGGGAGCTCAAAGATCGGACCTAGGAGTTAAAAAGGGGAAAATGTAAAACTGATGTTGCAGGCACAGGACGAGTCATGGGACGACTTGTGAGGATAACCCACGGGTGGTGATCACGAGTCGTGGTCAGCCAACACGATATGTTGTGCTCCTCGTTACCAGCCAGATGATCAATTTCAGAGTTTGAGGCAGTGCAGTTAATGATTGGTGACCACGAGTTGTGGTCACCCATGACGAACCGTTATGTGACTCATTACGAGCCCAAGAGATTTGACAAGCAGTGTACTTGACAAGCCAGACAATAAGTCATTGCCAAACTCGTGGTCACCCCTGATGAACCGTTATGTGACTCATTACAAGCCTAAGAGATTTGAAAAGCAGTGTACTTGATGAGCCAGGCAACGAGTCGTTGCCAAGGACCACGATCATCAGGTCGTCCGTTAGGACCACCTGGCAGTGTTTTCCTGTGGATTCAGTAAGGGTCTTTTCATAATTCCTAATTTCAAAAGACCTATACTACGTTGTTTAAGGCTCGTTTTGAAGGGGTTTAAGAGGGGAAAACCTATTCTAAGTTATTTCATTCCATGCATGCAAAGTTGAGAGGTTGAAGAGGTGATTTAGAGCAAGTCTTCAAGGTTGCCATTGGAATCTCATCTTGGGCAATCAGGGAAGTGGTAGAATCATCCCTTCCAAGTATGTAGGGTTATGAGTGGGTGTATTCTTCCACACCCATGCCCAATTTCTATCGCATCATGAAAATCTCCTATGATGAAGTGTAGGGTTTTACCCGAATGCATGAATATTCAATTTCTTTACATGGGTATGCGTTGATTATGATTTTATTATCGAATTGTGAAGCATGGGCCGATTTTATAATAATTTCAATAAAAATTATGTTTCTTGATTTTATGAATGTCGAAGCCCATTGATGATATGATCATGAAAAGTACGATTTATGAAGTAAATGTGATAATGATGAGATATTACGATGCAAAGCATGAATTATGTCTTTAGTGAGAATTGAGAAATTCTAAGCATGATAAAGCTTTGGGCAATGCCCACATGTTGATTTCAAATGATGATTTTTTCGAAATAAGCTTACCGCAGTGTTTCAGAGTGAAGTCTCCCAAATTCCATATTTTAGCTTGTGGTATGTTTGAGTTAAATCTTCCTATATATAGATTACCACATGGTTTTGGAGATAGGGCTCCCAAGTATGTTCAGCTTGTGGTATGTTTTAAACTAAAGTTTCTCATATGCATGAATTCGATTGAGATGTATGTCATTATTGAGCTTCGTTTTCATACGATGTTGAGTGTATGCATGATTTCATGTTGAGCTTCATCAATAGATGATGTTGAGCTTTGTTATATACGATGTAGAGAATATGTATGTTTTTGGGAGAAGAGTCTAGCACTGAGCAGGCTAAGGGTCGATCACACTATGCCCTAGAACTACGAACCAACGTAGCTTGATACTATTATATGTTTTGGGACCTCCCTTGTGAGCTTACCCTTGCCCAAATGGGCCTTCATCTTGATATCAATATCATGGTCGTGTCCTTAGCCCTGACAAGGTTTTGGACGGCTCTGCCCACTTAAGTGTGATAGTTGGGACCACGTAAGCTCTATCGTGGTATGTTGGTTAAGTGACGAGTCTCCCATTGTCTATATGATTCAGATTTTCATATTCATACTCATGATTATTATTTTAAAGCATGCATGTTGTAAAAGTAAGGTTTGACTCATTGTTCCGCTTTTCTTATAAATGTCATATTTCAGCTTTGAATCATTCGAGTCAGCTATGATGTTATAAAGTTATGTATAGTCATGTTGTGAAAACTTTATGATTTTAGAAAGAGTGCATGTCAACCCTCCCCTCAGATTTGAAAGCTTATGATATTATATGAAATGCTTAAAATGATTTATTTTACTCAAGCAGTTTTACTTACCTTGCATACTCGGTACATTTCACGTACTGATCGCATACTTTCTATGCTGTATCGTTTCATGATACAGGACCGACTCTCAGATTCATCCCCGCTCTTAGACAACTTATCGGAGTTAGTAACTGCGGGACTGGTGAGTCCTCATCTTTGTATCAAATCCATAGGTTTGAAGTGTCCTAGTGTGTCTGAAAGCCGCGTTAAGTAGAGTCTTTTTAATGGGTGTGAAGTGCGCCACACTTATATGAAGAGGCTACGAGACGTTTAGAAAATATTCCCTTCTTTCATGATCTATGTCGTGCGATGAAAAGTCCTTCTATCCTTCTAATTCATACTATTCGTGTTTGCAGAATCATGGCTCCTCGAAGAATGAATAGAAGGAGGAATGGAGGTGGTGAAGGCCATGAGGATGGAAATGGTTATGGGCATCAGCCAGCCTCACCAGTTTAGGAGCCTCAGGCATCGGAGCTAGCCGCTCACGTTGAGTTGTGGGCCGCTATTTAGATGCTTAGGCCTTGACCTCTTAGGTCAATTAGGAGACTATTATGCATATTTAGCAAAATTCCAATGCAGCGACTGCTCGAGTCAAAGACTTCTTGAGGATGAACCCGCCGAAGTTCTTGGTGTCCAAGGTAGATGAGGACCCACATGAGTTTGTTGATGAAATTATCAAGATCACCCAAGTCATGGGGGTGAATAGTGTTGAGTGTGCAGAGTTGGCTTTCTACTAGTTGAAGGGGGTTGTGCATATCTGGTTTCGCCGATAGAAGGATGGCAAGGTCGCAGGAGCAGGTTCAATCACATAGGAGGAGTTTCAGGTTGCATTCCTAGATCGATTTTTCCCTCAATAGATGAGGGAGTTGAAGGCAGCTGAGTTTGTAAACTTGAAGCAGGAGAGAATGAAAATGAAAGAGTATTCCCTTAAATTCACTTGCCTATCCAAATATACCCCGGAGTTAGTGGCTGACCAGAGGACGTGGGTGAGCAGGTTTATGCATGGTATAGCAGGGTATTTGGACAAGGAGTGCCGAATTTCTATGCTTCACCAGGATATGGACTTACCTCGCATAGTGTTTTACGCCCAGCAGATGGAGGAGGAACATTTGAGAGAGAGAGAGGCCAAGAGGGCTAGGATCGAGAACCACAGATTCTCTCAACACAGGTTCGGTGGTGGGCACCGACAACTGACTCACCATAGATTATCAGCCTCGGCATCTTCGGCATTGAGTCTGCCATCCAAGCCTAAACATGATTAGAGAGGGTGATCATCAGACTCGAGGGGTCAGAGCAGCAGACCAGCAGATTCTAGTATCCCAGCTTGTTGGAGGTGTGGTCGCTGGCACACAGGCTAGTGCTTGGTAGGTTCAGGTGCTTGTTTCAGGTGTGGTCAGCCCAGACACATGCTTCGAGATTGTCCAGCTGTGTAGCAGGATAAGGTTGGGGGCCGAGGCCCGGCTTCTAGTTTAGTAGCCCCTCCTGCACGCTCAACACATCATGGAGCATCTACTAACACAGGTGGAGGTCAACGCCAGAATAGATTTTATGCTTTAGCATCCTGACAGGAGTAGGAGGTCTCCCCGAATGTGGTCAAGTGTATGTCGCGAGTTTTCCATATTAATGTTTATGATTTGCTAGATCTAGGGGATACCTTGTCTTTTGTGACACCATATGTGGCCAGTAGCTTCGAAGTCAGTCCAGATGTCTTGTCAGAACCCTTCTTAGTTTCCACTCCGGTAGGTGACTCAATTATAGCTAGACGGGTGTATAGAGGTTTCCAGTCTTAGTCCTTCATAAGGTCATCTCAGCAGATTTGATAGAGTTAGCCATGACCGATTTCGATGTTATTCTCGGCATGGATTGGCTATTTGCATGCTATGCTTTAGTTAATTGTAGAACCCGGTTACTAGAGTTCAGGTTTTCGGGTGAGTTAGTATTAGAATGAAAGGGTAGTTCAGCTGTGCCTGTAGGTCGATTCATTTCCTACCTTAAGGCCAAGAAGATGATTTCTAAGGGTTGCATGTACCATCTAGTTAGGGTTAAGGATGTCGAGTCCGAAACCCTGACTATCCAGTAAGTTCCAGTAGTACGTGATTATCCAGGGGTATTTCCTGATGATTTTCCAGGTGTTCCTCCCAAATAGGAGATTGATTTCGGTATTGACCTTCTTCTCGACACGCAACCCTTATCTATTCCTCCGTACAGAATGGCTCTAGCTGAGCTAAAAGAGTTGAAGGATCAGTTGAAGGACCTACTAGATAAGGGCTTCATCAGACCGAGCAAGTCTCCTTGGGGTGCACTAGTTTTATTTGTTCGGAAGATGGATGGATCACTTCAGATGTGCATTGACTATCGGCAATTGAACAAGGTCACCATTAAGAACAGGTATTCTTTACCCAGGATCGATGATTTGTTTGACTAGCTTTAGGGTGGCAAGTGTTTCTCCAAGATTGATCTCTGATCCGGGTATCACCAGCTTAGGGTTCGGGAGAGTGACATCTCAAAAACCACTTTCAGGACTCGGTATGGTCACTACGAATTTGTTGTTATGTTTTTTGGACTAACCAACGCCCCTATAGCTTTTGTGGATCTAATGAACAGGGTGTTCAAGTCATATTTGGACATGTTCATGATTGTGTTCATTGATGACATCCTTATATACCCCCGGAGCGAGGAGGAGCATGCATCTCACTTAAGAGTAGTGCTTTAGACCCTCAAGGATCGTAAGTTGTATGCCAAATTCAGCAAGTGTGGGTTTTGGTTGGATTCTGTGGCATTTTTTGGCCATGTGGTATGGGGTGAGGGTATAAAAGTAGATACTCAGAAAATTGAAGCAGTGAAGAATTGGCCTAGACCGGTGAATCCTTCAGATTTTTGGAGTTTCTTGGGCCTAGCTGGATACTATCAGAGGTTTATTGAGGGTTTTTCATCAATTGTGTAACACCCTGAAAATTTGAGCGATAAAATCGTGCTTTCGAGGTAGGATTAAGAGTACCTCATAGGATAAGAAGGAAGTTCTATGAGTTATTTGAGCCACTCTATGATCATTTTTAATATTGGACGTTGATCAAGTTGTGGAAAAAAATTCGAAAAAAGTTATCACAAAATTTCCTTCTTGAGATTCCTTGAAATTTAGGTCCAATGTCTCGAGGGTTTTCTCCCAATCTATAAGGAGTTAGGGGGTGTGCGACCTATCGAATTAAAGATCTATGAGTTTAGTTTCCCCTGTGTCAAACCTTTCTCCAATCCAACTTCGGAGTAGAGAGATATTCGCATATTTGCGAGACGCGCAAATAGGCACCTCACAAGGGTCTAAGGCGGTGGAGAACTATAAATAGCCCCTTGGTCGGTTGTTCTTCATCCAAATTCATTTCCAGAAAGTTTCTTCATAAGAAACCTCTCTCTAACTCTCCCTTAAGTGTTCTAAGTGTTCCTAAGGTAGGAAGCCATGGTTTAACATGATTTTGATGTCGGGAAGTCGGGAGCTTGGTGTAGTCCATGGTTTGGTGTTTTTTCCGGGCTGTTGGTGGCTGTTTCATGGTGAAGCTGTCAGTAAGCTTTCTTTTTTTTTTTCTCCTTAGTTTTTAAGATTGATTATAGGTGTGTTAACTCCGGTAGATTGTTGTCTTGGAGTTCCTACCATCGAATTCCTATGAATCTTGTCGAGTAAGCTTCATTTGTCTTGTTTTATTATTGAGTTGTGTTGGCTGCGTTTTGGCAGAATTTTGGACTGCATTTAGGCAGTAGGTTCATGGTTTTGAAGGCTCAAGTTCGTCTAGGCTTGAAACTAAGGTATGTTAGGCTTTTCCCTCCCTTTGTCGGCATGAATTTCATAGCCATTGTCGTCCAAGTTGATGTATGTGTTGGATGTTTTGTGATGGCTTGTGTTTCTGCTATTATTGAACTCTTGTTCTTCTGTTTATATGGTGATAATGGTGTGTTTAAGGTGCTATTTTAGTTGGTCACTCAGGCTCGAGTGCGGAGAATCGTAGTCATGGCAAATTGTTAGGCTCGTGTCGAGAGGCCGTGTGTGAGGCGTGTGGTTCTTGTAGCAAGTTGTGGGCTGTTAGTGTGAATAAGATCAGGTGATGATATTGAAAGGTGAATGAGGTATTATAGTGTTTAAGTTCGACGGTTGTGACGATCTTTTGTTATATTTGAATCGGCGATCGTGTCGACCGTGTCGATGGCACATCACCGCCGTGGTGACACGTGGGCTGATTTGGTCGTGTCCCTTGATGTTAGTGGTAAGTAGAGTGGGGTTGTTTGTAATTCTTGGTGATAGAGTGGTTAGGATGGTAGTCCTTAGCTCGACTAATGGCTCGTCAATGGACGGTTAGACGTGAAAGAATAGTAGTATGTTGTACTAGTCAGGTTGTGGGGTTTGAGAGCCGAGTATGAGCTATTTGAGCATGTATTATTATTGTTTTTGATTGTGTGTGTGCTATGTTTGAGGCCTTGTGGCTTGTGGATACTCGATGCACGAGATTTGTTCCGGGTTGGGGTCGAGCCCGAGGTGCCTTGTGTCTTGTGGATACCCAATGCACAAGAGTGTTTCCGGCTGAAGGGTTGAGCCTAAGGAGTGAAATGATCCACAGGGTTGAGAATGATGTCCTCCGTAGTGTTGAGTTGAGACATGATTCGACAGTGGTCCGACATGTCTGAGCCTTCCTAGGATCATGATTGGTTCTCCCAGATGGATTGAGTTCCATTAACTGTGTGCAACCGAGAGAGTGTACGGCGGTGCTTGATTGATGATGTTGATTAACTTGTGTTTACTTGTGATTTGTTTGGCATTATACTATGGGTTTTGCTTGTGTTATTTGTTATCTGATAGCAGTGGATGCTAGATGTTGGTTGGTGTTAGCTTAGGCCGTTGAGAGATCTAAAGACGATGACAAGTGATCTGTGTTGGCTAGGTGCCGCTGTGTTGTTGTTTACTTTTGGACTTGTCAGGCTTATGGGGCCAGGTAGGTTCTATTTGTATGTTTGCTTGTACTTTCCAGGCTTATAGGGGCCAGGTAGGTTTTATTTGTTTACTTAAGTTGAGTTCTCCTTCTGCAATATCTGGTATATCTATTGATTTCTAATCTAAGTCTTCCAGTTGTTTTTGCCTTTCATGCTCGGTACATTATTGTACTGACGCCCTAGTGGGGGTGCTGCATTCATGCCTGCAGGTGATGGTGGGCTGTTAGATCAGGTTATTGGTTTCTGAGTGGAGTTCCAGGTTGAGTCAGTGTGCTCCAGTTCTTTCGGAGTTACCAGAGGTTGAGTAATGGGTAGTTCGGAGCCCTGTCCCGAGCAATTGATTTCTATTATATATTTAGAGGCTCGTAGATTAGTTGTGGGTATGGTGTCATTGTTATAGGCCAGGTGCACCATGTTGTATATTTGTTCTTCCATTCTGTGGCCTCAAGACATATTGTATTTATTTTTCTTGGTTGGTCAGGTGGGCCAGCTTCCACTATAGTCTATCATCTCGTTCTGATTGTATAGTTGTTATGTTGTTGAACCTCATTGGTTTTGGCCTTTGTTTTATATTTTGAGCGTCGGATATGCTCATATCAGGGGTGGCACCAGGTGCTAGTATGCCTCCTCGAGTTTGGGGTGTGACAAATTGTTGCACCATTGACCAAGTTGACTCAGAAAAAGGTAAAGTTTCAATGGTCGGAGGCTTGTGAGAAAAGCTTCCATGAATTGAACACTCAACTCACTACCGCACCAGTGTTGACACTACCTGAGGGTACAAATGGTTTTGTTGTGTATTGTGATGCTTCGAGAATCGGGCTCGGATGTGTATTGATGCAGCAGGGAAAGGTAATAGCATATGACTCTAGACAGTTAAAGATCCATGAGAAGAATTACCCGACCCATGATCTGGAATTGGCCGCGGTGTTATTCGCTTTGAAGATATGGTGACATTATTTGTATGGGGTCCACGTGGATATATTTACGGACCATAAGAGTTTACAATATGTGTTCACATAGAAAGACCTCAATCTTCGGTAAAGGAGGTGGTTGGAGATACTAAAAGACTATGACACGAGTTTCCTTTACCACCCGAGTAAGGCTAATGTGGTAGCGGACGCACTTAGAAGGATCTCTATGGAGAGTGTGTCCCACGTGGATGAGGAAAGGAAGGAGTTGGTGAAAGATGTCCATCGACTTGCAAGGTTGGGAGTTAGATTAGTCAACTCAACAGATAGCGGTGTTGTCGTGCAAAATGATCAGAATCGTCCTTGGTGACTGATGTAAAATCTAGAAAAGATGGAGACCCGATTTTAGTTAAGCTAAAAGAAGCCGTTCAGAGTCAGAAGGTGGAGGTCTTCTCCCAAGGGGGAGATGGGGTGTTGCGGTAGCAGGGCCGTTTGTGTGTTCCAGATGTTGATAATTTGAGGGGCCGGATATTGCATGAGGCACATGGATCCATGTATTCTATTTACACAGGTGCCACCAAGATGTACCATGATTTGCGAAAAATATATTGGTGGAATGGCATGAAGAAGGATATTGCAGAATTCATAGCCAAGTGCCCGAACTGTCAGCAAGTGAAAGTCGAGCATCAAAGGCCGAGAGGTGTACTTAAGGATATTACTATTACCACTTGGAAATGAGAAGAGATTAATATGGATTTCATTACAGGCCTACCTCGTACTCGTCGACACTACGATTCTATTGGTGGTGGTAGATAGGTTGACCAAGGCTGCATACTTTCTACTGGTCAAAACCACAGATTCATCGGATGATTATTTCAAACTATATATCCGAGAGTTGGTGCTATTACATGGAGTTCCCTTGTCTATTATCTCAAACCGAGGTACTCAGTTTACCTCTCAGTTTTGGAGGTCTTTTCAAAAAAGGCTTGGGACTCAGGTTAAACTCAACACAACATTTCATCCACAAATGGATGGTCAGGCGGAGCGGACAATCTAGACTCTCGAGGAAATGTTGAGAGCTTGTATGATGGACTTTAAAGGTAGTTGGGATGATCACTTGCCTCTGATCGAGTTTTCTTATAATAACAGCTATCACTCCAGCATCCAAATGGCACCGTTCGAGGCTCTTTATGGGCGAAGATGTAGATCGCCCATTGGATGGTTTGAGGTTGGTGAGACAGCTATTATAGGACCTGATTTGGATCATGCGGCTATGGTGAAGGTTTAGTTGATAAGGGATAGGTTGAAAACCACTCAGAGTTGTCAAAAGTCACATGCTGATGTGAGAAGGAGAGAGTTGGAGTTCGAGGTGGATGATTGGGTATTTCTGAAGGTATCTCCCATGAATGGAATCATACGGTTCAGAAAGAAACGAAAACTTAGTCCCTTCTATGTTGGTCCCTACCGGGTTATGAGAAGAGTTGGTAAGGTAGCATATGAGTTGGACTTGCCCTCAGAGTTATCTTCCGTGAATCCTGTGTTTCATGTATCTCTCTTGAAGAAGTGCTTGGGTGATCCAGCTTTAGTTGTCCCAGTGGAAAGTGTTGGTGTGAGAGATAGCCTTAGTTACGAGGAAATTCCAGTTGCAATCTTGGATTGTCAGGTTCGGAGGCTGAGGAACAAGGAAGTAGCTCCAGTAAAGGTGTTATGGAGAAATCAACATGTTGAGGGAGCTACGTGGGAAGCCGAAGCGGATATGATGGATAAATACCCTCACCTGTTCCCTACCAGCTCAATTTTAGTTTGAGGTCTCAGTTTTTGCCCTAATTCTCCAATCAATTTCCATATTCAGTTCATGCACACAAGTTTCTTTTTATGTATATGGGTATGTATGTGATTTATGAATTCAGTTCAGCTGTATATTTTGAATCGGAGGTAGTCACTCCATCAGTTTTTGGGACTAGTTCAGTATTTGCGTATGATAATTGCATATTCTCTATTTTCTGCTTGTTTCCAACATTCGAGGATGAATGTTCCCAAGGGGGAGATATTGTTATACCTCAGGAGCTCAAATATTGGATCCGGGAGTTAAAAAGGAGAAAATGTAAAACTGATGTTGCAGGCACAGGACGAGGATAACCCACGAGTCGTCAGGTGACTCGTGGGGGAGACCAGTAAGGAGTTGGGAAGTTAGGATAAAAGGGTCCCCACGGGTGTGGGAACGACTCCTGGTCAGACACCACGAGTCGTTAGGTCAGTCCTTGGGTGGGGGAAAAGGAAGAGAAAAGGAAGGAACTAGTGTACTTCACGGGTGGTGACCATGAGTCCTGGTCTGCCACCATGATTCGTTGGGTTCCCTGTCACCAGCCAGATGATTAATTCTGGAGTTTGAGGCAGTGCAGTTAATGATTGGTGACCACGAGTTGTGGTTACCCCTAATGAACCGTTATGTGACCCATTATGAGGCCATGAGATTTGACAAGCAGTGTACTTGACAAGCCAAGAAATGAGTAGCTGCCAAAGACCACGATCCGTCAGGTCGTCCGTTAGGACCACCTGGCATTATTTTCATGCGAATTTAGTAAGGGTCTTTTCGTAATTCCTAAGTTCCTAAGACCTGTATTATTTCATTTAAGGCTCGTTTTAAAGGGTTTTAAGAGGGAAAAACCTATTCTAAGTTATTTCATTCCATGCATGCAAAGTTGAGAGGTTGAAGAGGTGATTTAGAGAAAATCTTCAAAGTTTCAATTGGAATCTCATCTTGGGCAATCAGGAAAGTGGTAGAATCATCTCTTTCAGGTATGTAGGGTTATGAGTGGGTGTCTTCTTCCACACCCATGCCCAATTTCTATTGAATCATGAAAATCTCCTATGATCAAGTGTGGGGTTTTACCCGAATGCATGAATATTCAATTTCTTTACATGGGTATGAGTTGATTATGATTTTATTATTGAATTGTGAATAATGGACTCATTTTATAATAATTTCAATAAAATTATGTTTCTAGCTTTTATGAATGTTGAAGCCCATTGATGATATGATGATGAAAAGTAAGATCTACGAAGTAAATGTGATAATGATGAGATATTCTGATGCAAAGCATGATTTGAAAATACCAATATCTATAATTACGCCTTCAATGAGAATTGAGCAATTCTAAGCATGATAAAGCTTTGAAAAATGCCCACATGTTGATTTCAAATGATGATTTTTCCGAAATAAGCTTACTGCAGTGTTTTGGAGTGAAGTCCCCCGAATTCCATATTTTGGCTTGTGTTATGTTTGAGTTAAATCTTCTTATGTATAGCTTACAACATGGTTTTGGATCAAGGGCTCCCAAGTATGTTCAGCTTGTGGTATGTTTTAAACTAAAGTTTCTAATATGCATGAATTCGATTGAGATGTATGTCATTATTGAGCTTTGTTTTCATACGATGTTGAGTCTATGCATGATTTCATGTTGAGCTTCGTCAATTAACGATGTTGAGCTTCATTGATGTAAAACATATGCATGTTTTTGGGAGAAGAGTCTAGCACCGATCGGGCTAAGGGTCGATCACCCTATGCCCAAAACTACGCGTCAACGTAGGTTGATACTATTATATGTTTTGAGACCTCCCTTGTGAGCTTCCCCTTGCCCGAATGAGCCTTCAACTAGATATTGATATCATGGTAGCGTCCTTAGATCTGAAAAGATTTTGGACGGCTCTGCCCACTTGAGTGTGATAGTCGAGACCACGTAGGCTTTATCGTGGTATGTCAGTTAAGTGACGAGTCTCCCATTATCTATATGATTCATATTTGCATATTCATACTCATGGTTATTATTTTATGCATGCATGTTCTAAAAGCAAGGTTTGACTCATTGTTCAACTTTACTTATAAATGTCATATTTCAGCTTTGAGTTATTCAAGTCAGCTATGAAGTTATGAAGTTATGTATAGTGATGTTGTGAAAAGTTTATGATTTCAGAAATAGTGCATGCCAACCCTCCCCTCAGATTTGAAAGCTTATGATATTATATGAAATTCTTAAAATGATTTATTTTACTCAAACAGTTTTACTTACCTTGCATACTCGGGACATTCCACGTACTGACCACGTACTTTCTATGTTGTATCATTTGATGATACAGGACCCGGCTCTCAGGTTCAGCCCCGCTCTTAGACAACTTATGGGAGTTAGTAATTGCGCGGTTGGTGAGTCCTCATCCTTTGCGGGCTAAACTTTCAGTTTTCCTATGTATTTCCAGTTTCGATATTGTTGAGTTAGTTGGGGTCTTCTCCCATCAACTCGTCCAGATTAGAGTCTTTTCAGACTTATACATGTAATCAGCTTCGGATGTTTATTATGATGTTATTTCTAAGCTAGACTTCCGCTGAGTTTATATTATTAATTCTTCAACGTAATGATTTAGTTAGATGTATACTTGTTCCATGGGTCGACTTGGGGTCTCTCAGGGTCCTTTGTCCCGTGTCTACGATTCGGGCCTCCGTTCGAGTCGTGACAGAAAATAAACAAAAAAAATAAAGTAAATAAATAAATGATATTATGTCACAAAAGCACAAGTTAAAATAAATTACGCCTTAATGCATGTGTACATTTGTACAAGCCATGCGTCTAGTCATTCTTTCTGAATAGTTCAAGATACCTGATAATGGCAACTACTTTATCTTATTTTTTTAATGAGATGTGCTTAAGTTTTACGCATCTATTTTAGTCATTATTTAAACTAAATCACGCCTTAAGGCATGATCTTAGTTTGTTCAAGATGTGCCTTACGTAGGAGTTAATTCCTATTTGGTCAAAAGTTATGCTTTTTGTCATTCAAGCACAATTATTTTCTACTTTCCCAATTAATGAATTTGCACCTTTCTCGTGACTCAATTGTCAATATCAATGTAAAAAGTTAATGTAGATAGAAGATAGAACATATTCTCAATTCTATAAATATCTTTTTGTGATGTTCTTGATGAAAATGCATCGTATTAAAATATCATTTTATTTAGCTTTAAGTTTAAATATCTATAAAATGTCTTCATGTTTCATCAAGAAGCTAACTAAATCCTATCTGGAGCGGGATGATTTCGTATGTTTAAATTTTTTTTTAATTCATTTTATTCTTTTGTTGGCATTATTTATGTAATATCATTAATTAATTAATTTTATTGTAGATATTACCAACTTCGATCAAATCTTTGCTCCTAGACCACGAATATGACGCTCATATATTGTTTAATCCTACTAGTCTTCATTATAAAATGACTTTTAAGCTTGGGTCGTATAATTGATTATCTAATGGGTGAAAATCATTTGTTACTGTAGTTGGTCTTGTTGAAGAGGAGAAGCTGCATTTTAATTTTATTCCTAGTTGTGATGAAGATCTGGACATTTTAACTTTTTTTTGTTGCAATATGTTGATTATTGTAATGTTCCATCTGTTTAATTAGTAATATATTTATCCTTTTTATTTTTATATTTCAAGAGTTTTTTGGATAAATATTGCTTGGATTAAAAAGAAATTGTACCCGAAAGTCATGTTTAAAAAAATGAAATTAAGCCCCGAAGTCTGAAATTATTTTTTAAGGTATAAGATTTAGTTGACGAATAATTGATTTTTAAAAAAAATAATATGCACAACTTATTGCATTTGATAAAACTAAATAAAATTATGCATAAAGCAGAAGTTGTGACAGAAGGCCTAGCTTCTAGATTTTTGGTAAATATAGATGCAATTTGGATGTTATAATAATGAAATATAAAAAAGATAAATTACCCCCAAATACATAAATTTTATAAAAATTTTTAATTTTTCAAAATTATGCATTATGTTTAATTCCTGTCTTACTAGGCGTAACTTTGTAATCTTAATATTGTTGAAACTTTGCCGCATATTCAGATTTTTTCGGTTCAAGCATAAATTCGATTAACATTTTTTTTTCCTTATAATTAATTCCTCCTTTTTCAGGCGTAAATTTGCAACCTTAATATTATTGAAACTTTGTTGCATATTAAATATATGCCGGATCAGCCATACATTGGATAAATATTTTATTATTTTGAATTTTTAAATTATATTCAATTTCTCCCTTTGCGGGGTGCAATTTGATATGTAGTCTTGTCAAACTATGCTGATTCAGTCATAAGTTGGATAAAACTTTCCCTAATAACGGTCAAATTCAGAAGTTACGCCATAAGGCATAATTATTTATTTATTTATTATTTACAGTGAATTTATTGTATTATTTTGAAAATATTTTTAATGCATTAATTATTATTTTTACAACAGTAAGTGAACATTTTCAGCTGCAAAACACATTTTTTTTAAAAAACGCAGTTATTCATTTTCTATTGGTAATGTAAGTAATAAATTAGAACAGATTTAGTGAACAAAGAACGATGAGATGCGACTCTTTATTTCTGCTAGAAAGTAGTAGTTATGTCTTTCTAATTCAACTATAAATATGCATACCTAGAGTGTTTATTTCTTTTATACCATATTTTATTTTTCTTTCTTATTTACTTAAACTTTCACGTATTATTAATGGATAATAATCAACAAGGCAACCCTGTTTGGGATTACACCGTCCTTAGGGACGATGTTAGAACTCTTATGACTTCCGTTGATCGGTTGTATGAAGAGTTGTGGGCTCTAAAACAGTCCTTTCTCAAAGATTTATGCTCAATATGAGCGTTGATTGAGGAGAAATGGACAACCCTGTTGGTGGTGGTGGTGATGGTGATGATGTGGTAGATTAGGTGCTTTTTTTTTTTGTGATGTTCTATGTTGTTTGATGTTTTTATGTATTTTCTTATATTTAATGAATTTTTACATTTTCTGGTCTCTTTCTATTTTTTTTCTTGTTTCTAGTGCAAATTCACATAGCCAGAAGTCAGATGTTGCAGATAAACACGATACATAAGTTTTAACATAATTTACATACTCTAAAAAAATAAAAAAAATTTAAAAACACGAAATGATACAATATAGGTCACTACTTGTGTCATTAGGCGTAAGTTATATAAATTTTTTACATTGAGAAAAAAGAAATCACGCCCCAAATTCTCAAGTTATGATGCAATTAGATTTTGCAGATTAGTTGTTTAATTAAAAAAATAATAACAAGAAATCAGACCCAATTGACAAGCTACAACTGAAGAAATAATATCTTTTTTTATAGGTTATAATTATAACACATCTTTATCAAAAAAATAAACATACTTATTATGCATAGTCCCTAATATTTTATATTTTTTTCATGGAAGAGAATATTCAACTTTTTTTTTTTACTTTCAATTGTCAATTGTCAATATCAATGAAAAAAATTAATAAAGATGGAATCAAATCGCATGGTGCATGAAATTACAACAAAATCTTTTTAGTTCTATAAATACCCTTTTGTGGTACAAAAATAATATTTTAAATTTGTAATAATATTTTCGTGAAAGAGTTTCAAAAATTTTCACTAAAGTTTTCTATATTAAAATTGCTGTGACGTCGTGGGGGCAGAAATAGTGAAAGAAAAAACTATGTCAACATATGAATTAATTTGATTTTTCTTTTACTATTTCTACTTTCGACGATATTTCAGTAGTTTTAAAAAACAACATGGTACTTGATGACTAAATTAAAAGTTAGAAAAATGAAGTTCATGAGTTGGAACGGTGAGATTGACAAAGTTGTTTGTTTAGTCATAAAATTTTGGTAGAAGTCTGTGCAAAATTTGTTATTTCTTTTATGTTTTTGAAGTTATGTATTTACCCCAAAAAAAGGCCGAATAGGCACATTATAGGTCACAAATTATACCCAAAAGCCACAAGAAATTAAGCCCAGAAGCCACAAGGTGTTTGAAGAATGTGTAAGTTATTTTTTTTTTGAAATATATTGCATTGAAAAAATGAAATTGCACCCCAAATGCTTAAGCTATTACAGAAGGCTTAAGTTGTTTTTTTTTAATTTTCTTGTAAGTTTCGAATTTCTACAAGTTGCACCTTTAAGCATCGTTAATTTCATTTAGGCACAACTTTGCCATATATTCAAATTTTGCCGATTCAGACATAAATTCGATTAACATATTTTTTTTTAAATTGTGCCTTATGTTCAATTCCTCCCTTTTCAGGTGTAACTTTGCAACTTTAATATTATTGAAACTTTGCCATATATTAAATATATGCTAGATCAGACGTAACAAATTTTTAATATTATCGAAAAAACATTTTGTGAGAAAGACACAAGTATAAACAAATCACACCTTCATCCATGATTTCAGTTTGTACAAATTACGCCCTTTATTGATTATTTCTGAATTAAGAAAATATTAATTTTCTATTTGTTAAAACTTATGCCTTAATCCATTCATGCACAACTTACTATTTTATTGAAAAAATAAAATCACATTTGTTAGGTGTAATTTCAAAAAAAATTGAGTTTTTGTGTAGTCTCAAAAAATTTGACTACTTTTCCGATGCACAGAATATACAATCTTTTTAATAATTTTTTCTTAATTCAATTGTCAATATCAATGATAAAAGTTAATGAAGATCGAATCAATTCTCTTGATATATTAAATTATATCATATATTTTTAGTTCTATAAATATCTTTTTTTGTTTTGTTCGTGAACAAGTATCATAAAAAAATTAAATTTTATTTTTTAACTAATTTTTTATAGTATTTTCTTGAAAAAAGTATATAGAATATCTAATAGATTCACCAAAATACTGACCAAATCATATATTGACCATGATTATTTTGTATGTTTCAAATTTTTGGCATCCTAAAATTTCTTTCTGCTCCCATTTCGATTTCGAGTCAAGAAAAAAAAGGCTCGAATGGTACGATCCCTCCGTCACCCCAAAATGAAAGGGGTGATCTCGTTCATTTTCATTCTTTATGTGTGTAAGTATTAAAATTTTATTTGATTTATATTCATAAATTTATTTGGACTAAATTAAATTCAAGAAAATAGTCTAGTAATATGGCTAATATAATTGGATTAATCATTAATTTGGACTAGTCCATGTAATTGGACTCTAAATGATGGACCCACTTTAATAGCCCAAGGTCCAAATAGCTATTAGCCCATTTTGAAGTCCAGACCCATGCCACATGTCAAAATAGGTGAAAATTCAAGTCAAATAAATGAGCCACTAAAATCATGCCATGTGTCAAAATGAGGTGGCCATCCAAGTCAAATAAATGAGTGTAATACCCTAAAACTTTCCCATACCAAATCAGATCTTGCAAGAAAAATTCAGAAGAAACCAAAAAAAAAATGCCTCAGAACGATCGAGACAACGACTCCTAATCAGCTGCAACGACCGTTGGCTCAGTTGTGGTCAGCCCTGCCTTGGTCCTTTAGAACCAACGGAACATGAAACGACCCGTTGTGAGAAACAAAGAGTCTTCCTATCACTCATTGGTCCCCACCTTAGAATTTCCTTTTCTAGGACCCCATGAATCAACCAACAAGTCTTCGTGTGATACAACGACCCGTGGTGGGAGTCGTTAGTTGGGATTCCTTGAAACCTCCTTTAGTGAAAATGAGTGGCAATAACGGCTCATTGTATCACACAACGAGTCGTTGTGACCACCCTTGGTGCCAAGTTCAGGGATGTTAGGAACCTTTCCAGTAGAGGTGAAGACTCGACACAATGACCCATTGGGTCTACCAATGAGTCGTTGTATTTCTCGTTATCAGGCTCCCAAAATTTTCATCCAGTGACCACGGGAGGAACCAATGACCTGTTGGTTCATCCAATAAGTCATGGTCCCTCTCGTTGCCAGTTCCAGTGAGCCCAGAACCCAGGCCTCAGGACCAATGACTGGTTCCAACTATCACGCTCCGAGTCTACATCCTGGACGGGACACGGTACTTGAAGTCACAAGTAACCCCAAGTCAACCCATGGTCTATCATAACACTGGCATTCTGAATAAAATATAGCGGAAGCTTTAAAGTAATAATATAAAACATTTATGAAAATAAAGCTGAATTATAAAGTTTAAAACAACTGAAACAAAGCTGAAAGTATGAAACCATGTATGTGTCTAAAAGCCAACTATAACTGATGAGTTGCTGGGACAAGTCCCCAGCTAACTTCAAGTCTAAATAAAAGAAAATAGAACTGAATGAAATAATCCTCGTCCTCAAAAGATGAGGACTCACCAATGATACAACTGGAATCTTATGAAAGTGATTGCTAATGAGGCTGTGACTGAGATCCTGCAGCTGTATCATAAAACGATACAACATAAAAGGTATGTATTAGTACTTTGAATGTACTGAGTAAGTGAGAGAAACCATACACAAGAAATAAAATAACTAAACTGAAAAGACATGGAATGACCAACTGAAAATGCTGAAAACTGAATAACTGTAACAAACTGATATGGTCTAAAGGACCCTGTGTGATGGTCAAGGACATGCCCTAAATCTGAGATATTAATTTGAAATACTATACTGAGCTGATCTGAACTGGCTAATATGAGATTGAACTTAAATGACTAGTGAGAGAGTCTATAACCGACATATAACCACGTGAGCTAGACGTGGAGTCCAATGTATACATCACATCGGCAGGACCCAATATACCTTGCCAGGGTATAAAGACATGAACTAAGTGATCACAGGTCTGGGGCCATGAGGCCAATAAAAATATATCCTCCGGTGGTAATGTAGTTCTGGGAACCTAGGTGCACTGAAACCCCGGTACGCTCGGTGCTAAGTCTTACTCCCACTGTATAGTCCTAGATTGACTATTAAGCTGATAGCTTGAAACTGGGGCCCAAGACTAAGTTAGGATACCTATCTGGAAGCACCCTGAGAGTCTTATCGAATCAGATTCTATAATTGGGTTCTAAGACTAGTCAGAGTTGCTTATCTGGAAGTGTCATGACCGCCTAAACAACCACTAAAATCTGATACTAAGTCTAATTCTGATAACTGGGAGGCACTACTGACACCTCGAGAATTTATGTAGTTAAACTATCAGCTGATATTTCTGACTAACATTGAGTATTTTCACATTGTGAATGAAATTGAACTGACCTATATCTGACTGAGATTTTAATACAAACTAACAATATGGTAACCCCCAATATTGATAGAATCAAGCAATTTCGATAATTAATAAATTATGCCAGACTCTAGGTTTTGTGCATTCAAGAGCTAGGGCTAGATTCACTTTACAGGAACAAGTAACAACATAGTCACTAACTGGTGAAAAATAATCTACAATTAACATAAACAATATTTCACATGAATTAAATGAAGTCGACATGTAATTTCTTCACATTCGAAAGTTTCAGGGCTAGAACTGATAGAGAAGACAGAGAAGATTTTTTGGGGACACAAAGGAAGAACTATTCCCTTGTTGAATTCCCACATACCCGGTGATGGAAATCCCTGAGAGAGTTCCTTGAAAAATTTGAGAAGGATCGATCTCCCTAACTTCTGCTCTGAGCCTTTCTGAGAGAAACTTTACGTTCTAACTATTGAAGGGATGAGAAAATGAGAGAAACCGCCGGTTACCCCCTATAAAACCCATAATTAAATGGTGTAGTTTAGGGACTAAGTAGGTGAGAAATTACAAAAGTAACCCTGAGAATTAAATCTAAAAACTCGCAGACAGGGTCCCAACGGGTCACTCAATGAGTCATTGGTTGAGACCACGACTCATTGGAACCTCTCATTGGTTCCACTGCTTGGAACGAGAAGACATTGGATTTGGAAACGGTGGTCACCATGACTTGTTGGATGAACCAATGGATCGTTGGTTCCTCCTGTGGCCACTGGATAAGGAAACCTGGTAAGCTTGACAACGGGTGACACAATGACTAGAAATGTCTACGTTGACATGACGGGTGCTAATAAAGACTCGTTTTGGGAAACAACAAGTTGTTGTTTCCTATGGTATTCACTAGAAGGGGATTTCAGGGATTTCACCCAATGACTCTCACAACGGGTCATTGTTTCTGACAATGACTCGTTGATTGAGTCATGGGGTACTGGAAAGGATTTCTGAGCTGGGGAAACCATGACTGACAGGATGACTCACTCTTTATCTCGTGGGTTCCCAAGAGACCAAGACCTTCTGACCATGACTAACACAACGAGTTGTTGGAGCTGACCACAACTCGTTGTCTCAGTCGTTCTAAGACATTTTTTTCTAGTTTTTCTTCTAAATTTTCTTGAAATATATGAGTATGGTCTAGGAAAGTTTTGGAGTGTTACACCAATGAGTCGTGGTCTCAACCAATGACTCGTTGAGTGACCCGTCGGTCCCTGTCGGCGGATTTTTCAGATTTTTCCCCAGGGTTATTTTTGTAATTTCTCACATTTTTAATCCCTAAACTGCATCGTTTTGGATTCATTTTCAGGGAATTTAGAGGGGTAATTGATGATTACTTTGCCCCTCTCATTCGCTCAGAAAATCAGTTCGTAAAATTTCTCTCATAAAACTCAGAGCAGGAGCTAGGGCAGTCAATTTCTTCTCAGATTCTGACGGGACATTTTTTGAAATTTCTTCACCAGGTATATGGAAATTCAACAATGGAATTGCTCTTTCTTTATGTCCCCAAAACCATTCCTTAATTCTTTTATCAGTTATAGTCCTGAGGTTTCGAAATATAGAAAGTCTTCAGATGGAATTGTATAAATTTCAGGTGGAACATTATCCGTGTTATTAGTTTCTATGTTTTCCTAAATTCTTAGAAATCATGTGGAAACTAGCTTCTTTTGAAATGAATTAGCCCTAGATTTTGAATGGAGAATATTAGGATCTAGCATAATTGAGTAGTTAATCATGTTGCTTGACTCTACCGATGTTGGGATTCCCATATTGTTAAAATTAGTTAAAATCTTAGTCAATTGCGTGCTAGCACAGTTTCAGTCAGAATATCAGTATACTCAGTATTATTCAAAAATATCAGCTGATCAATTTGAGTATATCTTTTCTTGAAGAGTCAGTGGTGCCTCCTAGTTATCAGTTATTAGACTCAGGTATCAGTTATCAGAGTTTAGTTTGTTCTTTAGATGGTTACGAAGCTTCCAGCTAAGAAGCTCTGGCCAGTCTTAGAACACCACTTATAGAATCCAGTCCGATAAGACTCTCAAGGTACTTCCATATAGGTATTCTTGACTTAGTATTGGACCCCAGTTTTGAGCTATCAGCTAAGTAGTCAGTCCAGGACTATCCAATGGGAGTAGAACCTAGCACCAAATGGAGCGGAGTTTCAGCGCACCTAGGTTCTAGCCACCGTAGGTTGTTTTATTGGACCTATTGCCCCAAACTTGTGATCACCCAGCTCATGCCTTTATACCCTAACAATGTATATTGGGTCCTACAGATAGGGTGTATACATCCGACTCTATGTTTAGCTCACGTGGTTATATGTCGGTTAAAGACTCTCCCATTAGTCAGTACAGTTTCAGTTTAGTTCAGCTCAGTACAGTTCACTTTACTCAGTTCAGTTCAGTACAGTTAACTCAGATCAGTATCTCAGATTCAGGGCAAGTCTATGACCATTAGTCAGGGTCATTTTTGACCATATCAGTTATATTTCAGTTATTCAGTTTTAGTATTTCAGTTGGTCATTGCATGTCATCACAGTTCAATTATTTGACCTTTATGTTATATTTTTTCCTACTTATTTAGTATATTCAAAATACTGACGCATACCTTCTATGTTGTATTGTATCATGATACATGCACAGGTTCTCAGCCTCAGCACCGTCAGTAGATATTCTTTAGGTGAAATCAGCAGTAGCAGTGGTGAGTCCTCATCTTTCGATGACGATATTTACTCTTCCAGTTATTTTCATTCAGTTAGACTTTAGAGTTAACTGGAGGCTTGTCCCAACAACTCATCTTTTGTAGATGGCTTTCAGACATAGACTTAGACTTTCAGTTTTGCTTTCAAATGTATAAAATTTTATTATTTAGTTT
This sequence comes from Datura wrightii, assembly GCA_035772735.1. NCBI lineage: Eukaryota > Viridiplantae > Streptophyta > Magnoliopsida > Solanales > Solanaceae > Datura > Datura wrightii. The sequence continues at coordinate 116,619,954 of JASDFA010000007.1, read as the reverse complement.
TTCTTTAATTGTTTTATTATTTAAGGTTCCGCTATGATTACTAGATTACTAGTGTTATGATAGACCATGGGTTGGCTTGGGGTTACTTGTGACTCTAAGTACCATGTCTCATCCAGGGTATTGACGCGGGTCGTGACAAACTTGGTATCAGAGCACTAGGTTTAGAGTATCATAGGTTGTTTGAATGCCACGTCAAGTAGAGTCCTTTTCATGGGTGTGAAGCACGCCAAACTAATGACGGGGAGGCTACGAGACGTTATTAGGAAAATTCCTTTTTGTTCATACTCTTTATCTTGCATTGAATTTCAATTCTAGAAATATTCTCCTAACTCGTACTCTATTTCATTTCAGTGAATCATGCCTCCAAGATGCAAAAATGGAAGAAGGGCTGGCAACGCTAACCGACCTTTCCCATAAGCTCTAGCAGCCCCTCAGGACGACCTAGTGTCCTCGGCCAAGTTCAGAGCGGCAATCTAGCTACTGGCACAGACTGTCACAAACCAAGTGAACCAGTAGGTGGTTTTGATTAACTCAAATGGGTCCACAGCAGCTGCCCGAGTTCGGGACTTCACTCGAATGAACACTCCATCCTTTTATGAATCTATGGTGGGAGAGGACCTATAGGAGTTCGTGGATGAGATACGGAAGATCACCTGGATTATGGGTTTCAGCTCCGCTGAGAGTGCTGACCTGACTACCTACTAGTTGAAAGGGGTAGCCTAGATCTGGTACGATCAGTGGAAAGAAGGGAGACCAGTGGGAGTGGAACCAGTGGAGTGGGAGGAGTTCACAACAACTTTCCTAGATAGATTCTTCCCACGAGAGTTAAGGGAGGCTAAGGTGTCAGAATTCATGAATTTGAAATAGAGGAATAGGACGGTGGAAGAATATACACTAGAGTTCACACGGTTGTCAAGAAATGCTCCAGAGATGGTAGCCGAGCCAAGGGCTCGCATGCTTAAGTTCGTTAATAGAGTATCAAACTTCGTCCTTAAGGAGTGCACGACTGCATGCTCATCAAAGACATTGACCTCTCCAGCCTCATCGTTAATGCCCAGCAGATTGAGGCAGAAAAGCTGAAAGACATGGAGAGAGAGAATAAGAGGGCTAGGACTGGCCACCAGCGGTCTGGCGGTAGTAGTTTCCCACAGCAGCAGAGGGCTCCAAAACCCACCTCATCTAGCACCCCTACTTTCAGACCCTGCACGGATCGGAGGAGTGGAGCATCTGGCTCACAGTCCCAGAGTCACAAAGCCAGCAACCGGTACCCAACTTACCTTAAGTTTGGTAAGAAGCATCCAGGGGAATGCCTTCAGGGTTGAGAGGGTTGCTTTGGGTGTGGATTGCAAGGTCACCGACTCAAAGAATACCCATCAGTAGGACGGGGGAGATCATAGTCTACCACTTCAGCAACTCTAGCAGGCCGACCAACTTAGTAGGCCAACACTTCAGGTATGGATGGTGGTCAACGCCAAAACCTATTTTATGCTTTGTCCTCTCGCCAGGATCAAGAGAGCTCACTTGATGTGGCCACGGGTATGTTACATATTTTCCATCTAGATGTGTATGCCCTACTAGATCCAGGAGCCACACTATCATTCATGACTCTCTATGTAGCTGTCCAGTTTGAAATTAGTCCAAAATTCCTCTCAGAACCATTCTCAGTCTCTACCCCAGTTGGTGAGTCAGTTAGAGCCAGCCGAGTGTATAGAACTGCCCAGTCTCAATCTTGGATAAGATCATTCTAGCTGATCTCGTAGAGTTAGACATGGTCTATTTTGATCTCATTCTTCGCATGAACTGGTTACACTTCGGTTATGCCTCAGTCGACTGCAGAACTAGAGTCATCAGATTTCAGTTCCCTAATGAGCCAGTTTTGGAATTGATGGGTAGTAGTTCAGTGCCTAAGGGTCAGTTTATTTCCTACCTTAAGGAAAGAAAGCTTATTTCTAAAGGGTGTATTTATCATCTAGTTCAGGTCAAAGATTCCAACTGTGAGGCCCCAACTACCTAGTTAGTTCCAGTTGTCAGCGAATTTCCTGACGTATTTCCCAAAGATCTTTCCTGAGTCCCTCCTGAGCGAAAAATAGATTTCGGCATAAACCTTCTTCTAGAAACTCATCCCATCTCCATCATTTCTTACAAAATGGCTCTAGTGGAGCTTAAGGAGTAGCTAAAAGACCTTCTTGATAAAGGTTTCATCAGTCCCAATATCTCTCCAGGGGGTGCTCCAGTATTATTCGTGCGAAAGAAAGACGGTAGTCTCATAATGTGTATCAATTACCGTCAGTTGAATAAGGTCACAGTTAAGAATAGGTATCCCCTACCTAGGATTGATGACTTTTTCGATCAGCTTCAGGGAGCCAGTTGTTTCTCAAAGATAGATCTTAGGTCAGGGTATCATCAGCTAAGAGTCAGAGAATGTGACATACCGAAAATAACTTTCAGAACTTGGTATGGTCACTTCGAATTCGTGGTTATGTCCTTCGGACTAACTAATTCCCCTATAGCTTTCATGGACCTAATGAACAGGGTTTTCAAGCCGTATCTAGACATGTTCCACATTGTATTCATTGATGACATTCTGGTATACTCTAGAAGCGAGGAAGAACATGCTAGCCATTTGAGGGTAGTGCTACAGATGCTCAGAAATTTCTAGTTGTTCGGTAAGTTCGACAAATGTGAATTCTAGTTGAAGTTTGTGACTTTCCTTGGTCACGTGGTCTTGGGTGAGGGTGTTCAGGTAGATCCTCAAAAGATAACAACGGTGAAAGACCGGCCAATACCTACTTCCCCAATCGAAAGTAGAAGTTTCTTAGGTCTAGCCGGTTATTACCATCATTTTGTGGATGGTTTTTCCTCTACTGCATCTCCTCTGACTAGGTTTACTCATAAAAAGGTGAAATTTCAATGGTCAGATGCATGTGAGAAGAGTTTCTAAGAGTTGAAGACTCGACTCACTACCGCTCCAGTGTTAACCTTACCGGAAGGAACAAATGGGTTTGTAGTTTATTGTGATGCTTCCAGAGTTGGACTGATGCAGAGGGGTAAGGTGATAGCTTATGCCTCTAGACAGCTCATGGTTCATGAAAAGAACTATCTGACTCATGACCTTGAGTTGGCAGCAGTGGTGTTTGCGTTAAAAATATGGAGGCATTACCTTTATGGGGCTCATGTGGATATTTTCACCGATCACAAGAGCCTTCAGTATGTGTTAAGTCAGAAAGATTTAAATATTCGTCAGAGAAGGTGGTTGGAGCTATTGAAGGATTATCACATGAGTGTGCTGTATCACCTGAGAAAAGCCAATGTGGTAGCTGATGCCCTAAGCAGGATGTCTATGGGGAGCGTGGCTCATCTTGAAAAGAGCAGAAAAGAACTAGCAAAGGATATTCATAGGTTAGCTCGGTTGAGAGTGCAATTGGTTGATACAACTGAGGGCAGAGTAGTAGTTCAGAGTGGATCAGATTCCTCATTAGTCGTTGAAGTTAAGTCAAGGCAGGATGAAGATCCCATACTACTTAAGCTAAAGGAAGCAGTTCTCAGAAATAAAGGGGAGGCTTTCTCCAAAGGGGGAGATAGTGTACTCCGTTACCAGGATAGACTATATGTACTGGATGTAGGTGAATTGAGACAAAAGATACTGGTTGAAACATACGGTTTGAGATATTCTATCCACCTAGGTACCACTAAGATGTACCATGATCTATGGAATGTTAACTGGTGGAATGACATGAAAAGGGACAGTAGAATTTGTGGCTATGTGCCCAAACTATCAGTAGGTTAAGGTGGAACATCAGAGACCTGGGGTTATGACTTAGGATATCAACATACCCACATGGAAGTGGGAAAAAATGAATATGGACTTTATTATAGGTCTACCTTGTACTCATCGGCAGTATGACTCAATTTGGGTGATAGTAGACCGGATGACCAAGTCAGCACATTTCCTCCCAGTTAAAACTACAGACTCAACTGAGGATTATCCTAGGCTATATATCCAGGAGTTGGTCAGACTTCTGGGGTTCCCTTGTCCATTATTTCAGGTAGAGGTATCCAGTTCACCTCGCATTTTTGGAAGTCATTTCAGAAAGGACTCTGTACCCAGGTCAAGCTCAGCACAAGTTTTCACCTGCACGCAGATGGACAAGCTGAGCGGACTATCCATACCTCGGAAGATATATTGAGAGCATGTGTGATCAATTTCAAGGGCAATTGGGATGATCATCTATCTTTCATTAAGTTTGCATACAACAATAACAACCACTCCATTATCCAGATGGCCCCATTTGAGGAATTATATGGTAGGAGGTGTAGGTCTCCTATAGGGTGGTTTGAGGTTGGTCAAGCTACCCTGATAGGCAGTTCATGATGCTATGCATAAGGTGCAACTTATCAGGGAGAGGTTGAAAGCATCACAAAGTCGACAAAAATCCTATGCTGATGTGAGGAGAAAAGAGTAAGAATTTTTAGTAGATGATCGGGTTTATCTAAAAATTTCACACATGAATGGGGTGATGAGGTTTGAGAAGAAAGGGAAACTCAACTCGGATATGTGGGACCCTACAAAATTCTGAAGCGAATTGGCAGTGTGGCATATGAGCTAGAATTACCTTCAGAGTTTGCATCTATACACCCAGCCTTCCATGTGTCACTATTGAAGAAGTGCATCGTGATCTAACTTTAGTTGTGCCACTAGACAGTGTGGGAGTAAAACATTATCCCTCTTACGAAGAGGTCCCAGTTCAGATCCTTGGCCGTCAGGTTCGTAAGCTGAGAAACAAGGAAGTTTCTTCGGTGAAAGTCTTGTGGAGGAACCAGCTAGTTAAAGGAGCCACAATGGAGGCAGAAGTTGACATGATGACCAGATACCCTCATTTATTCCCTTCCAAGTTCAGTGCTAGCATTAGGTACCAAGTTCCTCTTTAATACTCTGTTAAGTTCCGTACTCATCAACGTTTTTCAGGTTTTCAATGTGCATTCTAGTTGCATCAACTCTGTTAGCATGGTTAATTCAGTTCGGAATTAGTTACTCCTTCAAAAATCAGTTCATAGCCTCAGTGTGGGAATTACAGCTCTTTTCCTAATTTTCCAGCAGTTTTAGCCTTCATTCGAGGACGAATGATCCCAAGGGGTAGATATTGTAACACCGCAAAATTTTCTCAGACCAAACTCAGACCTTGCAAGAAAAATCTATAAGAAACGAGAAAAAATGCCTCAGAACGACCAAGACAAGAAGTCGTGGTCAGCTCCAATAATCCATTGTCTGAGTCGTGGTTAGCCTTGCCTTGGTCCTTCGAGAACCAATGGGACATGGAATGACCCATTGTGAGAAACAATAAGGCTTCCTATCACACATTGGTCCCTAGCTTAGAATTCCTTTTTCCAGGATCTCACGACTCAACCAATGAGTCGTCGTGTGATACAATGACTCGTGGTATGAGTCGTTAGATGGGATTCCTAGAAACCTCCTTTAGTGACAACGAGTGGCAACAATGACCCGTTGTATCACACAATAAGTCATTGTGACCACTCATGGTGCCAAGTTCAGGGATCTTAGAAACCTTTCTAGTGGAGGTGATGACTCGACACAATGACCCATTGGGTCTACCAACGAGTCGTTGTGTCTCCTGTTATAAGGCTCCCCAAAATTTTCATCCAGCAACCACGGGAGGAACCAATAACCCGTTGGTTTATCCAACGGTCGTGGTCCCTCTCGTTGCCAGTTCTAGTAAGCCCAGAACCCAGGCTTCAGGACAAACGACTGGTCCCAACAACTCGTTGAGTGACCCGTTGGTCCTTATCGACAGTTTTTCCAGATTTTTTCCAGGGTTATTTTTATAATTCCCCACCTTTATAATTCCTAAACTACGTAATTTTGGGTTATTTTCAGGGAATTTAGAGGGGTAATCGGCAATTACTTCACCCCTCTTATTCCCTGAGAAAATCAGTTTGTAAAATTTCTCTCAGAAAACTTAGAGTAGGAGCTAGGGCAGTCAATTTCTTCTCAGATTCTTAAGGGACTTTCTCCGGGATTTCTTCACCAGGTATGTGGGAATTCAACAAGGGAATTGCTCTTCCTTTATGTCAAGCCCCACCTTGGGATGCATGACTGGCACCTGGTGCCCGACTAGGATCTGAACTGACTCAACTAGGCCTGGGCACTCCTGATGCCGGCCTACTCCTTAAATCGAGAAAACAATGGGTTATATCTCGGTTGTAAATACAACCTCCGAAGGACAATGCCTTATAGCGACCTATAAAGCAATAATAGAGAATCCTATGCGGGCCGACAAGACCACCATGATGTATAGTTATGACTGTAAAGTAAATCCAGTGCTAAGCTAAACTATGGCCGGCAAGGCCGCTAATATGTCAGCTAAATAAGGCCCCACACGGCCAACACGTAAACTACAACACATATGGGCCCCATAAGGCCAACACATACACTAACGCACATATAGGCCCCACACGGCCAATAACAACTAACTACAGGTAAATAGAAACAATCTACAAGCCTCTAGGAGTAATATGATGGTCGGGACAAGGCCCCAACCTACCCATGAACTGTACAATAAAAAAGATGTAAACTTTCTATCTACAAGCTCGGGAATGAAGGAGCTAATTGCTTTGGTGATGCTGGCTAGAAACTACGAGGGACCTGCTCCTCTTCTATCCGTACCTGTAGGCAAGTAATGCAGTGCCCCAGAAAAGGCGTCAGTACAATATGTACTGAATATGTAAGGCGATAACTTTAAATGACTGAAATAAAGAAGTAGAACTGGAAGTAACTAAAATGGGGGGATATAGATTATACCTGAGTAATAGAATGTCTTACTTTCTAACTATTAATAACTAAAGCAAACATAAACCTTACCTGGCCCTCATAAGCCGGAAGGTACAACCAACACAGAAAACCCACCTGGGGGCCCCTATAAGCCCTGGTGAGTACACCTTAGTCTATATACCCCTATCTAAGGCCACACTGGGTCAAATAATAGCAATAGCCATCCTACCAATCCCCTGGGTCTGCAACTGATCCCGCTTGGCCCCTGACTGTAATTATGTCTGAGTCCGGTGGACTCCTGATATCTGCACCCCAGGCACTAGGCTCGACGAGGGTGTATATTAGGCCAACCACGACATATGAGGATCTAGAACCCCATCTTCGTCCCTAGTGGACGACATACCGCTCCATAGAGCAACCTCATCTCGCCTTTGGCGGGCGTCGACACAGCTAATAACCCTGGGGTCGGTCATGGAGGCTATACAGGCATAATCCATCCCAAACTAAACATGTAATACGAGTTTCAACTAATAACAACAACTAATCATAATAGGCATGCTTCTTGTACTTTCACTGGGACTCAAACTGAGTTATCATGCTAAGGAAACTAACTTGCCGAAAGAAACTGCCTTAACATACCTCATTCACAGCTTACTGATTAACTGATGAGCTTCAGGTCGTATTCAACTGCTCATCAAGTGCCATCATATTATTGAAATAATGAGGCTAATTTCAGTACTAAATTCGATGAAAATGATAACTTTATATATAAATATTAACTATATTTGAACTTGACCGAACCCGGTGTAAAACGCTTAATTTCTCGAGAATCCAGAAGGGAGAAATGCTTACTTTAAGCCTGTGATCGTATTGACACTATTTCGAAGCAATTCTAACAACTTTAGCTCGGCGGAGTTACGATTTGCCGGGCGAATTTCGCGAAACTAACTCCATAGCAATGCTCCCTTCCTCCTTATACTTCGAAACATGAAGTTAATTTGAATTCGGGTGGCATATCATAGCGTAATTGGAGGGAAATCTATCAATTTGTTCATCATTTTTCTTTGCTGGCCAAATATAACATGTGTATAACAAAAAATAATGAAGGAAGGACCTATATATACTTGGGCGGTGGACTGGGGGTCCATGGCATGGACCCCAACGCGCCCATAGTCGCACTTTCCACGACGCCCAACGCCCCAGGGAGGGGTCCATGACACGTTGCCTCTTCGGGCAGCTGGACCGGCCCTCTCCCTTACATGCCTGATTTCGCGCTCGTTAGACCTTTCCCCGGGCCCTTTCTCGAACATATTATGCTCTAAAACTCTAAACCAATGTATGAATAGGCCGTCTAAACATTAGAAATTTACGGGGTGTAACATCCTCCCCCTAGGAACATTTGTCCTCTAATGTTAACTTCATCTTAGAGGAACCTTAACTCTTGCAACTACTTATTCTGGAAAAATTTCGGTAGAGTTTCCCCTGTAATATGGACTATCTGAAAATCCTAAAGTGCAGAAAAGTCCAATACAAGAACTTCATTTAACACTATAACAACTATTTCACAATAAGACTGGAGTCAATTGTGCTATATATAACATAAATCATGCAACAACTGCTGAATCAATAACTTACCTTAACTGCATAGTCTGGACTAAGCCTGGAGCGAATGAGGATATCTGGATTTCATGTCGTGCTCAGCTTCCCAAGTCATTTCCTCTCTGTTCTTGTTTCTGCATAGTACTTTAACAAAGGCAACATCTTTAGTCCTCAATCTGTGAACCTGCCGATCTAATATAGCTATTGGAGTCTCTTCATAGGCTAATTCCTCGGTAACCTGGACCTCCTCAACTGGCACAATTCAGGACGGATCCCCTATGCACTTTTGTAGCATTGACACATGGAAGACTGGACGAACAGATTCTAACTCTGAAGGCAAATCTAGCTCGTATGCCACCTGGCCTATTCTTCAGAATATTTGATACGACCCAATAAACCTCAGGCTATTCCCTTCATTGGTGAGATTTTTAGAAATACCCAATCACCTACACTGAACTCCAGGTTTCTACGCCGCGTATCAGCGTAAGATTTTTGGCGGCTCTAAGATGTCGACAGACGTTATCTGATAAGATTTAATTTCTCTTCTGACTGGTGAATTACATCCGGCCCAATTAACCCTATCTCTCCAACCTCAAACCAACCAACTGGGACCTACATTTTCGCCCGTATAAAGCCTCATAAGGCGCCATCTGAATCGCTGAATGGTAACTGTGTTATTGTAGGCAAACTCAATGAGGGGTAAATGTTTATCCCAACTACCTTCAAAATCTAGCACACATGCCCGTAACATATCCCAGAGCAGGTGAATTGTACATTCTGCCTTTGCATCTGTTTGAGGGTGGAACGTCGTACTAAGATTAACCGGGTTCCCAAACCTCTCTAGAAAGACTGCCAAAACCTAGCTGTAAATTATTCTCCCCTGTCAGAAATGATAGATACTGGGACACCATGTAATCTGACTATCTCCCTAATATAATGCTCGGCATAATCTTCAGCTGAAACAGTAGCCCCCACTGGAAGAAAATGAGCTAATTTCGTCAATCTATCAACAATCACCCAGATGAAATCAAATTTACGTCTGGTATGGGGTAACCCTGTCACAAAATCCATGTTAATTGCCTCCTATTTGCTCATAGGCACTGCTATCTCCTGTGTCAATCCGCTAGGTTTCTGATGTTCAGCTTTCACCAGCTGACAATTAGGACACTAAGCTACAAATTCTTCTATCTTCTTTTTCATTCTCGGCCACCAGTAAATCTCTTTTATATCGTGATACATCTTTGTTCAACCCGGATGAAGAGAGTAACGTGAATAATGCACCTCGCCCATAATTTCCTGGCGAAGTCTTGCTGCGTCTGAAACATAGAGGCGATCTCTATATCTCAAAACTCCGTCTTCAATTACCCGAAAATCTGTAACTTCCCCTCGCTGAACCTTATCCTTGAGCTGAACTAGGTTAGGGTCTTCGTACTACCGTTCTTTCACTTCCACAACTAATGACGATAGTGCCGTGTTCTGAATCACTCCTTCATTGTCTCCTGAATCAACTATACGGACGACCAAACTGGCTAACTGATGCGATTCTCGCCAGTTCCCGCTGTTCTGGCTTCAGGTGTACTAAACTCCCTATGGATTTACGGCTGAGGGCATCTGTTACAACATTATCTTTCCTTGGGTGGTACAATATATTCATATCATAGTCTTTCAACAGCTTTAACCAATGACGCTGCCGTAGATTCAACTCCTTCTGTGTGAAAATGTATTGGAAACTCTTATGATCAATGAAAATATCTACATGAATGCCATACAAGTAGTGCCCCCATATTTTCAAGGCATGAATCACCATGGCTAATTCCATGTCATGGGTGGGGTAGTTCTTTTCATGCTTCTTTAGCTTCCTAGAAGTGTAAGGAATTACTTTACCATGCTGCATCAGAACACATCCTAACCCAACACCTGAAGCATCGCAGTATACTACATAACCCTCTGATCCTTTGTCTCGACGATGAAGCTTATCCCCCATCGTCTCACTAGCCGACCTTGACCCCTGTTATTTTGAGGTCATATCTAGTATTCAGAGTTCGCCTCGATTTGGTACCGCTCTCGCGCAAGGCTAATACTGGTGCTGAGGTTAATCTGTTTTTCAGCTCTTGGAAACTCTATTCACATACTTCGGTCTAGTGAAATTTGGCTGCTTTCTGAGTTAACTTGGTCAAAGGCGCTGACAAAGTGGAAAACCCTTCTACGAACCTTATGCATATACCCAGCTAACCCCAGGAAACTACGTATCTCGGTCGGAGTGGTAGGTCTAGTCCATGTTTTTACTACTTCAATTTTCTAAGAGTCTACCAGAATGCCAGCATCTGACACAATGTGGCCAAAAAAGGCTACTGAATTCAGCCAAAATTCAATTTATAAAACTTCGCATACAGCTGGCGGTTCCTGAGAGTCTGGAGCACTGTTCGTAGGTGATCCCGGTGATCTGCCTGTGAGCGGGAATATACCAGAATATCATTAATAAATACTATCACAAACAGGTCAAGATACGGCCTAAAGATGCTGTTCATCAGGTCCATGAACACTGCTGGAGCATTTGTCAGTCCAAAGGACATGAATAGAAATTCAAAGTGGCCATACCTGGTCCTGAAAGCAATCTTTGGAATATCCCTTTCATGAACCCGAACCTGATGGTATCCTGACCTTAAGTCAATTTTTGAGAAATACTTTTCCCCTTGAAATTGATCAAAAAAGTCATTTATTCTAGGAAGAGGGTACTTATTCTTGATAGTGAATTTATTCAACTGTTGGTAGTCTATACACATGCGGAGGGAGCCATCCTTCTTTCTCACAAATAGAACTGTTGGTCCCCATGGTGAAGTACTCGGCCTGATGAAGCCCTTATCTAACAGATCTTTCAATTATTCCTTCAACAGTCTGAGCTCAGTAGGATCCATTCGGTATGGAGGAATAGATATGGCTGAGTACCTGGTAATAAATCAATTGCAAAGTCGATTTCCCATTCTGGGGGAATGCCAGGTAGCTCATCTGGGAACACATCTGGAAATTCATTAACTACTGGAATGGACTGAAGAGTTTGAGATTCTGCTTAAACATCCTGAACTCTAACAATATGATAAATACACCCTTTTGCTATCAATTTTCTCGCCCGAAGATAGGAAATAAACCTACCTTTTGGCATGGCTGCACTACCTTTCCACTCCCGTACTACCTCCCCTGGAAAGTAGAATCGGACAGTCTTGGTCCAACATTCAACATTGGCATAGCATGGCGCCAGCCAATCCATACCCATGATCGCATCAGAATCAATCATTTCTAATTCTATCAAATCTGCTAAAAGTCTGACGACCAGCAACCTCTACTGTACATCCCCGATAGACCCTCCTGGCTATGATAGAGTCACCGATAGGTGTAGACACTAAAAAAGGTCGCTGAAGTGATTTTGGTGTAATACCAAACTTTCGAGCCACTAATGGGGTAACATACGACAAGGTGGATCCTGGATCTATTAGTACATAAACAGAATGAGAGAAAATGTCCAGCATACCTGTCACCACGTCCGGCGACGACTCTGACTCCTGTCATCCCGGTAAGGCATAAGTGCGATCTAGACCGGTACCTGAGATAGATTCCCCTGATCTACCTCGACCTCTGCCGGCTGGAGCTGAGGGCCTATACCCTGGTGAAGGTGCTGGGGCACGTGATCCTATTGAAGATCTATCCTGTCGGTCCTGATCACTCTGACCCCTGGCTAGACACTCCATCATCTGATGACCTTCCTGTCCACAAGTATAACATGCTGTGGAACCATACCTGCATGCCCCGGAGTGATGTCGGCTGCAAATAGGGCAAAGTAGCACGGTGAATCTACTCTTCTCCACTCCTCTTTGCTGCTGTGAACCTGCTGATCATGAGCTCTCGCGGGGTCTTGACTACCCCCGACGACCAGATCCACTCCCCTGCTACTGGTTTGGTAAGTGGGGGTCTGGATGGTCTATCTGAAAATCGTGGCTTGGGTCCATGTTGGGACTCTGCCTGCATGTCACTAGGTCTGGCCATGCAGCGCTACTCCTGAGCTGCCCTTCTTATCTCCTATTGCCGCTGTATGATACCTTCAATATTTTGAGCAAAAGCTTGGATGCGGGCAATATCCATGTCCTCTCGTAGAGTGGCCGTAATACAGGTATTCAGATATTCTGGATTTAGCCCCATAATAAATCAATGCACCCTAGTCGGCATGGTATCCACAAAAGCTGGTGCATATCGGGCCAAAGAGTCGAACCTCATAGCATACTCCCGGACACTCATCGACCCCTGCTCTAAATGTAGAAACTGATCCACCCATGTCTGTCGAATTTCCTATAGCAAGTAGTTATCCAGAAAATCCTCTGAGAAGTTGGGCCAAGTCGGAGGGAAAAAAACTCTCCCTTGGGACCTCTCCCAACTCTTGTACCATAGTACGATATTTCCCATAGCCGAAATACCGCTAACTCAACTGACTCTGCAGGTGTAGCATGCATAACCCTAAAAATTCGCTGCATCTAATCCAAGAAATCCTGAGGGTCCTCCGCTCAATCCGTCCTTGTGAACTGCGGGGGACTCAAGGAGAGGAACTCTCGGAACCTCAAACTACTAGGTCCTCCTGAGGACTCTGCGACCATGGGCGCCACTGGTTGATGCTGTACAACCATCATCTGAGCTAGCATAACAACAACACTCCTAACCTCTTGATCCGATGGTACCGGTATAAAGACTACTGGAGGTGGTTCCGTCACATTTTCCGCTCCGAGCGGATTATGGCATAGTGGAGAGTGCTGGGGAGACCGAGATGAAGTCTCCCTCAAATCGGGCTGACTTTGACTGAGGTACCCTGCTAGTGCCTTCCCCTGTTGCAGTCGTGGGGTGTCATGGGTCTGTCATTTCTCTGTAGATAAAAGAATATGGTAAGCTTAGGGACTCAACCCTATATTGTACAACTCTATAGCACGACCGAATACGAATGAAGAGTAACCATCCTATCATGCTTCGCAGCCTCCTACCTATACAATGTGGTGCACAACACATCCATAGACAAGACTTTACTTAGCACGACTTACAGACTCCCTGGGATATGACCTGCTTTGATACCAAGTTTTTCACGCCCCACCTTGGGAGGCATGACTGGCACCTAGTGCCCGACTAGGATCTGAACTGACTCAACTAGGCCTGGGCACTCTTGGTGTTGGCCTACTCCTCAAATCGAGAAAACAACGGGCTATATCTCGGCTATAAATACAACCTTCGGACGACAAGGCCTTATAGCCACCTGTAAAGCAAAACAGCTAACCAGAAACAAAAAAATAGCTAACCAGAAACAAACAATAATAGGGAATCCTATGCGGGCCGACAAGACCACCATGATGTCTAGTTATGACTATAAAGTAAATCCAGTGCTACGCTAAACTATGGCCGACAAGGCTGCTATTCTGTTAGCTAAACAAGGGCCCACACGGCCAACAAGTAGACTACAACACATATGGGCCCCACACGGCCAACACATACACTAACGCACATATAGGCCCCACACGGCCAATAACAACTAACTATAGGTAAATAGAAACAATATAAAAGCCTCTAGGAGTAATATGATGGTCGGGACAGGGCCCCGACCTACCCATGAACTGTACAATAAAAAAGAATTAAACTTTCTATCTACAAGCTCGAGAAGAAAGGAGCTAACTGCTTTGGTGATACTGGCTGGAAACTACGAGGGACCTGCTCCTCTTCTATCCGTACCTGCAGGAAAGTAATGCAGCGCCCCAGAAAGGGCGTCAGTACAATATGTACTGAATATGTACGACGATAAATGTAAATGTATGAAATAAATAAGTAGAACTGGAAGTAACTGAAATGGGGGGATAGAGATCATACCTGAGTAATAGAGCGTCTTACTGTCTAACTATTAATAACTAAAGCAAACATAAACCTTACCTGGCCCCCATAAGTCGAAAGGTACAACCAGCAAAGAATAACCCACTTGGGCCCCCCATAAGCCATGGTGAGTACACCTCAGTCTATATACCCCTATCCAAGGTCACACTGGGTCAACTAATAGCTATAGCCGTCCTACCAATCCCCTGGGTCTGTAACTGAGCCCGCTATGCCCCTAGCTGTAACTTTTTCTGAGTTCGGTGGACTCCTGATATCTACACCCCGGGCACCAGGCTCGACGGGTGTGTATATAAGGCCAACCACGGCATATGAGTATTTGGAACCCCATCTTCGACCGCTCCATAGAGCAACGTCATCTGGCCTCTAACGGGCGTCGACACAGCTAATAATCCTGGGGTCGGTCATGGAGGCTATACAGGCATAATCCCTCCCAAACTAAACATGTAATACGAGTTTCAACTAATAACAACAACTAATCATAATAGGCATGCTTCTGGTACTTTCATTGGGACTCAAACTGAGTTATCATTCTAAGGAAACTAACTTGCCAAAAGAAACTGTCTTTACATACCTCGTTCACCGCTTACTGATTAACTAATGAGTTTCAGCTCGTATTCAACTGCTCTTTCCAACTGCAATCGTATTATTGAAAGAATGAGGCTAATTTCAGTATTAAATTTGATGCAAATAATAACTTTATATATAAATATTAATTATATTTCAACTTGACGAAACACAGTTGAAAACTCGTCATTTCTCAAGAATCTAGAAGGGAGAAATGCTTACTCTAAGCCTGTGATCGTATTGACACTAGTTTGAAGCAATTCTAACAATTTTAGCTCGGCGGAGTTACGATTCTCCGGGCGAATTTTGCAAAACTAACTCCATATCAATGCTCCCTGCAGCCTTATACTTCGATACCCGAAGTGAATTTGAATTCGAGCGGGGTATTGTAGCATAATCGAAGGGAAATCTATCAATTTGTTCATCCTTTTCCTTTGCTGGCCGAATATAACATGTGTATAACCAAAAATAATAAAGGGAGGACCTATATATACTTGGGAGGTGGACTGGGGGTCCGTGGCATGGACCCTGACGCGCCCATAGTCGGGCGTGCCACGGCTTCCAACGCGCCAGGGAGGGGTCCATGCCTCGTTGCCCCTTCAAGCAGCTTGTCCGACGCTCTCCCTCACATGCCTGATTTCGCGCTCGTTTGACCTTTCCCCGGGCCCTTTCTCGCACGTATTATGCTCTAAAGCTCTTAACCAACATACGAATAGGCCATCTAAACGTTAGAAACATACGGGGTGTAATATGAACTCTCTATGACGCAACCCAGTGTTAGTCACACTTAACATAACCTTTCCCAACGAGGGATACTATGGTATAATCTCGCTACATGTTATAACAGCTAATCACAACATACATAATCATTATATACTAGCAATAACTAATCACAACATATAAGATCATTATCTACTCTCGAGAGAATATGTCAAATCACTGTACCACGAGAATAACTTGCCAAAGAGATAAGCCTTAACATACCTCAAATGCTGATTTTCATTCACCTAAAACCGTTCCAACCTATAGTCAGTAATTCCACCAAATTGTAGTACTTACGCTGAAAGAATAAGGCTATTTTCAATAATAGGAATGGCTAATAACATTATCCCTTTAATCATAACAACCATAATTTAAACCCTATCCAATTCAGCTGAAAACTTATAAATTCACGAGAGTCTAGAAAGTAAAAATGCTTACCCTCCAATTGTAGTCTCTTAGGACTCAATTAAAAGTGATTTGTACAAATTTTTCTCGGTGGGGATCTGGATATCCGGGCGAGATTTCTAGGAATAACTCCATAGAGACGTTCTTCGTAGGCCTAGGAATCATTACCTGAAAAGAATTGACGTTTGGAGGTGATTTGATGGAGTAATTTGACTTAAATGTGATGAAATCCTCGAGGGTAATCGCCCCTAACCGAATCTTTCAATTGGGAAATATTTTAATGAGCAAACATTTCACACTTAACATATATATAGGGAGGCGGTGCAGGGAGGCGTGGTGCGCCGCCCACAACGCCAAGAGTTGCATGCAATGCGTTGCTCAAGCCACCGGGGTAGAGGCGCAAAGCGGCGCTCCTTGCGCCCTACCTCTACTTCGCCTCCTTCTTTCTCAATGATGAACTCGTGTGCTCCCCTTTCTGGGCCTTTTCCCACAGTCGTCGTACTACAAAATTCTCAACATATGTACGCACGCATTGGTCAAACGACAGGAACTTATAGGGTGTAACATCATCCCTCCCCTAGGAACATTCATCCTCGAATGTAATCTCAAGCTGAAGAGACTTAATTCCTTTAACTATGGACAAAAAAATTTCGGTAGAGTCTCCTCTACAATATGGACTATCTAGAAGCCTGAAACGCAGAAAAGTCCAACATAGGCATCTCACAGGATGCTTCAAGCAACAATACGACATAGCTCTATATCATAAAAGCAAGTAGCTAAATAATACTAATATTATAAGTAACCACACAATAGCTGAACAACAATCTTACCTCAACTGTGTGATCTAGGTCAAACCTAACATATCAGGTCTAGATCTCATGTCATCCTCAACTTCTAAGGTCATGTCCTCTACATTTTCGTTCCTCCTTAGGACTTTAATAAAGGCTACATCTTTAATTCTCAACGTATGAACCTGCCGATCTAATATAACTATTGAAGTCTCTCCATGGGATGGTGCTTCTGTACCTTGAGCATCCCCGATTAGGTCAATATGAGAAAAGGTCTTCTACGTGCCACTTGGCTGATCTTTCGGAGGATCTGGTATAGCTTAGTGAATATAGGACCGGGCTTGCCCCTCTTGCCAAATTTCACAATGCCCATCTTTAGCAAAAATTTTTAGGAATACCCAATCATTTCTTCAATCTCCAACTCCCTACGCCGATTCTTGGAATAGGACTTCTAACGACCCTGGGCTATCAGTAAATACTCTCTAATGAGTTTAATTTTTTTTTCCTTTTGACTGATGTGTTATACCAGGTTCAATTAACCCTGACTTATCTACTTCAGGCCATCATATAAGGGACCTACATTTCCACCTACAATATATCTTCGAGCACCTAAATCGTGTGCTCTGCTTGTCCTTTTTTGCCTGGGGACTGGAAGTTGTAGTCAAATTAACTTACGTCCCAATATGTTCTGACCCCTTTTCCAAAACCTAGCTGTGAGTTGTGCCCCTCTGTAAGCCTGTAATAGACACGGGAACATCATATAGTCGGACTATCTCTTTAGTATTTAACTCAGCATGATCTTTAACTAAAACGTGATTCTGACCGGCAAGAAATGAGTTGATCTCATTAGCCTTTCAAAAATGACTCAAATAGAATAAAATTTGCACCTAGTATGAGGTAACCTTATAGCTGTATCCATACTGACTACTTCCCACTTCCACGCAGGCACGACTATCTCCTAAATTAGCCTGTCGATTTCTGATGTCCAGCCTCTCCTTGCTAGCCACTGGGATACTGTGCTACACTCAATAATACCTTTCTTCTTCCCATGCCCTTACTAGATCCACCTTATGACCTATTTGTTTTTGTCAAACCCAGGTAGAGGGAATAACGGACATGGTGTACCGTTGCTATAGTCTACTAACGAGCCCTGCCATATTTGGAATGCAGAGTCAACATCTAGGTCTCACGACTCTTCCCCTTATTATCTCGATGGCCAATAACTCCTGTTGGGCCCTGTCTCTAGGCTTTACGAGGCTAGGGTCTTCGTATCATCACTCCTTCATCTTCACAACTAGTGGTGATATTGCATTATTCTAGGTTACAATCTCATTATCCTAAAACTGTTATCCTGATGCTTATTTCTCAACATTCAGGGAGATTCCAAACTCTATCAACCCGCTATTTCCTAGAGGTGGCTCTGCCCTTCTCCAGGGCTCGATGTTCATGTCTTGCCCCTTACTTCTATAAGCTGAAATCTGGGGTTCGTGCCCTATGCACTGCACTGACAAAGATACTACTAGCCAAGTCTCTTAACTTTATCGTCCTAACCCGAACTCGGGCCAGTTCCTATCATATAATCTCTCTGCCACTCAACATAATAGGTTGGGGGTCATAGGCTTTATTCGCAAAGTAATTCCCTACTGTTATCAACACACTATAGTGGGATTAGCCTATTTCTGACCCGAGCTTTACTATTGTTGAGAGTTTATTGCTTATGAACTCTCACACGTATGTAGCTGCTCCTAGCAATCTAACCTGCTATCCCGATCTGTAATGTAGTGAAGGTATAGGTGACTTATTTAAGTATTAGGGGTCTTAACCACTTTTTCTGACACCCTCTAGGAATCTACAGGTTTTAGCCTCGTTTACTATTTACTCTTGGCAACATGGAGTCAATACTCACGCTCTCTTCTATACTGAGAGAAGGGTTGGGAGGTGGAAAATAACAATGTCATACTTATGGTAGGGCTGAGCTATGAAACTCAACAAACTCTAAAGGCTAGAGGTAAAAGTCCCACAATTTCACAACCTCTTACACTTTTCAGGTGATCCATAGTAGTTTTTGTCCCTGTCTAATACTGAGTATCTACTGAATAAGCAACATATATATATATATATATACATATATATATATATATGTATATATATATATATGTATGTATGTATATATATATATATGTATGTATGTATATATATACTACGCCCTTGAACTCCTGTTCTGAGGGTGTAGAAAGAACTAGGAATGGTGCTGGCATGTTTGTTATCTTATGAGGTCCCTGGTGCCTGGAAGAATGCTGGGGGGATTGAAAAGAAGGTCTCTACTTCACCCTTAAGTTGAGTTGTCCCCTAATTCTGGCATCTCGCTAGTACCCTCTCCTACTGTTGTATCTGACTTGTGGCTGGCTGTAGTCCATCTCATATCAACATTATTCTAGACAGACCTAACAATCAAAGCTTAGGGATTCACCTTATACGATATAGCTCTATAGCACGATTGGAGAAAAAAGGAGGGGTAACCATACTATCATGCCTCGTAGCCTCCTGCTTATAAAATGTGGTGCACAATACATTTATAAACAAGACTCTACTAGATACGGCTTGTAGAATCCCTAGGATACGACGTTGCTCTAATACCAAGTGTGTCACGTCCCACCTTAGGAGGCATGAATGGCACGTAATTCCACACTGGGACCTGGGTTGACCTGGCTGGGTATAAACACCTCTAGTGCCTGCCAGCAGCTGAAAGTCATGACAACAAATTGCTATATCTCGGCTGTAAACACAACCTCGGGCCAACAAGGCCACGCAACAAACCTGTAAAGGAAAACAACTAACCCAGCAATATGACAATAAAGGGATCCTATGCAGGCCGATAAGACCAACATGTTGTCTAGTCATAACAGAATGAAAATAGGCGGTCATATTCATACTCTAACCGACAAGTCTGCTAACTAATTAGCTAAACTAGGCCCACACGGTCAACATGATAAATACTACATACATAGGCCCCACACGGCCAACAAAACTCGACAACTAAAAAACTGCAGTCTGCAAGTCTTAAGAGTGGAATAGTGGTCAGGACAGGGCCCGACATACCCAAAAATGTACAACAAAAAGAGAAAACTTCCACTACTTAGCAACTCCGAATGAAAGAAGATGACCAATCTGCTGACTCCGAATAGCTGCTAATGGAGGTCCTAAAACCCGTCTGTCTAAACATACAGGCAAGTATGCAGCGCCCCACACATTGGAGTCGGTACAATATGTACCGAATATGTAAGGCAGTAATGCAAGCTAAATAAAAGCTAATGAAGAACTGAAAGTAATCAGCGACAAAGAGTAGAAGTTAACCTGTAAGCTTTCTTATCCATAACCTGCATCTCGTAAACAACTAAACAAATAAGAACTAAAGCTGCATGACTATACATTCATAAAATATATCCAGCAAGAAAGTATGAAAACAAGAATCTAACCTGGCCCCCATAAGCTTGGAAGGTGCAAGCATTACATAAATAACCTACCCGGGTCCCCATAAGCCCTGACAAGTGCAATTCAATCTATATACCCCTAACTAGGTCCTTATGATTCTATTGGTAACTATAGCCAACCTACCTGGCCTCTGGGTCTGCAACTGAGCCCGCTGGACTCCTGTAACTGCACCCTGGGCACATAAGACTCGGTAGAGGGTCAATAATTCCAGTATGGCATAAGAAGAGGTCCATACGTAGAAGGACATAAATATATCCTTATAGGCCTGGATATAGTCCTTTCAAACATCACATAGTTCCTCTGAGTGACATCACATAGCTCCTCTAAGCGATACCGCATAGATCCTTTGAGCAATCCATAGCCCCGTAGGCAATGACATAGTTAGCAACCCTGAAGTTGGTCAACGGAAGGCTATCCTATGTGGGGTCAATCCCAACTAAAGTACTATATTTTAGTCTCAATCTAGCCACTCAAAAGGCGTATCTGGCCCTTTAGGCCTAGTGCGAACACTACTCGCCCCTAGAATAGTCTGTATAACTGCCAACAGGCACACCCCGTGTGGTTACACCTGACTAGTGGGTCCTGACAGTGATTATAATCTCTGGTGTCCTAGATTGAATAGGACGAGGTCTAGAGTGGCCTAAGCAATACTTTGAAGGTCATGCTAGGGAAATGATAACTCATAAGAAAACAACAAGGTTGTAGACAACCATCTATATGATTCCTTTGCTTGGGACGATTACAGGGCTGCTACCAACCGAATACGTTCCTAAGAAATCAGCCCTAACTTCCCATAGGCAACATGCTATACTTCTTAGCCTGGCGGTAATGCTGTGATACTAAGGTTCTAGTTGCTTAGACACTAACTTGATCTCTCTAGATCGGTTCCTCCCTCGTGAGATGAGGGAGTTGAAGGTAGCTGAGTTTGTGAATCTTAAACAAGGGAAAATGATGGTGCAGGAGTATGCCCTTGATTTCACTCGCCTATTGAAGTACGCCCCAGAATTAGTGGTTGATTAGAGGGCGGGTGAGCAGGTTTGTTCATGGCGTGGCGGGCTATTTGGACAAGGATTGCAGGATCGCTATGCTCCATCAAGATATGAATTTCCCTCGTATAGTCTTATACGCCCAGCAGATGGAGGCGATGCATATAAGGGAAAGAGAGGCCAAGAGGGCCAGGACAGATAGCTATAGCTTCTCTTAGCCGAGGTCAGGTGGTGGGCACCAATAGCAGACCCACTAGAGATATTCATCCCCATCATCTTCAGCGTTGAGTGTGTCATCCAGACCTAGGCACGTCTAGAGAGGGTGAGCATCAGGCTCTAGGGGCTAGAGCAGTAGGCCCGCAGATTCTAGCATCCCAGCTTGTAGCAGGTGTGGTCAGGGGCGCACGAGCCAGTGCTTGGCAGGTACAAGTGCTTCCTTTGGGTGTGGAAGTTTGAACATATGTTTAGAGATTGCGCAGCAGCGAGACAGGGCCATGATGAGGGTCGAAGCCTAGCTTCCAGTTCAGCAGCCCCACCTGCACTTTCAGCACAATAGGGGGCATCTACTAACATAGGTGGCGGTCAGCATCAAAACAGATTCTATGCCTTAGCGTCCCTCTAGGAGTAGGAGGTCTCCTCGGATGTGGTCACTAGTATGTTACAAGTTTTCCATCTTGATGTATATGCTTTGTTAGATTAGGGGGCTACCTTGTCTCTTGTGACACCTTACGTGGCTAGTAATTTTTGAGTCAATCTCAAAGTCTTGTCAGAACCCTTCTCAGTCTCTACTCCAGTGGGTGATTCAGTCATAGATAGACGGGTGTATAGAGGTTGCCCGATCACAGTCCTTCAGAAAGTAACCTCAACAGATCTAGTAGAGTTAGCCATGACCAATTTTGATGTTATCCTCTGTATGAATTGGCTATTTACATGTTATGCCCCAGTTAATTGTAGAACTTGGGCAGTAGAGTTCAGTTTTCCGGGTGAGCCAGTCTTAGAGTGAAAGGGTAGTTCAGTTGTGCCTATAGATCGTTTCATTTCTTACCTTAAGGCCAGAAAGATGATCTTCAAAGGTTGTGTGCACCATCTAGTTAGGGTTAAGGATGCGACGTTTGATACCCCGACTATCCAGTCAGTCCCAGTAGTATGTAAGTATCCAGAAGTCTACCCAGATGATCTACTGGGAATTCCTCTCTCGGGGGAGATTGATTTTTGTATTGACCTTCTTCCTGACACGCAGCCTATATCTATTTCTCCCTACAAAATGGCCTCAGCTGAGCTAAAAGAGTTGAAGGACCTATTAGATGAGCGTTTTATTAGACCGAGCAAGTCCCCATAGGGTGCAGCAGTTCTATTTTTCCAAAAGAAAGATGGTTCTCTTCGTATGTGTATTGATTATCGGCAATTGAACAAGGTCATCATAAAGAACAACTATCCTCTACCCAGGATTAATAATTTGTTTGACCAGCTTCAGGGTGCCAAGTATTTTTCAAAGGTATATATCAAATTTGGGTACCATCAGCTCAGGATTCGGGAGAGTGACATCCTGAAGACAACCTTCAGGACGCGGTATGGTCATTATGAGTTTGTGGTTATGTCTTTTGGACCTAACAAATGCTCTTGCATCTTTTATGGACTTGATGAACGGGGTGTTCAAGACATACTTGGATATGTTCGTGATAGTGTTTATTGATGACATCCTGATATACTCTCGGAGCGAGGAGGAGCATGCCGCTCATTTGAGGATGGTGCTACAGACTCTCAAGGATCGCCAATTATCTGCTAAATTCAGCAAGTGCAAGTTTTGGTTAGACTCGGTGGTATTTTTAGGCCATGTGGTGTCAAGTGAGGGCACAAGGGTGGAATCTCAGATAATACAAGCGGTGAAGAATTGGCCTAGACTGGTGAATCCTTCAGACACCAGGAGTTTCTTGGGGTTAGCTGGGTACTATCGGAGATTATTTTGAGGGATTTTCATCTATTGTAGAGACATTGACCAAATTGACTCAAAACAAAGTGAAATTCCAATGGTCGGAGGCTTGTGAGAGAAGCTTTCAGGAGTTGAAGACTCAACGTACCTCAGCACCGGTGTTAACTCTATCGGAGGGTACGATGGGTTCGTGGTGAATTGTCATGCTTCAAGGATCGGACTTGGGTGTGTATTGATATAGCACATAAAAGTTATAGCTTACGCTTCTAGACAACTGAAAGTGCATGAAAGGAACTACCTGACTCATGATCTCGAATTGGCCGCGGTGGTATTCGCCTTGAAGATATGGATAAACTATTTGTATGGGTTCCACATGGATGTTCTTACAAAAAGGGATATATTCAGCTTAACATTCGTGTGTATTTATGACATTATGCTTATTTCAGACATCCGCTAAGATTATCATGTCAATCCTTCTATTTTATTGATTGAGTTAGATATATGTTCATGCCATGGGTCGACTTGGAGTCTCTCAAGGCTCCTTGTCCCGTGTCTCGATCCAGGCCTACGTTCAGGTCGTGACAAACTTAGAAGTGATTTCTACAATTTTTACTCGGCAAGGTTCCAGCAATCCGGGTGAGATTTCAAGAAATAACTCCATAGATATTCTTCGTAGGCCTAGGAATCATTACCTAAAAAGAATTGACATTTAGAGGTGATTTGATGGCATAATTTGACTTAAATATGATGAATCCTCGAGAGGAAATCGCCCCTAACCAGAGATTTCAATTGGGAAATATTTTAATGAGCAAACATTTCACACTTAACATATATATAGGGAGGCAATGCAGGGGAGGCACGGCACGCCTTCCCACATCACCAAGACCGGGGCGCGACTCGCCGCTCAAGGCGCCGGGGCAGAGGCGCTCCTTGCGTCCTGCCTCTGCTTCGGCCTCCTAATCGCCCAACGATGCACTCATGCTCTCCCCTCTTTGGGTCTTTTCCCACATGCGGATTACTCCAAAATTCTCAACATATGTACTCACGCATTGATTAAACGATAGGAACTAACAGGGTGTAACAATCTTGATTGCAATTATTAAACCATTTGTTCCATTATGTGTGCAAGATATTTTTGCATACTCCATGCTTGCAATTTGATGTCTAGAACTTGCTCGGTGTGTACACTAAATGAAATAACAATGTTAAATATAGGAAGTGTTATAGACATTTCTTTGGTAGCCTATTTGTACCCAATTTCACCTACCCTGATGTGATTATCTTAGTTAGCTATTTTGAGCCTTCTTTTGATAGCCATATTACAAGCTTACTCCCTTCTATTGACCTTTATTTGATCCTACTGACTCATAAAACACTTTAATTAAAAAATTTTCATAAAAGGAGCACAAGTGAAGAAAAAGGGAAAAAAGCTAAAGTGTGAAAGTTAGAAGGAAAGAAAATGGTGAAAAATGCAAAACAAGGAGGGTGATGCTAGTAGGGGAAAGAAAAATAGAAAAGGTTTGAAAAATAAATGAATGAATCAAGAATGAAATTAATAAGAAAGAGAAAGTGAATGATCTTAATGTCAAAAATCCCTAATAGTCACCTAAGTTGTAAATTGAAAACAAAAGGGAGGTATAAGAAGAAAAATAAGGAGATTGAAGAATAAGCTAAAAAGTGAAAGAGTTGTGAAGTATTAAAGTGCTTAGGGAGATTAGTCACTATCTTGTCCAAATAGCTCCTACCTGTCACTTATCCTACACTACAACAAACTTAAGTTGTCCTAATTAATCTTAGATTCGATGTTCTATATTAGTGAAGTATTTACACTAAGGGCAAGCCTATGGATCTTCTTTTGCATGCATCATAAGTTCTTTGGCAAAGTGAGCGATTTTTTTTCATCTAGGCCCAAGTTAAAATTGTTATATATCATGTGAGTGAAAGGGCATCTCTCCAAATAGTGAGGAACACATAATGGTAAGATTCTAGTGTATTTTGATTTCTAATTTACATATGTTCATGTTGGCCCAAATAATCTTGTTGAGTTTGTTCTAGAAGCTACATGATTTCAACATATGACCTTTAAATGTTGATCTTATATGCATATTGATTGGACTGTGGGAGCTTAATTGAATTGTCTAATGAACCTAAGTGTAAGTAAACGTGCTCATAGGGTGAATTTTGTGTTAAACTTGAGCGGGAAAGTAGTAGATTGTTCGAGGATGAACAATAATTTAAGTGCGGGGTGGTGATGTTGGGCGTATTTAATCATTTATTTGCCATATTTTCCCCATGCATAGCTATGTTTTGAGAACAAATTACATGTGATTTCTTTGGTTTTATATGATATTTGTGAAAAAGAGCTAACAAACATGATTAGATGTTTGTAGGGATAAATTGATAGGTTTTGACTTATTTGAGGCTTAAAAGAGCAATTGTTGCCAAGACAAACTGAAAAGGAGAAAGTGCCAAAACAAAATGGAGGTTGGCATTGCACAACACTAGCACAGGACAGACCTGCATGTCGCGCAGGCATATCTGCGAAACCATCTGCACAACACGGTGCCAGACTAGTGCGATGGAGAGTGCCACCGACTCAAGCTGGGACTCCGGACCGAGAAACGAGACCTAGAACCACGAATGGCTCCAAACTAACCCATGGTACATACATTTCATAACTTAAGAGCATAATGAAGTGAAAATTAACATAATCAAGGATAAGAAGAAGTCTAAATATCATAAAACGTAAATAAAAGCGAATAATATCACAATGCTGAACATGCTAAGTCTATGCCTGAAAGCCTCTACTATCTGATGAGATGTTGGGACAAAGCCCCCAGCTAACTCAAAATTTGAAACATAA
This sequence comes from Datura wrightii, assembly GCA_035772735.1. NCBI lineage: Eukaryota > Viridiplantae > Streptophyta > Magnoliopsida > Solanales > Solanaceae > Datura > Datura wrightii. The sequence goes on along the minus strand of JASDFA010000007.1, from coordinate 116,593,868 downwards.
ACAAAACATCACAAGCATAGACTGATAGACGCCCTCCGATGTAGAGGGCTCACCTAAAGCAGGATGGAGCTGAACTGAGGGAGTGCGAGCTAGTGTCATGATTTAGCCAAGGCTAATAAGATCATCTTATAATATGTTTTTGAGTCAAGAATCCCAATGCAGCTTATGAAATGTTTTGGAGTCAAGACTCCCCATGTACAGATTTCAGCTTTGTCGAAAAACGATGGGAGCACTATGCATATTTTTGGGAGTGGTGTGTAGCACCGAATAGGCTTGGAGTTCTAAGGTCCCCCAGTCTCAGAACTACGCACCAACATAGGTATATTATATATATATATATATTGGGACCTTACAAGAGAGTTTTCCCTTGCCTCCAAGGGGCCTTAGCTTGATATCGATATCATGTTATCGTCCTTAGCCCTAGTAAGGTTTTGGATAGCTTTGCCCACTTGAGTCTAATAGTTGGGACATTACATAAGCTCTATCGTGATAGTGTTGGTTATGACGAGTCTCCCATTGTTCCTCATGATTTTATTTATTCATGTTCATGACTTATGATATTAGGTTTCACAACAAATTTGACCCATTGATCAGTTTATGAGTTTTACTTATGATTTCAGCTATGACAAGTCATATGAATTTTATTTTTAAATCTTGGGTCACTATGTTCAGTTATGGTAATCAGCTTATGGCTATATATGTCTCAGATATTGTTTTCAGCATGCAGTCTTTATTCTCATGATCTAATGATTTATATATATATATGCATGATTTCAGTTAACATTTACTAAGCATGTTTTACGTACCTTACATATTCAGTATATTCAAAGTACTAACCACATGCTTTATGCTATATCATTTCATTATATAGGTTTAGGTGATCTAGTTCAGTCTCGCCGATAGCTTGCTTTCCCTATCAGCTCAGTTCAGCTGTACCTAGGGTGAGTCCTCATTGTTTGAGGGCATTAATTATTTCAGTTTTTGTGATGTTAGTTTTTTTTAGACTTGGAGATAGCTGGGTTGCAGCATCTCATCAGTTAGTAGAGGCTTTCCAGACATAGACTAGTATGTTCATCTTGAGATGTAGCATTGTGATGTTACCATTCGATCTACGTTATGTTATTTAGACTTCCACTTATTCACATTTAAGTTGTCAATTTCCGCATTAATGTATTCTCTTTAGTTGCTATGATCATGCCAAGGGTCCACTCAAAGCCATTTATGGTTCTAGGTCCTGTGTCTCGATCCGGGGTCCCAGCTCAGGTCATGACAAACTTGGTATCAAAGAAAAGGTTTAGAGTGTCCTAGGGTGTTTGAAAGCCACATTGAGTAAAGTATTTTCAATGGGTGTGAAGCGCGCCACACTTATGGGGAAGAGACTACAAAGCATTTTAGGAAATTTCCCTTCTTTCATGATCTATGTCATACTATGAAGTATCTCTCTATCCTTCTAAATCATTGTATATGCGCTTGTAGAAATATGCCTCCACACTGAGTAAATGGTAGAAGGAATGGCAACGAAAATGGCCATGACAATGATAATGGAGATGGGAATCAGCAAGCCCCGCCAGAACCAGTAGATCCTTTGCTTGAGCAGGTCACTTATGCCGAGTTTAGAGTGGCATTTCAAATGTTGGTAAAAGCTATGACCGCTCAGGTCAGTCAGCAGGCAGTGGCCCATGTTCCTCAGAATGGGAATGCAACAACGACTAGAGTTCAATACTTTATCAAGATGAACCCACCTGAGTTCCTCGGGTCGAAGGTGGATGAGGACCCGCATAAGTTTATTAAGGAGGTGCAGAAGATCACCCAGATTATCAGGGTGACGGAAGAGAAAAGTGCAGACTTAGCCTCCTATCAAATAAAGGGGGTTTCTTACATATGGTATCGCTAGTGGAAAGAGAGTAGAGCCATGGGAGCCATCCCCATGAGTTGGGATGAGTTTGTGACTGCCCTCTTGGATAGGATCTTCCTTAGAGAGTTGAGGGAGGCAAAGGCAACGGAGTTCGTTAACCTGAAGCAGCACCATAGGACTGTCCAAGAGTATGCCTTGGAGTTTACCCGATTTTCCAAGTATGCACTGGAGATGGTTTCATATCAGAGGGCTTGTATGAGAAAGTTTGTGAATGGAGTATCAAATTTGCTGGTCAAGGAGTGCAGGATTGCTATGTTGAATAATGACCTAGATTTCTCGTGGTTGGTCATATACGCCCAAAAGATAAAGGCGGACCAGATGAAGGAGAAGTAGAGAGAGGCCAAGAGGGCCAGGATAGGGAGTTATGGACAGTTCCACAGAGGTCTAGTGGAGGACATCACCATCAGTCCCCTAGAGGTCGTCAGCCCCAACGCCATCATCAGCCAGTATTCCGTACAGACCTAGGTGTGATTAGAGGGGTACAACATCAAGCTCTAGAGGTGAGGGGAGCATATTAGGAGAGCCTAGCGTTCCAATTTGGGGGAGGTGTTATAAGAGGCACACCGGAGAGTGCTTAGCGGGTTCAGGCGTGTGCTTCGAGTGTGGGAAGCCCAAAAATCAACTTAGAGACTACCTTCAGCCAGACAAGGCCATAGTAGAAGCCGTGACCCAGCCACCAGTTCAACAGCTCCACCAGCACGATCAACTCAGCAGGGTGCATGCATTAGTACAAGTGGTGGCTAACATCAGAACATATCTTATGCACTATCATCTCGTCAGGAGTAGGAGGTCTCTCCCGATGTGGTCATTGGTATGTTACGCGTATTCCATCTTGATGTGTATGCATTGTTAGATCCATGGGCTACTATATCTTTTTTGACTCCTTATGTTGCTATTAGTTTCGGAGTCAGCCCCAAAATCCTATCAGAACCCTTCTCAGTCTCTACTCCAGTCAGTTTGTCTATTATAGTTCGATGGGTATACAAAAATTTCCCTGTCACGGTCCTTCAGAAAGTCACCTCAACTGACCTAGTGGAGTTATATATGACCGATTTTGATGTTATGTTCGGCAGGGATTGTTACATGAATGTTATGCCTTAGTAAATTGTAGGACCCATGCAGTAGAGTTTCAGTTTCTGGGTGAGCTAGTCCTATCATGAAAAGGTAGTTCAACTATGCATGTAGGCCATTTTGTTTCCTATATTAAGGCTAAATAAAGGTTGTGTGTACCATTTAGTTCGAGTTAAGGATACTACATCCAAGATCCCGACTCTTCAGTCAGTTCCTATAGTTTGTGAAGGTGTTTCCAGATGATCTACTAGGAGTCCCTCCCAAGCGGGAGATGGACTTTGGTATCGACCTTCTCCTTGTTATGCAGCCTATATCCATACCTCCTTACAGAATGGCCCCAGCTGAGCGAAAGGAGTTGAAAGAGCAGTTGAAAGATCTCATAAATAAAGGTTTCATGAGGCCTAGTAAATCCCCTTGGGATGCACCAGTTCTCTTTGTCCGGAAGAAGGATGGTTCCCTTAAAATGTGAATTGATTATCAGTAGTTGAACAAGGTCACAATCAAGAACAAGTATCCCCTCCCTAGGATTGATGACTTTTTTGACCAACTTAAGGGTGTTAAGTGCTTCTCAAAGATAGACCTCAGATCTGGCTATCATCAACTCAGAGTTAGAGAGGGTGACATCCCAAAGACAACCTTCAGGACCGGTATAGTCACGATGAGTTTGTAGTGATGTCTTTTGGACTAAGGAATGCTCCTGCATCTTTTATGGACTTGATGAATAGGGTGTTCAAGCTGTATTTGGATATGTTCATGATTTTCTTCATATGTGATAATACTTATATACTCTTGGAGCGAGGAGGAGCATGCCACTCATTTGAGGATTGTATTGTAGAGTCTTAACGATCGCCAGCTATTTTCTAAGTTCAGCAAGTGTGACTTTTGGCTGAACTCAGTAGCACTTTTGGGCCATGTGGTATCTAGAGAGGGTGTGCAGGTGGACTCTCGAAAGATAGAAGCAATGAAGAATTGGCCTAGACCAGTTAATCCTTCAGACATTAGGAGCTTTTTGGGTTTAGCTGGCTACTACAGGAGGTTTGTTGAAGGATTTTCATCCTTTGCAGAACCATTGACTAAGTTAACATAGAATAAGGTTAAATTTCAGTGGTCGAATTCTTGTGAGAAGAGTTTTCAGGAGTTAAAGACTCGACTCACTTCATCCTTTGTATTGACCCTACTAGAGGGAACGACTTGTTTTGTTATGTATTGTGATGTCTATAAGGTTGGTCTTGGTTGTGTATTGATGCAGCATGGTAAGGTCATTGCGTATGCCTCTATACAACTTAAGGCTCATGGAGAAGAATTATCTGATGCATGATCTAGAGTTGGCAGTGGTGGTGTTTGCATTGAAGATTTGGAGGCACTACTTGTATGGGGTGCATGTGGATGTATTCACGGACCATAAGAGCCTTCAGTATGTGTTCCTCATAAGGACTTGAATTTGCAGCAATAAAGATGGCTAGAGCTTCTCAAGGACTATAACATGAGTGTCCTTTATCATCCGGGCAAAGGCAATATAGTGGTGGATGCTCTTAGTAGGCTGTACATGGAGAGTATGTCTCACATTGATGATGGAAGGAAGAAGTTGGTGAAGGATGTGCATCGACTTGCTCGTTTAAGGGTTCACCTTGTTGACTCGACAAATGGTGGTTTCATGTTCAGAATGGGTTAGAATCTTCATTGTTGATTGAGGTCAAGGCTAGGAAAGACGAGGATCCTATCTTGGTAAAGCTAAAGGAAACTGTCCAGAATGAAAAGGTGGAGATCTTCTACCAAGAGGGAGATGGTGTAATCCGATACCAGGGTCGATTGTGCATGCCAGTTGTTGATGACCTGAGAGAGCGGATGTTGGGTGAGGCTCATAGATCTCAATATTCTATCCACCCAAGTGCCACCAAGATGTACCGTGACCTACGGGAAGTCTATTGGTGGAGTGGCATGAAGAAGGACATAGCTGAGTTCGTAGCTAAGTGTCCGAATTGCCAGCAAGTAAAGGTTTAGCATCAAAGACCTGGGGGTGTGCTTAGTATTCAAAGTGAGAAGATATTAATATGGACTTCATTACGGGTTTACCTCGTACACGCCGAAAATATGACTCCCTATGGGTGGTTGTAGATAGATTGACCAAAGCAGCACATATCTTACCGGTCAAAACTACCAATTCAGCTGAAGATTATCATCGATTGTACATTCAGGAACTGGTTTGGTTGCTTGAAGTTCCTTTGTCCATCATCTCAGATAGAGGCACTTATTTTACCTCACAATTTTGGAGATCATTTCAGAAGGGACTTGGTACCCAGGTCAAGCTTAGCAAAGAATTTCACCCGCAGACAGATGGTCAGGCCGAGCGAACCATTTAGACTTTTAAGTATATGTTGAGAGTGTGTGTGATTGATTTCAAGGGTAGTTGGGATGATCACTTACCTCTCTTCGAGTTTGCTTACAATAATAGTTGCCACTACAACATTCAAATGGCTCTATTTGAGGCTCTTTATGGGCGAAGGTGTAGATCACCTATCGGTTGGTTTGAAATAGGTGAGGCTACATTGATAAGGCTAGATTCAGTTCATGAGGACATGGAGAAAGTTCAGTTTATTAGAGAAAGGCTAAAAACAACTCAGAGTCATCAAAAATCTTATGCGGATGCTAGATAGAGAGAGCTTGAGTTTGAGGTTGATGATTGGGTATTTCTATAGGTGTCTCCTATGAAGGGAGTAATGAGGTTAGGAGAAAAGGGGAATCTTCGTCCCCGTTATGTTGGGCCATACAGGATTGTGAGACATATTGGTAAGGTGGACTATGAGTTGGAGCTACAAGCAGAGTTAGCTTTGGTGCATCCGGCGTTCCATGTGTCCTTGTTGAAGAAGTGCATCGGTGATCCATCTTTAGTTGTTCCGGTAGGGAACATTGGAGTGAGGGACAAACTTACCTATGAGAAGGTTCCAATTGAGATCCTTGATCATCGGTTTCGAAAGTTGAGAAATAAGGAAGTAGCTTCAGTGAAGGTTTTGTGGAGGAATTAGCTTATTGAGGGAGCTACATTGGAAGCCGAAGCAGATATGATAGCTAGATACCTGCATTTCTTTCCTTCTAGTTTTGTTCCAGCTTGAGGTATAAATTCCATCCTTAGAACTCGATTCAGTTTCATGTCAAGCTCATGCATGTTATTTCCTTTCATGTCTTAGAATATATATATGTTTTTTGAATTTAGTTCAGTCATATATTTTAGTCCGAAGTCAGTCACTCTATCAGTTTTCAGCTCTAGTTGTTTAGTTTTGAGATTTTAGTTATTTCCCTAGCCTTTTAGCATGCGTAATCTACATTCAAGGATGAATGTTCCCAAGGGGGAGATAATATAACACCTTAAAATTTCCTAAGACTAGATTCGGGATTGGAAATATGATCAGCAGAAAAACTTTGAAAAATATCTCAAAACGACTCATTGTACGGGTCGTGGGATTGAGTCAGTGGTAAGCTTCTATTGACAGGTCCTGGACAAATGAGCTAAGGTACGACCCACTGGTTAATGTGACGACTCGTAGTCACGAGCTGTGGTCAGTATCTGCAGGGAAAGAGCTTGGGATGATGTTACACCCTGTAAGTTTTTAATGTTTAAACGGCCTACTCATATGTTGGTTGAGAGTTTTAGAGTGCAATATGTGCGAGAAAAGGGCCAGGGGAAAGGTTGAACGAGCACGGAGTTGGCACTGCGCGGGAGAAGGCCGGGCCAGCTGCCCAAAGGGGATATGTGGCACTGGCCCCCTTCCTCTGCGTTGGGCTCCATGGCATGCCCATAAAACGGCACGTTGGGGTCTGTGCCATGTTTCCCTATCCACTGCCTCAAGTATATATAAGTTTCCCCCTTTGATTCTATTTCATTTCCAACTTATACATTCGACCAGCAGGGGAAAGATACAAAGGAAATCAATAATTTTCTTCCGTTTACGTTATAAAATGCTACCCAAATTCAAATTAACTTCGGGTATCAAAGTATAAGGCTACAAAGAGCATTACTATGGAGTTAGTTTCATAAAATTCGCCCGGCAAATCGTAGCCCCGCCTAGCTAAGGTTGTTGGAATTGCTTCAAACTAGTGTCAATACGATCACAGGCTTAAAGTAAGCATTTATCCCTTCTAGATTCTCGAGAAATTACGAGTTTTCGATTGTGTTTCTTCAAGTTGAAATATAGTTAATATTTATATATAAAGTTATCATTTTCTCCGAATTTAGTATCGAAATTAGCCTCATTCTTCCAATAATATGATTGCAGTTGAGAAGACCAGTTGAATATGAGCTAAAACTCCTTAGTTAATCAGTAATCGGCGAACGAGGTATGTTAAGGCAAATTCCTTCAGAAAATTAGTTCCTATAGCATTATAACTCAGTCTAAATCCTAGTAAGAGAATCAGAAGTACATTAATCATGAATAGTTGTTGTTATTAGCTGAAACTAGTATTCTACATTTAGCTGGGATTTGATTTGCCTATATAGCCCTCCATGACCAACCCCAGGGTTATTAGCTGTGTCGACGCCCGCCAAGGGCGAGATGACGTCGCTCCAGAAAGAGCGGCATGCTGTCTACGAGGGACGAAGATGGGGTCCTGGGTCCCCATAGAGTCTATTCCATGGATGGACTATTATTCATACACCGTATCGGCACCACACCCCCGACGAGCTTGGTGTCGGGGGTGCAGACATCATGAGTCCATTGGATTCGGACACAACTAAAGTCAGGAGCCAAGCGGGCTCAGTTTCAGACCCAGGAGACTAGCAGGACGACTATAGTTACCAGTATGACCCGTTATGACCTTGATAGGGGTATATAGATTGACGTGTACTCACCAGGGCTTATGGGAGCCCCAGGTGGGTTGTTCTGTGCTGGTTGTACCTTCTAGCTTATGAGGGCCAGGTAAGCTTGTTGTTTGCTTTAGTTATCGCCTTACATACTCGGTACATGTTGTACTGACGCCCTTTCTGGGGTGCTACATTACCTGCTTGTAGGTATCAATAGACGAGGAGCAGGTCCCTCGTAGCTTTCAGCCAACATCACAAAGCAGTTAGCTCCCTTCTTCCGGAGCTTCTAGATAGAAGGTTTATCTCTTTTGTTTGTACAGTTCATGGGTAGGTCGTGGCCTTGTCCCGACCATCATATTATTCCCAGAGGCTTGCAGATTGTTCTATTTCCCTGTAGTTAGCTGTTGTTAGCCGTGTACGGTCTATATGTGTTTAAGTTTGCATGTTGGCCATGTGGGGCGTCCACCTTCCCCTCAACTTATCAATCTTCCACTTCTCAGCTATAAGAACGTCTCCATCATTTCACTAACACAGTCACTACCCTCACATTTCCTTTCTCTGCTACACATCCCCTGAAGTGCCATTGTTGAAAGTTGTCAACCTTTTAAAGCTCAAGTGTGCAGGCATTCCGATATTGGGGTAAATCTTTCTTGCCCGTGTTATGATTTTATCAATGGTTATTAATTCTTTCAGTATTAATACTTTCCTTTCCTTTCCTATTGGATTCATGAAAAAGCTCTATTTATTGAAATGAATGGGAAATATGTGTTATATTTGTGTGAATTCTAAATGGGTGAAGGCTGAGTAACCCAATCGGAATTAAATGCAATGTTTTTGCCCGATGATAGGCTGGGTGACGTCATTCTTAAGGGAAAATCATCATGTGATTTCGTTTAAGGTGTAGTAGTGTTATTTCCACCAAGCTTTGTGTGGGTGTTTGTTAATGGGTGCCTTTGAATTGTTTAAATTTAATTTGGGGGCGATGAGATTCAGAGTTTCGCTGATCGACTTCGACAAACCGCCAATGGAACGCCAGTCCACTTTTAGAAATGGCTTTAGGACACTGAGTGGATCATGCGTTACATCAGCGGTTCAAGAATTAAGATGGGTGACTCGCTGCCCAATCACTGGTACACTCTTAGTTTGACCAGTTTTCTATTCCACAGTGGCGAGCCAGCGGCTGTCCGCGGGTTCCTCCTGTGACTGGACGGTGCTTCGCCGATGCTGTGGTTCTTTATATGATGTTTTCTTATCTTTATTTCTCAATTCACCCCTAGAATATTTTTTATTATTTTAGTTTATATCTAGAATAGCCGTCACTAACATCATCCTTGCAAAAATACCATGTTTTCATCCAGAAATACAGGAAAGGGAAAGGCCCCCCCTTCATCTTCTAGAAAGAGAAAGGGCAAAGCAAAGGCCGCTCCACCGCGTGCCAACACTAAGGAAGCAATCATCTTTTGCGTCCCAAACATGCAAGAGCATTATGTCATCTATCAAGGCTGATCCATCACAGTGGAGAAGTAGTTTGATTTAGTGGGATTGAGCGGTGATCTTCCCAACATCACCACCCAATTCACAACCCGAAAATGGCATGCATTTGCCAATCCTCTCCTGTCTTACTTCCCCATCTTGGTTTTCGAATTATATGCCTCTTATCAAGCCCGACAAGATAGCATGCTGCATAGGGAAAAAGTTGATAACTTCCCATGCCTACTTTTAGTTATGCTAAGGGGAGTGGAAGTCGACATCACCCCGGCTGCCATTAACTCCCTATTTTGCGATAATGAAATTGGATACGATATAGAGTACATGGCCCGGGTAGCTGATATGAAATACCAATTTTCTGGGTTAACCCAAATTATTGCTGTTGACACTCCTCTTTGGGCCTCCATGGGTGGCAAAATCTCTCACCACGATTTGAAGTTCGAGGCTAAGCTGTGGTTGGATTTCATTTGTGGCCGTATCATCCTCTCTTAGAATGAGCAAAGTGTCAGTTTGTAAACCGCTATTCTCATTTCCTGAATCATGACTGGAGTCCCCATCAACTTCAGGGAGATTGTCGCCCAACAAATGAAGAGAAATGCACGATAGTCTAGCACTTCCATGACCTATGCTGTCCTTATTTCCCAGTTTTGCTCCTAAGGTGGAGTGCCTCTGTTCGTAGAAGAAACCCCTTCCGCTTCTTTAGGAGTGATAGACATTGACCGGAGAGAGGTGCCGAGGAACCTGTAATGAAAAGAATAAGGTACAAACTTGTGGAGTCACTGAGGGATCCCTTACCCATGGGAAATTGGACCAATCACCACAGGCCCCAGAGGTGAATGTGCCCCAACCCAAAATGTCTGGCCAAGCTTTACGTGACATGCCTCAGTGGGGAGCATCTCCCCCTCCGCAATCCTCTCAACCAGGTGGTCTCCACAGACTTGTGGAAATGACCAACTCTCACAAGAGCCAACTCTAGAGATTGGCTAAGAGCCTCCCTGCACTCATTGCTCAAAAAATCAAAAAGGAGCTCAAGTCTTTATATGATAGTGACACTACACAATGCAAAAGGGTGGATGTGGTTGAAGAGGCTGTTACCTCCCTCTGAACTGAGGTGCAAGAGTGGAAGAATTGGACTTTAACAGAAGCCGGATATGAGTGCCCTGGATGCTGCAATAGCTACTCCTTGCTCAGTTTGGGGCCCTATTGGTGATCTCTTCTAGGGTATGGAAGATGATTTTGCTAGGTTAGGTGAGGCCACTGGCGGTGGTGCAGGTGATACGGACGCTGACGATGAACAAGAATGACCCGCTCAGGGAGTTTCTTGTCCCTTTGCCTTTTGCATACACACATTGGGGACAATGTACTCTTTTAAGTGGGGGAGGGATGAGCGTAGTTGATGATGGGGTCATTGATGGATGTTTTCTTTGGATGTTTTCTCTTTTTGTTTGAAATTGATTGAGTAGAGCCCTTATCGGGTTGTTGTGTTTGATGATTGATGATTTCCCTTGCCGGGATTGTCTAGTTTTGTAAAAAAAGAATGAATGATTTTTTTAGTTCTTTATGGGTGATGGTTAGTAATTAAATGGGGTCTTTGCTTTAAATTGTGAATTTTTGCATGAAATGACCCAAAGTCTACTTTTTTTTTTGCCTTTGTAAATAGTAGTGTAGTAATCAAAACTCCGAAGGGTTTCTTTAGACCACAGTTCTTTCCCAAGGAGCACTCTTTTGTTTATGCTTTTGTTTTGTTTTATTTTCTTTGTCGAATCGGGTTGGCATTTTCTGATCATAGACTAAGTGGCGACATTCTTAAGGGAAAATATCATGTTGTTTTGAGTCTCTTATTATGTTGTTTTGATAGGCACTATCGAAAATAAGTGTTGAAATGAAATTTTAAAATGAAGGCATGAAAATGAAGATAATGAGCAAAATGTTGACACAATAACATAACATTCCTCGTCATACGATGTAAATTCTTTGCTTGACTTATGAGTTTGCTTGCTTTGATGTCCTAACTTGAATTCTTGTGATGAGAATGACTCTTGTGGACCCTTTAAGGGTAATGCCTTGTGTAATGAGGAATTCTTGATGAGTCTCATGCATGACTTCTTGTCTAGAACTTACCCCAAATATGACTCAAGGAGAAATTCTAGATGTAGTTGCGCTGAGAACATGATTTTACGCTTTCCTTTGTCTAACCACTTCACCCATATACCCTCCTTGAGCATTGATCCTTGTCAGCCAAAGTTGAGCCTTAGACCCTTTTTTTGTCAACCACATTACAAGCCTTATGACCATTCCTAATACCTCTCTTTTGAACCCATCCTCCCTAAATGCTAGTGATAAGATAGTAATAAATGAGTCTTTAAGCCTCAGAAAAAGGGAGTGATAAAAAAATGAGAAATGAGGCAAAAGCCTAAGTTTGGGGTGTGCAAAAAGGGAAAAATAAAAATTTCAGTTTGAGGTAGCACCACATTTTGTCAAAATGCATAAAAGGATAAATTGAAAAGATAAAAACATTTTGTGTGAACCGGTGCTTCCTCTTGAGGTGATAAGGATAGTTGTGAACGACAAAGGGGTTATAAGGAGGGTTATTGAGAAATGAAAGTTAGAAACAATGAAAGACGTGAAACAAAGTGAAGCCAGTGGAAGGATTTGATGGGAGGTATGTTCACAAAAAGCATTAGGGAGGATCTAGTTCCTACAACCAAATTTTCATCCTACCCTTAACCCAAGCCTACATCATAACCCGCAATCCCTAAATGATTGTAATTGCAACTACTCTACATTAATGGTGAATTACATTAAGGGAAAGCCTATGGGTCAAGTGTGTGGATGAAGACTTCCTTTGGGAGAGTAAGTGTGATTATATCTTCCAAACAATCCCTTGTGTGCATTCAATGATTACATGACAAAAGAATAGGGATTCTTATTTCGGTGAGTGGCATCATCCCTTTTTGAGGATACAAGGGCATTCAGAATTAATGTGTGAATAGGCATGAGAAGTGTAAATTCTAAGGAAAGCTTTGAATGTGCACTGATTGTGACTTGAGATGCTATGTGTATTTCATGGTTGAGCGATGCCCTTGTTTTACTAAATAAATACTTTCATGAACCTTGTTGGTGAAAAGTGGTAGCCTATTAAAATATCTTTATTGTTTTGGTTTTTTGGGGATTTACTTCTCTTTTTTGTTGAGATTGGTGAGTATTTTCTTGGGTTTTCATAGCTCAGGTGATTAGTGATGTTTAATTTTGGGTAGAAGTGGCATGCTTTTCAATGAATGAGAATCGCATTACTTGAGGACAAGCAATGGTTCAAGTTTGGGGGTTAGATGAGTTGGTAATTTACCAACTCATTACACTCTTAAGCTTGAGTTTTTTCTTAGTTTTTGATTTGATTATATGGATTTTATGCGCTTTTTGACTTCGTTGTGTGAAGATTCCTAAATATGTAGAAAAGATCAAAAATGGAGCAAAAAGAAGGAAGTGAGAGCAAATCGGTAGTTCACCGATGAAAATCGACAAAACGCTGGTCAAAGGACGATTATCACTACCTCTAAGGAAAAATGCCACCGGAAAAATGTGATTTGCCAATGGAGACTCGCTAGTCCAGTCACCAAAGGACCCGATTTTATAGAATGAAGAGCAAAGACTCGGCGGTTGACGGATTAAGATCGGCTAAATGCCGGATGAACCCCCAATGCTCACTGGAGTTTAGTGATGGCTCAGATAATATATCCGATGGTTCACATATTTGAACCGGCGAATCGCCAATGCCTCTACCAATTCCAAAACGATGCCCAGAGGTAAAATTATCCTGTATGGTAAAAGAGAGAGTAGATGCCCTATTTTCCTAGATATAAATTCTAGAGAAAGTACTGTGTACTAGAGCATATAGAGACCAGAGCATATCACATCATCTTTTGCTTTCTTAGCTTTAGAACATTCTCTTAGTAGAGAAAAGGAGATTTTTATTGGTAGACTTTGAAAAGTACTCTTCTCTACTACTTCTTCTTAATAGTAAGGTACAACCATTGTTGGAAACTATTTGTGAATTTGATTTTACTACCTTGTTATTAAATTCAATGAGTTTATTGATGAATGTGCTTTTGAATTTCTTAATCATGTGTAGCTTAATCATTAACTAGAGGTGTGTGATGATCAATACTTAATTGGAGTGGGTATTGCTAGAGTCATCTTCATATTGTTTAAATAAGTGTAAATATGTTAGATTCTCTTCAATTTATAAAGGAAGATCCATTGAGTATGATGTGAGTTTATTTATTCTTACCTGATTATTGCTTGTAAAAGAATAATTAAGTATCAGAAGAGATTTTAATATTGGGTATGGATGAGAGATTGTGAAATTGGGCTAGAAATAGCTAAAATTGCAGTTTCACTCCTTATTAGTAGCTAATAGCTAGAAATTAGTGCATCTACTAATCCAAATCTTATCGGGTTGAGCTAAATAGTGGCTAGAGGTTTGACAAAACTCTAGTAAGAGGTAGTTATAAGGCTGAAAAGCTGTAATTACCCATTTCTCAAGACTATTTACAGTAATTAAACTTATAATATGACCTAGAATGTCCCTATCTAGTTAGTATATCATCTACACCACACCTCTAGTCTTTCACATTCTTGTTGACAACCTTTTTAATTTTGCTATTTTGTTCAACCAAATTACCAAATATAATCCACTACAAATTCCAATCCCTCCAATTTATTTGTTTTTATGTTAACTCGACGTGGTGCCTGCTAACTTCAATTTCTCAATCAACACTTGTAACTATCATTCACTAGTTCTTGTGGGATTCGATCCCGACAACTGTCAAGTTACTTGTTTTGATACTTCGGTTGTGTATATTTTTTGTATGAAGGATATATTTTTGATGTTATCACCTTTCTAGATCGGTTCTTGCCTCGTGAGATGAGGGAGACTAAAGCAGTGGAGTTCGTGAAGCTAAAGCAAGTGAATATGATCGTCTAGGAGTATGCTTAGGTGTTCACCCGTTTGTCCCAGCTTGCACCAATGCTAGTGGCTGATCAGAGGGCTTGGGTGAGCAGGTTTGTACATGGAGTGGCAGACTACCTGCATAAGGATTTTAGGATCGCCATGATTCATCGGGATATTAATTTTCCCCGAATAGTTTTACACGCCTAGCAGATAGAGGCGGTGCATCTGAGAGAGAGAGAGGCCAATAGGGAAAGGATAGATAGTTATGCATTCTCTCAATAGAGATCGAGAGGCGGACATCACCAGCAGTCTCATCATAGGCCATTAGCTCCAGCACCATCATAAGCTAGTGCCCATCCAAACCTAGAGGTGACCAGAGAAGTAGGGCCTCAGGTTCGAGGGACCCGAGGAGCATGCACACAGAGCGCACCTTTCTGGGCTGTAGGAAGTGTGGCAAGAGTCATACAAGAGAGTTCATGTTGGGATCGGATATCTGTTATAGGTGCGGTAGATTGGGCCACATGCACCGAGAGTGTCCCTTGACTAGACAGGGTGATGGTAGAGGCCGTGCTCAAGCTACCAGATCAGCAGCAGCACCAGCACGCCCGACTCAGTAGGGGGCACCTACTATATAGGTGGCAGATAGAGCCAAAACAGAATTTATGCCCTTGCCTTTCGCCATGAGCAGGAGACTTCACCAGATGTGGTTACCGGTATGCTACGAGTATTCCACCTTGATGTATATGCATTGTTAGATCTATGGGTTACATTATCTCTTGTGATGCCCTCTTTAGCTAGTAGTTTCGGATTCAGTCCTGAAAGCTTATCAGAACCCTTCTCAGTATCTACTTCAATTGGTGATTTAGTTATAGCTAGACGAGTGTATAGAAATTGCCCAGTCACAGTCTTTTGAAAGTCAGCTCAGCAGATTTAGTAGAGTTAGCCATGACCGATTTTGATGTTATCCTCAACATGGATTGGCTATTTGCATGCTATGCCTCAGTCAATTGTAGAACCCGTGTAGTAGAGTTCAAATTTCTGGGTGAGCCAGTCTTAGAGTAGAAGGGTAGTTTAGTTGTGCCTGTTGGTCGTTTCATTTCCTACCTTAAGGCCAGAAAGATGATTTTCAAGGGTTGTGTGTACCATCTAGTTAGGGTTAAGGATGCTATGTCTGAGACCTCAACTATCCAATCAGTCCCAGTAGTATGTGAATATCTAGAACTGTTCAAAGATGATTTACCGGGAATCCCTCTTGAGTGGGAGATTGATTTTGGTATTGACCTTCTTCCCGATATGCAACCTATATCTATTCCTCCTTACAGAATTGCTGCAGCTGAATTAAAGGAGTTGAAGGAGCAGTTGAAAGATCTTTTGGACAAGGGATTCATTAGACCTAGAAAATCCCCATAGGGTGCACCAGTTCTCTTTGTCCACACGAAGGATGGTTCTCTTCGTAAGTGCATTGATTATCGACAATTGGACAAGGTCACCATTAAGAGCATGTATCCTCTCCCCAAGTTTGATGATTTTCTTGACCAGCTTCAGGGTGCTAAGTGCTTTCGAAAGATAGATGTCAAGTCCGCGTACCATCAGCTCAAGGTTCGGGAGAGCGATATTCCGCAGAAAACTTTCAAGACTTAGTATAGTTATTACAAGTTTGTAGTTATGTATTTTGGACTATCGAATGCTCATGCAGATTTTATGGATTTGATGAATATGTTGTTCAAGCTAAATGTGGACATATTCGTGATTGTGTTCACAGATAATATCCTTATATACTCTCGGAGCGAGGAAGAGCATGCCATTCATTTGAGGGTGGTGCTACAAACCTTGAAGGATCATCAGTTGTGTGCTAAATTCAGTAAATGTGAGTTTTGGTTGAACACAGTGGCATTTTTGGGTCATGTGGTGTCATGTGAGGGTGTTCAGGTAGACTCTCAAAAGATAGAGGTGGTGAAGAATTGATCTAGACCGCTGAATCCTTCAGATATTAGGAGTTTCTTGGGTTTAGCTTGTTATTATCGGAGATTTGTTGAAGGGTTTTCATCTATTGTAGCACCAGTGACCAAATTGACTCAAAAGAAGGTGGAGCTTCAACGATCGGAGGCTTGTGAGAAGATCTTCCAAGAGTTAAAGACTTGACTCACCTCAGCACCGGTGTTAACCCTACCCGAGGGTACCGATGTGTTTGTGGTATATTGTGATGCTTCGAGGATTGGCCTTGGTTGTGTATTAATGCAGCATGGTGAGGTTATAGAATATGCCTCCAAGAAGTTAAAGGTTCATGAAAAGAATTACCTGACTCATGATCTCGATTAGTGGTGGTGGTATTAGCCTTGAAGATTTGGAGACACTAGTTGTACGGGGTCCATATAGATGTGTTTACGGACCACAAAATCCTGCAATATGTGTTTACCCAGAAGGATCTAAACCTACGCCAAAGGAGGTGGTTGGAGCTACTCAAGGATTATGATATGAGTGTCCTTTACCATCCGAGCAAGGATAATATGGTGGCAGACGCTCTTAGTAGCCTTTCTATGGAGAGTGTGCCCCATGTAGATGAGGAGAGGAAGGAGCTGGTGAAGGATGTGCATCGGCTTGCACGGTTGGGTGTTCGTTTGGTTGATTCGACCGATGCTGGTGTTATTGTTCATAATGGATCAAAATCACCCTTGGTGACTAATGTAAAATCTAGACAAGACGAGGATCCTATCTTGGTGAAGTTAAAGGAAGTTGTTCAGAATTAGAAGGTAAAGGTCTTCTCCAAAGGGGGAGATGTGTGCTCCAATATAAGGGTCGTCTATGTGTTTCAAATGTTGATGAATTGAGAGATCAGATGTTGCATAAGGCTCATGGTTCCAGATATTCCATACATCCAGGTGCCACCAAGATGTACTGTGACCTACGGGAAGTCTATTGGTGGAATGGCATGAAAAGGACATTGCAGAATTTGTGGCTAAGTTTTCGAATTTTCAACAGGTGAAAGTGGAGCCTCAATGACTAGGAGGTAGGCTTCAAGAAATCAGTATTCCTACTTGGAAGTGGGAGGAGATCAATTTGGTCTTCATCACAAGGTTGCCTCGCACTCGTCGACAGTATGACTCCATTTGGGTGTTTGTGGATAGGTTGACCAAAGCAGCTCACTTTCTACTAGTCAAAACGATCAATTCAGCAGAGGATTATGCTAAGTTGTACATTCGAGAGCTAGTTTTGTTCCATGGAGTGCCCTTGTCCATCATATCAAACTTAGTTTACCTCCCAATTTTGGAGAATGTGTCAAAAGTGACTAGGTACTTAGGTCAAGCTTAGCACAACATTTTACCCACAAATGGATGGTCAGGCAGAGTGAATGATTCAGACTCTCAAGGACATCTTGAGAGCATGTGTGGTTGACTTTATTGGTAGTTGGGATGACCATTTGCCTCTTATTGAGTGTGCGTATAACAACAGCTACCATTCCAGCATTCAGATGGCTCCGTTTGAGGTTCTGTATGGGCAGAGATGCAGATCGCCTATTGGTTGGTTTTAAGTCAGTAAAGCTGCACTGATAGGACTAGATTCAGTTCATGAAGCTATGGAAAAATTTAAGCTTATACGGGACAGGTTGAAAACAACTCAGAGTCTCCAAAAGTCCTATTTGGATGTTAGGATAAGTGAACTTTAGTTTGAAGTCGATGATTGGGTGTTTCTAAAGGTGTCTCCCATGAAGGAGTGATGAGGTTCGGAAAGAAAGGGAAACTCAGTCCCTGTTATATTGGCCCGTACTGGATTGTGAAACGGGTTGGCAAAGGTAGAATATGAATCGGAGTTGCCCTCGGAATTAGCTTCAGTCCATCCAGTTTTCCATGTATCACTCTTAAAGAAGTGTTTGGGTGATCCATCTCTAGTTGTTATGGTGGAAAGTGTCGTTGTGAAAGGTACCCTTAGTTATTAAGAAGTTCTGGTGGGGATACTGGATCTTCAGGTTTGAAGGCTAAGAAACGAAGAAGTAGCTTTAATCAAGGTTTTATGAAGGAATCAACAGGTTGAGGGAGCTATGTGGGAAGCTGAAGCAGATATGATGGATAAATACCCACGTCTATTCCCTTCCGACTCAGTTTCAACTTGAGGTATCGGTTTCCTCCTTAAATACACTATTCGCTTTCATGTGTAGCTCATGTACCTCTGTTTCTTTCACGTTTATGAATGTACGTGTTATTTGGGAATTCAGTTCAGTTATGTAGTTCAAATCAGAGTCAGTCACTCCGTTAGTTTTCAGCATGTATGTTCAGCATTTGAGAATGATGATTGAATTTCTCTGCTTTTCTGTATGATTATCAACATTCGAGAATGAATGTTCCTAAGGGGGAGATATTTTTATACCCCGAAAGTCCTAATATTAGACCCGAAAGTTGAAAGAAAAAAAATAAGAATTTTAGCACCAGGTCACAAGACGAGTCGTCTAGTGACCCGTCAGGAATCCCACGAGTCATTAAGTGACTCGTGGGGAGAGGCTAGGACTTGGATTGAAACTTGGAATGTTGAAGTGACCACGGGTGTGACCACGAGTCGTGGTCAACACCACGGTTCGTCTGTGAGCCGTGGCCAAGAGTTGGATGAAAGTTGGAATATTTGGTCAGTAGACCTAACAGATTGGTCACTGCGACTCATCGGGTACACCTCAAGTTGTAGTTTTCCTCGTGGTAAACTTAAGCAGATTTTTTGGCAGTATTCAAGACGAATGCAGACCATGAGTCATGGCCAAGGACGACGACTCGTCCAATCCCGACGACTCGTCCAGTCCCTCGTTTGGACTGGCAGTCTGTTTTTCCCTGCGAGTTTATTAAGTGCTTTTCTGGTATTCCTATATTCCTAAGGCCTAAACTACATCATTTTAAGGTCATAATGGAGTGTTTTAAGAAGCGTTAAGTCATTCTAAGCCTATCCTAATTCATGCATGCAAGTTTAAAAGTTTGAGAGGTGATCAGGGCTTGTTCTTCAAAGTTCTTCCTCAATTCTTCCTTGGATATTCAAGGAATTTGTGAAATCAGGTCTACTCATATGTGTAAGGCTATGAATGGGTGCAATAGTCCACACCCATGCCCAATTCCCTTTCAATTCATGAAAGTTCTAATTGTTGAATTTATGGGCTTTTTACTCAATGTGTGAATTCTCTAAGTATCGATCATGGTTACGATCCAAGCGTGTTTGTAAAGTTGTTTCATGATATATGTGCAGATTTTGTGACTATTTTAAATATAAATTTATAGATTTGATTTTTAAATCCAATTATGCCCAATTATGAATGTTTATGAAAAGTCAAGCTACGATTTTATTAAGATCTTGACCTTAACTAGCTAAATTGTGATTCATGCTTTATGATTCGATTTCTCTCAGGTACTTATCATGGATTTATGAAATGTCAAGTTTATACATGTTTACAAGTATGCATGTATTTCATGATTTATAGATTTATGATTCTTGGCCAATTCATGGGCCCTTGTTCATGGCTAAACATTTATTTTAAATGGGTATCAATGATGTTGTTATTTAATTGTCTATCAACATCATGAATGATGTTAAGGTTACTATACGAGCCTAATATGCATGTTTTTTGGGAGCAGTGTCTAGCACAGAGTAGCCCGACGTTCAAAGGACTACGCCTTTGTCTCAGAACTACGTGCCACCGTAGGTTTATATATATACCAATATTAATGGATCCCCTCTTCGTGATATCACATACTGCACGTCCCTTGCCTGGCAAGCCTGGGACGACTATGCCCACATGAGTGAGATAGTTGGGGCATCATGTAAGGCTCTACCATGATGGTGTCGGTTATGATGAGTCCTCACATTGTTCCTCATGATTTATGCATGGTTATGTTTATGCACATTGGCTCAAGTATTGTTTAATAAAGTTTTTCACTTATGATTATGATTTTGAATTATTTATGAATGTTTTGAAAACCTTGAGCCTTATTGATCTTGGACAGAATTATATGCCCAAGTGATACTCAAATGCTTCATTTCGTCTTGTTTATCCATCGATATTTGTACATTCTCATGTGATTTGTAGTTAAAAGGTGAATTTATATTAACCAACATGATTAGTGTTGTTTTTTAGGAAAAATGTAATTTTAGGAAGCTAAGATGCATGTTGGGTGAAATTGGGAATGGACTCGGAAGCGAGCAGTGGAAAAGGCCAAGGAAATGCAGCAAATTAAGGGGCTCCACGATGGAGCCGTGTAACGCTGCCATCGCGGAGGCCTTCTGCCCCGGATGATTAAAATAGGCCAAGTTCCAGAGAAGGTCCGCGTTGCCTCCGTGGCACGTTGGACATAATTACCTGGAACATGTAATTCCAGTGAAGGTCCGCGTTGGAGCCGTGGCACGTTGGCCAAACCCCTCATTGCACGCCATGGAACGTTGAGGAGTAAGAGCTGGAGGATCGGATTCCAGTACGGGTCCGCGTTTGTGGCGTGTCACAGAGGCAGTGCTCCGCGATGCACTCCGTGACACGTTGCTTGTTATTCCGGGAAAAATTCCCACAAGTATAAATAGCACAGTTAGGTTTATTTTTAAGGAGGCTGAATTAGTTGAGCAAGGACGTGGGTTACAGGCAGCTGAGGGGACGGAAATCATAGGGTTCTTCTCTATCTCTTTCTCCTTTATTTGAATTGTTTGTATGATTTATACTCATTTGATGATGTTTAATCTACAATTGAGTGGCTAAATTCACTTCTTGCTAAGGTTAAGAACATTTGTAGTGGAATGAAATTATTGATCATCTTGGTTCTTCATCTTTTATTCCATGGTTGTTCTATCAATTCTTGTTCTTACTGCATTAATGTTTGGCCAATGTTAAAGTACATCTAACAGATCCGGTTTTCGCTCGAAAGAGAAAGAAATTGGAAAGTTGTGAATTGGTAGGATATGATCTCTTCTTGGTTTGGGAAAATTGAGAATTGATTTACCTTTAGAATAGAAATATATCTGAAAGTCGTATTAGTCAATTAAGGAATCAGTTTCATATGGCTAGAACTTGAATTTCTTCTTATCACAGAAATGTAGGTGGAAGGTTCATGATTCTTAAGTTGGGTTAAATACGAGAGTTTTAATCCATAGGCAATAATTCTTGACTAGCAACCGAAGGAAAGATTAACTGACTTGTATCAATAAATTTCTTCCATGCATGTTATTTTAGCCTCAGCATGCTTATTACTATAGTTCAGACTCAATTTGTACATTTGTTTTAAATTAGTATAAATTAGGAAACAAACTCCCAAAATCTTCTTGAAACAGTTGTCTGCATTATTAGAGTTAGAGTTTATTAACGCTTGATTTGATTATTACCTTGGTCTAGTCCCTGTGGCATCGATACTTGGCTTACTTTAGCCATTTTACTACTTGTTCGACCACGTGCACTTGCGTGTAGACATTTAAAAATACCGAACACTTATGCTTACATTATGATATCTATATTATGGGCATGTCATCATACTCTTTTGAACTCTTACGTATTTTAACTGTCCATTTTTACATACCTTGCATACTCGATATATTCCACGTACTGACCGCGCACTCTATACTATATCATTTCATGATATAGGCTCCGATATCCAGACTCCGTCCCACCACTAGTCAAACTTTTGGAGTTAGCACCTCTCAATTTCAGTTAGTGAGTCCTCATCTTACGAGGGTCCTTCTTACCAGTTGTATTATGTCTTTTCAGTTTGTAGGTTTTAGTGAGTTAGTTGGGGTCTTTTCCCATCAACTCGTCCGTATTAGAGGCTTTTCGGACATAGTTGTGTTTCAGCTTTAGATTTGTGCATGTAATCAGATGTTGTGTTTTGGTTAGATTTCCTTTATGTTATTTATGACGATCTTCAAATTATCTATGATTGAATTAGGTGTATGTTCATTCCATGGGTTAACTTGGAGCCTCTCGGAGTTTCTTGTCTCGTGTCTCAATCGGGGCCTATGTTCGGGTCGTGACATGACCCCACCTTTAGCAGTAGATCTGGAGGAAATTGGTTTTTTTATGTTCCTCTTCTTTTGAAGAGTAATGTTGGTAGACGGAGAAGCTTTCTTTGGTGAAGCAATAGAAGCATGGCCTCTTTTCTTCAACGTTGTTTGAGAAATGCGACGAGTAGAAGCTAACAGATCAATCATAAAGTCGACTGCTTGGGTCTTAGAAGATCCCTTGGACAAGCCTATGAAAAGATAAAATATGTTAGATTTAAAATCAAAAAAGAAAGAGACACGATGAGGGAAAATGTAACACCCTAAAATTTCCTAAGATCAAATCCTAGACATGAAGTAGAAAAACTAAAGTTTTAGCACAGGACGGACTGTACAATGAGTCGTGGTATGGAGCTCTGGTCCTTGGTAAGTGTTGTGGTGAAGAGGGTTTTGATAAATGTTTAGGATTTTTTCAGTGAATATGAGTCTCAATATGAGTGGTAATGAGGTGGTACGAGCCGTAGTAACCATCCGTGACATGAAGATTAGAGAATAACCGATTTGGCTTTAAGAGGTAGGAGCACATATAACAGTAAATAGGATCTTGGTACGACTCGTACTACCTGTCTGTGTGAGGAGACCCAGAGAGTGATCAACATGGCCCCAGTGACCACGAGAGTAACCACGAGCCATGGTAGGGTATCACGTTCCATGGTACGACCCGTGGCACTAGACAGACAGATTTTTTATGCGAGTTTTCAAGTGTATTTTCATAACTTTCTATGCTTTTAACTCCTAAAAAGGCCATTGTGGTTTTCCTAATGGGGGTATTTAAGGGTTAAACTTATCCTAAACTCCTATTCTACTCCCTAAACACCGTAGATTGAAATCAAGCTCTTAAGGGATTCTCAAGGAAGCTAGGGTTCCTCTTCTCCAATTCTCTTGGGTCTCAAGTTAAGTGAAGACCTCATCAAGCCCAGGTATGTGGGATCATGAATGGGGGATTTCTTCCACCCTTATGCCCAATATCAACTATGACTTCATGAAATTAATTCTTCCATGTCTCCAATTATGATTTTCATGAATTTTTAGGAATAGACGTTTTATGCAAAAACTCTATGATCGATTATGAAATTGATTCTCTCATGATTCTACTTATGTTTTATGTTTATGATTATATTATTTCTATGAAAAGATCTCATGATTATCTATTTTCAAGCTAGCATGATTTACTCAAGTATATATGAATCTCATGAATATCAAACTTATGTATCATTGCTATATTTTCAGAATGTGTTTTCATCGCTAGTTCATTTATGTCAAGGAATTTATTAGTTGATCATGTTCTTAAACTAACCCATGCAAAATCCCATGTTTCAAGTATGATTATGAGCACTATGTATGTTTTAGAATTAGTATTTAACATCGAGTAGGCCGAGGTTTAGTGCACATAGGTCTCAAATCTACGTGCCTCCATAGAATAAGGGGTGGTCCTCGCCAGTCGTGGTGATAGCCAACTACTCGTAGTATGCGTCGTAATGACTGGAGAGGAAACTTTTAAGTGCAATTTCTTAAGGGTATTTTCATAAATTTATATGCTTTTAACTCCTCAACCAGGTCATTTTGGGTTTCCTGAGAGGGGTATTTAAGGGTTAAACCTAGCCAAGACTTGCATTCTATTCCTAAACACCGTAGATTGGAGGTCAAGTTCTCAAGAACTCTCAAGGCTAACTAGGGTTCCTCTTCTCAATTTCTCTTGGGTCTCAATCAAGTGTCACGAACTCTTCAAGCCAGCTATGTGGGATCATGAATGGGGGATTTCTTCCACCATGATGCCCAAATCACAAGTCTAATTTCATGAATTCAATTCTTCAAGTCTCTAATTATGGTTTTCATGAATTTCAAGAGTTAGACCCTTTTTGATGCAAAACTCTATGATCTCTTATGGATTTAATTCTCTCATGATTCTACTTATGATTTCTAAGAAAAACTCTCATGATTTTCTATTTTCGAGTTAGCATGATTTTGCTCAAGTATGTACGAATCTCATGAATATAAAGTTTTTGTATCATGGCTGACTCTTGAACATTGTTTTCATGGCTAGTTAATGTGTGCTTAGGAATGTATGAACTCATCATGATTTTAAACTAGTCCATGCAAAACCCATGTTTCATGTTATGAGCACTATGTATGTTTTGGGAGTAGTATTTAACACCGAGAATGCTAAGGTTCAGCGCACCTAGGTCTTAGACCTACGTGCTACCGTAGGATAATTGGTCCTCACTAGTAGAGAGTGTCTCCCTTGAACCTAGCCTAAGGTTCTTTCCAATTGAGATTGCCTCCCTTACGCTACTGGGCTCATGAGTGATATCATTACTTCATGGTTCTTACCCTTGGCAAGGTATGAAACCCTCCCAACCTGGGGCACAAGTTGGGCTCCATGATGTTCACTTGGAGTATGTCGGTTGTGAGAATCTTCCACTGTTCCACATGTTTCATACTTTTTCATGTCCATGCTTTATGATTCCATGAATTATAGTATTCTTGACCTATTGGTTAGTTTATACGTTTTACTTATGATTTAGAACATCTTAAGCTTTTTGATTTTGTTTTCCAAATCTTGGGTCATTATACTTTAGTTTATGATGAAAAGCTCATGTTTTATGCCTAACTCACAATCATGATTTACAGCATATTGTCCTTAACCTCATGTTTTACTTATCCTCCATACTCAGCTCATTAAAAGTATTGATCACATATTTTTGTGCTATATTGTCTCATGATATAGACTCGGGCGTTCAGTCTCATCCCACTGCTAGATTCGCTCTTGGTCAAGAATCAGCTCAGTCTTGGTGAGTCCTCATCATCTGAGGACATCAGTTTTGGCTTATGTTTACTGGCAGTCATTTTGGTTCTCAGACTTAGTACAGCTAGTTGGGGGCTTATCCCTTTAGCTCATCTCAGTTTAAAGGATTTTTAGACTATCATGTATAGATATTCAGCGATTTGATTTTTTGCCCCAACTTTTACGTTTTATGATCTCTTAGACTTCTGCTTATTCCATATCATATGCATGTTTCTTCTTAGTTATATGCTTATTATTATGCTATACATGTACCGTGGGTTAGCTTTGAGCCATTCGTGGTTCTAGGTTCCAAGTTTACTCAGGGTCTATGCTTGATGTGCCACGGATTTATAACACTTTCGATGCTTAAAACATAGGAAAAATGCTTGGACTTAGGTGTTTTTGTATGGATATTAAGTGCTTTTACCTTTTTTTTCCAGGGAAATCAGGTCCGTGAGTTGGATTGTGGAATAGGGGAAGAAATAAGAGTAGAAAATGGTTGTTGCAGGTCTCAGTACGAGCTGATGAGCTGTACTATTCTATTAAGAGTAATACCTTACACCCGTAGCATAAATTCAGAGAAAGTGCACAGTGTAGAGCCATCCTGGGAGTGACAGTATGAGCCATACCATCCAGGTATGAGATGTATTGAGTGCTCGTGATATGAGATACAGAAGATAGTCATGATGGTGCCCAAGAGCACGCAAACACATGTAGTCGTCAAGTAATATAGGATAGTGAAGTCTAAATTATTGATCCCTTAGAGACTTATTAGATCGATCCTTTAAGGTTACTTCTTTATTTCTCTATTCTAACAACACAGGTGTCACGACCTGAATGGAAGCCCGGGCCATAGACACGGGACAAGGGACCTCAAGAGACCCAAGTCAACCAATGGCATAATCATTCACTAACTCATCCAATAAACATGAAGAAACATAATTATAAACTCAGCGGAAATCTAACTTAACATAACAACAGAATGAACATCTGAAGCTGAACACATGTCTAAGTCTGATAAGCCTCTAATCTGGATGAGCTGATGGGAAACACCACCAACTATCTCAACAATACTAAAACTGAAAATACAACCAAGATAACTGAAAGTCTAGTCCAAAAAAGATGAGGACTCACCAATCAAGAAGGTATGACTTTGATAAGCGACTACGAATGGGGCTGAACCTGAGAACTAGATCCTCCATCATAAAATGATGTAGCATAAAAAGTATGCGGTCAGTACGTGGAATGAACTGAGTATGCAAGGTAACTAAAACCACTTTAGTAAAGTAAATCATTTAAAACATTTCATGCATATCACAAGCTTTCAAGTATAAGTAGAAGGACAACATGCATTCATTCTAAACTCGCAATCTTATCATGACATGACCATGCTTAGCCTTTCAACATCATGACTGACTCAAATGACTCAAAGCTGAAACATAATATTTATATCAAAAGCTAAACAATGAGCCAAACCTTACTTTATGAACATGCATGCATAAGTAATCGTCACGACAAATGAATATGAAAATCTGAATGATATAGACAGTGGGATACTAGTTACTTAACCGACATACCATGATAGAGCTTACGTGATCCTAACTATCACACTCAAGTGGGTAGAGCCATCCATAACCTTTCCAAGATGATGGACGATACCATGAAATCGATATCAAGCTAAAGGGCCAATCGGGCATGGGGATAGCTCACAAGGGAGGTCCCAATAAAATAATAATATCAACCTACGTTGGCGCGTAGTTCTGGGGCACAGGGTAATCGACCCTTAACCTGCTCGGTGCTAGACTCTTCTCCCAAAAACATGCAATAATCTACATCGTATATAAAGAAGCTCAACATCGTTTATTGACGAAGCTCAACATGAAATCATGCATGACTCAACATCATGTGAAATGAAGCTCAACATTGTCTATTGACAAAGCTCAATAATGAAATCATGCATAGACTTGACATCATATGAAAATGAAGCTCAATATTTTCCTTTGACAAAGGTCAATTATGACATGCATACCACTTATGAATTTATGCATATGAAAAGCTTTATTTCGAAACATACCACAAGCTCAGTCATAGGTGGGAGCATCTACTCCAAATCATGTGGTAAGCTTCATGTAGAAATTTACTCAACATACCACAAGCTAGAATTTATAATAAAATTTGGGAAATTTCACTTTAAACAATGTGGTAAGATTATGTCGAGGAGATCATCACTTTAAATCATCATGTGGGAATTGCCCAAAGCTTTATCATACTAGGATCTACACATTCTTATTTTGAAAACAACCTCATAATCATGGGTCGCTTTAGAAACATGCTTTTCATCATCAACTTCATCATTATCACAAATTTACCATAAATCACCTCTTTTATGAACTCTTCACCCATGGGCATTTTAGATTCTAATTTTGGAAAACAATGTTTATAAGGGAAAACAACTTAGAATCCTCCCAAGCTTCATAAATCATTAATATAAATATCATCTAATCATACCCATGAGTACAGATTGAGGAATCATGCAATTGGGCAAAACCCCATACTTGACCATAGACAATTTCAACTCCTTTTGATAGGGAATGGGCATGGGTGTGGAAGAAAACACCGATTCATAGCCATACATACCTGGGAATGGTGAATTCTAACACCCTCCAGTAGCCCAAGCTGAGATTCCAATGGAAACCTTGAGATTTTGCCTTGAATCTCCCCTTCAATCCTTCAACTTGCATGTATGAGAATAATGGCTTAGGATAGGTTTTACCCTGCTTAAAACCCACTAAAACAAGCGTTAAATGACGTAGTATAGGTCTTCAGAACTTAGGAAATTATGAGAAAACCCTTACTAATTCACAGAAAATAACTACCAAGAGACCCTAATGGGTGACCTGATGATTCATCAGGACGGGCAACGAGTCACCGAGTCGCCCGTCAAGTGCACTGGTTAACTGATCTGCTAGGGCTCGTAACGGATGACAAAATGGCTCGTTCCTTGAGACCATGACTCTTTGTAACCTTCCATCTGGTAAACTGTCTTAACATTCATGAAAACCATCTTACTTTCACGACCCACCTCACGAGTGGTTGGGACTGGTCAGACCTCCTATTAAATCCTCAACCTCACCCCACTGTAGACCTGACGACTCGTGGTAGCTGACCACGAGTCGAACCCGCCCATGGGGACCTCAACTTCTCAGCCTAGTCCATCCTTCCCACGAGCCACCTGATGACTCGTGGGGTCTCCTGACAAGTCGTCTAACGACTCGTCCTACACTACTGCAACATTTTCCAGATTTTTCCCCTTTTCAACTTATGGATCTGATCTTTGAGCTTTCGGGGTATAACAATATCTCCCCCTTGCGAACATTCATACTCGACTTTTAGGAACACACAGAAAAGGCAGAAACATGCAATCATCATATGCAAATACTGATTCATAAATTGAGAACTGATGGAATGACTACTTTCGAAAAGAACTTCATAGAAGAATTGAATTCAAGCATCATATACACATTCATACACATAAAAGGAACTCGTACACATGAATTGAACATGACAACTAGATAGGGTCATAGGGAAAAAACTGATACCTCAAATTGAAACTAAGCCGGTAGGGAACAGGTGGGGATATTTAGTCATCATAGTTGCTTCGGCTTCCCATGTAGCTCCCTCAACATTCTGGTTTCTCCACAACACCTTCACCGAAGCTATTTCTTTATTTCCCAGCCTCCACACCTGACGATCCAAGATTGCAATCGGAATTTCCTCATAACTGAGGCTATCACCCACATCAACACGTTCCACCAGGACAACTAAAGCTGGATAACCCAAGAACTTTTTCAAGAGCGATACATGAAAGACGGGATGAACTGAAGATAACTCTAATGGCAAGTCCAACTCATACGCCACCCTACCATCTCTTCTCATAACCCGGTAGGGACCAATATAGTGGGGACTGAGTTTTCCTTTCTTTCCTAACCGCATGAATCACTTCATGGGAGATATCTTAAGAGATACCCAATCATCAACCTCAAACTCAAAATCTCTTCTCTTCGCATCCACATATGACTTTTGATGACTCTAAGCAGTTTTCAGCCGGTCCCTTATCAACTGAACCTTCATCATATCCTCATGAACTGATTCTGGTCCTATCATAGCTGCCTTACCAACCTCAAACCATCCAACCGGAAAATCTACACCTCCACCCATAAAGAGCCTCGAACGGTGCCATTTGGATACTGGAGTGATAACTGTTATTGTAAGCAAACACGATCAAGGGAAAGTGGTAATCCCAACTACCTGCAAAATCCATCACACAGGCTCTCAACATATCCTCTAGAGTTTGAATTATCCGTTGCGCTTGGCCATCTTTTTGTGGATGAAATACTGTGCTGAGCTTAACCTGAGTTCGAAGACCTTATTGGAAAGACAGCCAAAACTGAGAGGTAAATTGAGTACCTTGTTCTGAGATAATAGAAAATGGCACTCCATGAAATCAAAACAACTCCCAAATATACAATTTGGCATAATCATCCGCTGAATCTGTGGTTTTGACCGGTAGGAAGTGTGCAGCCTTGGTCAATCTGTCAACCACTACCTAAATGGAGTCATTCTGTCGGTAAGTATGAGGTAGGATGGTAATGAAGTCCATGTTGATCTCTTCCCACTTCTAAGTAGGAATGTTAATATCCTACAATACGCCTCCCGACCTTTGGTGCTCAACTTTCAATTGCTGATAGTTCGGGCACTTGGCTACGAATTCTGCAATATCTTTCTTCATGTTGTTCCACCAGTATATTTTCCCCAAGTCATGATAAATCTTGGTGGTACCCGGATGGATAGAATACCTGGATCAATGTGCCTCATGCAATATTTGATCCCTTAAATTATCGACATCTGGAACACATAAACGACCCTGGTTCCGCAGTACACCATCTCCCCCTTGGGAGAAGACCTCCACCTTTTGACTTCGAACGGTTTCCTTCAGTTTTACTAAAATTGGATCCTCATCTTTCCTAGATTTGACATCAACCACCAAGGAAGATGCTGATCCATTTTGCACAACAACGCCACCATCGGTCGTGTCGACCAATCTAACTCCCAACCTTGAAAGTCGATGGACATCCTTCACCAACTCTTTCTTTCACTCATCCACGTGGGACACACTCTATATTGAGAGTCAACTAAGTGCGTCCGCTACTACATTAGCCTTACCCGGGTGGTAAAGGACACTCATGTCATTGTCCTTAAGTAGTTCCAACCACGTCCTTTACCAAAGATTGAGGTCTTTTTCCGTGAACACATATTGCAAGCTCTTGTGATCCGTGAATACATCCACGTGGACTCCATACAAGTAATATCGCCATATCTTCAATTCAAACACCATCGCAGCCAATTCAAGATCATGGGTCGGGTAATTTTTTTGATGAACTTTCAACTGTCTCAAGGCATATGCTATCACTTTTCCATGTTGTATCAGCACACACACGAGTCCGACTCGTGAAGTATCATATACACCACAAAAGTACCCTCAGGTAGGGTCAGCACTGGTGCTGAAGTGAGTCAGGTCTTTAACTCTTGGAAGCTTTTCTCACAAGCCTCCGACCATTGAAACTTTACTTTCTTCTGCATCAACTTAGTCAATGGTGCGGCAATAGATGAAAAACCCTCTACGAATCTCTGATAGTAGCCCACTAAGCCCAAGAATCTCCTGATATTTGATGGGTTCACCGGTCTGGGCCAGTTCTTTACCACCTCGATCTTCTGAGAATCTACTTTTATGCCCTCTCTTGATACCACATGGCCTAGAAATGCCACCGACTCCAACCAAAACTCACATTTGCTGAACTTCGCATACAACTGGCAATCCTTGAGGGTCTGAAGAGCTATTCTCAAGTGAGCAACATGCTCCTCCTCACTCTGAGAGTATATAAGGATGTCATCAATGAACACAATCACGAACATGTCCAAATATGCCTTGAACACCCTGTTCATTAGATCCATAAAAGTTGCAGGGGCATTGGCTAGTCCTAAAGACATAAAAACAAATTTGCAGTGACCATACCGAGTTTTGAAAGCGATTTTCGAGATGTCGCTCTCCCGAACCCTGAGCTAGTGATACCCGGATCTGAGATCAATCTTGCAGAAACACTTGGCACCCTGAAGCTGGTTAAACAAATCATCAATCCTGGGTAATGGATACCTTTTCTTTATGGTAACCTTGTTCAACTACTGATAGTCAATGCACATTTGAAGCAAACCATCCTTCTTCCGAACAAACAACACTGGTGCACCCCATGGAGACTTACTCAGCCTAATAACACCCTTATCTAACAGGTCCTTCAACTGATCCTTCAACTCTTTTATCTTGGATGGAGCCATCCTGTAGGTTGAAATAGATAAAGGATGCGTGTCGGGAAGAAGATCTATACCGAAATCAATCTCCCGCTCTGGAGGGACACCTGACAAATCATCAGGAAAGACCTCTGGATACTCACGTACTACTGGTATGGACTAGATAGTCGGGGTCTCTGACTCCACGTCCTTAACCCTAAATAGATGGAACATACAACCCTTAGAAATCATCTTACTGACCTTAAGGTAGGAAATAAATCGACCTGTAGGCACAACTGAACTACCCTCCCATTCTAAGACAGGCTCACCCAGAAATCTTAACTCTACTGACCGGGTCCTATTAACTAAAGAATAACATGCAAATAGCCAGTCCATGTCAAGAATAACATCAAAATCGTTCATGGCTAACTCTATCAAGTCTGTTGAGGTGACCTTATAAAGAACTGATACCGAGCAATCTCTATACACTCATCTAGCTATAACTGAGTCACCTACTGGAGTAGAAACTGAGAAGGGCTCTGATAAGACATCAGGACTAACTCTGAAGCTACTGGCTATATATGGTATCACAAAAGATAGGGTAGCCCCCGATCTAGCAATGCACATACATTAACGTGAAAGACTCTCAACATATCGGTGAATACATCTGGTGAGGCCTCCTGCTCCTGAGGAGTGGCCAAGGCATAGAATCTGTTCTAGCGTTGCCCGCCAGCTGTGCTAGTAGATACCCCCCACTGTATCGTGCGTGGGGGAGGGGCTGCTGAACTAGAAGCTAGAACTCGGCCCCCAACCTGATCCTGTCTCACAGCGGGACAACCTCTAGGCATATTTCCAAGATGCCCACATCCAAAAACCACTCCTAACCCTACCAAATGCTGGTCTGTGTGGCCTCTGCCGCACCTGCGACAAGCTGGGATGCTAGAATCTACGGGTCTACTACTATGACCCCTCAAGCCGGTCGCTTTTCCTCTCTGATCATGTCTAGGCCTAGATGGCACACTCAACATTGAAGATGCTGGGGATGATGATCTCTGGTGGGTCTGTTATCAGTGCACACCACTGGACCTCTGCTGACAGAATCTGTGGTCCTTAGTCCTAGCCCTCTTGGGCTCCCTCTCTCTCGAATGTGCCGCCTTATCTGCTGAGCGTACAACACAATGCGAGGGAAGTTCATGTCCTGATGGAGCATAGCTATCCTACAGTCCTTGTCCAAATATCCTGCTATACCATGCACAAATCTGCTCACCCGCGCCCGCTGGCCGGTCACTAACTTCGGGGCATACTTAGATAGGCGGGTGAACTCAAGGGCGTACTCCTGAACAGTCATCCTTCCTTGCTTCAAATTCACAAATGCAGCTTCTTTCAACTCCCTCATCTCTTAAGGGAAGAATCGTTCGACGAATGCAACCTGAAACTCCTCCCATGTGAGTGGACTTGCTCAAGCGACCTTGCTGTCCTTCCAATGGCGGAACCAAATATGCGCAACCCCTTTATACTGGTAGGAGGCTAACTCTACGCACTCAACACTGCTCACCCCCATAAACTGGGTGATCTTGACAATCTCATTAATGAAATCATGCGGGTCCTCATCTACCTTGGACCCTAGAAACTCCAGCGGGTTCATCCTAAAGAAGTCCCTGACTCTGGCCACCGCCGCATTGCCATTTTATGGGAAATGCACAATGGCCTACTGATTGAGCTAAGCGGTTAAGTCTTGCGCAAGCATCTGAATGGCAGCTCAGAACTCAGCATGAGCGACTGGCTCTGGTTCGTGAGGATCCTGAACTAGTGGGGCTGGCTGATGCTGATAACCGTTTCCATCCTCATGGCCCTAACCACCTCTATTCCTTCTTCCATTCATCCTTTGAGAAGCCATGATTCTACAATCATGGATAGCATGAAATAGGATAATAGAAAGGCTCTTCATCGCACAACATAGATCATAAAAGAAGGAAACATTTCCTAAACCGTCTAGTAGCCTCTTCTTCATAAGTGTGGCACGCTTCACACCCATGAAAAAGAGTCTACTTAAGGCATCTTTCAGAATCCTAGGACACATCAAACCTATGGCTCTAATACCAAGTTTTTCACGATCCGAACGGAGGCCCAAATCATAGACACGGGACAAGGGAACCCGAGAGACCCCAAGTAGATCCATGGCATAAGCATTCACGAACTCATTCAATAAACATGAAGAAAAATAATTATAAACTCAGCGGAAATCTAACTTAATATAACAACGGAATGAACATCCGAAGCTGAATACATGTCTAAGTCTGATAAGCCTCTAATTTGGATGAGCTGATGGGACAACACCCCTAACTAGCTCAACAATGCTGAAACTAAAAATACAACTAAGAGACTGAAAGTTTAGTCCTCAAAAGATAAGGACTCACCAATCAAGCAAGTACTGACTCTGATAAGCGACTATGAGCGGGGCTGAACCTGAGAATCGGATCCTGTATCATGAAACGATACAACATAGAAAGTATGCAGTCAGTACGTGGAATATACTGAGTATGCAAGGTAACTAAAACCTCTTTAGTAAAGTAAATCATTTAAAACATTTCATGCATATCACAAGCTTTCAAGTATAAGTAGAAGGGCTACATGCATTCATTTTGAAATCGTAATCTTATCATGACATGACCATGCTTATCCTTTCAATATCGTGACTGACTCAAATGACTCAAAGCTGATACATAACATTTATACCAAAAGCTAAACAATGAGTCAAACCTTACTTTATGAACATGCATGCATAAGTAATCATTATGAGTAATGAATATGCAAATATGAATGATATAGACTGTGGGAGACTCGTCACTTAACCGACATACCACGATAGAGCTTACTTGTCCAAACTATCACACTCAAGTGGGTGGAGCCGTCCATAACCTTGCCAGGGCGATGGACGATACCATGAAATCGATATCAAGCTAAAGGGCCAATCGGGCATGGGGATAGCTCACAAGGGAGGTCCCAATAAAATAATAATATCAACCTACGTTGGCGCGTAGTTCTGGGGCACAGGGTAATCGACCCTTAACCTGCTCGGTGCTAGACTCTTCTCCCAAAAACATGCAATAATCTACATCGTATATAAAGAAGCTCAACATCGTTTATTGACGAAGCTCAACATGAAATCATGCATGACTCAACATCATGTGAAATGAAGCTCAACATTGTCTATTGACAAAGCTCAATAATGAAATCATGCATAGACTTGACATCATATGAAAATGAAGCTCAATATTTTCCTTTGACAAAGGTCAATTATGACATGCATACCACTTATGAATTTATGCATATGAAAAGCTTTATTTCGAAACATACCACAAGCTCAGTCATAGGTGGGAGCATCTACTCCAAATCATGTGGTAAGCTTCATGTAGAAATTTACTCAACATACCACAAGCTAGAATTTATAATAAAATTTGGGAAATTTCACTTTAAACAATGTGGTAAGATTATGTCGAGGAGATCATCACTTTAAATCATCATGTGGGAATTGCCCAAAGCTTTATCATACTAGGATCTACACATTCTTATTTTGAAAACAACCTCATAATCATGGGTCGCTTTAGAAACATGCTTTTCATCATCAACTTCATCATTATCACAAATTTACCATAAATCACCTCTTTTATGAACTCTTCACCCATGGGCATTTTAGATTCTAATTTTGGAAAACAATGTTTATAAGGGAAAACAACTTAGAATCCTCCCAAGCTTCATAAATCATTAATATAAATATCATCTAATCATACCCATGAGTACAGATTGAGGAATCATGCAATTGGGCAAAACCCCATACTTGACCATAGACAATTTCAACTCCTTTTGATAGGGAATGGGCATGGGTGTGGAAGAAAACACCGATTCATAGCCATACATACCTGGGAATGGTGAATTCTAACACCCTCCAGTAGCCCAAGCTGAGATTCCAATGGAAACCTTGAGATTTTGCCTTGAATCTCCCCTTCAATCCTTCAACTTGCATGCATGAGAATAATGGTTTAGGATAGGTTTTACCCTTCCTAAAACCCACTGAAATGAGCCTTAAAGACGTAGTATAGGTTAGGAACTTTGGAAATTATGAGAAAGCCCTTACTAATTCGTAGAAAATAACTGCCAAATGACCCTAATGGGTGACCTGATGATTCATCAGGACGGGCAATGACTAGTCGAGTTGCCCGTCAAGTTCACTGGTTAACTAATCTTTTAGGGCTCGTAACAGACGACAAAACAATTCGTTTCTCAAGACCATGACTCGTGGTCACCTTTTGTTTGGTACACTGCCTTAACATTCATGAAAACTATCTTTCTTGATCGCGACCCACTCACAAGTCGTTCGGACTGGCCACGACTCGTAGGGTCCCATTCGTTAGGTACACTGGTTAGACATCCTATTAAATCCTCAACCTAACCCCACGATAGACCTGACGACTCGTGGTAGTTGACCATGAGTCGTTCCCACGCCCGTGGGGACCTCAACTCCTCATCCCAATCCAGCCTTCCCATGAGCCACCTGACGACTCGTGGGGTCTCCTCACAAGTCGTCTAATGACTCGTCCTTCACTGCTACAACATTTTTCAGATTTTTCCCCGTTTCAACTCTCGAATTTGATCTTTGAGCTTCCAAGGTATAACAACAGGTATAAATGGGCAATGGTTTGGAGAATTAAACTACTGAACTTGAAATAAAAATGAACTAATAAACTAAAGTTGTTGAAAACTTGTTTTATACTTCAAATGATTATGAAAATATAGGGAAATGGTATTTTCTCTTTCAAGTTGAGTTTTCAAAATGTGAGTACACTAGCTTAATTCTTCCTATAGTTTTTAGTTTCAAGTTACTATCCCATTTCTTGCCACTCTCCTGAGTATCCAAGAACTATCTCATGAACCCTAATACCTATATCCCTATGGTCGCAGGAGAAACATAAAGTGACGGTTATACCTACTCATTTATCAACTAAACATGGTTGAAGGGTATATTCCTATCCTCAACAATAACCTCTAACCATCAACCAATGGGCCAAAAGATCTTCAAATTCTTATTTTATATTTACTTTTAACCCTTTCAATTTCCTCTCCCGAGTTCAAGAAAAAGCCAACAGATTTATCAACAAGGTGATTAGTCTAGTGAATAAGCAATTAAAATAAGTAAATACAAACAACCTTTATGAAGAATCAAAACTAGCAATAATCAATCTTTAAAACTTCAACCATAGCTATGGCCAAAACCCTAGAATGAGTGTTTAGCTACTTATAGACAAGCAGAAAAATAAAGGTGTCATCATCATTCAAAGTGAAATGATAAAGAAAAGAAGAAACCTAAGTAGGAACTTGTCTTTCCTCTCAAAGCTGCGTTACAACCTTTCTACAATAAAAAAAAATGATTAAGATACTAACAAATGACCTAGATGTTATATTTACGGGCGCCCCACTCCAGCCATAGGACTAAGGTGTTATCCAAATTTTGGAACTTCTGAACCCCTCTGGTGCTCCACTCCATACACAACACCAGTGTTACTCAAATTTCTGAGCATTAGCACCTTCTAGCGCCCCGCTCTATTCACAACACCAGAATGTTGGGAAAATTTTTAAGAGTCTAGGATGCTTCGGACGCTGCACTCCTCTCATCATGCCAAGATGTTGATCAAATTCTCCTTCAATGTCTAGGACATGGTGCCCCATGCCACCCATAACACCAACTTTGGTGCATGTTTCTCTAAGGTTCAGGGGTTGTCACGCCACACCAGCCATAGCCCCAGGCTGACTTTCAGGAACTTTTCTTTCTTCACACATTGGGTCATTTTTGGGTTCTTTTTCCTTGGTTTCCTGCTCAAAACATTCACAAATATATGTTAGCTCACAAGACATATGAAAACATTCATACACTTCTTCCCCTCATCTATCACCCAATGGTTCCGTATTGGCGGCGTTGGCCGCGTGGAATCGCTGGTGCTGCTGGGACTACTGTGCCCAGTCTGATTCGCTTTCTTCCGGCGCCAGATATTGATGCGCCTTTCCCCTTTTCTTGCCAGCTTGCCATTTTACCTGTCAACCCAAGTAGACAAGATCAATGTTAAGCCAATGAATATTAACTTCGACTAAGGTCGGGTTAAGCTAGGCTACCCCACACTTAATCCTTACCTACAGTTATAACATACCGGCAAGATTATCTTTATTTACACACATAAACAACCAACTATACAAACATGCTTAGTGCAAATGAAGAATTCGACGGTATATATACTATGTACTACTCAGACTTGGTACAGCTAACAACAATCATTACCATCGACAACCTTTTAATCCATCGCACTTAGCAAGGAAAAAAACAAAGAAACGAAAAACAACAAGAATTTATCTACACGAACCTATACAACCAACCCAATTCTTGCATATTTCAATATTCCCCTAACCCGAGAATTTGTCGGTCAATTAACATAATAACAACTAGCACATCGACTCATCTCACTCAACATGTACCCGGCATGAATTTCACAAGTTCACTACATCTTTCCACTTCAAATTCAAAAACAAGCCCTAGAAATGATGATATCAAGAAAAATTTGATTAAATTATGTAATTAACGAGTTCAAGCAATCATAATGATATTCTGAACATTCATCAACAACAATTCAATTGAATTCATGATTAATTTCTACTTAGGGCGAATTTAGCTCACCTCACATGCTCCATATCGAAGAAAATCGACAAGAAATGAGATGGAATCGAAGAACATACCTTGAAGTTGAAGAATTGAAGAAAACTCAATGATTTTCTTGGCCTATTCCATGTCACGTTGAAGGGGCATGGGTTTTAGGGAGTTTGGTCACGGAGTGAGCGAAAAATAAGGAAAAGTGAGGGGGTTTCGGGGTTGAAAAGTGGGAAAATGGCGCGGGTCACCCGGTGACCCAGTGTGACCCGTCGCGATATACATGGCAACGTTTCACGGAGTGCATCACGGTGCACTGCCTCTGTGACAGCAATAGCAGTAATTGGCTTTGTGGGAATTGTCTTGGGGTTGGTTCATGGTCAAAGGCACTTTGTGGGAAATGTGCAAAGGAACAACCACCAACAGTATGGTGTTGTCTACAATTCCAATTGGAGGAATCACCCGAATTTCTCCTGGGGTAGCAACAACCATCAGGGGCAAAGTTCGGGTCAGGGTGTGCGAAGGAACCAAGGAGGGAAGCAGAATTATCAAGCACAATTCTGAAACAACAATGCACCTCCTCCACCACCATCACCCAGCATTGAGGAGATGTTCAAGAACATGATAGCTAACCAAGCTCAATTGCAGGCTGACTATGTGAAATTGGCAGCCGAAGTGAAAAACAACCAATTAGCTACCAAGGCACTTGAATATCAATTTGGGCAATTTGCTGGAGCCCAAAACACCAGGCCTAGAGGAGGACTTCCGAGCGACACAGATCCTAATCCCAAGCAGGTGAATACAGTGACCACAAGGAGTGGTTTGCAGCTGAAAGAGGTGGAACCAGAAAGACCACCTCAACAATCAGGAGCAGCAGAAGTCGAGAGGGAGCAAAGTACTGAGAGGAGGAAGACTAAGGAAGCTAAATCAGAAAGACCACCACCCCCGCTCTCTCAACGATTAAAGAAACACAAGGAGGAGGCGTGTTTCAAGAAATTCATGGAGGTGCTGAAACAGGTACATATTAACTTACCTCTTGTTGAAGTTTTGCAGGGAGTGCCGAAATATGCCAAGTATATAAAGGACATCATGGAAAACAAAAGTCGGTTGACTGAGTATGCTACGGTGGCTCTAACAGAGGAGTGCACTTCCCGGATTCAAAACCGATTGTCCAAAAAGCTCAAAGACCCTGGGTGCTTTACTATACAGATTACTATTGGAAAGATCATCCGAGCTCATGGATTGTGTGATTTGGGAGCGAGCATAAATTTGATGCCATCATCGGTATTTAAAAAGCTGGGTCTAGGGAGTCCTAGACCCACAACAGTGATCTTGAAATTGGCGGATCGGTCCTTAGCCAGACCTGATGGCATTGTGGAGGACGTTCTGGTGCAAGTTGGCTCCCTGATTTTCTCGGTAGATTTTGTCGTACTGGATTTTGAACCAGACGCGGAAGTCCCATTTATTTTGGGACGTCCCTTCTTGGCAACCGGGAAAGCACTGATTGACGTAGCTGTGGGGCAGCTAACAATGCGAGCACATAACAAGGTGGAGGTGTTCGATGTGTATAAGGCACCCAAGCTCCCGATGGTGCACGAAGAACTCTCGGTGATCAATGTGATTGATCAAGGCGATAATGAGCAGAGTAAGGATTCACGAGAGTTATTGGGAAAACCACCGGAGCGGTGTAAGCACTACTGGGGGGAGGACGGTGATTAAGAGAAATCGTCCATCACCCTAGAGGACAACTGAGCTTAACGACGTCGAGCCGCGACGGTAAATCAGGCGCTGCACGGGAGGCAACCCATGAAATTTTTTTTTCTCTTTGTAAAGTGTGAATAGATTTTTCTTTTTCTTTTTCTTGATTAACTACAAAA
This sequence comes from Datura wrightii, assembly GCA_035772735.1. Taxonomy (NCBI): domain Eukaryota; kingdom Viridiplantae; phylum Streptophyta; class Magnoliopsida; order Solanales; family Solanaceae; genus Datura; species Datura wrightii. The sequence goes on along the minus strand of JASDFA010000007.1, from coordinate 116,553,952 downwards.
TTTTTAGTTTTTGTTTTTGTTTTGTTTTTATTTAGAGTGAAACCAATAATTCTAACCAATTTCGTGTAGTGAGATGAATTTCAGGTCAAACAGAGGAAAATATGCACAGAATCGCAAAGAAAAATTCGAGGTATGAAAATCAATAAAAAGTGGCAAAACAGTGAGCTAGGGCGATAGCTCCGTGTCACGGAGGAGGACCTCCGCGTTACCCTCCGTGACACGTTGAGGTATAAATCCAAAATTTTAAAACAATTCCAGAACAGGCTCGTGACAGCTCCGTGTCACGGAGGCAGTGCACCGCGATGCACTCCGTGACACGTTGCCATGTATATCGCGACGGGTCACACCGGGTCGCCGGGTGACCTGCGCGATTTTCCCACTTTTCAACCCCGACACCCCCTCACTTTTCCTTATTTTTCACTCACTCCGCGACCAAAGTCCCCAAAACCCATCCCCCTTCAACGTGACACGGAATAGGCCAAGAAAATCATTAAGTTTTCTTCAATTCTTCAACTTCAAGGTATGTTCTTTGATTCCATCTCATTTCTTGTCGATTTACTTCGATATGGAGCATGTGAGGTGAGCTAAATTCTCCCTAAGTAGAAATTAATCATGAATTCAATTGAATTGTTGTTGATGAATGTTCGGAATATCATTATGATTGCTTGAACTCGTTAATTACATAATTTAATCAAATTTTTCTTGATATCATCATTTCTAGGGCTTGTTTTTGAATTTAAAGTGGAAACATGTAGTGAACTTGTGCAATTCATGCCGGGTTGTACATGTTGAGTGAGATGAGTCGATGTGCTAGTTGTTATCATGTTAATAGACCGACAGATTCTCGGGTTAGGGGAATATTGAAATTTGCAAGAATTGGGTTGGTTGTATAGGTTCGTGTAGATAAATTCTTTTGTTTTTCGTTTCTTTGTTTTTTTCCTTGCTAAGTTCGATGGATTAAAAGGTTGTCGATGGTAATGATTGTTGTTAGCTATACCAAGTCTGAGTAGTACATAGTATGTATACCGTCGAATTCTTCATATGCACTAAGCATGTTTGTATAGTTGGTTGTTTATGTGTGTAAATAAAGATAATCTTGCCGGTATGTTGTAAGTGTAGGTAAGGATTAAGTGTGGGGTAGCCTAGCTTAACCCGACCTTAGTCGAAGTTAATATTCATTGGCTTAACATTGATCTTGTCTACTTGGCTTAATCCTTTTTTTTAATTAGCCGTAAAGTCTATACAAAACTCTTACGCACTTAAGAAGAGAAAATCCTTTTCCCAAAGTGTCAAAAGAGTAGGAATGGTGAAAAGAATGGAAAAGCCGAGTGATGGAGGAAAAGAAAAGGTTGAAGGTGCACTTGTTGTAAATAAACTACAATGAAGGTGCATGAATAATCTTTGTTGTTGTGTCAATTGTGCTTAATAAGATGGGCCAAACTAAAGAAAAACGTCAAGAATGGGAGGAAGAAAAAAAAGAAACAATGTCCATGAGTTGATGGGATGTGTTGAAAAGGCGCTTAAGGATGCTAGTGGCTATTATTGGCTAACCCAATATTTACTAGTTCCGTAGCTTCCATTACAACCCGTTAAAGTCCTACGTGATCTTACATCGCACTTGTTTATACTAGTGGAGTAATACACTAAGGGCAAGCTTATGGGTCATGACATGATGCATGTGAATTCTTTCGGGAGAGAGCGAAATTGTGTTTACATGCCCCTGCTTGAAATTTTGTGAGTTCATATGAGCAAAAAGGGGAAGACTCTCTTGTGTTGTGAGGGCACATGCTTGATGAGAATTTTCGTTTCGGATATCTTGATCAGCTGATTTGCATGAGTTTGCCAATATCGAGAATCGACTCTTAAGTCTAGGAGGGCTTGATGTATTGAAGGTCATTGCATTGATAGGACCATTCATGTTTTCTTGAAGATTTGTTGTATTGAATAATCGGTATGACCGTAGCATAAATTGTCGAACCAAAGTAGCGAGGTTGGGATGTAAATTGCATGAGGTGTAGGATTGTTGTTCGAGGACGAACAAGGATTTAAGTGTGGGGTAAGTGATCTAGGGCAAATTTATATGCCTAAGTGATACTCAAATGTGGAATTTTAGCCTTGTTTATCTATCAATGTGTATACATTCTCATGTAATTGGTAATAAAATGTGAATTTATACTAACCAACATGATTAGCATTGTTTTGCAGGTAAAATGTAATTTTGGGAAGCTTAAATGCATGTTGGAAGAGATCGGGGTTGGACTCGGACGTGAGCAAGGGACAAGGCATTTGAAAGCACAAAATAAAGGGGCTCCGCGATGGCAGCGTGACACGGCTCCATCGCGGAGGCCTTCTTCCTAGATAGGGAATTTTCGCCCAATTTCCAGAGAGGGTACGCGATAGGTCCGTGGCACGGTAGCATGGCTCCGCGTTGCACGTCGTGCCACGTTGGGCCTTATTCCCTGGACCCCCAGTTTCCAGTGAAGGTCCGCGTCGGTAGCGTGTCACAGAGGCAGTGCTCCGCGATGCACTCCGTGACACGTTGCTTGTTATTCCGGGAAAAATTCCCACTAGTATAAATAGAACACTTAGGTTCATTTTTCAATATTCTGACTTGGTGGAGCAAGAACGTGGATTACAGGCAGTTGAGGGGACGAAATTATCAGGGTTTTTCTCTCTTTCCTTCTCCTTGTATTCAATTGCTTGTATGTTTAACACTCATTTAACGATGTTTAATCGACAAATGAATGGCTAATTCATCTTCTTGCTGAGGTTATGAACAATTGTAATGAAATGTGATCATCGATTCTTTGGTTTTTCATCTTTTCTTCCATGGTTGTTCTATTAATTCTTGTTCTTACTGCATTAATGTGTGGCCTACGTTAATGTACATCTAAAAAGTCCGGTTTCACTCGAGAGAGCAAGAAATTGGAAAGTTGTGAATTAATAGTATATGATCTTTTCTTAGTTTGGGAAAATTGAGAATTGATTTACTTTCAGGATAGAAATATACCCGAAAGTCGTATTAGTCAATTTAGGAACCGGGTTTGTATGGCTAGAACATGAATTGCATTTAATCACAGAAATGTAGGTGGATGGTTCATGATTCTTAAGTGGGGTTAAATACGAGAGTTTTAATCTCTTGGCAATAGTTCTTGGCTAGCAACCGAAGGAAAAGACTAACCAAATTATGTCGATAATTAATTTCATTATATGTTCGTTTAACGTTAGCATACTCTCATTCATAGTTCAGACTCACATTAGATAGTTGTTTTAGATTTAGTACAAGAATTATAAATCAAAATATCAAACCTTTGGTTATGCTGTTGTCTGCATTGTTAGAATTAAAATATAGTATACTTGAGCAGATTGCACTTCATCCCAGTCCCTGTGGGATCGATACTTGGCTTACTTAAGCCACTTTACTACTCGTTCGACCACGTGCACTTGCGTGTAGCTTTATACCCAAAGAAAAAGCACCGAACAAGTTTTTGGCGTCGTTGCCGAGGATTGGCAATTGGTGAATTTGTTTTAAGTGTTAATTTACTCTATTTTTATTCTCTTAGTGTTGACAACTTGGTCTTTGCCTGTATTTTGCAGATTTAATTTCCTTTGAACTCTGGCAAGAGACAAGGAGCTGGTGGACTCGTATATAGAGCCAGAAAGAATATTTCATAGTAAGCGGAGAGAAGCTCTACAAAGAAAGCTGCAATTGCTCAGACAGACGATCATGGAGCAACAACAGAATCCACCGGTAGTACGGGCAATGTTAGTGCCCGAAGAAGTAGCAGCTCGACCGGTTCGCGAGGTGGCAATCCCACATGCTAAGATTGTCACATCTAGCATCCGCAAACCTGAGCCAGGAGGGAGGTTCGAACTTATGTAGAATATGGTGCAATTGTTGCACACGAGCGGGCAGTTTACAGGTCTCCCTCATGAAGATCCACAGCAGCATCTCCAAAAGTTTTTTGGAGATAAGTGACACTTACATCCCCGCTGCAGTGTCATCAGATTATGTCTGGCTTACATTGTTCCCATTTTCACTATTGGGAGAAGCCAAGAGGTGGTTGAAAGCTGAGCTACCGAATTCTATTTATACATGGGATGATCTTGCAAAGAAGTTCTTGATACGATTTTTTCCCTCTGGTAAAACAGCAAGACTTAGAAGTCAAATTCTATGTTTCAAACAGAGGGAGGGAGAGAATTTATATCAGGCTTGGGGGAGATTTAAGTCCATGTTGCGGGATTGTCCTCATCATCATCAGTCCAATGATGTGCTGGTGCATACTTTTATAGAGGGTTTGGAACCCCATACAAAAATATTGCTAGACTCAGCAGCTGGGGGACAAGCGCTGGAGAAAACTTATGAGGAGCTCTATACCTTGTTGAACCGTATTTCGCAGGGTATTCCGGAATGGAATGCTGATTCATCAAGAGGTGGGACAAGGAAAGCAGCAGGAGTGCTAGAAGTGGATGGGTTTACAGCTATTGCTGCACAAGTAGCTGCACTACAAAATTAACTTACCACCCACTTCATCAACATGACAATGAACCAGCCCCAAGCCCCAGTTAATGCAGTGCAGCAGATATGGTGTGAAGTGTGTGGAAGTAGTGAGCACTCAGCTGAGTGTTGTGGAGCAAATCCTGACTCGGTAAACTTTGTGGGAAATGTGCAAAGGAACAACCACCAACAGTATGGTAATAGCTACAATTCCAATTGGAGGAATCACCTGAATTTCTCCTGGGGTAGCAACAACCATCAGGGGCAAAGTTCGGGTTAGGGTGTGCAAAGGGACCAAGGAGGGCAGCAGAATTATCAAGCACAATTCTGAAACAACAATGCACCTCCTCCACCACCATCACCCAACATTGAGGAGATGTTCAAGAACATGATAGCTAACCAAGCTCAATTGCAGGCTGACTATGTGAAATTGGCAGCCGAAGTGAAAAACAACCAATTAGCTACCAAGGCACTTGAATATCAATTTGGGCAATTTGCTGGAGCCCAAAACACCAGGCCTAGAGGAGGACTTCCGAGCGACACATATCCTAATCCCAAGCAGGTGAATACAGTAACCACAAGGAGTGGTTTGCAGCTGAAAGAGGTGGAACCAGAAAGACCACCTCAACAATCGGGAGCAGCAGAAGTCGAGAGGGAGCAAAGTACTGAGAGGGGGAAGACTAAGGAAGCTAAATCAGAAAGACCACCACCCTGACCTTGTTTAGAAACCATGGGGAACACTTCCCTAGTTAATTGCATAACCTTGATAACAACAATATTTTAACATTGTCACCATATTGTGTTCTATTAAAATCCCCTATTAGGAAATAACTGAACCAAAAGTGTGAATACTAGCATTAGTCTATATCTTGACCATATTCCTTATGGGATCGACCCCAACCTTAGTTGGGTTCTTTATTGATAACGTTCGCGTTATACTTTTTCAGGGGTGTAATTTGAGCATTATCGAAAATGGCGTCGTTGCCTGGTACTGCAGCTTAAGATAAGACTAATTGCTTTTGTTTAACTTTTAGTTTTTAATTCCTCATTTATGTTTTCCTTCTCTTTTTGTTTTATTCAATCAACCATACAGAAAGGGCCACCCCTTTGAATAGTAGAAGTTGCATAACCTAAGACCAACCTCTATGACCAGCTGCATGGAGGATAATAGGTTGCAAGTGCCCCTGGAGGAGAGGCTGGGTGTTGAGACACTAGCAACTATACTTATGAATTTTGATGAGGATGATGTCCAGGGGTTATATAGAGATGGTAAATGCAATAGACAGAATGGGGTTCTACAACTTCAGAATGAAGAAGTTGGACCTTAATCTAAAGAATCGTGCAACACCTCCAGCAAAACCTTCAGTTGAAGTATCACCAGTCTTGGAGCTTAAAACTTTACCTCCACATCTACAATATGCATTCTTGGGGGAGAACAGTACCTTGCTTGTGATTATTGCTACAGACCCTGTAGAGCGGCAAGCTGAGGCCCTCGTATTAGTGTTGAGAAGGTTCAAGAAGGCAATTGGTTGAGCGATTGCTGAATCATTGGCATCCCTCCAGGCAGATGCATCCAAAAAATTCAGCTTGAGCCAAACTATGTTCCAAGTATAGAGCATCAGCGAAAACTGAATCTACCCATGCAAGAGGTGGTAAAGAAGGAGATTATCAAATGGTTGGATGCTAGTGCTATCTATTCCATTATTGATAGTAAGTGGGTGATTCTGGTACATTGTGTACCAAAGAACGGTGGAATTATGGTGGTTCCAAATGAGAAGAATGAGTTGGCTCCAAAAAAGCTGGTCACATGTTGGTTGTTTGCATGGATTATTGAAAACTCAATCATTGGACGCAGAAGGACCACTTTCCAATGCCTTTCATAGACTAGATGCTTGACAGGTTGGTGATGTTGGGTATATTTTGATGCCCAATTCCCATGTTTTTACCCATATTTGATTATGTTTTGATTTCATAAACTTTAATTTATTCTTAAATTCATGTATATGTGTCCTTTATGTGCTAACGAATGATTTTAGTTGATTTGAGTAGAAAACTAAGTAAAAGGATCTCAAAATGATGCAAGGAATGAAGATTTGAGATTTTGATGGGTTTGGTGCTATGGTTGGCGCCCCACATCAGCCCTTAAACTTCAGAGAAAAAAAATCTCAGGCTGGTGCTATGGCTGAGGCGGCGCACCAGGCCTATTCTGGAGCTGAAAATTGCTGAAAAGTTTACTAAGTATGTGGCAAGATAGGAGGGGCGGCGCGCTAGGCCCATTCCGGGTTAAAAAAATACTGATTTTTAAGCCAAGTCTTGAAGGGCAGAAGCATCATTTGAAGGCTCATCTATATATATATATATGTGAGGACTAGGTATTTGTTACCCATCTTTTATCAAATTTTAGACAGAGTTCGATATTATAAAGAGGCTGAGATGCCAGAGAGGAATCTTAACTCATTTTCTTTTTCGTACTTAATTCATGACAGCTTGTAAGTCGTTTGGAAGGAATACGAAGTTCTATAGCTAGGTTTTCTCTTATTTACTTCATATTTTGGTATGATGATGACTACTTATTTGTTTCTCTGCTTGTCTATGAGTGGCTAAACTTATAATCTAGGGTTATGGCCATGATAGATGGATGATTGTTTGAAAGCGTAATAAACTTGGTTTTGATTCTTCTCTATAGTTCTTTGTATTTATTTGTTTTAATTTATTATATATGAGATTGATCACCTTATAAGTAATCTATTGGCTTTCGATTGAACTTGGGAAAGGGAATCGAAAGAGTTAAAACTAAATACAGAACGGGAATTCAAAGACTCTTGAACCCATTGGTGATAGGATAGAAGTTGTTGTTGAGGATAGAGATATACCCTTCAACCCCGTTAAGTTGAAATACAAGTTGGAATAATTGTCGTTTCATGTTCTCCTGTGACCATAGGGAAATAAGTGTTAGGGTGCAAGAGATAGTTCTTGGATGCTACGGATAGTGGAAAGAAATGGGATAGTAACTTGCAACTGAAAACTGTAGGAAGAATCATGCTAGTTTAATTACGTCTGGAAAATTCAACCTGAAACCGACCAAGTGCCATTGTCTAGTTTGTCATCATTGTCGAAATACAATCAAGCTTGCATTCGTTTTTAGTTAATCTTTAAATCTGAAGTTTAGTAGTTTAATTTTGCAAACCAATCACCAATTTGCATGCATGGAATGGGGAGGCTTAGAGTAGGTTTAACACTCTTAAAATCCTACTAACTAAGCTTAAAACGACGTAGTTTGGGACCTTAGATCTTTGAAATTATGAAAATACCCTTAATGAAAAGTCTGGAATTTCTGCACTGCTAGTGACAATGAGTGATACCACGGGTCGTCCCTTGATACCACAACTCATGGTATCCTTCCGTTACTTCCTCCATCAATTCTTAACTTCTCATATCCTGGTACCACAACTCGACAGGATGGGTCATTAATTCAAACAACGATCCGTTGTATCCTCTCTTTACTGCCTCTGATGAACCTGCATCTGGACTTCCTACAAGTCACACCACGACTTGTACCTTCACCCAATGAGTCATGGGTTCCATCCATTACCTCGACTAGGGATTTTCCCTACTCCTTCCCATGGGCACTTACCACGACTTATTGTTCCCAACAATGAGTCATGCTACGACTCATACCATCCATCCCTGGTTCCCTAGTGAAAACCAACGACCCTAACCTACGACTCATTATGTCTTCCTTAGGTCGTACCATGGACCCGTTACTTTTGAGGCTACTTCTGCAGAACCTGACCACGATGTCTCCAACGGGTCGTTAGGCCCTCCAACAACTCGTACCATGAGTCGTTCTGAGTAAAATCTTAGATTTTTCTATTGCTTCTCATTTCAAATTCCTGATTCTTGTCTTAGGCATTTCTTGGGTATTACAATATCTCTCTCTTGGGACATTCGTCCTCGAATGTGAATGAACATACTAAAAGCTAAGGAAAAAGGACTGACATCTCAAATACTGAACATCTAAAGTTGAAAACTGATGGAGACAAACTCCGGACTAGAATACATAACTGAACTGAATTCGTGAATCACATATACATGCATTGACATGAAAGAAACTGGAACAAATAAACTGAACATGAGGTTGAATACAGTACTAAGGAGGAAACTGGTATCTCATGCTAAAACTAAACCGGAAGGGAATAGATGCAGGTATTTAGCCATCACATATGCTTCAGCTTCCTACTTGGCTCCCTCAACATGCTGATTCCGCCACAAAACCTTTACTAAAGCTACTTCCTTATTTCTTAACTTCTGAACCTGAAGATCAAGTATTTCTACTGGAACCTCTTCATAGCTGAGGCTATCCTTCAACCTATGCTCTCCACCAGGACAACCAAATCTAGATCACCCATGCACTTCTTCAAAAGCGACACATGAAACACTGGATTCACTGAAGCCAAATCTGAGGGCAACTCCAACTCATATGCTACCTTGTTAACCCGTTTCACAATCTGGTACAGGCTAACATATCGGGGATTGAGTTTCCCTTTCTTTCCAAATCTCATCACTACCTTCATGGGAGATACCTTTAGAAACACCCAATCATCAGCTTCAAACTCAAGTTCTCTCCCCCTCACATCCGCATAGGACTTTTGACGACTCTGGGCTGTTTACAACCTTTCCCTTATAAGCTGAACCTTCTACATAGCCTTACTAACTGAATCTGGTCTTATCAATGCAACTTCACCTACTTAGAAACAAACCAATAGGTGATCTAAATCTTTGTCCATAAAGAGCCTGAAACAGAGCCATCTGAATGCTGGAATGGTAGCTGTTGTTATAAGCAAATTCAATGAGAAGCAAATGATCATCCCAACTAACCTTGAAATCAATCACACACTCCCTCAACATATCATCAAGAGTTTGAATGGTATGTTCATCTTTACTATCTGTTTACGGGTGAAATGTTGTGCTAAGCTTTAACTGAGTACCAAGTCCCTTGTGAAATGATCTCCAAAACTGGGAGGTAAACTGAATACCTCCATTTGATATGATGGACTAGGGAAATCAATCCAACTGAACTAACTCTCGAATGTAAAACCTAGCATAATCCTCCGTTGAATCGGTAGTTTTGACCGATAGAAAATTGTCACACCCCAACCCAAGAGAGCGTGACTAGCACCTGGTGTAACCACTGATAGGAGCATACACACGCCCAAATATAAAACAAAGGCCATAATGATGAGGTTTAGCATAAAATAACATACTGACAATAGTAATCAAAAAAACGCGGGAAGTAGGTAATATGCTACTAGGGTCGTCAAGATCACATACAACCAAAAGACATATACAAGGCCTCACATGACATAATACAACATTTACAACCCAACAAGTACATTCTATGAGCCTCTAAAGAGTTTAACAAGTTTATACTGATCGGGACAGGGTCCCGACCTACCCAATATGTACAAAAAATCACAAAAAGGTATCTTCATAACAAGCTAGAGTTAACTACACCTGTCTGGAACTCAACTCAACCTCAAGGACCTCGATCAACCTGATGTTAGGACCTACAGGCATGAATGCAGCGCTCGACTACGGCGTCAGTACACAATGTACCGAATTTGAGGCGACTATAAGGCAAGAGTTCAGAGTAATAGACAGCTAATAGATCATAGAGATACAACCTCAAAAAAAATATAACCTAGCAATCCACGTACCTAGGACATATAGGAAGATTCAAACAATAATATAACACCACCAATCAATACAAAGATAGCACAAGTGAGATATATCATCAATCAGGCACTGCCGAACCATCTCTCATCTGTGTAGTTAGCAAGCTCGATCGATCTGGGAGAACCAATGCAATCCCAGGAAGGCCAGGACTTGTCGGACAACTCTCGAATCATGTCTTTATTTGACACTACGAAGGACACCATCCTCAACCTCGTAGGTCGACCAACCCTTGGGCTCAACCCCTCAGCCAGAAACACTTTCGTGCGTTGGGTATCCACAAGTCCCAAGGCCTCAATTAGAACATACAACCATAATCACAAATATTCAAAATCAACTTTCACAAGTAAGGACCGTAAACAGCTCCTAATTGACTCACGATGGCGTCAAGAAATACAAACTAATTCTAAGGGTTTACTCGACTCCATGACATGCCCACTGGCCCACTGGCACACGAGTCTAACCCAACCTTGTGACAACATTAACGCACAACACCACACAACCAGTAGCTCAACCAAGGGTACACATATCATGAATTCAAGGCTTCATGAGATAGCCCACACACACGACAATAACGCTAACACAAGTCTATGGAAATCATGCCAAAAAAGGGAACAAACGGCCTTCACATACCTCGGACGTCAATGAACCCAATCAAGCCAAACCTCCTATTACACGCTGGAAAATTTTTGGAAGTTATTTGATATTCGTACGCTATGTTAAGAGAAGTACGGGTTGTATATTGATTATAGATGACAAGGGAAATGTGTACGAATTGAAAAACACAAAGAGTATGTAAAGTTTATAAGTTAGGGTCAACTTTAAATGACCATATCTCCCGATATGTAATGAATTAGAAGCCCCACTACCTATCAAATTAAAGGTCTTTGAGTCTAGGTTTCAGAACATCAAATGGCTCATCAATCAGAGTTCAAAATAAAAAGTTATAGGTATTTTACGGTAGCACTATTAGTGAAATGGCCACCACCCTAAAAACGGCCACCGCCCAAACACCTTTATATTTTATGTTTTTGGTTATGAAATCATTTTCAAATTTTCCAGGTTTGAGGTTCTTTCTTACCGTCTGAAATCATCTCTCTTTTCCAGTAGCAAAGCCTTAGAAACCAAGAGGAAATCCCTTAAGAAAACACCATCAAAACACAAGCAAAAGTTGATGGAAGTGAAGGCAACATTGTGGTGAAGTTGTTGCTGCCTTGTAGCTTCGTTTAGGCAGTGTTGTTGCTGCCTGTTTGGGACTATTTTAAGATAATGTTATACTCCATCTTAGTAGGAATTATTCCTAAGAAATAGTAAGTCACTTTCCTCTTTTGAAATCTCTAATAAGTGTATGAATTTTTGAAGGAAAACTAGAAGAAAGTTATGGTTTGTATGTTGACTTGTCATAGTTGTTGTGCTGTTATTTTGCTGCGTTTTGGGCAGCAAGATTTCTGCATTATTAGGAAGTGATTTGAAGGAAAATAGTACTATTATATGCAACAATATTCTCATGCCAAGGGTAAGTGTTTCTAATTTCTTAACTTGCCTAACAATCCTAGCTAAAGCTAGAAATTGGAAGTTATGTTGGGCTGCCGTTGTTGGTATGTCGTTGTTGAAGTTCTGCTCGTTTTTGAAGGTTGGAATAGCTGTGTTTTGCTGAGAATATACTCTATATTTGTGGGAGTTTTTCATAAGAAAAGTGAGGTAATTTCCTACCTCTATTTTCCCCCAAAGTTGTAGAAACAAGTTGGAATAAGAAATGCTACGTGTTGCCTTATTTGTTTGTCTTGTGACTGCCTACTGATGTAACATTTTGGATGGATAAATTGGCTTGAAACAGACTTGTCACTTGGTGATAAACTCAATTAATTTAAGGGGCTAAAGTTCTGGTTGTTGAAATAAAGAAACGACATAAGAAAGCTCGCCGGAAAAAAAGGTATGTAAGGCGTTCTTTGTCTCTTGATTTTCAAGCACAAATTCATGCCGAGGATTAATCCGGCATTCCCCTGTACTTGATATTCTGTAGTAGCATATTATGGTTCCTCCCAATTTTTGTGATTACTCTATATTAAGGTGTGTATTTTCTAAAGGGGTGGAACACATGAATGTGAAGAAGAGAGGGCAATTACCTTCTATTATGGTCATAGTTGTAAATTGAGTCTGAAGTCCCCTCACCGTGGACACTGTTAGCTGGTCCTTTACATTAGTTTATTTAATTGTGGTGTCAAATTTGTTTCACATTATGGTTGCTAAGAAATTTGGTAAGCATGGAAAGACGACAATGCGCAAATAAACGTAATAATTGAAATTGGGTTTTAACTCAATATGGGCTGACGAGGGTAACGAAATGGAATTTCCTTATGACAGTTACCTACCCTATTTTATTCATGTTTTAAGGTACCTAGGGCCATGGGGTGATTCTGCGAACCCTCTTCCTTAAGCTAAGAGACTAATTAATACGTTTCTTAATTAACCGATATGTTAAACTTGGAAGATAGAACCCGAATGGGTGAACTATTGATATTTTTATGGGACCAACTTTATTGGCAGGTTATGCACAATATCTTGATGTTAACATGTTAGACGAAAATCATAATATATATATATATATATATGTGCTTACATTCAAATTACGCGCTAAAGCGGCAAGGATTGCCTTTAGAAAGTCGCTATATGTTTATTAGAGCTCTTGAGTTATCTAGACCTCCTGAGAATTTCTTAAGGCTTTAAGTAGACACGTCACATGTTCTTTGAAAGTGGTAGATGTGTAAAGAAATTAACCTAAGTGTAAAAGTTGAGGCGCTAGTAGTAAAGGAGAGATAAGAGTAAATGTTAGACCTTTTAAGGTAATATGTGAGGAATATGCCTTTTGTACACAGTTGATTTCAAGAACCTTTGAGCGACGTTAAAATATGAGCAAGACGAGTTTAAGAGACAAGGTTGGCAATCAGGTAAGAAGGTAAGTGCGTACAAGAGTTGCTGGAATAATGAACACGAGAGTAAATAATTAGGTAGGGAATGAAGAATCCTGTTTGGAAAAGAATTTAAGATGAATACGAAAAGTAGAGCTAAAGGTTGTTAAATTTGATGATAAGTGTTACGATTGTTAATGAATTAGGCAAATAGCTAGCAATATTTACCCTTTTCTAAAGACGTTTAGCAAAAGAATTATAACTAAAGTTGTTTATGTTCAGTTGTGTTAAGCTAATGAAAGGCTAGTAAAGTGTTAACTCGTTAAGAAATAATTAGAATCGAATATTTTGAGACAGTGACTCAAGTTAAAGAGAAGTTCTTCATTGTACTTTTAAACAATTATCTTTGATTATTTGTTCTAAGAGTTGGATTAACTTTTTCAAGTTTTAAAGGAGTTTATTTTTCTTGGAAGTTTCTAAACTGTTTATAATGTTGCTAAGCTTTTCTAAGCTCCACATATATTGCAATGTTTCACATGAGCTTTTCCTATGCTGTCTGAAGCACGACTATAAGCCTTTATTTATTTTAAGGCAGCCCCTAGACAGTTGCCTAGAATTTGTATATTAAAGAGCTCCAGGTTTGAGATACACGAGTTATGTCATCCTGTTCATAAGTTACCTCGAGATATGATATGATGTGCAATGAATGAGGTATGCTCACAATTATTATATTAAAGTATGAAAGTCCAACGAGTTTAAGCACGAAATGAATGCTAAGATTGTTAATAGAAAATGTTAGGTTAAGTGATTCCTCTCTGCTCCTCATGTTATAATTGCTAGGAGATGTTTAAAATCATGAATGTGAGTCTACCCATGTCTTTATGATATTCTAGTTCTAGGAACTTCCCTAGAATTCATTGACAGCATATGTATGTATTTAAATGCTAAATGAAATACCTATATCTGTATGGAATAATTGTAGTATTAGGGGTCGTGGTAAGATCCTACACATGTTATAGTTACTGATCAACATATTTTGTAGTTTCCAGTATTCAGATAATTTGTATGAGCTCTGTCAGCTCCATTTATGATGGTGATTAAGATTTATTTTTATTTTACCCCGGTGTGGTACACCGGCTTGAGATATTTTTATTTTACCCCGGTGTGGTACATCAGCTGAAGATATTTTTATTTTACCCTGGTGTGGTACATCGGCTGGAGGTATTTTTATTTTACCCCGGTGTGGTACACCGGCTGGAGATCTTTTTATTTTACCCTGGTGTGGTACATCGACTGGAGATATTTTTATTTTACCCCGATGTGGTACACCGGCTGGACGAATTTTATATATGGATTTACGGTTGGTTGGTCACTGGCATTACAGTTATAGTTTCTTTCTTGTGCATTTCTTAATTGCATTTTCATCTCTTTATAGAGTTATTATCAGGTTTCAGTTTCCAGGATTCCAGGTTGTTACCATTCCTTATTCCTGGTTCAGTTATCTTGAGTTCAGTTATGTTATAGTAAGTTGTTATCAATTACAGGTTGCAGAGTTCCAGGTTATATTTATCCTCTATATGTTTATGTGCTAAGTCAGTTATTACAGGATTGTTATCTCATGGTTACAGTTTCATCCTTACGTACCAGTACATTTCATTCGTGCTAACGTCCCCTTGCTTGGGGACCTGTGTTTGTGCCGCAGGTGCAGGTAGAGGTAAGGATGGCCAGTTGAGCAGCAGTTCGTGAGATCAGCAGATGGTTGGTATGCTCCTTTCTTCCTGGAGCTAGGGCTTAGTTATTTATGCTTGAGTTTTGAGATGCAGGTATGCGTAGGTCGGAGCCCTGTTCCGACCATCAGTTAGTTTACTCTTTAGAGGCTTTGTGGACTTAGTGTGTACAGCGTTATTTAGTTTGTGACCTCTTCGGCTTATTGTTGCTTGGTTAGCACACTAATTTCCTTGGTTGCATTTCGATTGTTTACCCCGTATTGTTGAGACCTTATGAGTCTAGTTTATTCTTCAGTTGATTGTGATAGGTGGCCTGGATGGCCTAATTGTCACATTTACAAATGTCATATAGCTGGCTTCTCGATCAATCATGAATCGAGTGCGAGTTGCGCCCTTCCCAAGTTTTGGGGTGTGACACCTCCAATCCCCAAGTACACCAACATGCTGCCTAAAAGCAGGAAACAAACCACCAACACACTACTAGAAGGTCCAACAACAGAAACAACACAAAAGAAAGTTTACTAACTAGTTCTTTATGAATTCAGCTATAGGAAGTTTAAAATAACATTCTATCAAGATCAAAAACTCCTTAAGCATCCTAAGAATACTAAGAACTAAAAAGTAACAAGAACTTACCAACCAGAAACACAAAGCAGCCACCAAACTACCGGAAACACAATTCAATGACACGATCTACTCAAAGAATCAAGCCCCCCGACACCAAAATCACTTGGACTTATGACTTCTAGCTCCAAAACCCAAAGAAAACCATGGAGAGGACTTGAGAGAGGTTTCATACGAAATATGTTGCTAGAAAATGAATTTTGTTGACCAACAACCGACCAAAGGTGTTACGCCCCGTAAGTTTCTAGCATGTAGTTGGCTTATTCGCATGTTGGTGGGAAGTTTTAGAATGCCATACATGCGAGGAAAGGGCTCGGGGAAAGGCCAAACGAGTGCCAAGTTGGAATTTCGCAAGAGGAGGCTGAACCGCGCTGCCCAGAGGGGAAAAGTGGCACGGAGCTGGGACCTCCACGTTAGCCAACATGGCACGGAGCCAAAATGGTGCGTTGGCCAACGTGCCACGTTGCCATGTATTTTGCTGCAAATATATATAGGCCTCACTCTTTAACTTTATGTCATTTCTCACATTTAAATAATTAGAACAGAGGGTAGGGATGAAGGGAATATATAATTTTCTTCCGATTACACCGTCAAATGCCGTCCAAATCCAAATTAACTTTGGGTATCGAAGTATAAAGCTGCAGGGAGCATTTTTACGAAGTTAGTTTCATGAAATTCGCGCGGCGAATCATCGTCCCGCCGAGCCAAAGTTATTGGAATTGCTCCAAACTAGTGTTAATACAATCCCAAGCTTAAAGTGAGTACTTCTCTCTTCTAGATTCCCGAGAAATTATGAGTTATCGATCATTCTTCGATAAGTTGAAGAATAGTCAGTATATATACATATAAAGTATTGTTTTCTTCCAGCATAATAATGAAGTTAGTTCTATTCTT
Source organism: Datura wrightii (assembly GCA_035772735.1). Lineage (NCBI taxonomy): Eukaryota > Viridiplantae > Streptophyta > Magnoliopsida > Solanales > Solanaceae > Datura > Datura wrightii. The sequence goes on along the minus strand of JASDFA010000007.1, from coordinate 116,537,567 downwards.
CCGTGAATGTGATTACAGTTGGGAAGAACAACTGAATACTAGCCAAACCTTGCCAGTTAATCGGTAAACCCGCAGTCGAGGTGTGTAAAGGTAGTTTCTTTTGGCAAGTTAGTTTCTCCAATATAGTAAACCAATATGAATCCCAGTAAAGTATTTCAGGAATATTATATCATGTTCAAAATGTTATTTTGTATAGTTGTTGTTATCAGTTGAGACTTGTATTTGTGTTGTTTTGGGCTGGATTACCTGTATAGCTTCCGTGACCGCCCCAAGGTTAATAGCTGTGTTGACTCATCCGCTAGAGGGAGTGGATACGTCGCTCTATGGTGCGGCATGCCATCCACAAGGGACGAAGATGGGGAGCCAGCTCCTCATATTTTTGCTATGGTTGGCCTATACACACCCCTGCCGAGCGCTTACGCCCGGGCTGTAGATTTTAGGAGTCCTCCGAACTCCGGCACAGCTATAGTCAGGGGTCCAGCGGGCCCAAGTTGCATACGCAGGGGATCGGCAGGATGCTTATAGCTACTAGGTGATGTGGTATGACCTGGATAAGGGTATATAGATTGAGATGTACTCACTAGGGCTGATGGGGGCCCAAGTGAGTTGTGTTGTGCTGATGATACCTCCGACTTATGGGGGCCATGTAAGGTATGTGATCTTGGGCAGATTTATATGCCCAAGTGATACTCAAACGTATCATTTTCGCCTTGTTTGTTATGTAATGTGTATACATTTTCATGTAATTGGTAATAAAATGTGAATTTATACTAACCAACATGATTAGCATTTGTTTGTAGGTAAAACATGATTTTTAGGAGCTAAAATGCATGTTGGAGTAATATTGGAATTGGACTTGGAAGCGAGCATGTAAAAGGAATTGGAAGGGGCAATGTAAAGGGGCTCCGCGATGGAGCCGTGCCACGCTACCATCGCGGAGGCACACTGCCTGGAGGAGGATTTTATTGGCAAATTCCAGTGAAGCCTCGCGACAGCTCCGTGGAACGGAGATAGGCCTCCGCATTGGCCTCCGTGCCACGTTGAGGCTATATTCCCGGACCCTGGATTTCCAGTGAGGGTCCGCGTCCACGCCGTGTCACGGAGGTAGTGCTCCGCGTTGGCCTTCGTGACACGTTGCTTGTTATTCCGGGAAAAATTCCCACTAGTATAAATATAACACTTAGCTTATTTCTAATTAATTCAGACTTGGTGGAGCAAGGACGTGGGTTAGAGGCAGTTGAGGGACGAAAAAGCTAAGGGATTTCTTCTCTTTCTTTCTTCTTTCAATCAATTGTTTGTATGATTTACACTTGTTTTAGGATGATTAATCCACAAATGAGTGGCTAATTCTCTTCCTTGCTGAGGTTATGAACAATGGTGATGAGTTTTGATTATTGAATTGTATGGTTTTTCATCTTCTTCTTCCATGTTGTTCTATTAATTCTTGTTTCTACTGCATTAGTGTGTGGCCGACATTAATGTACATCTAAAAAGTCCAATTTCACTCGAGAGAGCAAAAAATTGGAAAGTTGTGAATTAATAGGGTATTGTTCTTAACTTGATTTGGGAAAATTGGGTTTTGATGTGCTTTCCTGATAGAAATATACTTGAAAGCCGTATTAGTCAATTTAGGAACCGGAATTGTATTGCTAGGTCATAAATTGCATTTGATCACAGAAATGTAGACGAATGGTTTATGATTCTAAAGTGAGATTAAATACGAGAGTTTTAATCTCTAGGCTAATGTTCTTGGATAGCAACATGAAAAGAAGAATAACCAAAGTATGATTATAATCAAATTCATTACTTGTTCTTAACCTTGGCATGCTCATATCCATAGTTTCAATTCAAAGTAAATATTTGTTAATAGTTTTAGTATATAAGTTATAAACAAAATTATTTAACTTTTGGTTACGTTGTTGTCAGCATAATTAGAAGTAAAGCTAGAATATAGTATAGTTAAGCAATTTTACTTATCCAGAATCTCCTTGGTTCGATACTTGGCTTACTTAGCCACTTTATTACTTGTTTGACCACGTGCACTTGCGTGTCGGTTTTTACCTTTAACAAACGCACCGGACTAGTTTTTGGCGCCGTTGCTGGGGAGACTAGGCAATTGGTGAAATTGTGTTAAGTGTAAATTTATTGTATTTTTGTTTTATTTTCTTAAGTGTTGACAACTTGGTCTTAGCCTGTATTTTGCAGACTTGATTTCTGTGAACACTAGCAAAGGACAAGGAGCTGGTGGAATCTTATACAGAGCCTGAACGTGAATTTCATAGTAAACGCAGAGAAGCTCTACAAAAGAAGCTGCAGTTGCTCAGACAGTCTATTATGGAGCAATAAAATCCACCGATTGTTAGGGCAGTGTTAGTGCCCGATGAATCAGCAGCAAGGCCGGTTCGCGAGGTGGCAATCCCACATGCCAACAATGTACATTCTAGTATCCGCAAACCAGAGCCTGGAGGGAGGTTTGAATTGAAGCAGAATATGGTGCAACTTTTGCACACAAGCGGGCAATTTACCGGTCTCCCTCATGAAGACCCACAACAACATCTCCAGAATTTTTTGGAGATAAGTGACACTTATATACCCGCTGGAGTGTTACCTGATTATGTTCGGCTCACCTTATTTCCGTTTTCCTTACTTGGTGAAGCCAAGAGGTGGTTAAAAGCTGAACCACCAAATTCTATATCAACGTGGGATGATCTAGCACGAAAGTTTTTGATAAGATTTTTCCTTCTGGTAAAACAGCCAGACTTAGAAGTCAAATTCTAAGTTTCAAACAGAGGGAGGGAGAAAATTTGTATCAACCCTGGGAAAGATTTAAATCCATGTTGCGGGACTGTCCTCATCATCATCAGTCCAATGAGGTGTTGGTACACACATTTATTGAGGGTTTGGAACCCCATACTAAAATTTTGTTAGACTCAGTAGCTGGAGGGCAAGCGCTGGAAAAGACCTATGAGGAGCTGTACACTTTGCTCAACCGGATTTCACAGGGCAATCCATAATGGAATGCAGATTCATCTCGAGGTGGAGGAAGGAAAGCAGCAGGAGTGCTTGAAGTGGATGGATTTACAGCTATCGCTGCACAGATAGCTGCCTTGCAGAATCAGTTAAACAACCACTTCAGCAATATGAACTTGAACCAGCCTGCAGCTTCAGTCAATGCGGTCCAGCAAATGTGGTGTGAAGTGTGTGGTAGCAGTGAGCACTCAGCTGAGTGCTGTGGAGCAAACCCAGATTCGGTTAACTTTGTGGGCAATGCACAAAGAAATCAGCAGCAGTGTGGTAGTGGGTACAACTCAAATTAGAGGAACCATCCAAATTATTCGTGGGGTAGCAACAACCAACAAAGCCAAAGTTCGGGTCAGGGATGCACAGAAATCAAGGAGGGCAACAGAACTACCAATCTCAATTCAGAAATCACAATGCCCCTCCTCCACCACCATCACCTACCATTGAAGAGATGTTCAAGACCATGATCGCTAATCAGGCGCAATTGCAGGCTGACTATGTTAAATTGACAGCCGAAGTGAAGAATAATCAATTAGCGACCAAGGCTCTTGAGTATCAATTTGGGCAATTTGCTAGTGCCCAAAACACAAGACCCAGAGGAGGACTACCTAGCGACACGGATCCTAATCCGAAGCAGGTAAATGCAGTGACCACGAGGAGTGGTTTGCAGTTGAAGGAGGTGGAACCGGAAAGACCGCCTCAAAAGTCAGGAGCAGCAGATGTTGAGGAGGAACAAAGTTCTGATAGGGGGAAGACCAAAGAAGCAGAAGCAGAAAGACCTCCACCCCCGTTCCCTCAATGACTCAAGAAACACAAAGAGGAGGCGTGTTTCAAGAAATTTATGGAGGTGCTTAAACAGGTACATGTTAATTTACCTTTTGTTGATGTCTTGCAGGGAGTGCCAAAATATGCCAAATATATTAAAGACATCGTGGCCAACAAAAGTCGTCTGACTGAGTATGCCATGGTAGCTTTGACGGAGGAATGCACTTCCCGAATTCAAAATAGACTGCCTACGAAGCTGAAAGATCCTGGAAGTTTTACTATCCAGCTGACTATTGGGCAGAGTATCCGAGCTCGTGGATTATGTGACTTGGGGGCGAGCATAAATCTGATGCCATCTTCGGTATTCAGAAAGTTAGGTCTGGGGAGTCCTAGACCTACAACCGTAATCTTGCAGCTAGCAGACAGATCCTTAGCTAGGCAGGATGGCATTGTTGAGGATGTGCTTGTGCAAGTGGGGTCCCTCATTTTTCCAGTCGATTTTATTGTTCTGGATTTTGAACCAGACGCTGAAGTCCCATTTATTTTGGGACTACCCTTTTTGGCAACCGGAAAAGCATTAATCGATGTGGCTACGGGTCAACTTACAATGCGAGCATATGAAAAGGTAGAAGTGTTCGATGTGTACAAAGCACCAAAGCTCCCGATTATAAATGAGGAACTCTCGGTGATCAATGTGATTGATCATGGGAATGCTAAGCACAGTAGTGAATCCCTAGAGTTGATAGGAAGACCACCTGATAAGGTTGAGCACTACTGGGGGGAGGACAATGATGGTGAATAATCGTCCACCACCCTAGTAGATAATTGAGCATAAAGGACGTCGAGCCGCGACGGTAAACCAGGCGCTGCACGGGAGGCAACCCGTGAAAAATATTTTTTTTCTTTTGTTTAGTAAGGTGTAAATAGTTTTATTTTAATTTTCTTTTTCTTGATTTAGTATAAAATTTTTTGTTTTAGTTAGTATTTTTCACTTTAGTTAGGGAAATCTATTAATTTAACTAATTTTGTTTAGTGAGGTGATTTTCAGGTCAAACGGAGAAAAATATGCATGGAATCGGTAAGGAAAAGGCAAGGTATGAAAAAATGAATAAAATGAAGAGACAGTGCACTAGGGCATTGGCTCCGTGTCACGGAGGAGGGGCTCCGCGTTACCCTCCGTGATACGTTAACGGTTTAATCTGGAATTTTAAAAATTCCAGTGAGCCATCGCGTTAGCTCCGTGTCACGGAGGAGGGGCTCCGCGTTACCCTCCGTGACACGTTGCCCTATATTTAGTGCCGGGTCACACCGGGTTACCGGGTCACACCGGGTTGCCGGGTGACCCGCGTGTTTTTCTTCTTTTTAACCCCGATTTTTGCCCTCTTTTCCTTCATTTTCTCTCTGCTCCGCGACCAAACACCTAGATTCCCTCTCCCAACCAACGTGCCACGTTACTAAGCAACCAATTTGTCAAGTTTCTTCGGTTATTCAACGTAAAGGTATGTTTTCCTCGTCTCTCTCAAGTTTTTATCAATTTTAGTCGAATTTGAGCATGGGAGGTGAGATAAATCACCCTAAGGAGCAATTTAGCATGATATTGAATTATTCTTTGATTGATAGATGTTCGGAATGTTGTAATTAGCGTTTGAACTTGTCGATTGCGTGAATGATTCGAATGTGATTGTAAAATTGAATTCTAGGGATTGGGTTGTTGAAAGCGAATTGGGTAACTTGCTAAATTGGTGAATTATATGCCGGGGTGTGCTTGTGAATTGAGATAAGTCATTGTAAATATTGTTAGAGTGTAATAGACGACGGATTCTCTGTTTTTGGGAAGATGTAAAGATTGTTCAAATTGGTTTGATTATTTGGATTCGTATGTATATAGAATTTTTGTCGTTGTTTTTGTTTGTTGTTTTCGTTGCTAAGTGCGATGGTTGAATTGCTAGTGATAGTAGGATTGGGATTAGCTGTATGAAGTCTGAGTAGTATGCTAAAAGTTATGCTGTCGAAATTTTTGTGAACGCACTAAGCAATAAATTGTATAGTTATTTGTTTTATTGTAAATAAAGTAATCCTTGCCGTAGTATCGTAAACGTAGCTAAGGACTAAGTGTGGGGTAAACTTAGTTTAACCCAACCTTAGCTGAAGCTAATATGCATTTAGCTTGACTTTGTGCTTGTTTTGTGACAGGTACAATGGCGAGTAGGCAGGATAAGGGTAAAAGTGCTTCTACTTCAGGCACCGGGAGAAAACGAATGAGATTGGGAACTGCAGTCCCAGCTGCACCAGCTGTTCCGCGCGGCCAGCGCCGCCAATACGGAACGAGGTGGGTGACCGATGAAGGGAAGAAGTGGTACGCTAAACATAAGGAAAATAAGTACTTCCCTGAGGAGCATATTGCATGGGAACCACTAGCACAGGAGTTCCCCCATATTGTGCAAAGGATCGAGGCAGCTGGGTGCAGCTTTATATTTTAGGAGCCCAAGGAGTGCAACCTACATTTAGTCCGGGAGTTCTATGCAAATTGGAACCCAGCCATCAGAAGCCACACAATAAAAATCAGAGGGCAGATTGTCACTCTGGAACCCCAGCAATTAAATGCCATCATTGGAGCGCGGGACACAGACGCCCACGTTCTCCGCCAGTTGAACATCACCCCACCATACGCCGACATCAGACGCACCTTGTGTGGGGCTCGATCCACAGCCCGATGGAGTAGACATAAGGAGAGGGGTTACCACCAGACTCTGCCTTATTCGCAGATGAACAGGGAGGCCAGAATATGGCTGAAAATAGTGTGTTCGTGCTTGATCCCGGGGGTTCACATGACGGATGTGACCCGGGACCGTGTTTGCCTGGTGTATGCCCTTATGAAAGGGCTGGAGATTAATGTTGGGGCGGTCATCATATCCTCCATGAAGAGAGCCTGACTACACTAGGGCCACAGATATGGGTTCGGCGGACTCATCACCACTTTTCTCCGGGGCCTCGATGTCGAGGAAGAGGCTTTGGACTACATCCCGCAGTTGGAGCGGAGGGCCCTTGATGTGACAAAAACTAAGGCCCCCGACACCACACACGGGCCAGTGCTGACACTGGGTGAGCGAGATGCTCGTGACGATCAGTACATGGCTCAGATGTTTGGTATGCAGATGCTTCAGCTCCGGATTGGTGGGAGACCAGCCACGGAGGATGAGTTATGGCAGTTGGAGCTGGATTACCCATTTGGCGAGAACGCCAGAGCATTGTGCCGAGTGGGACCAGCCTTCGTTGAGCCCACTGACGATGATGTCCCCACGGACGAGGAGACACATCGGGAGGACTCCGATGTGGAGTCCAATGATGACGAGGGAGGAGACTCGGACATGGGCGACGAGGCAGCAGCACCAGATGAAGAAGTCGAATATTTCGACTGATCAGGGAGTTCCACCACCCGAAATTTTTGTGATTTTTAATTTTTGTGAACACTGGGGACAGTGTTCGATTTAAGTGTGGGGTGGGGAGTAGTTAGGTGCTGGATCCTGGGCTAATCTGTTGTATGTTCTTCCTTTATTTTGCATGTATGTTTTTATGTTTCCCTGTGGTTGTGAACTGATTTGTGTTGTATCTGTATATATTTTTGAGGTAAATGATGTGTGTTTTTAAAGGTTGTGGTTGCCAGTGAAAATTTTGTAAATTTTGTAAATATTTCAAAATTTTGCGAAAATATTTTGTACATATTAAAATATTTTGTAAATACTTTTCCATCGAAATGATCGATGTGTTGCAAAATTTTTTTCGATTTTTATTTTAGGTTTCTCGGAGTTTGTTTTCGGTTCTTTTACCGAGAATTATCCCATTGAACCGATGTCATAGTTAGTGACCGTTCTCTATGATGTATGGATGACGACCGTCTTAAGGGAAATGTAGTCGGTAGGAGTAGTGATTTTAATTTGTTTTCAGTTTTTTTCTTTGGTGGATTGCATCACTGAACCTGTAGTTACTAAAATGATTGTGAAATTTTGGTTGCGTGTTGTAACTGATGTTCAAAATGTAAAAGTGATTCATATGAAAGTATGCAATTTTGTAAATATGTTGAGCTACCTAGGCTGTAGAATTTGATTCGGTGTGATTGAGGCTTAATTTTGAATTCATGTAATTGGCTAATTAAAGAGTCTGTGAATGCATCTTGAATCGAGCATGTGCATAAAGTGTGAAGTGAGGTATTGTTATTCCATGCTATTGTGAAGTGTCTAGAACTTTCCTGGTGTGTGTACAAAATGAAATGAAGGAGGTGTAGTGTTGGAAAGGATGTAGGCAATTCTTTGTTTTTAACCGAGAGTTTCTATATTTTTTTTTCTTGTCATACTCTCATTTTTATGTGACTGTATACCCTAGTCAGCCTGTTGAGCCTTTAGCCGATTATTTCTTTCTTTTGTCAAAAAATGTATAAACTAAGCTTTATTCCTTCTTTTCAAGTGCCGTAAAGTCTATACAAAACTCTTAAGCGCTTAAGAAGAAAAGAAAATTTTTCCCAAAGTGTCAAAGAGTGAGAAGGGTGAAAAGAAAAAGAAAAACAGAGTGAGGAAAGAAAATAAAAAGGTGGAGGGTGCACTCACCATAATTAAATGATATTGAGGGTACATGAAAACCCTTTGTTGTTGTGTCAAATGTGTTTGATGAAATGGGCAGTACGAAAGTAAACCAGCATGAATGGTGTGAGATGAAAAAAAAAAAGAGAAAAGAGAGAAACAATGTCATGAGTTGATGGGAATGTGTTGAAAAGGCGCTTAAGGATGCTAGTGACTATTATTGGCTAATCCAATATATACTAGTTCCATAGCCTCCATTACAACCCATTAAAGTCCTACTTGATTTTACATCGCATTTCCTTATATTAGTGGAGTAATACACTAAGGGCAAGCCTATGGGTCATGACATGATGCATGTGAATTCTTTTGGGAGAGAGAGTGAAATAAATTTCTACATGCCCCTACTTGAATGTTCATGTGTTGCATGAAAATAAAGGGGAAGATTCTCTTGAGTTGTGAGGGCACATGCTTGATGAAAGATTGATTTTCGTGTCGGATATCTTGATTAGCTGATTTGCATGAGTTTGCCGATATCGAGAGTCGATTCTTGAAGTCTAGGAAGTCTTGATATATTAAAGGTCATTGCATTGTTAAGACCATGCATGTTTTCTTGATGATTTGCAAAAAAAAAAATTGAATAATCGGTATGACCGTAGCATAAATTGTCGCACCATAGTGGCGAAGGTTGGGATGTAATTTGCATGAGTTGTGTATGTGTTGTTCGAGGACGAACAAGGATTTAAGTGTGGGGTAAGTGATCTTGGGCAGATTTATATGCCCAAGTGATACTCAAACGTATCATTTTCGCCTTGTTTGTTATGCAATGTGTATACATTTTCATGTAATTGGTAATAAAATGTGAATTTATACTAACCAACATGATTAGCATTTGTTTGCAGGTAAAACATGATTTTTAGGAGCTAAAATGCATGTTGGAGTAATATCGGAATTGGACTTGGAAGCGAGCATGGAAAAGGCATTGGAAGGCGCAATGTAAAGGGGCTCCGCGATGGAGCCGTGCCACGCTACCATCGCGGAGGCACACTGCCTGGAGGAGGATTTTATTGGCAAATTCCAGTGAAGCCTCGCGACAGCTCCGTGGCACGGAGATAGGCCTCCGTGTTGGCCTCCGTGCTACGTTGAGGCTATATTTCCGGACCTTGGATTTCCAGTGAGGGTCCGCGTCCACGCCGTGTCACGGAGGCAGTGGTCCGCGTTGGCCTCCGTGACACGTTGCTTGTTCTTCCGGGAAAAATTCCCACTAGTATAAATAGAACACTTAGCTTATTTTTAATTAATTCAGACTTGGTGGAGCAAGGACGTGGGTTAGAGGCAGTTGAGGGATGAAAAAGCTAAGGGATTTCTTCTCTTTCTTTCTTCTTTCAACCAATTGTTTTTATGATTTACACTTGTTTTAGGATGATTAATCCACAAATGAGTGGCTAATTCTCTTCCTTGCTGAGGTTATGAACAATGGTGATGAGTTTTGAATATTGAATTGTGTGGTTTTTCATCTTCTTCTTCCATGTTGTTCTATTAATTCTTGTTTCTACTGCATTAGTGTGTGGCCGACATTAATGTACATCTAAAAAGTCCAATTTCACTCGAGAGAGCAAGAAATTGGAAAGTTGTGAATTAATAGGGTATTGTTCTTAACTTGATTTGAGAAAATTGGGTTTTGATGTGCTTTCCTGATAGAAATATACCTGAAAGCCGTATTAGTCAATTTAGGAACCGGAATTGTATTGCTAGGTCATAAATTGCATTTGATCACAGAAATGTAGACGAATGGTTTATGATTCTAAAGTGAGATTAAATACGAGAGTTTTAATCTCTAGGCTAATGTTCTTGGCTAGCAACATGAAGAGAAGAATAACCAAAGTATGATTATAATCAAATTCATTACTTGTTCTTAACCTTGGCATGCTCATATCCATAGTTTCAATTCAAAGTAAATATTTGTTAATAGTTTTAGTATATAAGTTATAAATAAAATTATTTTACTTTTGGTTACGTTGTTGTCAGCATAATTAGAAGTAAAGCTAGAATATAGTATAGTTATGCAATTTTACTTATCCAGAGTCTCCTTGGTTCGATACTTCGCTTACTTAGCCACTTTATTACTTGTTTGACCACGTGCACTTGCGTGTAGGTTTTTACCTACGAGCGGATCCCTCGTAGTTCCTGTCAGCGGTACAGAGCCTTCAGCTGCTATCTTTCGGAGCTTGAGAGATAGAGGTTTACCTTCTTTTGTTATACAGTATGTGTTGGCCGGGGCCCTGTCCCGACCATCTTATTGCTCCTAGAGGCTTGCAGATGGTATTATTCCCTGTGGTTAGTTGATATTGGCTAGGTGGGGCCATATGTGCTTTAGATGATGTGGGTTGGCCGTGTGGGGCCTTGTTAGTTGTTGGTTGATGACCTTGTCAGTCATGTTTCAGTTTAGTACTTGATTTCATTTTTTTCAATTGTAACTAGATATCATGGTGGCCTTGTTGGCCCACATAGGACTCTCTATATTTTCTTGTCTTTGGTTAGCTATTTATTTTCACAGGTGGCTATAGGCCTTATCGGTCGGGGACTGTATTTATAGCCGTTATATAGCCCGTTGTTTTCTTGATTCCAGAGTTAGAGTCATCCCTGCACCAGAGGTGCTTAGGCTCAGTCAGCTTAGTAGTTCAAATCCTAGTAGGGCACCATGTGCCAGTCGTGCCTCCAAAGGTGGGGCGTGACAAACTTGGTATCAGAGCAGGTTTGTATCCAAGGGAGTCTACAAGCCGTGCTAAGTAGAGTCTTGTCTATGGATGTGTTGTGCACTACATACTATAGGCAGGAGGCTACAAGGCATGATAGGATGGTTACTCTTTCTTCTTATTTAGTCGTGCTATAAAGCGGTACAGTATAGGGTTGAGTCCCTAAACTTATTATATTCTTTTATCTACAGAGAAATTTTGGACCAGCGACATCCTACGACAGGCAGAAGGTTAGACATAGCAGCAGGAAAGGGCACCAGCAGGATGCCTCAGCCTCGGATAGAATTAGCCCAATCTGAGGCAATACGGAACCGTCATCTCGACCTTCCCAGCAGTCTCCACCAGGTCAGGAGCCGCTGGGGATGGCCGGTGTGACGGCACCACCTCCAGCAGTTTCTATACTCGTACCATCTGATCGAGAGGTCAGGAGCGCGGTGGTTATGTTAGCACAGATGATGGCTGCCCAACGCCAGCCAGTGCCACCTATAGCCGCAGAGTCATTTGGAGGGCCTGGTAGTTCGAGGGTCCGAGAGTTCCTGGCACTAATTCCCCCGCAATTCACAGGGACAGATCAGACAGAGGACCCTCAGGACTTCTTGGATCAAATGTAGAGGATTTTCAGGGTGATGCATGCTACACCCATAGTCAGTTGAGTTGGCGGTATTCCAGCAACGAGACGTCGTTGTATTGTGGTATGAGAGTTGGGAGAGGTCCCGAGGGAGAGATGTTTCCCCTCTGACCTTGTCCAGCTTTTCAGGGGCTTTTCTGGATCATTATCTACCACGGGAAATTCGATAGGCCCGGGTTGATCAGTTCCTACACTTGGAGCAGGGGTCGATGAGTGTTCGAGAATATGCCATGTGGTTTGATTCCTTGGCTCTATATGTGCAAGCCTTTGTGGATACAATGCCATCCAAGGTACACCGCTTTATTTTGCGGCTGAACCCAGAATATGTTGAGACCTGCATCACAGCTACACTATGAGAGGATATGGATATTGCCTGGGTACAGGCTTTTGCTCAGAATATTGAGAGTATCAGGCATCGACAACGGGAGATTAGGAGAACAAGTGAGGAGCAGCGCCGCAGGGATAGACCGAATGAATTACCGGAGAAGTCCCGGGGAGGACCTAGGCCACGGTTATTAGATAGACCCCCTAGACCCCCGCCTCCACCATAGCAGCAGAGGAGAAAGTTCAGTCACCGAGGGAAACTAGAGCCTGACGAAGGTTCGCGGGCAGTAAGTTCACAGCAGTAGAAGAGGGCGGAGTAGAGTGGGTTTACAATACCATTTTTCCGTATTTGCAGTCGACGCCACGCTGGAGCGTGCAGATATGGCTCCACCAGATGTTACATTTGTGGACAGGAGGGTCATCAAATGAGGAGTTTTCCAGCTAGGGGTCAGGGTGATCGGGATCGACAGGATAGGTCCTCAGTAGGATCACGAGCTCCAGTAACCCCGGTAGAGCATAGTCCCTCAATTTCAGCAGGTAGAGGCCGAGGCAGATCAGGGGCCTCCAGTTCAGGTACGGGCCCAGACCGTACTTATGCATTACTGGGGCAACAGGACTCAGAGTCATCCACAGATGTTGTGATAGGTATGCTGAATATTTGCTCTCATCTTGCTTATGTGTTGATAGATCTAGGGTCCACCTTGTCCTATGTTACTCTGCTAGTGGCTTGGAAGTTTAGTATTATGCTGGAATTGCTTCGGCTACCTTTTCTTAGTGTCTACACCTGTTGGTGACTCTATTATAGCTAGAAGGGTCTATCGGGGGTGTACAGTAGAGGTTGCCAATCGTCAGACTACAGCATACTTGATCGAACTAGAGATGGTTAATTTTGATGCTATTATGGGTATCGATTGGTTCGCTCCATGTTACGCCAATGCGAATGTTGGACCAAGACTGTCCGATTCCACTTTCTAGGGGAGGCAGTACGTGAGTGGAAAGGTAGTACAGCCACGCCAAAAGGTAGGTTTATTTGCTATCTTTGGGCGAGGAAATTAATAGCAAAAGGATGTATTTATCATATTGTCAGAGTTCAGGATGTTCGGGCAGAGCCTCCGACCCTTCAGTCTATTCCAATGGTCAATGAATTCCCAGATGTGTTCCCAGATGAGCTTCCTGGTGTTCCCCCAGAAAGGGAAATTGACTTTGCAATTGATCTCTTACCAAGCACTCAGCCTATATCTATTCCCCCGTATCGGATGGCTCCTGCTGAACTCAGAGAATTAAAGGAACAATTGAATGATTTGCTAGATAAGGGATTTATCAGGCCGAGTACCTCACCATGGGGTGCGCCAGTTTTGTTTGTGAGGAAGAAGGACGGCTCCCTCCGTATGTATATAGATTATCGGCGACTGAATAAAGTCACCATCAAGAATAAGTACCCGCTTCCCAGAATAGACGATTTTTTTGATCAGCTACAGGGAGCGAGGTATTTTTCAAAGATTGTCTTAAGGTCCGAATATCATCAGGTTCGTTTTTGTGAAAGGGATATTCCAAAGACTGCCTTCAAGACCAGATATGGCCACTTTGAATTCCTAGTTATGTCCTTCAGACTGACAAATGCCCCAACAGTGTTTATGGACTTGATGAATAATATTTTCAGACCGTCCCTTGACTTGTTCGTGATAGTATTTATTGATGATATTCTGGTGTATTCCCGTTCAGAGGCAGACCACCAGCATCATTTACGGACAATGCTCCAGATTCTTAGAGACCGCTAGCTATATGCGAAATTTTCTAAATGTGAATTTTGGCTGAATTTAGTAGCCTTCTTGGGTCATATTGTGTCAGATGCTGGTATACAGGTGGATACACAGAAGATAGAGGCAGTGAAAACATGGCCTAGACCTACCACTCCGATCGAAGTATATAGTTTCCTGGAGTTAGCCGGGTATTACAGAAGGTTCATGGAAGGATTTTCCACTTTAGCAGCACCTTTAACCAAACTGACGCAGAAGGCAGCTAAATTTTAGTGGATTGAGGCATGTGAGCAGAGCTTTTAGGAACTGAAAGACCGAATGACATCAACACCGGTGTTAGCATTGCCGGAAGGAACAGAGGGTTATGAAGTTTATTGCAATGCTTTGGGTGTTGGGTTAAGATGTGTATTGATGCAGAATGGTAAGGTGATTGCTTATGCTTCCAAGCAGCTGAGGAAGCATGAGAAGAACTATCCTACCCATGACCTGGAATTAGCCGCGGTAATTCATGCCTTGAAAATATGGAGACACTACTTCTATGGCGTCCACGTGGATATTTTCACTGATCACAAAAGCCTGCAGCATATCTTCACATAGAAAGAGTTGAACTTGCGACAGCGTCTCTGGTTAGAGCTGTTGAAGGATTATGATGTGAATATTTTATATCACCCAAGAAGGGCCAATGTTGTAGCATATGCTCTTAGCCGTAAGTCTATGGGAAGTCTGGCATACTTACAGCCCGAGCAGCGGGAATTGGCCTAAGAATTGCATCAGCTAGCCAGTTTAGTCGTTCGCATAGTAGAATCAGGAGACAATAGAGCGGTAATCCAGAATACCACAGTGTCATCATTGGTTGTGGAAGTAAAGGAACGGAAGTATGAAGGACCAAGTCTGGTTCAACTCAGAAAGAAGGTTCAGCAAGGGGAAGTGACAGATTTCCAAGTAACCGAGGACGGAGTTTTGAGATATATGGATCGCCTCTGTGTTCCAGACGTTGCAGGGCTTCGCCAGCAAATTATGAACGAGGTACACTACGCCTCGTTACTCTCTCTATCTGGGTTCGACAAAGATGTTCCATGATTTAAAAGAAATTTACTAGTGGCCGGGAATGAAAAAGGGGATAGCAGAATTCGTAGCTCAGTGCCTTAATTGCCAACAGGAAAAAGCTGAACATCAGAAACCAGGTGGATTGACACAGGATATAGTTGTGCCTTTATGGAAATGGGAAGCAGTCAACATGGATTTTGTAGTAGGGTTACCTCGTACCAGGTGTAAACATGATTCTATTTGGATAATTGTTGACAGGTTGACAAAATCAGCACACTTTCTTCCAGTAAGGGCTACCTTTTCAGCCGAAGATTATGCTAAGTTGTATATCAGAGAAATAGTCAGATTGCACTGTGTTCCCTTGTCAATTATCTCTGATAGAGGGGCACAGTTACAGCTAAGTTTTGGCAATCCTTTTAGAGGTGCCTGGGGACGCAGGTTAATGTGAGTACAGCCTTCCACCTCAGAGAGACGAGCATGCATAACGTACTATCCAGACGCTCGAGGATATGTTACGGGTGTGTGTGTTGGATTTTGGAGGTAGCTGGGATGAACATCTACCACTTATTGAATTTTCCTATAATAGTAGTTATCATTCAGCAATTCAGATTGCGCCTTATGAAGCGTTATATGGGCGGAAGTGCAGATCGCCAGCTGGTTGGTTTGAGGTAGGAGAATCAACATTGATTGGGCCAGATATTATTGATCAGTCAGAAGAGAAAGTAAAGCTTATCAGGGAACGTCTGCTGATTGCTCAGAGCCGCCAGAAATCTTATGCTTATGTGCAGCGAAGGAACTTAGAATTTAATGTGGGTGACTGGGCATTCTTGAAGGTTTCACCGATGAAAGGGGTGATGAGATTTGGAGAAAAGGGCAAGCTCAGCCCGAGGTTTATTGGGCCTTATTAGATCCGCCGAAGGATAGACTAGGTGGCATATGAATTGAATCTACCTTCGAAATTAGACTCTGTTCACCCAGTTTTCCATGTATTAATGCTGCAGAAGTGTATAGGAGATCCCTCCTGGATTGTTCCAGTCCAGGACGTTCAAGTCACTAAGGAGTTAGCTTATGAAGAAGCTCCAATAGCCATACTAGACCGGCAGATCCGTAGACTGAGAACCAAAGATGTTGCTTCTGTCAAGGTATTATGACGAAATAAGAACCGAGAGGAGATGACCTGGGAGGCAGAAGATGATATGAAAACCAGATATCCTCGGTTATTTCAGACATAATCAAATTTGAGGTATGTAGCTATTGTTGTTTCATATTGAATTATATACATGTATATGTGGTGTAGTTGACTTCAGTTTATTGTGAAATGCATGTCATAGTATCGTGTGGAGTACCTGTATTGGACTTTTCTACGTTTCGGGATTTTTGGATAGTCCATATAACAGGGGAAACTCTGCCAAAATTTTTCCAGAATAGGTAATTACGAGTTAAAGTTCTTGCAAGAAGATGTTAACATTCGAGGAAGAATGTTCTTAAGGGAGGGAGGATGTTACACCCCGTAAGTTTCTAGCATGTAGTTGGCCTATTCGCATGTTGTTGGGAAGTTTTAGAATGCCATACTTGTGAGGAAAGGGCCCGGGAAAAGGTCGAATGAGTGCCAAGTTGGAATTTCGCAAGAGGAGGCCGAACCACGCTTCCCAGAGGGGCAAAGTGGCACAGAGCTGGGACCTCCGCGTTAGCCAACATGGCACGGAGCAAAAATGGTGTGTTGGCCAACGTTCCATGTTGCCATGTAATTTGCTGCAAGTATATATTGGCCTCACCCTATAACTTTATGTCATTTCTCACATTTAAACGATCAGAACAGAGGGTAGGGATGAAGGGAATATATAATTTTCTTCCGATTACGCCGTCAAATGCAGTCCAAATCAAAACTAACTTCGGGTATCGAAGTATAAAGCTGCAGGAAGCATTTCTACGGAGTTAGTTTCATGAAATTCGCCAGGCGAATCATCGTCCCGCCTAGCCAAAGTGATTGGAATTGCTCCAAACTAGTGTTAATACAATCCCAGGCTTAAAGTAAGTACTTCTCTCTTCTAGATTCCCAAGAAATTATGAGTTTTCGATCATTCTTTGATAAGTTGAAGAATAGTCAGTATATATACATATAAAGTATTGTTTTATTCCAACATAATAATGAAGTTAGTTCTATTCTTCCGTGAATGTGAATACAGTTGGGAAGAACAACTGAATACTAGCCGAACCTCGCCAGTTAATCGGTAAACCGGCAATCGAGGTATGTAAAGGCAGTTTTTCTCTCGGCAAGTTAGTTTCTCTAATATAGTAAACCAATATGAATCCCAATAAAGTATTTCAGGAATATTATATCATGTTCAGTATGTTATTTTGTATAGTTGTTCTTATTAGTTGAGACTTGTATTTGTGTTGTTTTGGGCTGGATTACCTGTATAGCTTCCGTGACCGCCCCAGGGTTAATAGCTATGTCGACTCGTCCGCCAGAGGGCGAGTATACGTCGCTCTACGGAGTGGCATGCTGTCCGCAAGGGACGAAGATGAGGAGCCAACTCCTCATATTTTTGTTGTGGTTGGCCTATACATACCCCCGCCGAGCGCTTGCGCCCGGTGTGTAGATTTCAAGAGTCCTCTGAAGTCAGGCACAACTATAGTTAGGGGCCTAGCGGGCCCAAGTTGCATATCCAAGGGACCGGCAGGATGCTTATAGCTACTAGGTGATGTGGTATGACCTGGATAGGGGTATATAGATTGAAAGATACTTACTAGGGCTAATGGGGGCCCAAGTGAGTTGTGCTGTGCTGATGATACCTTCTGGCTTATGGCGGCCAGGTAAGGTATGTACGTTGCATTAGTTAATGATAGTTAGACAATAGGACGTCTCGTTGTTAGGTATGCCTCCTACTCTTCTTTATAGTTATGTCTAGTTCTGATTCTATTATTTCAATCAGGTTTAGTCCGTTATCTTTACTTTAG
Organism: Datura wrightii; assembly: GCA_035772735.1. NCBI lineage: Eukaryota > Viridiplantae > Streptophyta > Magnoliopsida > Solanales > Solanaceae > Datura > Datura wrightii. Next base: position 116,519,737 of record JASDFA010000007.1, on the reverse strand, counting down.
ATGTTGTCAGCTCTATTACTTACTTTCAGTCATTACAGTTATTGCTTTACATACTCAGTACCTATGATACTGACTCCCTCTTTTGGGGCGCTGCATTACTTGCCTGCAGGTACACTAAGACTAGGAGTGGATCCCTCGTAGTTCCAGTCGGCGGTATAGAGCCTTCAGCTCCTATCTTCTGGAGCTTGAGAGATAGAGGTTTACCTTCTTTTGTTGTACAACATGGGTAGGCCGGGGACCTGTCCCGGCCATCTTATTGCTCCTAGAGGCTTATAGATTGTATTATTCCCTGTGGTTAGTTGATATTGGCCGTGCAGGGCCATATGTGCTTTAGATGATGTGGGTTAGCCATGTGGGGCCTTATTAGTTGTTGGTTGATGACCTTGTCGGTCATGTTTCAGTTTAGTACTTGATTTCATTCTTTTTCAGCTGTAACTAGATATCATGGTGTCCTTGTCCGCACACATAGGACTCTCTATATTTTTTTGTCTTTGGTTAGCTATTTACTTTCATAGGTGGCTATAGGCCTTGTCGGCCGGGGGCTGTATTTACAGCCGCTATATAGCCCGTCGTTTTACTGATTCCAGAGTTAGAGTCAGCCCTGCACCATAGGTGCTTAGGCTTAGTCAGCTCAGTAGTTCAGATCCTAGCAGGGCACTATGTGCCAGTCGTGCCTACCAAGGCGGGGCGTGACAAAAGGGGATTAGATAATTCTCTGCCGCCTTACTTATATTTGACGTGTCTTCCTGTGCAGTCTCATTAAAATTCTAATATCTCTCTATCTAAAGTCAGATTGATGAATGATTTTATGTGTCGGAAACTAGACTCATAGGCCTTTAATTTTGATAGGACGTAACCCCCTAACTCCTTGTATATTGGGAGAAACGACTCTAGAAATTCGACCTAAATTTCAAGAAATCTCAAGAAGGAAATTTGCGATAACTTTTGCCGATTTTTTTTACAACTTGATCGACGTCCAATATTAAATACGATCATAGAGTGACTCAAATACCTCATAAAATTTTTTATTCATAGCCTATTAAGTTTTCTTAGTCCTATCTCAAAGTCCAAATTTATTTCTTAATCTATACGGGGTGTTACAAAAATGAGCAGCTTTAGTCAACCTGTCTACAACAACCCAAATAGAGTCATACTGTCGGCGAGTACGGGGAAACTCCATAATGAAGCCATATTGATTTTCTCCCACTTCCAAGTAGGGATACTGATGTCTTGAAGCACACCACTTGGTCTTTGATGCTCATCCTTCACCTGTTGACAATTCAGACACTTAGCCACTAACTCCGCTATGTCCTTCTTCATGCCATTCCACCAATAGACTTCTTGTAGGTCATGGTACATCTTGGTGGCACCTGGGCTTATAGAATATCTGGAACCGTGAGCCTCATGCAACATCTGCTCCCCCAAGTCATCAACTCCCGGTACACACAAACGACCCTAATATCGTAGTACACCATCTCCCCCTTAGGACAAAACCTCCACCTTCTGATTCTGAACGACTTCCTTCAACTTTACCAAAATAGGATCCTCATCTTGTATAGATTTGACCTTAGTCACCTAGGAAGATTCTGATCCATTCTGAAAAATGACACCACCATCCATCGAGTCAACAAGATGAACTCCTAGTCGTGTAAGCCAATGCACATCATTCACTAACTCTTTCCTCTCCTCATCTACATGGGACACACTCTCTATAGAAATCCTGCTAAGAGAATCTTCCACCATATTGGCATTGCAAGGATGATAAAAGAAACTCATAACATAATATTTAAGAAGCTCAAATTACCTTCTTTCACATAGATTTAGATCCTTCTGGGTGAACACATACTGTAGGCTTTTATGGTCCATAAACACATCCACATGAACCCTGTACAGATAGTGTCTCTAAATCTTTAAGGAAAATACTACCGCTACCAACTCGAGGTCATGAGTCGGATAGTTCTTTTCATGGACTTTCAGCTACCTGGAAGCATAGGCTATAAGCTTACCGTGCGGCATTAGTACACAACCAAGGTCGATCCTCGAGGCGTCACAATATACCACAAACCCATCGGTGTCCTTAGGCAAAGTCAACACTGCTGCTGAGGTGAGTCGAGTCTTCAACTCTTGGAATCTCTTCTCACAGGCCTCCGACCATTCAAACTTTACTTTATTTTGGGTCAACTTAGTCAACGGTGCTGCAATAGAGGAAAATCCTTCAACAAAACTTCTGTAGAAACCAGCTAAACACAAGAAACTCTTGATATTTGAAGGACTGACTGGTCTAGGCCAATTCTTCACAGCTTCTATCTTTTGAGAGTCCACCTGTACCCCCTCACTTGATACCACATGACCCAAAAATTCTACTGAGTTTAACTAAAACTCACTCTGAACTTGGAATACAACTTGCGATCCTTAAGAGTCTGTAGCACTAGCTTTAAATGAGCAGCATGCTCCTCTTCACTCCGAGAGTATATGAGGATGTCATCTATGAACACAATTACAAACATGTCCAAATAAGGCTTGAACACCCTGTTCATCAAATCAATAAAAGTTGCGGGAGCATTCATTAGTCCAAAAGACATAACTACAAACTCATAGTGACCATACCAAGTCTCGAAGGCTGTCTTCAGAATGTAACTCTCCCGAACCCTGAGCTGATGATACTCGAATCAGAGGTCTATCTTTGAAAAACACTTAGCACCCTGAAGATGCTTGTTTGGTGATTTTTGAATGCCTACACGCAAGTGCACGTGGTCGAACAAGTAGTAAAATGGCTAAAGTAAGCCAAGTATCAATCCCACAAGGACTGGACCAAGGTAATAATCAAATCAAGCGTTAATAAACTCTAACTCTAATAATGCAGACAACAGTTTCAAGAAGATTTTGGGAGTTTGTTTCCTAATTTATACTAATCTAAAACAAATGCACAAATTGAGTCTGAACTATAGTAATGAGCATGCTGAGGCTAAAACGAACATGCAAGGAAGCAATTTATTGATACAAATCAGTTAATCTTTCCTTTAGTTGCTAGTCAAGAATTATTTCCTATGGATTAAAATTCTCGTATTTAACCCAACTTAAGAATCATGAACCTTCCACCTACATTTCTGTGATAAAAAGAAATTCATGTTCTAGCCATACAAAATTGATTCCTTAATTGACTAATACAACTTTCAGATATATTTCTATTCTGAAGGTGAATCAATTCTCAATTTTCCCAAACCAAGAAGAGATCATATCCTACCAATTCACAAATTTCCAATTTCTTTCTCTTTCGAGCGCAAACCGGATTTTTTAGATGTACATTAACATTGGCCAAACATTAATGCAGTAAGAACAAGAATTAGTAGAACAACCATAGAAGAAAAGATGAAAAACCAAGATGATCAATAATTACATTGCACTACAAATGTTCTTAACCTCAGCAAGAAGTGAATTTAGCCACTCATTTGTGGATTGAACATCATTAAATGAGTGTAAATCATACAAACAATTGAAATAAAGGAGAAAGAGTTAGAGAAGAACCCTATGATTTTCGTCTCCTCAACTGCCTGTGACCCACGTTCTTGCTCAACTAAGTCAGAATTTCTAAAAATAAACCTAAGTGTGCTACTTATACTAGGGGAAATTTTTCCCGGAATAACAAGAAACGTGTCACGGAGTGCATCACGGAGCACTGCCTCTGTGACACGCCACAAACGCGGACCCGTACTGGAATCCGGTCCTCCAGGTAATTATGCCCAACGTGCCACAGCGTGCAACGCGTGGCTTGGCCAATGTGCCACGACACCAATGCGAACCTTTACTGGAACTTGGCCAATTTTAATCATCCGGGGTAGAATGCCTCCGCGATGGCAGCGTGACATGGCTCTGATCTTGGGCAGATTTATATGCCCAAGTGATACTCAAACATATCATTTTCGCCTTGTTTGTTATGCAATATGTATACATTTTCATGTAATTGGTAATAAAATGTGAATTTATACTAACCAACATGATTAGCATTTGTTTGTAGGTAAAACATGATTTTTAGGAGCCAAAATGCATGTTGGAGTAATATCGGAATTGGACTTGGAAGCGAGCATGGAAAAGGCATTGGAAGGCGCAATGTAAAGGGGCTCCGCGATGGAGCCGTGCCACGCTACCATCGCGGAGGCACACTGACTGGAGGATGATTTTATTGGCAAATTCCAGTGAAGCCTCGCGACAGCTCCGTGGCACGGAGATAGGCCTCCGTGTTGGCCTCCGTGCCGCGTTGAGGCTATATTCTCGGACCCTAGATTGCCAGTGAGGGTCCGCGTCCACGCCGTGTCACGGAGGTAGTGCTCCGCGTTGGCCTCCGTGACACGTTGCTTGTTATTTCGGAAAAAATTCCCACTAGTATAAATAGAACACTTAGCTTATTTTTAATTAATTCAGACTTGGTGGAGCAAGGACGTGGGTTAGAGGTAGTTGAGGGACGAAAAAGCTAAGGGATTTCTTCTCTTCCTTTCTTCTTTCAATCAATTGTTTGTATGATTTACACTTGTTTTAGGATGATTAATCCACAAATGAGTGACTAATTCTGTTCCTTGCTGAGGTCATGAACAATGGTGATGAATTTTGATTATTGAATTGTGTGGTTTTTCATCTTCTTCTTCCATGTTGTTCTATTAATTCTTGTTTCTACTGCATTAGTGTGTGGCCGACATTAATGTACATCTAAAAAGTCCAATTTCACTCGAGAGAGCAAGAAATTGGAAAGTTGTGAATTAATAGGGTATTGTTCTTATCTTGATTTGGGAAAATTGGGTTTTGATGTGCTTTCCTGATAGAAATATACTTGAAAGCCGTATTAGTCAATTTAGGAACCGTAATTGTATTGCTAGGTCATAAATTGCATTTGATCACAGAAATGTAGATGAATGGTTTATGATTCTAAAGTGAGATTAAATACGAGAGTTTTAATCTCTAGGCTAATGTTTTTGGCTAGCAACATGAAGAGAAGAATAACCAAAGTATGATTATAATCAAATTCATTACTTGTTCTTAACCTTGGCATGCTCATATCCATAGTTTCAATTCAAAGTAAATATTTGTTAATAGTTTTAGTATATAAGTTATAAACAAAATTATTTAACTTTTGGTTACGTTGTTGTCAGCATAATTAGAAGTAAAGCTAGAATATAGCATAGTTAAGCAATTTTACTTATCCAGAGTCTCCTTGGTTCGATACTTGGCTTACTTAGCCACTTTATTACTTGTTTAACCACGTGCACTTGCGTGTCGGTTTTTAACCCTATAGCAAAACAGCCGAATAAGTTTTTGGCGCCGTTGCCGGGGAGACTAGGCAATTGGTGAAATTGTGTTAAGTGTAAATTTACTGTATTTTTGATTTATTTTCTTAAGTGTTGACAACTTGGTCTTAGCCTGTATTTTGCAGACTTGATTTCTGTTAACACTGGCAAAGGACAAGGAGCTGGTGGAATCTTATACAGAGCCTGAACGTGAATTTCATAGTAAAACGCAGAGAAGCTCTACAAAAGAAGCTGCAGTTGCTCAGACAGTCTATTATGGAGCAACAAAATCCACCGGTTGTTAGGGCAGTGTTAGTGCCCGATGAAGCAGCAGCAAGGCCGGTTCGCGAGGTGGCAATCCCACATGCCAACAATGTACATTCTAGTATCCGCAAACCAGATCCTGGAGGGAGGTTTGAATTGAAGCAGAATATGGTGCAACTTTTGCACACAAGCGGGAAATTTACCAGTCTCCCTCATGAAGACCCACAACAACATCTCCAGAATTTTTTGGAGATAAGTGACACTTATATACCCGCTGGAGTGTCACCTGATTATGTTCGGCTCACCTTATTTCCGTTTTCCTTACTTGGTGAAGCCAAGAGGTGGTTAAAAGCTGAACCACCAAATTCTATATCAACGTGGGATGATCTAGCACGGAAGTTCTTGATCAGATTTTTTCCTTCTGGTAAGACAACCAGACTTAGAAGTCAAATTCTAAGTTTCAAACAGAGGGAGGTAGAAAATTTGTATCAAGCCTGGGAAAGATTTAAATCCATGTTGCGGGACTGTCCTCATCATCATCAGTCCAATGAGGTGTTGGTACACACATTTATTGAGGGTTTGGAACCCCATACTAAAATTTTGTTAGACTCAGCAGCTGGAGGGCAAGCGCTGGAAAAGACTTATGAGGAGCTGTACACTTTGCTCAACCGGATTTCACAAGGCAATACAGAATGGAATGCAGATTCATCTCGAGGTGGAGCAAGGAAAGCAGCAGGAGTGCTTGAAGTGGATGGATTTATAGCTATCATTGCGCAGATAGCTGCCTTGCAGAATCAGTTAAACAACCACTTCAGCAATATGAACTTGAACCAACCTGCAGCTTCAGTCAATGCGGTCCAGCAAATGTGGTGTGAAGTGTGTGGTAGCAGTGAGCACTCAGCTGAGTGATGTGGAGCAACCCCAGATTCGGTTAACTTTGTGGGCAATGCACAAAGAAATCAGCAGCAGTGTGGTTGTGGCTACAACTCAAATTGGAGGAACCATCCAAATTATTCGTGGGGTAGCAACAACCAACAAGGCCAAAGTTCGGGTCAGGGTATGCACAAAAATCAAGGAGGGCAACAGAACTACCAATCTCAATTCAGAAATAACAATGCCCCTCCTCCACTACCATCACCTACCATTGAAGAAATGTTCAAAACCATGATCGCTAATCAGGCGCAATTGCAGGCTGACTATGTTAAATTGGCAGCCGAAGTGAAGAATAATCAATTAGCGACCAAGGCTCTTGAGTATCAATTTGGGAAATTTGCTAGTGCCCAAAACACAAGACCCAGAGGAGGACTGCCTAGCGACACGGATCCTAATCCGAAGCAGGTAAATGCAGTGACCACGAGGAATGGTTTGCAGTTGAAGGAGGTGGAACCGGAAAGACGGCCTCAAAAGTCAGGAGCAGCAGATGTTGAGGAGGAACAAAGTTCTGATAGGGGGAAGACCAAAGAAGCAGAAGTAGAAAGACCTCCACCCCCGTTCCCTCAATGAATCAAGAAACACAAAGAGGAGGCGTGTTTCAAGAAATTTATGGAGGTGCTTAAACAGGTACATGTTAATTTACCTCTTGTTGATGTCTTGCAGGGAGTGCCAAAATATGCCAAATATATTAAAGACATCGTGGCCAACAAAAGTTGTCTGACTGAGTATGCCACGGTTGCTTTGACGGAGGAATGCACTTCCCGAATTCAAAATAGACTGCCCACGAAGCTGAAAGATCCTGGAAGTTTTACTATCCAGCTGACTATTGGGCAGAGTATCTGAGCTCGTGGATTATGCGACTTGGGGGCGAGCATAAATCTGATGCCATCTTCGGTATTCAGAAAGTTAGGTCTGGGGAGTCCTAGACCTACAACCGTAATCTTGCAGCTAGCAGACAGATCCTTAGCTAGGCCGGATGGTATTGTTGAGGATGTGCTTGTGCAAGTGGGATCCCTCATTTTTCCGGTCGATTTTATTGTTCTGGATTTTGAACCAGACGCTGAAGTCCCATTTATTTTGAGACGACCCTTCTTGGCGACCGGAAAAGCATTAATTGACGTGGCTGCGGGTCAACTTACAATGCAAGCACAGGACAAGGTAGAGGTATTTGATATGCTAAAAGCCATGAAGCTGCCAGCTATAAATGAGGAGCTTTCGGAAATTAGTGTGGTTGAACATGGAGAAATTAGGCAGGTTGTTGAATCTCAAGACCCATTAGAAAGAGCGTTGACGCATTCTGATCATTTTGGGGATAGAGAAGCTTGTGGAATGGTCCAATTGTTGAATGGAGCACCTAATCATCCAAGGAGACAGGAATTCCAGTCATTGATGAGATCACTAGAGCCGTTGCCGAAACCGTCTGTTGAGGAGGCACTAAAATTGGAGCTGAAAGAATTGCCCCCCATCTAAAATATATGTTTTTGGGGGAGGGGGAGACGTTACCAGTTATCATCTCTGTAGACTTAACGGAGGCACAGGAAAAGGCAGCATTGGGTGTCCTCAGAAAGAGGAAGAAAGCAATGGGTTGGAAAATATCTGACATTCAGGGTATTAATCCAGCTTTCTGCAAACACAGGATATTCATGGAGCAAGGAGCCAAACCAACCGTTCAGCCGTAACGGAGACTTAATCCAGCAATGAAGGATGTGGTAAGGAAAGAAATAATCAAGTGGCTTGATGCAGGTGTGGTCTACCCAATTTCAGACAGTGAGTGGGTAAGCCCCGTTCAATGTGTTCCTAAGAAAGGGGGTATGACTGTAGTCACCAATGAGAAAAATGAGTTGATCCCTACTCGAACCGTCACAGGCTGGCGGATTTGTATGGACTACAGAAAGTTAAATGAAGCCACGAGGAAAGATCATTACCCCATCCCTTTTATTGATCAAATACTTGATAGGTTGGCAGGACAGGAGTATTATTGCTTCCTTGATGGATACTCTGGTTATAACCAAATAGCCACAGCTCCGGAGGATCAAGAGAAGACTACTTTCACCTGTCCTTATGGGACATATGCTTTCAGGCGGATGCCGTTTGGGTTATGCAACGCACCCACCACATTCCAGAGATGCATGATGGCTATTTTCCATGACATGGTTGAGGATTTTGTTGAGGTATTTATGGATGATTTTTCTGTTTTTGGTAATTCGTTTTCTACTTGTTTGCAGAATCTTGACAGGGTGCTGGCTCGATGTGAAGAATCCAACCTTGTGTTAAACTGGGAGAAATGCCACTTCCTAGTGAAGGAGGGGATTGTCCTGGGACACAAAGTATCTAAAAAGGGGTTGGAAGTCGATCGTGCTAAGATCGGGTCATTGAAAAATTGCCACCACCAGTGTCAGTGAAAGGTGTACGCAGTTTTCTGGGGCATGCAGGATTCTACAGACGGTTCATCAAAAACTTTTCCAACATTTCTAGACCACTATGCAGACTGCTAGAAAAGGAGGTAAAGTTTGAGTTGAACGATGAATGTGTTACAGCATTTGAAAAATTGAAGCAGAAATTGATAGAAGCACCTATACTTCTCCTGATTGGGAACAACCATTTGAGCTGATGTATGATGCAAGTGATGTGGCTGTGGGAGCTGTATTAGGACAAAGGAAAAATAGAGTTTTTCATTCTATTTATTATGCAAGCAAAACACTGAATACGGCTCAGAGCAATTACACAGTCACAGAAAAGGAAATGCTAGCTCTGGTATTTGCATTTGATAAATTCAGGTCCTATTTGGTGGGTTCGAAAGTTGTGGTGTACACCGATCATGCAGCTATTCGATACCTATTCAACAAGAAGGATGCTAAGCCCAGATTGATTAGATGGATCTTATTGTTACAGGAGTTCGACCTTGAGATTAGAGACAGAAAGGGGAGTGAGAACCAAGTAGCAGATCACCTATCACGACTGGAAAGTCGGTCGCATGTGATGGAAAGTGATGACATAAATGAAGACTTCCCAGATGAGAAACTCTTGGCAGTGGGAGAAGCTGAAGTTCCCTGGTATGCAGACATAGTCAACTTGCTAGTGAGCGGAGTTTACCCACCTGAAACAACAGACCAGCAAAGAAGGAAATTGAGGCATGACAGCCGACATTATGTGTGGGATGAGCCATATTTGTTCAAGCAGGGACCAGACCAGGTAATGAGAAGATGCATCCCAGAGATTAAGATAGAAGAAGTGTTAAGGGGCTGCCATTCTTCGTTGTATGGAGGGCATCACGGAGGTGAGAGAACAGCGCACAAGGTTTTACAGTCAGGTTTCTTTTGGCCAACACTGTTCAGAGACTCTATGGCGTATGTCAAAATGTGTGATAGATGCCAGCGTACAGGATCAATTGGCAGAAGACAAGAGATGCCTTTGCAGAACATACTGGAAGTTGAGCCCTTTGATGTATGGGGCATTGACTTCATGGGTCCATTCCCACAGTCATTTGGTGATCGTTACATCTTGGTGGCTGTAGATTATGTATCAAAATGGGTGGAAGCAATAGCTTGCCCCAGAAATGACAACAAGGTAGTAACGAAGTTTGTGAAAAAACACATCCTCACAAGGTTTGGGACACCCCGAGCAATTATCAGTGACGGAGGGGCTCATTTTGTCAATGCAAGTTTCAAGAAATTACTAGCCAAGTATGGGGTGCGCCATAAAGTGGCAACAGCATACCACCCCCAAACTAGTGGGCAAGTAGAGGTGTCAAATAGGGAGGTGAAGCAAATTCTTCAGAAAATGGTGAATACACAACGGAATGATTGGTCAAGCAAACTCGATGATGCGTTGTGGGCCTACCGAACTGCTTATAAGACACCGATTGGAGCGTCACCATACCGATTGGTCTACGGCAAAGCATGTCATCTCCTGGTGGAACTTGAGCACCGAGATTTTTGGGCTGTCAAAACGCTAAATATGGACTCAGAGCTGGCGGGCAAAAAGAGACTAATGCAGCTCAGTGAACTTGATGAGTTCCGCTGGCATGCCTATGAGAGTGCTAAGTACTACAAGGAAAGAACCAAAAGATCGCATGATAAGCATGTGGTGCATCGCATTTTCGAGCCGAGACAGAAAGTTTTGCTCTTTAATTCGAGATTAAAGTTGTTTCCTTGTAAGATAATGTCTAAATTGTCGGGACCTTTTGAAGTGGTGAGAATGACCCCTCACGGGGCCGTAGAACTGTGGCAAGAAGATCGGAGTGCTACGTTCTTGGTAAATGGGTAGAGATGTAAGCACTACTGGGGGGAGGACAATGATCGTGAAAAATCGTCAATCACCCTAGTAGATAATTTCGCATAAAGGACGTCGAGCCGCGACGGTAAACGAGGCGCTGCATGGGAGGCAACCCGTGAAAAATATTTTTTTTTCTTTTGTTTAGTAAGGTGTAAATAGTTTTTATTTTAATTTTCTTTTTCTTGATTTAGTATAAAATTTTTCGTTTTAGTTAGTATTTTTCATTTTAGTTAGGGAAATCTATTAATCTAACCAATTTTGTTTAGTGAGGTGATTTTCAGGTCAAACGGAACAAAATATGCATAGAATCGGAAAGGAAACGGCAAGGTATGAAAAAATAAATAAAATGAAGAGACAGTGCACTAGGGCGTTGGCTCCGTGTCACGGAGGAGGGGCTCCGCGTTACCCTCCGTGACACGTTGAAGGTTTAATCTGGAATTTTAAAATTTCCAGTGAGCCATCGCGTTAGCTCCGTGTCACGGAGGAGACGCTCCGCGTTACCCTCCATGACACGTTGCCCTATATTTAGTGCCGGGTCACACCGGGTTGCTGGGTGACCCGCGTGTTTTTCTTCTTTTTAACCCCGATTTTTGCCCTCTTTTCCTTCATTTTCTCTCTTCTCCGCGACCAAACACCTAGATTCCCTCTCCCAACCAACGTGCCACATTACTAAGCAACCAATTTGTCAAGTTTCTTCGGTTATTCAATGTAAAGGTATGTTTCCCTCGTTTCTCTCAAGTTTTTATCGATTTTAGTCGAAATTGAGCATGGGAGGTGAGATAAATCACCCTAAGTAGCAATTTAGCATGATATTGAATTATTCTTTGATTGATAGATGTTTGGAATGTTGTAACTAGCTTTTGAACTTGTCGATTGCGTGAATGATTCGAATGTGATTGTAAAATTGAATTCTAGGGCTTGGGTTGTTGAAATCGAATTGGGTAACTTGCTAAATTGGTAAATTATATGCCGGGGTGTGTTTGTGAATTGAGATAAGTCGTTGTAAATATTGTTAGAGTGTAATAGACGACGAATTCTCTGTTTTTGGGAAAAGGTGAAAATTGTTCAAATTGGTTTGGTTATTTGGATTCGTATGTATATAGAATTTTTGTCGTTGTTTTTGTTTGTTGTTTTCGTTGCTAAGTGCGATGGTTGAATTTCTAGCGATAGTAGGATTGGGATTAGCTGTATGAAGTCTGAGTTGTACGCTAAAAGTTATGCTGTCGAAATTTTTGTGAACGCACTAAGCAATAAATGGTATAGTTATTTGTTTTATTGTAAATAAAGTAATCCTTGCCGTAGTATCGTAAACGTAGCTAAGGACTAAGTGTGGGGTAAACTTAGTTTAACCCAACCTTAGCGGAAGGTAATATGCATTTAGCTTGACTTTGTGCTTGTTTTGTTGACAGGTACAATGGCGAGTAGGCAGGATAAGGGTAAAGGTGCTTCTACTTCAGGCACCGGGAGAAAACGAATGAGATTGGGCACTGCAGTCCCAGCTGCACTAGCTGTTCCGCGCGGCCAGCGCCGCCAATACGGAATGAGGTGGGTGACCGATGAAGGGAAGAAGTGGTACGCTAAACATAAGGAAAATAAGTACTTCCCTGAGGAGCATATTGCACGGGAACCACTAGCACAGGAGTTCCCCCGTATTGTGCAAAGGATCGAGGCAGCTGGGCTCAGCTTTATATTTCAGGAGCCCAAGGAGTGCAACCTACATTTAGTTCGGGAGTTCTATGCAAATTGGAACCCGGCCATCAGAAGCCACACAATAAAAATCAGAGGGCAGATTGTCACTCTGGAACCCCAACAATTAAATGCCATCATTGGAGCATGGGACACAGACGCCCACATTCTCCGCCAGCTGAACATCACCCCACCATACGCCGACATCAGACGCACCTTGTGTGGGGCTCGATCCACAGCCCGATGGAGTAGACATAAGGAGAGGGGTTACCACCAGACTCTGCCTTATTCGCAGATGAACAGGGAGGCCAGAATATGGCTGAAAATAGTGTGTTCGTGCTTGATCCCGGGGGTTCACATGACAGATGTGACCCGGGACCGTGTCTGCCTGGTGTATGCCCTTATGAAAGGGCTGGAGATTAATGTTGGGGCGGTTATCATATCCACCATAAGAGAGCCCGACTACACCAGGGCCACAGATATGGTTTGGCGGACTCATCACCACCTTTCTCCGGGGCCTCAATGTCGAGGAAGAGGCTTTGGACTACATCCCGCAGTTGGAGAGGAGTGCCCTTGATGTGACAAAAACTAAGGCCCCCGACACCACACATGCGCCAGTGCTGACACTAGGCGAGCGACATGCTCGTGACGATCAGTACCTGGCTCGGATGTTTGGTATGCAGATGCTTCAGCTCCGGATTGGTGGGAGACCAGCCACGGAGGATGAGTTATGGCAGTTGGAGCTGGATTACCCATTTGGCGAGAACGCCAGAGCATTGTTCTGAGTGGGACCAGCCTTCGTTGAGCCCACTGACGATGATGTCCCCACAAACGAGGAGACACGTCGGGAGGACTCCGATGTGGAGTCCGATGACGACGATGGAGGAGACTCAGACATGGGCGACGAGGCAGCAGCACCAGATGAAGAAGTCGAATATTTCGACTGATCAAGGAGTTCCACCACTCGAAATTTTTGTGATTTTTAATTTTTGTGAACACTGGGGACAATGTTCGATTTAAGTGTGGGGTGGGGAGTAGCTAGGTGCTGGGGCTGGGCTAATCTGTTGTATGTTCTTCCTTTGTTTTGCATGTATGTTTTTTATGTTTCCCTGTGGTTGTGAACTAATTTGTGTTGTATCTGTATATATTTTTGTGGTAAATGATGTGTGTTTTGAAAGGTTGTGGTTGCCAGTGTAAATTTTGTAAATATTTATTTTTTTCTTTATCGAAATGATCAATAATTTTCAAAATTTTGTGAAAATATTTTGTACATATTAAAATATTTTGTAACTACTTTTCCCTCGAAATGATCGATGTGTTGCAAAATTTTTCAATTTTAATTTTTGGGTTTCTCGAAGTTTGTTTTCTGTTCTTTTACCGAGAATAGTCCCATTGAACTGATGTCATAGTTAGTGACCGTTCTCTATGATGGATGGATGACGACCGTCTTAAGGGAAATGTAGTCGGGAGGAGTAGTGATTTTAATTTATTTTAAGTTTTTTTTTCTTTGGTGGATGGCATCACTGAACCTGTAGTTACTAGATGGTTGTGAAATTTTGGTTGCGTGTTGTAACTGATGTTCAAAATGTAATAGTGATTCGTATGAAAGCATGCAATTTTGTAAATATGTTGAGCTACCTAGGCTGTAGAATTCGATTAGGTGTGATTGAGGCTTAATTTTGAATTCATGTAATTGGCTAATTAAAGAGTCTGTGAATGCATCCTGAATCGAGCATGTGCATAAAGTGTGAAGTGAGGTATTGTTATTCCATGCTGTTGTGAAGTGTCTAGAACTTGCCTGGTGTGTGTACAAAACGAAATGAAGGAGGGGTAGTGTTGGAAAGGATGTAGGCATTTCTTTGTTTTTAACCGAGAGTTTCTATTTTTTCTTGTCATACTTTCATTTTTATGTGACTGTATACCCTAGTCAGCCCGTTGAGCCTTTAGCCGATTCTTTCTTTCTTTTGTCCAAAAATGTATAAACTAATCTTTATTCCTTCTTTTCATTAGCCGTAAAGTCTATACAAAACTCTTAAGCGCTTAAGAAGAAAAGAAAATTTTTCCCAAAGTGTCAAAGAGTGAGAAGGGTGAAAAGAAAAAGAAAAGCAGAGTGAGGAAAGAAAAGAAAAAGGTGGAGGGTGCCCTCATCATAATTAAATGATATTGAGGGTACATGAAAACCCTTTGTGTTGTGTCAAATGTGTTTGATGAACTAGGCAGTACGAAAGTAAACAAGCATGAATGGGATGATGAAAAAAGAAAAGAGAGAAACAATGTCATGAGTTGATGGGAATGTGTTGAAAAGGCGCTTAAGGATGCTAGTGACTATTATTGGCTAATCCAATATATACTAGTTCCATAGCCTCCATTACAACCCATTAAAGTCCTACTTGATCTTACATTGCATTTCCTTATATTAGTGGAGTAATACACTAAGGGCAAGCCTATGGGTCATGACATGATGTATGTGAATTCTTTTGGGAGAGAGAGTGAAATTAATTTCTACATGCCCCTACTTGAATGTTTGTGTGTTGCATGAACATAAAGGGGAAGATTCTCTTGAGTTGTGAGGGCACATGCTTGATGAAAGATTGATTTTTGTGTCGGATATCTTGATTAGCTGATTTGCATTAGTTTGCCGATATCGAGAGTCGATTCTTAAAGTCTAGGAAGTCTTGATGTATTAAAGGTCATTGCATTGTTAAGACCATGCATGTTTTCTTGATGATTTGCAAAAAAAAAATTGAATAATCGGTATGACCGTAGCATAAATTGTCGCACCATAGTGGCGAAGGTTGGGATGTAATTTGCATGAGTTGTGTATGTGTTGTTCGAGGACGAACAAGGATTTAAGTGTGGGGTAAGTGATCTTGGGCAGATTTATATGCCCAAGTGATACTCAAACGTATCATTTTCGCCTTGTTTGTTATGCAATGTGTATACATTTTCATGTAATTGGTAATAAAATGTGAATTTATACTAACCAACATGATTAGCATTTGTTTGCAGGTAAAACATGATTTTTAGGAGCCAAAATGCATGTTGGAGTAATATTAGAATTGGACCTGGAAGCGAGCATGGAAAAGGCATTGGAAGGCGCAATGTAAAGGGGCTCCGCGATGGAGCCGTGCCACGCTACCATCGCGGAGGCACACTGACTGGAGGATGATTTTATTGGCAAATTCCAGTGAAGCCTCGCGACAGCTCCGTGGCACGGAGATAGGCCTCCGTGTTGGCCTCCGTGCCACGTTGAGGCTATATTCCCAGACCCTGGATTTCCAGTGAGGGTCCACGTCCACGCCGTGTCACGGAGGCAGTGCTCCACGTTGGCCTCCGTGACACGTTGCTTGTTATTCCGGGAAAAATGCCCACTAGTATAAATGGAACACTTAGCTTATTTTTAATTAATTCAGACTTGGTGGAGCAAGGACGTGGGTTAGAGGCAGTTGAGGGACGAAAAAGCTAAGGGATTTCTTCTCTTCCTTTCTTCTTTCAATCAATTGTTTGTATGATTTACACTTGTTTTAGGATGATTAATCCACAAATGAGTGACTAATTCTCTTCCTTGCTGAGGTCATGAACAATGGTGATGAATTTTGATTATTGAATTGTATGGTTTTTCATCTTCTTCTTCCATGTTGTTCTATTAATTCTTGTTTCTACTGCATTAGTGTGTGGCTGACATTAATGTACATCTAAAAAGTCCAATTTCACTCGAGAGAGCAAGAAATTGGAAAGTTGTGAATTAATAGGGTATTATTCTTAACTTGATTTGGGAAAATTGGGTTTTGATGTGCTTTCCTGATAGAAATATACTTGAAAGCCATATTAGTCAATTTAGGAACCGGAATTGTATTGCTAGGTCATAAATTGCATTTGATCACAGAAATGTAGACGAATGGTTTATGATTCTGAAGTGAGATTAAATACGAGAGTTTTAATCTCTAGGCTAATGTTTTTGGCTAGCAACATGAAGAGAAGAATAACCAAAGTATGATTATAATCAAATTCATTACTTGTTCTTAACCTTGGCATGCTCATATCCGTAGTTTCAATTCAAAGTAAATATTTGTTAATAGTTTTAGTATATAAGTTATAAACAAAATTATTTAACTTTTGGTTACGTTGTTGTCAGCATAATTAGAAGTAAAGCTAGAATATAGTATAGTTAAGCAATTTTACTTACCCAGAGTCTCCTTTGTTCGATACTTGGCTTACTTAGCTACTTTATTACTCGTTTGACCACGTGCACTTGCGTGTCGGTTTTTACCTACGAGCGGATCCCTCGTAGTTCCTGTCAGCGGTACAGAGCCTTCAGCTGCTATCTTTCGGAGCCCCTTAATTTGCCGCATTTCCTTGTCCTTTTCCACTACTCGCTTCCGAGTCCATTCCCGATTTCTCCCAACATGCATCTTGGCTTCCTAAAATTACATTTTTCCTGCAGAACAACACTAATCATGTTGGTTTGTATAAATTCACCTTTTAACTACAAATCACATGAACATGTACAAATATCGATGGATAAACAAGACGAAATGAAGCATTTGAGTATCACTTGGGCATATAATTCTGCCCAAGATCACTTACCCCACACTTAAAACCTTGTTCGTCCTCGAACAATAATCTCACATCTCATGCAATTGACACCCAATCATAGCTACTTTGGCTTGACAATTCAAGCTACGGTTATACCGATTATTTAACATAGCAAATCATCAAGAAAACATGAATAGTCTCATCAATACAATGGCATTCAACACATTAAGACCTCCTAGACTCAAGAGTCGACTCTCGATCTCGGCAAACTCATGCAAATCAGCTGATCAAGACATCTGACACGAAATTTAATCTCTCGTCAAGCATGTACCCTCACAACACAAGAGAGTTTCCTCCTTTTCAATCATATGATCTCAAAAACATTACATGCAGGGGCATATGAACACGATTCCGCTCTCTCTCCTAAAGAATTCACATGCATCATGTCATGAACCATAAGCTTGCCTCTAGTGTATTACTCCACTAATATAAGGATGAGTGATGTAAGATCACGTAGGACTTGACGGGTTGTAATATAAGCTAAGGAACAAGTAAATACTGGGCTAACCAATAATAGCAACTAGCATCCTTAAGCGCTTTTCAATACATCCCACCACATTATGGGCATTGTTACTTCCTTCATCCTCCCATTCTTGAAGTCTTTCTTTATTTTTATTCCCATATCTTTAAGCACACTTGACTTCATAACAAAAATTAGTTATACATCTTCATTTTATTAAATTTAGCAAGTGCACCTTTGACCTTTTCTTTAATTTCACCACTTCCGCTTCTCCTTTCTTTACACAATTACCACTCCTTGACACTGTGGGAAAATTATTTTTCTTGAGCGCTTAAGAGTTTTAGATCAAATTCACGGACAATGAAAAGAAGGGGTTGTGCTCAGTTTGTACCTTTTTGCCGAAAGAAAAAAAATAGGCTAAAGGCTTAATGGGCTAACTAGGATGTACATTCTAGGTAGGTATGATAATGGAAAAACTTTTGGTTAAATCAAAGAAATGCGTACATCCTTTCCTACAATACACATCCTTCATTTTGTTTTGTACACACACCAGGAAAGTTCTAGACACTTCATAATAGGATGGAATAATTGAAACCTCACCACACACTCATTGCACATGCTCAACTCAAGACTTATTCACACATTCTTCAATCAGCTAATCACAAGAATTCAAACATTAAGCCTCAATCACACCGAATCGAACTCCACGGTCTAGGTATCTCAACATGTTTACAAAGTTGCATGCTTTCATACGAATCACCTTTGCATTTTAAATATCATGTACAACACGCAACAAGAATTCCGAACCATAAAGTAATGACACGTTTGGGATACACACAAACAAAAGAAAAAAATTAAAAGAAGGAAAAAAACTACTCCTATCGACTACATTTCCCTTAAGACGGTCTTCATCCATCCATCATAGGGAACGGTCACAATTTACCTCTTCGGTTCAAATGGACTATTCTCGGTAAAAGCACCGAAAACAAACGCTGAGAAACCCAATCATAAAAATTTTTCAACGAAAAATTTTAAAAAAAAATATCGATAATTTTGATAAAACAAAAAAATTTACACAACCAGCTAACAACAACTCCACACAGCACACAACAGCTTCACATTAATTACAACACCGAATTACAATACAAAACATAAACACCAAAATCACAGGGTCATAATTTTTTCACAGGCACAATAACAAAAAATGAACATAAACAACAACAAGACAACCAACACCTAACTACTCCCACCCCACACTTAAATCGAACACTGTCCCTAGTGTTCCCAAAATTCAGCATAGCATAAGAGTAGGTGGTGAAACTCCTTGATCAATCGAAGTATTCAACTTCTTCGTTAGGTGTTGTTGCCTCGTCCCCCATATCTGAATCACCCCCGCTATCCTCATCTGACTCAACATCTGAGTCATCTCGGCGTGTCTCCTCATCTGTGGGGACATCATCATCAATGGGCTCCATAAAAGCTGGCCCCACTCGGCATAGAGCCCTGACATTTTTGCCAAAAGGGTAATCTAGCTCGAGCTGCCACAGCTCATCTTCTGTTGCTGGCCTCCCGCCTATGCGCAACTACAGCATCTGCATCCCGAACATGTGGGCCATGTACTGATCATCCCGAGCATGTCGCTCGGCTAGTGTGAGAACTGACCCGTGAGCGGTGTCGGGTGCCTTAGTTTTGGTGACGTCCAAAGCACGCCTATCCATCTGTGGGATGTAGTCCAGGGCCTCTTCCTCAATATCCAGGCCCCTCAGGAACGTGGTCAACAAGCCACCAAAACCCGTACCTGTGCCCTTGATGCAAATGGTCTCTCTTCATGGCGGAGATAATCACCGCCCCAACATTAATTTCCAACCCTTTCATCAGGGCGTAGACCAAGCACACAGGATCCTGGGTGACATCTGTCATGTGCACCCCCGGGATCAGGCAGGAACACACGATCTTAAGCCAAATTCTAGCTTCCCTGTTCATTTGAGAGTAGGGCAGTGTCTGATGGTAGCCCCTCTCCTTATGCCTGCTCCACCATGCTGTAGAACGGGCTCCACACAGAGTGCGTCTTATATTCGCATATGGTGGAGTGATGTTCAGCTGCCGGAGTAATGGGCGTTTGTGTCCCGCTCCCCCAAAATGGCATTAATGTGATGGGGCTCATAGTCACCTGCCCCCTTATCTAGACAGTGTGACTGCGGAGTGTCGGGTTCCAGTTGGCGTAGAACTCCTGAATCAGGTGGAGATTGCACTCCTTGGGCTCTTCAAAGATGAAGTTCATCCCGGCAACGTCAATCCTGTGTACGATTCTAGGGAATTCCTGTGCCAACGGCTCCCTTGCAATGTGCACCTCGTGGAAGTATTTGTTCTCCTTGTGCTTTACGTACCATTTCTTCCCTTTGTCTGTCACCCATCGGGTTCCGTATTGATGAAGTTGGCCACGTGGAACCGCTGGTGCTACTGGGACTGCTGTTCCCAGTCTAATTCTTTTCCTCCCGGCGCCCGATGTAGATGCGCTATTTCCTTTGTCTTGCATGCTCGCCATTGTTCCTGTCAAATCAAACAGAAAGTCCCAATGTTATTCAAATCAAAATTAGCTTCGACTAAGGTTGGGTTAAGCTAGGCCACCCCATACTTAGTCCTTAGCCACAATTCCGACATTACGGCAAGACAATTCTCACTTTCCCATTTACAAAAAAAAAAAAAACATCATGCCTCGTGCATTAAGAGAATTCGATGGAATAAATTCTACGTACTACTCAGACTTCGTACAGCTAATCAAAATATCACCATCGATACCATTTCATCACATAACACTTAGAAAAAACTTCTCTCAACACAACCTATGCAATTCACCAATTTCTATGCAATTCAACAATTTCATTCTCCCGAAAATTCATCGTTTATTTAGCATATTCACATCAAGAACAACACAATTCACCTTACCCAACATGCCCAACCCATAATTTTCACATTTTCAATCACAATTAGTTTCTTCGCAATCAAATTCTAACCCTAGCTACATATTTCACCAAAATTCGATCAAGCATGTATTTATCGAGTTCATACAATCAAAATGATACTACGAACATCAATCAACAATAACTTAAATTAATTCCAGCTCAATTTACAATTATGGCAAGGTTTACTCAACTCACATGCTAAAAATCGTAAAAATTAGTCAAGAATTGAGATGAAGTTAAAGAACATACCTTTAATTCGATAAAGTCGAAGAAAAGTTAAAGTAAACTCGTGCCTTGGTCCGTGTCACGTTGGGGAAGGGGGGATTTTTGGGTGTTCATCGCGGAGAGGATGAGAAATGGGAAAAAAATGTGGGAAATCGGGGTTAAAAAGGAGGATTTTCGCGCGGGTAACCCGGCGACCCGGTGTGACCCGACGCGATTAACACCTCAACGTGTCACGAAGGGTAACGCGGAGACCCTCCTCCGTGACACGGAGCCATCGCGCAGGCTCATTGTTTTGCCACTTTTTATTATTTTTCTCACCTTGATTTTTCCTTTGCAATCCTTTGCATTTTTACCCTCCGTTCAACCTGAAATTCATCTCACAACAAGAAATTGGTTAAAATTCAAAGGTCTAAAACACCAAACAATATTTTGTTTTTATTTTTATTTTTCTATTTTTCTCTTTTTTTTTTCTTTCTTTCTTTTCGACTAATTCTACTCAAGTATTACAACAATTTCACAGGTTGCCTCCCGTGCAGCGCCTGGTTTACCGTCGCAGCTCGACATCATTGAAGCTTAGTCATCCCCTACGGTGACGGATGTCTTCTCTCGACTACCGTCCTCACCCCTGTCCTGCTTACACCGTTGCCCATTATCTGCGATCATGGCATTTTGATCTTCTTGCCACGATTCCAGTTTTGGGGGGGTCCTTCACCGATGGTTTTCCCACTAGCTCTCGCGAATCAATACTGTGAGCAATAATCGCTCGATCAAGCACGTTGATCACTGGGAGTTCCTCGTACATGGATGGAAGCTTCGTGGCCTTGTACACATCAAATACCTCCACCTTGTCATGTGCCCGCATGGTTAGCTGCCCTGCAGCTACATCAATCAGCGCTTTCTCGATTGCCAAGAAAGGACGTTCCAAAATAAATGGGACTTCCGCATCTGGCTCAAAATCCAGCACAACGAAGTCTACCGGGATGATAAGGGAGCCCACTTGCACCAGCACGTCCTCCACAATGCCATCTGGTCTGGCCAAAGAACGATCCGCTAGTTACAAAATCACTGTTGTTGGTCTAGGACTGTCTAGCTCCAATTTCTTGAATACCGATGTCGGCATCAAGTTAATGCTCGCTGCCAAATCGCATAATCCACGAGCTCGAATACTCTGCCTGATTGTAAGTTGAATTGTAAAGCTCCCAGGGTCTTTGAGCTTTGTGGGCAACCTATTTTGTATTCGGGAAGTGCACTCCTCCGTAAGCGCCACCGTAGCGTACTCTATCAACCTGCTTTTGTTCGCCACGATGTCCTTGATATATTTTGCGTAGTCCGGCACTCCCTGCAAAACATCAACAAGAGGTAAATTAATGTGTACCTTTTTAAGCACCTCCATGAAATTTTTGAAACACACTTCCTCCTTGTGTTTCTTTAATCTTTTAGGGAATGGGGGTGGTGGTCTTTCTGGTTCAGCTTCCTTCTCCTTCCCCCTATCATCATTGTGTTCCCTCTCATTCTCCATTGCTCTCGACTGCTGCGGTGGTCTTTCTGGTTCCACCTCCTTGAGTTGTAAACCACTCCTTGTGGTCACAACATTCACTTGCTTGGGGTTGGGGTCAGTGTCACTCGGAAGTCCTCCTCTCGGCCTGGTGTTCTGAGCTCCAGCTAGTTGCCCAAACTGGTACTCCAACGCCTTTGTAGGTAACTGATTGTTCTTTACATCGGCTGCCAATTTCACATAGTCAGCCTGCAATTGAGCTTGGTTAGCTATCATCGTTTTGAACATTTCCTCAATGCTGGGTGATGGTGGTGGTGGAGGTGCATTGTTGCTTCTGTATTGCGACTGATAGTTCTGCTGCCCTCCTTGATTTCTCTGCTCCCCCTGACTCGAACTCTGCCCTTGATGGCTGTTACTACCCCAAGAGAAATTCGGGTGACTCCTCCAATTAGAGTTGTAGTTGTTGCCATACTGTTGGTGAATATTTCTCTGTACATTACCAACAAAGTTCACTGAATCAGGATTCACACCACAACACTCAGCTGAGTGTTCATTACTGCCGCACACTTCACAGCAAATCTGCTCCACTACATTCACTGGGGCTTGAGACTGATTCATGCTCATATTGCTGAAGTGGGTGTTGAGTTGATTCTGTAACGCAGCTATCTGTGCAGCGATAGATGTAAAACCATCCACTTCCAAGACTCCTGCCGCTTTCCTTGTTCCTCCTCTAGAAGAGTCCGTATTCCACTCTGGATTTCCCCGCGAAATACGATTTAACAAAGTATACAGCTCCTCATAAGTTTTTTCTAATGCTTGTCCCCCAGCTGCTGAGTCTAGCAAAATTTTTATGTGGGGTTCCAAACCCTCTATGAAAGTATGCACCAGCACATCATCGGATTGGTCATGATGAGGACAATCCCGCAACATAGATTTGAATCTTTCCCAAGCTTGATACACATTCTCCCCCTCTTTGTTTAAAACTTAGAATTTGACTTCTAAGTCTTGCTATTTTACTGGATGGAAAGAACCATATAAAAAATTTCCGTGCAAGATCATCCCCAGTGGTGATGGAATTATGTGGCTCAGCTTTCAACCACCTCTTTGCTTCTCCCAAAAGTGAAAATGGGAACAATGTAAGCCTGACGTAATCGGATGACACTCCAGTCGGGATGTAAGTGTCACTTATCTCCAAAAGGTTTTGGAGATATTGTTGTGGATCCTCGTGAGGGAGACCTGTGAATTGCCCGCTGGTGTGCAACAATTGCACCATATTCTGCTTAAGCTCGAACCTCCCTCCTGGCTCAGGTT
Organism: Datura wrightii; assembly: GCA_035772735.1. Lineage (NCBI taxonomy): Eukaryota > Viridiplantae > Streptophyta > Magnoliopsida > Solanales > Solanaceae > Datura > Datura wrightii. Next base: position 116,496,253 of record JASDFA010000007.1, on the reverse strand, counting down.
TGCGAATGCTAGATGTAACATTGTTATCATGTGGGATGCCACTTCGCGAACCGGCCTAGCTGCCTTTTCCTCGGGCACTAACACTACCCTTACAATTGATGGATTCTGTTGTTGCTCCAGGATTGTCTGTCTGAGCAACTGCAACTTTTTCTATGGAGCTTCTCTCCTTTAACGATGGAATTGTCTTTTCGTCTCTATGTGTGAATCCACCAGCTCCTTGTCTCTTGCCAGTGTTTAACAGAATTCAATATCTGCAAAAGACAAGCTAAGACCAAGTTGTTAGCACTAATAAGAAATCATAAACTAACACTTAAGAAAACAATTTTACCAATTGCTAGTCCCCAACAACGGCGCCAAAAACTTGTTCGGTGATTTTTGAATGCCTACACGCAAGTGCAAGTGGTCGAACAAGTAGTAAAATGGCTAAAGTAAGCCAAGTATCGATCCCACATGGACTGGACCAAGGTAATAATCGAATCAAGCATTAATAAACTCTAACTCTAATAATGCATACAACAGTTTCAAGAAGATTTTGGGAGTTTGTTTCCTAATTTATACTAATCTAAAACAAATGTACAAATTGAGTCTGAACTATAGTAATGAGCATGCTGAGGCTAAAACAAACATGCAGGGAAGCAATTTATTTATACAAATTGGTTAATCTTTCCTTCAGTTTCTAGTCAAGAATTATTGCCTATGGATTAAAACTCTCGTATTTAACCCAACTTGAGAATCATGAACCTTCCACCTACATTTCTGTGATAAAAAGAAATTCATGTTCTAGCCATACAAAATCGATTCCTTAATTGACTAATACGACTTTCAGATATATTTCTATTTTGAAGGTAAATCAATTCTCAATTTTCCCAAACCAAGAAGAGATCATATCCTACCAATTCACAACTTTCCAATTTCTTTCTCTTTCGAGCACAAACCGGATTTTTTAGATGTACATTAACATTGGCCAAACATTAATGCAGTAAGAACAAGAATTAATAGAACAACCATAGAAGAAAAGACGAAAAACCAAGATGATCAATAATTACATTCCATTACAAATGTTCTTAACCTCAGCAAGAAGTGAATTTATCCACTCATTTGTGGATTAAACATCATTAAATGAGTGTAAATCATACAAACAATTGAAATAGAGGAGAAAGAGTTAGAGAAGAACCCTAAGATTTTCATCTCCTCAACTGCCTGTAACCCACATTCTTGGTCAACTAAGTCAGAATTCCTAAAAATAAACCTAAGTGTGCTATTTATACTAGTGGGAATTTTTCCCGGAATAACAAGCAACGTGTCACGGAGTGCATCGCGGAGCACTGCCTCCGTGACACGCCACAAACGTGGACCCGTACTGGAATTCGGTCCTCCAGGTAATTATGCCCAACGTGCCACGACGTGCAACGAGTGGCTTGGCCAACGTGCCATGGCACCAACGCGAACCTTCACTGGAACTTGGCCAATTTTAATCATCCGGGGCAGAATGCCTCCGTGATGGCAGTGTGACACGGCTCCATCATGGAGCCCCTTAATTTGTTGCATTTCCTTGGCCTTTTCCACAGCTCGCTTCCGAGTCCATTCCTGATTTCTCCCAACATGCATCTTAGCTTCCTAAAATTACGTTTTTCCTGTAAAACAACACTAATCATGTTGGTTAGTACAAATTCACCTTTTAACTACAAATCACATGAGAATGTACAAATATCGATGGATAAACAAGATGAAATGAAGCATTTGAGTATCACTTGGGCATATAATTCTGCCCAAGATCACTGCTCAAACAAATCATCAATCCTAGGGAGGGCCTATTCTTGATTGTCACCTTGTTCAATTGTCGAGAGCCAATTCACATTCGAAGGGAACCATCTTTCTTTAGGACAAAGAGAACTGGTGTACCACATGGGGATTTGCTTGGTCTGATGAAACCCTTGCCTAAGAGGTCCTTGAACTACTCCTTCAACTCCTTTAGCTCAGCTGGAGCCATTCTATAAGGAGGAATAGATATAGGATGCATATTGGGAAGAGGTCAATACCATAATCGATCTCTCTCTCAGGAGGAATTCCAGGTTAATCATCTGGAAACACTTTTGGGTATTCACACATTACAGGAACTGACTAGATAGTTGGGGTTTCGGATGTAGCATCCTTAACCCTAACTAGGTGGTACACACAATCCTTAGAGATCGTCTTTTTGCCCTTAAGGTAGGAAATGAAGCGACCTACAGGCACAACTACACAACCCTTCAACTCTAGGACTGGTTCACCCGAAAATCAAAACTCTACGGTATGTTTTCTACAATTTACTGAGTCATAACATGCATGTAACCAATCCATGCCAAAGATAAAATTGAAATCAGTCATGGCTAGCTCAACTAAATCTGCTGGGTGCCTTTCTGAAGGACTGTGATAGGGAAATTTCTATATAGCCCTCGAGCTATAACTTAATCACTAACTTCAGTAGAGACTAAGAAAGGTTTTGATAAGATTTCGGGATAGACTCCGAAACTACTAGCAACATAAGGCGTCATAAAAGATAAAGTAGCCCCTGGATTTAAAAAATCATATACATCAAGGTGGAATGCTTGTAACATACCGGTGACCACATCTGGTGAAAGTCTCTTGCTCTTTCGAGATACAAGGGCATAAAACCTATTCTGGCACTAGCCACCACCTGCACTGGTGGATGCCCTGCTGAGCTGGGCGTGCTGGTGCTGCTGCTGAGCTGGTAGCCTGAACACGACCTCTGCCATCATCCTATCTAGCCAACAGACACTCTTGGCATCTGTGCCTGGGTCTACCACACCCAACACAAATATCTGACGCAATCAAGCACTCCTTATGTGATTCATGCTACACTTTTCGCAGATCGAAAAGGTACGCTCTGACTGCATGCTCCTCTGTCCCCTTGAACCTGATGCTCTGCTCCTCTGGTCACCTCACAGTATAGATGGAGAACTGGCTAGTGATGGAGCTGTAGCTAATGAACTCTAATGAGATTGCTGGCGATGTCCACCTCCCGATCTCTGCTGAGAGAACCCATAAATGTCTGTCCTGGCCCTCTTGAACTCTCTAATTCCATAGATGAGCATGGAGTAATTTCAACAAAACCCAGCCCAAACCAAAATTCTCAAAATTAGGGCATCGGGAGTTGGGAATATCACATTTTAAATAAAAAGGGAAAGAGGGTGGAAGGAATCCCTCATTGATTTTTCCACATACCGGGGCTTGAAGAATTCTCATTTGATTAGAAACCCAAAGGAAATTGAGGAAGATTTGATGAAGAATACTAGCTTCTCTTAAGGGGATTTGATCTACTAATGAGAGTGTAGGAGTAGCATGAGGGATTAGGATGAATAAAACCCTTAATACACTCTTTAGGTTGCTTAAAAAGACGTAGTTTAGGAGTTAGGAACTTAGAAATTATGAATACACCCTTGATAATTCAACAGGAAATTGCACACTGCCAGACCCAATGACCAACACAACGATCCGTCGGATCATGTAACGGGTCGTTGTCTGACCCGTTTCCACTGAAGCCACAGCCCATTCTCTGATTTTCCCAAACTCAACGAGTCACTTAATGGGTCATCAAGGGACATGATGAATCAATATTTAATCTATTCAATACATTGGAAATCAATAATTTCTCCACCACTGCAACCTTAACAATTGACTGAACAAATCATCTGGACACTTAATGACTCATCCTCCCATCCATCAGGTTTCCAAGAACTAACATCTTGGCCCAATCTTGCACATCTGACGAGTCATGTAACGACCGGTATGGTCACTTGACGAGTCACTGGATAACTTATTCTATTACCTGGTACAGACAATCCTGTTTTCTTCACTTCAACTCTCGAGTATAATCTTAGGGACTTTAGGGGTGTTACAAATCCATGTATTATACCGACATGGTACCCGATCCCACCCATCTGCTTGTTAAAATTCTCCCCTCGGACACGAGCCACTCATCTCCAAGTATTTTTGTATACTCATTCAATCACCATCTCACTCATCTTGATGCTCACCTCGGACAGAGCCACTCATCTCAAGATAAGAACATATTATCCACTTTAACTAACATTCATCAACACAATTAAATATGTTATCAATTTAGTCAACATATATGGTAAATTCAACGATGCACATTGGTTATCACAAATGCACCTCAAATCACAACAACAACCATAATGTATACATCTTAGAGTTCATTCACAGGCATATCTAAATCACCATAATTTCTAGCATACTCAATGTTTGAAGACCAACTAATCATGTTCTTCAAATCATAAACCGTAATCTACCTCAATCGAAGACTTAAGTATCAAGCTACTCCGTGCGAGCTTTGCCTTTCTTCAATGCCTAGGAACGTTCAAAGTCTAAAAAAATAATAAAATAATATTCAATCATTCACTTCATCAACCAAGGTCTAGGGAATTTAAACCCACCCAATTCTACAAAGTATTATGGTCTAGTTCAATGATCAAAGATTAAATAATCATAACCCACTCCTACAATGGTCATACCAACCTAGTTAATGGAGTTTTTTTACTTTTGTAAACCCCTACAAAGCAGTTTTAAGGTTAAAGGTTCCAACTTCGCTGAGTTCTAAGTATCGAACTATCATATAAATTAAGTTCTACAATCAAATTCACCCTAGGAAGTGTTAATTACTCACTTTAGACCTAGAAATCAACACTCAATTATTCTCCTTTCATTAGCACTAGTTTTTACAACCCTAGGTTTCCTATCAAGTAATTAACCATTAAAGCCTACCCTTTTATTCTAGGGTGTTAGAGAATCAAATGAGGGAAAAACTTTTCAAGAAACATTATCTTTGGAAGAAGGAACTGTTTTTTCCTTGGAAAGTCGCCCCCAACTCTCAAAGTTTGTGCATTGGAAAAATGGTATGAAAGACCCAAATTTTGAACATAAACAGGCATTCTAGCTCCTGCCATCCGTTGCAGCGAATTGTAGCAAAATCGCTATAGCGACCAATTCCCTACTATAGTGATCCCAACTAGAAATTTTTCTCACTGCTGTGGAAAAAAATTGATCATCATAGTGGTCCAGTTGTGGTGGGAATCCCGAAGCTACAGTGGTCCACTGCTTGACAAGTAGCTCAAAATTTTGCACAGTTTTTCCATCCCAAAAATTAAGTCTTCCATATAGAATTTCCAGCACTTTCTAATAGTGTTCCTAACTAGACAACAACCGGACTTTGTTCGTATTCTTCGAATTCCCTATTGAGGCCTAATTCACTATGTCACCCCAAATGGAAAACAACTCATGCAATGCAACCCAGCACATATCTAATAAGTTCTTACTATCATCACATTTTGAGTTTTTATTAGGTTAACTTCATCATGGGAGTTCTACAAGATGCTAAGGCCTTAATTATCCTATAACTTCAGGTAGGTCATTACAATAGATACCAATTAAATCATTGTTCATCCTCGAATAATTAAAAGGAACAAAGGAAAAGAAGTACCTAACTCTATGAAGAACTGAGGATATCTGCTAAACAAGTCTGATTCAGTTTCCCACGTGGCCTCTTTGATGAAAAGGTTCTTCTACTAGACCTTCATAGATGCGATCTCCTTGGATCTCAACTTAAAGATCTCTCTATCTACTATAGCCATCAGTTCCTCTTCATACGACAAATTTCAATCAAGTAACACAGAATCCCAAAAATTATGTAGGTGCCATTTCCATGATGCTTCTTCTGCATAAAGACATGAAACATAGGATAAACTCTAAACAAGCCTTGAGGGAAGGCCAATTCGTACAACACCTCCCCTGCCTGTTGAAGAACATCAAATGGGCCAATATTCTTCTGGCTGAGCTTGGCCCATTTTTCAAACCACATTACTCTTTTAATGGGTGAAACAATGAGCAAGACTTGCTCTTCTAGCATGAACTCCATATCCCAAAATTTTTGGTCAGCATATTGCTTCTATCTACTCTGAGCTACTAAGACTTTCTCCTGAGTCAATTTGACCTTTTCTAAGGATTCTTCAATAAATAAGTACCCCATGGCCTTACCTCGAAGGCATCAAATGAACTGATAGAGGATCTATCTCTTCTTCCATACAAAGCCTCAAATAGTGCCATGTCAATGCTTGAGTGATAACTATTGTTGTATGCAAATTATGCCAATGGTAGGAACTTTTCCCAGTGACTCACAAAGTCTATCAAGCAAGCCCAAAGCATATCCTCCAACCTGGATCATTCTCTCCAACTACCCATCGATCTAAGAGTGGAATGTCGTGCTCAAGTTCAGCCTTCAAGGTTGTGTACCTCTGTCTAAGATGATTGAAATTGGAACCCCATGCGGTCGAACAACTTCTCGAACGTATAGCTTGGTCAGCTTTTCTACATTGTAAGTCACCTTGACTAGAACAAAGTGCACAAACTTAGTCAGTCTATCAATAATGACCCAGATTGAGTCAAAATTTCCCAAGGTCTTCAGAAGACCAACCACGAAATCCATGTCTATCCTCTCCCACTTCCATTCAGGAATGGGCATCCTCTGAAGTACTTCCCCAAGTCTCTCTTGTTCATACTTCACCTACTGACAATTTAAGCATTAGGCTACCTACTCCACAGTATCCTTTTTCATCTTGCCCTGCCAATAGTGTTGTTTCATATCACAATACATCTTGGTTGCACCATGACGTATAGAATAACTCAAACTGTGAGCCTCCGATAGTATGATTTTAATCAAATCATCAGCCCAGGGAAAATATACACACCCTTTTATTCTCAAGACACCTTCATCATCAATCATTACCTCCTTGGCCTCCCATCGCAAGACCTTATCATGAACCTTTCTCGGTGTGGCATCTTCAAAACTTTCTGGACTTGATCTCATCCAAAAATGATGATCTGGTCTCTACACTAGACAATATTCCACCCAATCAGACACTATAAGTCTCATAAAGCTGTTAGCCAGCTTTTGAATTTCTCTTACACGTGAACACCTGGTAGCTTCAAAACAAGCCAAGCTACATGTACTTTTCAACTTTCTGCTCAATGCATCAGCCACCATATTGGCTTTACCTGAATGATATAGGACAGCGACATCATATTCTTTGAGTAACTCCATCCATCTTCATTGTCTAAGGTTAATATTCCTCTGGGTAAAGACATGTTATAGGCTATGATAGTTAGTAAACACCTCATAAGGTACCCTATATAGGTAGCGCCTCAAAAGTTTTTGGGCTAAATACCACCGCTACCAATTCCAAGTCATGCATAGGTTAGTTCTTCTAATGCACCTTCAACTATCTGGAAGCATAGGTGATGACATATTTATCCTGCACTAACACTGCACTCAAACCATATTGTGTGGCATCACAATAAACCACAAAATCTTTACCTTCCACAGGCAAGCCATGATAGGGGCTATAGTCAATAAGGTCTTGAGCTTTTGAAAGCTCTCCTCACATTCATCAGACCATTGGAACGGTACATCCTTTTAAGTCAGATGGGTCAACTGAGATGCAATAGCAGTGAGACCATTCACAAACTGGCGGTAGTAGCTAGCCAAGCCCACTAAACTATGAACTTTTGCCATCGACATGGGCCTGGCCCAATTCCTGACTTCCTCCACCTTCTACATATCAACCATAATCCCTTCCATTGATACCACATGTCCCAAAAATAATATAGAATTCCAGTCAAAACTCACACTTGGAAAACTTTGCATATATCTATTTCTCCTTCAATAATTCCAAGACAATCTTCGATTATCCTTATGTTCCTACATACTCTTTGAATATACTAAGATATCATCAATAAAGACAATTACAAATGAATCCAAGTAAGGCTTAAAAATCCTATTCATCAAACCCATAAAAGCAGCTGGAGCAATTGTAAGTCCAAATTACATAACAAAAAATTCATACTACCCATACCTTGTCCGAAAAGCAATTTTTGGGATGTCCTCAGCATGAATCTTTAACTGGTGATAACTTGACCTTATGTCAATCTTTGAAAATACGTATGCACGATGAAGCTAATCAAACAGGTCATCTATCCAGGTAAGAGGATACTTATTTTGGACAAGTAACCTTGTTCAACTAACGATAGTCAATGCATATTCGCATACTCTCGTCCTTCTTCTTAACAAACAACACAGGGGCACCATACGGGGAGACACTCAAACAAATAAACCCTTTACTAAGTAGTTGTTGTAGCTATTCTTTCAACTCCCCCAACTTAGCTGGTGTTATCCAATATGGAGGAATTAAAATAAGTTGGGTCCCTTGATCTAAGTGTTTGGAGAAATCAATGTCATGGTTTGGTAGCATGCCAAGCAAATCCTCAGAAAATACCTATAGAAACTCATGAACAACTGGAACTAACTTTATGGATGTAACCCTCTGCACTAATATCCCGAATATGGGCTAGATATGTTGAAAACCCCGACTGTACTAGTTTCTGGGAAAGAATAACTAAAATGATTTTATTATGAGTAGAGCTACAATCCCCCTTCAACTTCAATCTAGACACCAAGCATCGCTATAGTGACTAACATCGAATAACAGTCCATAATAGCATGGTAAGAAGACAACCAACTCATCCTAAGGATAACATCAAAATCCACCATATCTAATGTCATGCCCAAAAACTGGAGTAGGGCGCAAATGGCACTCGATAATTGATTAATCGAGAAGCTGGCTATATAGTGTTTATAATAGTAATACTAAGGCTAACCAAGCCACTTATCACAACCAACCAATATAAATACTGGACCCATAAGGTCTCAACAATAATGAATAAGCAACTAGGAAAGCCAATAAGGCTACAATAAAGCTAACCAAATCAATGGAAGACTGATATGACTACACAACCAAAACAACTATACAAACTAGTCCACATCAGCCTCTCAGAGTAAGCAAACTAAAATACACGAGACAGGGCCCTGACCTATCAATATTGTACATAAAACTCAAAAATAATCAAAACTAGGATGTGGCTCTTGGAAGAGAGGAACATATCTCTATTTTGCTAAAATCTGGCTCCTACTGCATCTAATGATCTAAGCCTCGGCCTGTACCTGCAGCACGATTATTAGAGGGGTCCATAGATTAAGAGACATCAATACGAATAAAATGTACTGGTATGTGATGCTAAAAACTACAAACATATAAAATAAAAATGATAACTGAGCCAGATATAAGGAATAGCAACAACTAGGAATCCTGGAAATGGAAACCTGATAATAACTCAATATTGAAGTGCAAATACAACCAACTAATGCATAATAAAAATTATAACCGAAATGCTGGCGGCTGGCCGACCATAAAATTGATATAAAATTCATCCATCCAATGTACCACACTAGGGTATAAATAATAATGCCTCCAGCTGGTGTACCACCATGGGGTAAAATCCATCTAGCCAGTGTACCACAGCGAGGTAAATAAAAATACCTCCAGTCGATGTATCATATCACACTGTGGTAAAATCAATGAATCTTAACCATAATCATAAATGGAGCCGATAAGGCTTATACGAGGGCAATTTAACATGTATAACATAGAAATGACGAATACTAAATCTGTGGCCCGCATAGGCCTCCTTCGTAACGCATAATTGCATGTGAGCACATGTAACATGTAATACTAGAAAATAGCACTTAAATTCATGTATTCAAAACTAGTATAAATCATAAGGAACTGCGGGTGACCTAAGAGTATCAACAAGATTTATAGATCGTGTTTAAAGGGGCATTAAAGCTCGGAGATTCGTTAGCTTGTCGTTCGGCTTAAGGGAAAGGGATTATGAAATCTCCCCTTGGCCTGTATTTTCTAACATACACATAAGATAAACAAAAATCATAACAAGGCAATTCTAATTCAATAAGCTCATTTACCCTTAATAGCTTGCGACATCTTTACTTAGCTTAAAATCATTTACATTTCTTCATCTTGGCTATTTTACCAATTTCACTTAGCAACTAGACCTTTAAACACATTTAACATTACATATATAATGTATAGTAAAGGACCAGCTCACAGTGCCCACAATAAAGGGACTTTAGAATTTATTTATAGCTAAAACATAATTGGAAGTAACACGTATTTCGTCTCACATTTACTTGTTCCAAACATGTTTAATGATTCAAAATCAATGTCATGCACCTTCGCCCATTGGAAAGAACTATAGTCTGTTCAATATGAGTGTGAAGACGCAAGAACATTAGCCCTTTCAGCAATATATATTCGTTCTTGAACATCGAGGATAGGCCGCCTTAATATACCTTGTTTCGATGAGCTTTCTTTAGACGCTTCTTTCCTTCAACAACCAGCACTTATTCCCTTCAATTAATAGAGTTTAAAACCAAATGAAAAGGCTTTTTCAATCCAAGATATTCTCCAAACTGTAACACCAATAGCAGTGACAACCACATATAAGGAATCATTAACATTATTTAGCCATTTTCTCTACTTGTTTCCATTAGCTTTTGAGGGGGAAAATAAGAGAGAAAAATTACCTAACTTCTGTTGTAGTCCTTCCCTTAATATGATGTATATTTCCAGCTAATGAAACTAACAAAAATCCTTTAAAAAAAGGAGCAAGAACTTAGCTCAAAACAGTCGAATTGGCAGAACTCAGCTCAAAATAGTCCAATCGGAAGCTCATTTTGCTGCCAAACTCCAGCACTTTTGGTTACAATTGAGGGGTTTAAAGAGGGTAAAATTCTTATCTTCCTTCTTGGAATCAATCTGTATTAAAAGGTAGATATATAGGCAGCATAACCAGCCTTTAAAAAGCAGCAACTTCTCTCCAAAACATTTCCAAAACAAGCTCCAAAAACACTCCCTAGTTCACCTTGCACTTTTGGAAACCAACTCTTCCTAGTCTTGTGTTTGATTGGAGTTTAACCTTGGTGTTTCCCCTTCAATTGTCCTTAGTAGTTTCTGGAAATATAGAGAGAATTTTGAAGTGTAAGTAGGCAGCTCAAATCTGTAAAAGATGTGTAATGAAAGATAAGCCAAATATTGGGTCTTTGTATACTTAGGGCGGTGGGCTATTTTTAGGGCGGTGGCCACGTCACTGCCCGACAATTCCACCGTCAAATGCATATAATTTCTTACTCCATACAAAAATTGATAATCAGCTTGATATTCTAAAAACTAGACTCAAATACCATTGATTTGATAGGTCTTATGTCTCCTAACCTATTATGGATTGGGAGATATGACCGTTTAAAGTTGACCCTTACTTATGAACTTCATATACTTTTCGTTTTTCCATTCATATATGTTTCCCTCCTCACCTACGACCAATATATAGCCCATACGTCCCTTAACATAGCATACAAAAATCAAATAATCACCAAAAAATTTCTCTAAGGTGTAACATCCATCCCTCCTTAGAAACATTCGTCCTCGAATGAGAATTTACTTCACTTAACATGCTTCAGAATACATTCTTAGTAATGTAGGTATCAAATACATACCTCAATATCACATCAACTTTGCAAACAGGTGAGGATGCTTCTTCTTCATTTCTTGCTCAGCCTACCAAGTGACGTCCTTGTTCGGTCTGCTTCGGTTAGTATTAAATATTATCAACCGACACGCAAGTGCACGTGGTCAAACAAGTAATAAAGTGGCTAAGTAGCCAAGTATCGATCCAAGGAGGCTGCTCTAGCTATGTAAAACTGCCTAGTTTACTATATCTCTATTCTATTCCTAACTATGTTAACAACAATCCAACCAAGAGTTGAGTGAGTTTTTGTTTCTAAACTATTTATATACTACAATTAATAACAACTATTTACTTTTGAATTTAGACAATGGATATGCACATGCCAAGGTTAAGAACGAGTAATGAACTTGATAATCATGATAATTTGGTCATCCTCTTCTTCATGTTGCTAGCCAAGAACGTTTGCCTAGAAATTAAAACTTTCGTATTTAATTTCACTTTAGAATCATAAACCATCCGTCTACATTTCTGTGATCAAATGCAATTTATGACCTAGCACTACAATTTCGGTTCCTAAATTGACTAATACGGCTTTCAAGTATATTTCTATCAAGAAAGCACATCAAAACCCAATTTTCCCAAATCAAGTTAAGAACAATACCCTATTAATTCACAACTTTCCAATTTCGTGCTCTCTCGAGTGAAATTGGACTTTTTAGATATACATTAATGGTGGCAAATCAATAATGTAGTAAGCACAAGAATTAATAGAACAACATGCAAGAAGAAGAAGAAACCATATCAATTATCACAAAAATTCATTACACAAGTTCAAAACCTCAGCAAAGAAGGGAATTAGCCACCCATTCTTGGATTAATCATCCTAAAATGAGTGTAAATCATGCATACAATTGAAGGAAAGAAGAAAGGAAGAGAAGAAAACTCTTAGCTTTTCTATTCTTCAACTGCCACAAACCCACGTTCCTGCTCTCCACTTCTGAACTCCGTCTAAAAACTAAAAACTAAAAAAAACTCTTTAAAAATAAACCTAAGTGTGCTATTTATACTAGTGGGAAATTTTTCCCGGAATAACAAGCAACGTGTCACGGAGGCCAACGCGGAGTACTGCCTCCGTGACACGGCGTGGATGCGGACCCTCTCTGGAAATTGCAGGGTCCGGATAATTGGCCTCAACGTGGCACGGAGGCCATCGCGGAGGCCTATCTCCGTGCCACGGAACTGACGCGCAGGCACACTGGAAATTGCCTAATTAATTCCTGCCCAGACAGTGTGCTACCGCGATGGCAGCGTGGCACGGCTCCATCGCGGAGCCAGTGTAAAATGTGCCATCCAAGGTCTTTTCCACGCTCGCATCCAAGTCCAACTCCGACATAGTTCCAACACGCATTTTAGCTCCTAAAAATCACATTATCCTGCAAAACAAATGCTAATCATGTTGGTTAGTATAAATTCGCATTTTATTACCAAATACATGATATTATATGCACATTGCACAACAAACAAGGTAAAAATGATACGTTTGAGTATCACTTGGGCATATAAATCTGCCCAAGATCACTTACCCCACACTTAAATCCTTGTTCGTCCTCGAACAACACATACACAACTCATGCAAATTACATCCCAACCTTCGTCCCTATGGTGCAACATTTTACGCTACGGTCATACCGATTATTCAATTCTTGCAAATCATCAAGAAAACATGCTTGGTCGTACAAGACAATGACCTTAATACATCGAGGCTTCCTAAACTTTTAAGAATTGATTCTTGATATCGGCAAACTCATGCAAATCAACTAATCAAGAAATTCGACACGAAAATCAATCTTTCATCAAGCATGTACCCTCACAACTCGAGAGAAACTTCCCCTTTTATGTTCGTGCAGCACACAAACATGCAAGTAGGGGCATATAAAAATTAATTTCACTCTCTCTCCCAAAAGAATTCACATGCATCATGTCATGACCCATAGGCTTGCCCTTAGTGTATTACTCCACTAATATAAAGAAATGCAATGTAGGATCAAATAGGACTTTTAATGGGTTGTAACTGGGCTATGGATCTAGTATATATATATTGGATTAGCCAATAATAGTCGCTAGCATCCTTAAGCGCCTTTCCAACTCATTCCCATCGACTCATGGACATTGTTCCTCTCTTTTCTCTTTTTCTCCCATTCATGCTGATTTACTTTCATACAGCCCATTTCATCAGGCACACTTGACACAAAATAGAGGGTTTTCATGTACCCTCACTATCATTTAATTACAACTAGTGCCTCTTCAACATCATCTTTTCTTTCCTCACTTTGCTTTTCTTTTCTTTTCACTCTTTTCACTCTTTAACACTTTGGGAAACATTTTCTGTTCTTTGTAAGCGCTTAAGAGCTTCTTATAGACTTTAAGGCTAATGAAAAGAAGGAATAAAGCTTAGTTCATACAATTCTGGACAAAAGAAAGAAATCGGCTAAAGGCTCAACGGGCTGACTAGGGTATACAACATATAAAAAGGTAGAATTTGACAAGAAAAAAATGGAAACTAATGGTTAAAACAAAGAAATGCCTACATCCTTTCCGACACTACACCTCCTTCATTTCGTTTTGTATACACGCCAGGCAAGTTCTAGACAATTCACAATGACATGGAATAGCAAAACCTCACTCACACTTCATGCACATGCTCGAATCAAGATGCATTCACAGACTCTTTAATTAGTCAATTACATGAATTCAAGATTAAGCCTCAATCATAATGAACCAAATTCTATAGCCTAGGTAACTCAACATATTTACAAAATTGCATGCTTTCGAACGAATCATTTTCACATTTTGAACATCAATTACAACACGCAACGAAATTTTAGCAACCATAAGCAACTACAGTTTATTGATGCAATCCACCAAAGAAACTAAAAACAAAACATCTACTCCTATCGACTACATTTCCCTTAAGACGGTCGTCATCCATCCATCATAGGGAACGGTCACTAACTATGACATCGGTTCAATGGGACTATTCTCGGTAAAAGAACCGAAAACAAACTTCGAGAAACCCAAAAATAAAACTTCAAAAATTTTTGCAACACATCGATCATTTCGATAGAAAATATTTACAAAATATTTTGATAAGTGCAAAATCTTTTCGCAAAAAATTTGAAAAATATCGATCATATCGATAAAGAAAAAAAATATTTACAAAATTTACAAAATATTTACAAAGGCAACCATAACTTTCAAAAACACACATCATTAGCCACAAACAAATATATACACATAAATCACAAATCATTTCACAACAACAGGGAAAGCACAGACATACATAAACGTCAAGGAAAAATTATACAGCAAATTTAGAGCCTATGACCCAGCACCTAACTACTTCCCACCCCACACTTAAATCGAACACTGTCCCCAGTGTTCACAACAATACAAAGCACAACATATGGGTGGTGGAACTCCCTGCTCAGTTGAAATATTCGACTTCCTCATCCGGTGCTGCGGCCTCGTCGCCCATATCTGAATCAGCTCCATCGTCGTCATCGGACTCCACATCGGAGTCCTCACGACGTGTCTCCTCATCAGTAGGGACATCGTCATCAGTCGGCTCCACGAAGGCTGGCCCCACCTTGCATAAGGCTCTGGCGTTCTCGCCAAAGGGGTAGTCCAGCTCTAGCTGCCATAATTCATCCTCGGTGGCTGGTCTCCCACCTATCCGTAGCTGCAGCATCTGCATGCCGAACATACGGGCCATATACTGGTCGTCACGAGCATGTCGGTCGTCCAGAGTCGGCACAGGTCCGTGTGTAGTGTCGGGGGCCTTGGTCTTTGTCACATCGAGGGCCCTCTGCTCCAACTGCGGAATGTAATCCAAGGCTTCTTCCTCAATGTCGAGGCCTCGGAGGAAGGTGGTGATGAGTCTGCCAAACCCGTATCTGTGGCCCTGGTGTAGTCTGGCTCTCTTCATGGTGGATATTATGACCGCCCCCACATTAATCTCAAGCCCTTTCATAAGGGCATACACCAAGCAGACACGGTCCCGGGTCACGTCTGTCATATGAACTCCCGGGATCAAACACGAACATACAATATTTAGCCAGATTCTGGCCTCCCTGTTCATCTGTGAATAAGGCAGAGTCTGGTGGTAACCCCTGTCTTTGTGTCTACTCCATCGGGCTGTGGATAGAGCCCCACACAATGTACGTCTGATGTCGGCGTACGGTGGGGTGATGTTTAGCTGGCGGAGGACGTGGGCGTCTGTGTCCCGCGCTCCTATGATGGCATTAAACTACTGGGGTTCCAGAGTGACAATCTGCCCTTTGATTTTAATAGTATGGCTCCTGATGGCCGGGTTCCAGTTGGCGTAGAATTCCCGGACCAAGTGAAGGTTGCACTCCTTGGGCTCCTGAAAGATAAAGCTGAGACCACCTGCCTCAATCCTCTGTACGATGCGAGGGAACTCCTGTGCAAGTGGTTCCCTTGCAATATGTTCCTCCGGGAAGTATTTGTTCTCCTTATGCTTTGCGTACCACTTCTTCCCTTCCTCGGTAACCCATCGTGTTCCGTATCGGCGGTGTTGACCGCGTGGAACAGCAGGTGCAGCTGGGACAGCCGTGCCCAGTCTCATTCTCTTTCTGCCGGTGCCTGAGGTTGAAGCACCCTTGCCTTTATCTTGTCGGCTGGCCATTGTACCTGTCAATTTACACAAACAAGCACAACGTTAAGCTAAAAACTTGTTAGCTTCGGCTAAGGTCGGGTTAAACAAAATTTACCCCACCCTTAGTCTTTAACAATATTTACAACATTTTAGCAAGGATAGCTCTATTTACACCCCAAACACAATCAACTATAAACATATTGCTTAGTGCGTTCACAGAAATTCGACAGCATAACGGCTAGCGAACTACTCAGACTTCATACAGCTAACCCAATCCTACTATCGACAGCTATTCACCCATAGCACTTAGCAACAATAACTACAAAAAAATAGAAACAACAATACAAACATTTTATATACAACTAATCTAAGCAATTCAACCAATTCACATATTACGCAATTTCCCACAAAAATTCGAGAATTAGTCGTCTTTCAACAATTATACAATATTTACCACGACTTATCTCAAATAATAAACATACCCCGACATCAATTTCGTCAAACTATCAAGTTACCAAAGTTAAAATTCAACAACCCCAAGCCCTAGAATACAATTCGACAATCAAAATCGAATTATTCAATCAATCAATAAGTTCAAACGTCAACTACAACAATCCGAACATAATCAATCACAAAATAATTCACATCATGTTTAATTTCTACCTAGGGTGATATATCTCACATCACATGCTCAAAATTGAAAAAAATCGCCAAAAAATTGAGATAGATGATGAAAACATACCTTGGATTTAAAGAATCGACGAAAACTTGACGTTTTCCTTGCCTATTAACGTGGCACGGAGCTTGGGGGTAGGGGAATGGGTGTTTGGTCGCGAAGGGAAGAGGGAATGGGGAAAATAGGGGCGAAATCGGGGGTTTTTATTAAGAAAACACGCAGGTCACCCGGAAACCCGGTGTGACCCGGCACTGGATAAAGGCAACGTGTCACGGAGGGTAACGCGGAGCCCCTCCTCCATGACACGGAGCCAACGCGTTGGCTTACTGGAATTTTGAAAAATCCAGATTTGCCTTCAACGTGTCACGGAAGCCAACGCGGAGCATTGCCTCCGTGACGCGGCGCCAACGCGCCAGTGCTCTGTTTCACCATCAAATTTTATTTTTCATACCTCGCCTCGTTTCCTCGATTCCAAGTATTTTTCCTCCAGTATACATGAAAATCACCTCACTAAACAAAAATTGGTTAAATTAATAAATTCCCTACTAAAAATAATAAAAAAATTACTAAATTAATAAATAAAAAACTACTAAATAAAATGCAAATCTAAGCCTAGTCACGAAAAAGAAAAGAAAATAAAATAAAAGAAAAACTTTACACTAAAGAAAGAAAAAAATATTTTTCACGGGTTGCCTCCCGTGCAGCGCCTGGTCTAACGTCGAGGCTCGACAGCCTTTATGCTCACATGTCTACTAGGGAGATCGACGATTTGTCCCGATCCTGGTCATCTCCCCAGTAGTTCTCAACCTTGTCTAGTGGCCTACCTAGTAACTTTCGGGAATCACTCAATCCATTCGCATTCCCATGATCAATCACGTTGATCACCGAGAGTTCCTTATAGACAGTCGGGAGCTTGGGTGCCTTGTACACGTCGAACACCTCAACCTTGTCGTGTGCTCACATTGTGAGTTGACCCGCAGCTACATCGATCAATGCCTTTCCGGTTGCCAAAAAGGATCGTCCCAAAATAAATGGGACTTCCGCATCTGGTTCAAAATCCAGAACAATGAAATCTACCGAAAACATGAGGGAGCCTACCTGCACTAGCACATCCTCAACAATGCCATCCGGCTTAGCTAAAGACCTGTCTGCTAGCTGCAAGATCACTGTTGTAGGTCTAGGACTCCCTAGTCCTAACTTTCTGAATACCGAAGATGGCATCAGATTTATACTTGCCCCCAAGTCGCATAACCCACGAGCTCGGATACTTTGCCCAATCGTCAGCTGGATAGTAAAACTTCCAGGATCCTTCAGTTTAGTGGGCAACCTATTCTGAATACGGGATGTGCATTCCTCCGTTAAAGCCACCGTGGCATACTCAGTCAAGCGACTTTTGTTGGCCACGATGTCTTTGATATACTTCGCATATTTTGGCACACCCTGCAAGACATCAACAAAAGGTAAGTTAACATGTACCTGTTTAAGTACCTCCATGAATTTCTGGAAACACGCCTCCTCCTTGTGTTTCTTAAGTCGTTGAGGGAACGGGGGTGGAGGCCTTGCTGGTTCAGCTTCTTTGGTCTTCCCCGTATCTGAGGTTTGTTCTCCCTCAACATCTGCTGCTCCTGACTTCTGAGGCGGTCTTTCCGGTTCCACCTCCTTTAATTGTAAACCACTCCTCGTGGTCACTGCATTCACCTGCTTAGGATTGGGATCCGTGTCGCTAGGTAGTCCTCCCCTTGGTCTAGTATTTTGGGCACTAGCAAATTGCCCAAACTGATATTCAAGAGCCTTGGTTGCCAATTGATTGTTCTTTACTTCGGCTGCCAATTTGACATAGTCAGCCTGCAATTGTGCCTGGTTGGCAATCATGGTCTTGAACATTTCCTCAATAGTTGGTGATGGTGGTGGAGGAGGGGCATTGTGATTTCTGAACTGATTCTGATAGCCTTGTTTCCCTCCTTGGTTTCTGTGCATACCCTGCCCTGAACCTTGGCCTTGTTCATTGTTGCTACCCCACGAAAAATTCGGATGATTCCTCCAATTCGAGTTGTAGCCACCACCAAACTGCTGTTGATTCCTCTGTGCATTGCCCACAAAGTTGACAGAATCAGGATTTGCACCACAGCATTCAGCTGAATGCTCACTACTACCACACACTTCACACAACATCTGTTGGACTGCATTGACGGAGGCTGAAGGCTGGTTCAAATTCATATTACTGAAGTGAGTGTTTAACTGATTTTGCAAAGCAACTATCTGTGCAGCGATAGCTGTGAATCCATCCACTTCAAGCACTCCCGCTGCTTTCCTTGCTCCACCTCTTGAAGAATCTGCATTCATTCCGGATTGCCTTGTGAAATTCGGTTGAGCAAAGTGTACAGCTCCTCATAAGTCTTCTCCAGCGCTTGCCCTCCAGCTGCTGAGTCTAACAAAATTTTAGTGTGGGGTTCCAAACCCTCAATAAAAGTGTGTACCAACACCTCATTTGACTGATGATAATGAGGACAGTCCCGCAACATGGACTTGAATCTTTCCCAGGCTTGATAAAGATTTTCTCCTTCCCTCTGTTTAAATCTTAGAATCTGACTTCTAAGTTTAGCTGTTTTACATGAAGGGAAAAATCTGATCAAAAACTTCTTGCAAGATCATGCCACGTTGATATAGAGTTGGGTGGTTCAGCTTTTAACCACCTCTTGGCTTCACCAAGTAAGGAAAATGGAAATAAGGTGAGCCGAACATAATCAGGTGACACTCCAGCAGGTATGTAAGTGTCACTTATCTCCAAAAAGTTTTGGAGATGTTGTTGCGGATCTTCGTGAGGGAGACCGGTAAACTGCCCGCTAGTGTGCAAAAGTTGCACCATATTTTGCTTTAACTCAAATCTCCCTCCAGGCTCTGGTTTGCGGATGCTGGAATGTACATTATTAGCGTGTGGGATTGCCACCTCGCGAACCGGCCTGGCTGCAACTTCCTTGGGCACTAACACTGCCCGCACAGCTGGTGGATTTGGTTGCTCCATCATAGACTGTTTAAGCAACTGCAGCTTCTTCCGAAGAGCTTCTCTACGTTGACTGTGCAATTCACGTTCTGGCTCAAAGTAAGATTCCACCAGCTCCTTGTCCCTTGCAAGTGTTCACAGAAATAAAAATCTGCAAAATACAGGCTAAGACCAAGTTGTTAACACTTAAGAAAATAAAAATACAAATACAGTAAATTTACACTAAACAAAATTTTACAAATCGCCTAGCCTCCCCGACAACGGCGCCAAAAACTTGTTCGGTATGCTTCGGTTAGTATGAAATATTATCAACCGACACGCAAGTGCACGTGGTCAAACAAGTAATAAAGTGGCTAAGTAGCCAAGTATCGATCCAAGGAGGCTGCTCTAGATATGTAAAACTGCCTACTTTACTATATCTCTATTCTATTCCTAACTATGTTAACAACAATCCAACCAAGAGTTGAGTGAGTTTTTGTTTCTAAACTATTTATATACTACAATTAATAACAACTATTTACTTTTGAATTTAGACAATGGATATGCACATGCCAATGTTAAGAACGAGTAATGAACTTGATAATCATGATAATTTGGTCATCCTCTTTTTCATGTTGCTAGCCAAGAACGTTTGCCTAGAAATTAAAACTTTCGTATTTAATTTCACTTTAGAATCATAAACCATCCGTCTACATTTCTGTGATCAAATGCAATTTATAACCTAGCACTACAATTCCAGTTCCTAAATTGACTAATACGGCTTTCAAGTATATTTCTATCAAGAAAGCACATCAAAACCCAATTTTCCCAAATCAAGTTAAGAACAATACCCTATTAATTCACAATTTTCCAATTTCGTGCTCTCTCGAGTGAAATTGGACTTTTTAGATATACATTAATGGTGGCCAATCAATAATGTAGTAAGCACAAGAATTAATAGAACAACATGCAAGAAGAAGAAGAAACCATATCAATTATCACCAAAATTCATTACACAAGTTCAAAACCTCGACAAAGAAGGGAATTAGCCACCCATTCTTGGATTAATCATCCTAAAATGAGTGTAAATCATGCATACAATTGAAGGAAAGAAGAAAGGAAGAGAAGAAAACTCTTAGCTTTTCTATTCTTCAACTGCCACAAACCCACGTTCCTGCTCTCCACTTCTGAACTCCGTCTAAAAACTAAAAACTAAAAAAAACTCTTTAAAAATAAACCTAAGTGTGCTATTTATACTAGTGGGAAATTTTTCCCGGAACAACAAGCAATGTGTCACGGAGGCCAACGCGGAGCACTACCTCCATGACACGGCGTGGACGCGGACCCTCTCTGGAAATTGCAGGGTCCGGATAATTGGCCTCAACGTGGCACGGAGGCCATCGCGGAGGCCTATCTCCGTGCCACGGAACTAACGCGCAGGCACACTGGAAATTGCCTAATTAATTCCTGCCCAGGCAGTGTGCTACCGCGATGGCAGCTTGGAACGGCTCCATCGCGGAGCCAGTGTAAAATGTGCCATCCAAGGTCTTTTCCATGCTCGAATCCAAGTCCAACTCCGACATAGTTCCAACACACATTTTAGCTCCTAAAAATCACATTATCCTGCAAAACAAATGCTAATCATGTTGGTTAGTATAAATTCGCATTTTATTACCAAATACATGATATTATATACACATTGCACAACAAACAAGGTAAAAATGATACATTTGAGTATCACTTGGGCATATAAATCTGCCCAAGATCAGTCCTCGATGTTATTACTTTGCCACAATACCTTAATCGAGGATAATTTTTTGGTCCGAAGCTTCCTGACTTGCCAGTCAAGAATAGCAACTGGGACCTTAGTGTACGTCTTCTGCTCAAAAATCCGAATATCATCTGTAGGCATAACATGAGTTGGGTCTCCTATGCATTTCTACAACATCGACACATGAAATACTGGGTAGACTGCCGCTAGCTCTACTCGCAACTCCAACTCAAAGGCTACATTTCCTATACTGCGGATAACTCTGTAAGGCCAACATATTTAGGGCTCAGATTTCCCTTTCAACCAAATCACATGATGCCTTTCATAGGCGACACTTTAAGGAACACCCATTCATTAACCATTAACTCCAGCGATTGACGGCTTACATCTGAATAAGACTTCTGCCTGCTCTGGGCTATTTGAAGTCGATCTCTAATAAGTTATACCTTGCCAATAGCCTGCTATACTAAGCCTGGCTGGAATAACTCTGCCTCACTGAGTTTGAACCATCCCACCGGCGACCTACACTTTCGCCCATATAAAGCTTCATACTAGGCCATCTGAATACCCGCTTGGTAGCTATTATTATAGGAAAACTCAATCAAGAAAACATGATCATCCCAAATTCAACCAAAATCTAAAACATAGGCATGCAGAAAATCTTCAAGCATCTGACTGGTTCATTCAGTCTGTCCGTCTGTCTGAGGATGAAATGCGATACTCAGGCTAACCTAAGTGTCCAGGCCATTCTAAAAAGACTTCAAGAAGTTTGCTATGAACTGAGCACCTCTGTCAGAAATAATAGATAAGGGGAAGCCATGAAGGTGAACTATATCCCATATGTAAAGCCTAGCATACTCCTCTACAGCATATATAGTCCTAACTAACATAAAGTGAGCTTATTTAGTCAATCTATCAATTATTACCCAGATAGAATCATGCTTCCTGCTCGTTCGAGGCAATCCTGTGATAAAATCCATATCAATCAACTCCCATTTCTGGGATGGAATTTCTATATCCTACATTAGACTACCAGGCTTAGTGCTCAACCTTCACCTACAGGCAATTAGGATACTGAGTCACAAAATCTGTGATGTCCTTTTCATTCCATTCAACCAATATAGCTGCCTCAAGTCACGATACGTCTTCGTGGCACTGGGGTGTACTGAATATCAAGAGTAATGAGCTTCATTCATAATCTATTCCATAGCTCACCCATATTAGGCACACAAACGACCCTAGTATCTATGAACTTTGTCGGGTCCATAATAAAATAAGCTCTACTTCTGCTGCAGAATATTGACTCTCAGTAAGACTAACTCTGCATCATCATATTGTCATTTCTTAACTTCCACTACCAAGGATGATTCTACTGTGTTTTGGACAATAATACCCATATCTTTGGCATCCAATAACTGAGTTTGTTGGTCAGCAAATGTTGTAGATTCTTCACCATTTCAATTATTTCAACCTGAATATAAATCAAGCTACCTATAGACTTGCGACTTAGCGCATCAGCTACAACATTTTCCTTGTCCGTATGATATAGGATACTCACATCATAATCTTTTAGTAGCTCTAACCATCTTCGTTGCTTCAAATTCAACTCTTTCTGTTGAAATAAGTATTGGAGGCTCTTATGATTTGTGAAGATATCAACATGTACCCCATATAACTAATGGCGCCAAATCTTCAACGCAAATATCACAGCAGCCAACTCAAGATCGTGGGTACTAAAACATTGCTCGTGCTTCCTCAACTATCTAGAGGCATAAGCAATAACCTTTCTGTGTTGTATCATAACATAACCTAGCCCAACTCTAAAAGCATTACAATACACCACATAACCATTGACACCCTCTAGAAGAGTCAGGATAGATGCTGAAAGTCATCCTATCCTTCAATACATGAAAACTCCGCTCACATGCCTCTATCCATTGAAACTTAGTTGCTTTATGTGTCAAATTTGTCAATGGCGCAGAGATAATAGATAAACCTTCCACAAATCAACAATAATAACATGCTAACCCTAGAAAGATACGAACCTCTAATGGATTCAAGGGTCTAGGCTAGTTCTTCATAGCTTCTATTTTCTAGCCATCCACCTGCACAACTTTAACTGTAATCACATGGACAGGAAAAGCTATAGATTTCAGCAAAACTCACATTCAGAATATTTAGCATATAACCTATTCTCCATAGAGAGTCTTCAATACTACTCTTATATGATCTGCATGCGCGGCCTCTGATCATGAGTAAATTAGAATATCATCAATGAAGGCAATCACAAATACATCAATAAAGGACTTAAATACCTGATTCATTAGGTCCATAAAAGTTGTTGGGCCATTAGTCAACCCAAATGACATCAGTAAAAACTCATAATGGCCATATCTAGTTTTGAAGGCAGTCTTAGGGATATCAACCTCCCTACTCCGTAACTGATGGTACCCAAATCTCAAATTAGTCTTCGAAAAGCATCGGGCACCCTCTAACTAATCAAACTAGTCATTAATCCTGGGAAGCGGATATTTATTCTTAATGGTTGCCTTTTTTAGTTTCCTATAATCAATGCACATTCTCAATGACCCATCTTTACTCCACACAACAACACCGGTGCACCCCACTATGACACACTTGACTGGATAAACCCCTTCTTGAGAAAATCTGTCAACTACTCCATTAATTCTTTTAGTTCTACTGGGGCCATTTTGTACGGAGGTATGGATATCAGCTGAGTGCCTACAAGTAAATCAATAGAAAAATCTATCTCCCTTTCAGGAGGAATTCCAGGCAAATACTCTAAAAAGACCTCGGGGAACTCATTTACAATAAAAATTGACTGGAGAGTTACAGGCTCATGTTCAAAGTTTCTTACCCAACCAAGTGAGAAATATAGCCTTTGGATATTATATTCTGATCCTTAAGGTATGAGATAAACATACCTCTAGGCGTAACGACATTATCTTGTAATTCCCAGATTGGCTCGCCGGAAAAACGGAATCTAACAACCTTAGCTCTGCAATCAACATTAGCATAACATTCTGCCAACCAATCCATACCTATAATGACATCAAAATTAACCATTTAAAGCTCAACTAGATCAGCTAAGGTCGATCTATCACATACCAATACTACATATTTCGGTAAACTTGTCTAGCTAACACAGATTCGCTAATTGGCGTAGAAATATAAAATGGTATAGACAATAATTTAGGGACTCTCTCAAACTGACTCGTAACCAACAGTTTGTTACATAAAAGAGTGTAGAACTAGGATTAAGCAAGACATATACTACACAAGAATAAATAATCAAAGTACATGTAACAATATCAGGTAAGGCCTTCTAGTCTTGCCAACTGCCTAAAGCATAAAATCAGTTCTGGGCTACCCCAGAACCCGAAGCCTCTCTCCCTCTACCTCTGCCACGGCCTACTACCGACTGAGGATCAGGTTTGAAAGGTTTGACTAAGGATGATGAAGCAATTGCTGATCACTCTAATTACACCTTATCTGCCTCGACCTTATCTGAATAATCTCCTATAAGGTGCCTTGGCTGCCCACAACAAAAGCATACATTTTTCACTTGATGACACTAACCTGAATAGGATCTCCCACATTGGGGACAAGGCAGCAATGGTGGTCTCCTCTGCCCGACCTTGTCCTATCATCGAGAGCTAGATGGAGTTAGGCCCTGGTCTCTCCTCTGTCCCTGAAATTAAGGTGGGGCACTCCGTACAGGCCTAACTGTCTACCTGGATGACTGAGCTGCTGGGTTACTATGGCGGCCCTCTATAAGGACCTACGATCCTAGCTATCTTTCGTTGCTCCTCCTATCTCTAAGTATCTCGTAATTGATGAATCAAATCCTATACCCTCTAGGAGAAAACCTAAATTTATGAAATGTCCATGTGCTCTTTAGTAGATACCCCTAAACAATCTTGAGCTAAATAAATCCCTAGCCCTAACACAATCCGATGAACTATATCTTCTATCGACTGAACCATGTCCGGAGTATACCTAGGAAGAGAATTAAATCAAATGCAATACTCGCGCACAATTATACTGCCTTACTCTAGGGGCAAAAACTGCTCAACTCGAGCCTATCGAAGTTCTCAAGGCAAATAGTGGTGCATAAAGGCCTCAGAGAACTCTTCCCACTCAGTTGCAGTGCATCAGCTCCTCTGGATTGAGCTTAAGCCTCATACCACAATATAGCCACATAACATTGTCTAACGGTTGGCACCTCTACTTCCTCAGTCACTGTAGCCCACATTGAGGAAGTTGAAGAACGGGGTGTGGAGTCAGAAGGTGGAGGTCTTCTCCCAAGGGGGAGATGGTGTGCTACGATACCAGGGTCGACTATGTGTTCTGGACGTCGATAACTTGAGAGTTCGAATATTGCATTAGGCACATGGTACAAGATATTCTATTCATCCAGGATCCACGAAAATGTATCTGGATTTGCAAGAAATCTATTAGTGGGATGGTATGAAGAAAGATATTGCGGAGTTCATAGCAAAATGTCCAAATTGCCAGCAAGTGAAAGTCAAACATCAAAGGCCGGGAGGTGTACTTTCGAATATCAGCATCCCCACATGGAAGTGGAAAGAGATTAATATGGATTTTGTTACAAGCCTACCTCACACTCGCCGACACTACGACTCAATTTAGGTGGTGGTCGATAGGTTAACCAAGGTTGTACACTTCCTACCGGTCAAGACCACGGATTCAGCAGAGGATTATGACAAGTTGTATATTCGGGAGGTGGTTCGACTTCATGGAGTGCCCTTGTCTATTATTTCAGACCGAGGTACTCAATTTACCTCTCAATTCTGGTATTCTTTTCAAAAAGGACTTGGGGCGCAAGTAATCAGTACAACCTTGCATCCGCAAATAGAAGGCCAGGCAGAACGAACCATTCAGACCCTTGAGGATATGTTAAGGACAGGTGTTATCGATTTTAAAGGTTGTTGGGATGATCATTTTCCCTTGATCAAGTTTGCTTATAATAATAGTTACCACTCTAGTATCCAAACGGTACCGTTCGAGGCTTTGTACAGGCGGAGGTGTAGATCTCCCATCAAATGGTTTGAGGTTGGTGAGGCAGCTATGATAGGACCAAATTCGATTCATGAGGCGATGGTGAAGGTTTAGTTGATAAGGGACCGATTGAAAACCTCTTAGAGTCGTAAGAAATCATATGGTGATGTGAGAAGAAAGGATTTGGAGTTTGATGTGGACCACTGGGTATTTCTATAGGTATCTCCCATGAAGGGGGTCATGCCGTTTGAAAAGAAAGGTAAACTCAGTCCTCGCTATATTGGTCCTTATCAAGTTGTGAGAAGAGTTAGCAAAGTAGAATATGAGTTAGACTTGCCCTCGTAGTTGTCCTCGGTTCATCCCATCTTCTATGTGTCACTTTTGAAGAAGTGTTTGGGTGATCCAGCCTTGGTAGTTCTGGTAGACAGTATTAGGGTGAAAGACAGACTCAATTATGAAGAAGTCCCCATTGAAATCTTAGATCGTCACTTTCATAAGTTGAGAAACAAAGAGTAGCTTCAGTTAAGGTCTCATGGAGAAATTAGCATGTTGAGGGAGCTACGTGGGAGGCCAAGATGGACATGATGGCTAGTTATCCACATTTGTTCTCTACCAGCTCGGTTCCAACTTGAGGTAACAAGTTTGCCCTATGACTCTATTTAGTTTTCATTTATGGTTCATGTGTGCAAGTTTCTTTTATGTGTATGAATGTGTATGTAAAGTATGAGGTCAATTCAGCTATGTGGTTTTATTCAGAGGTAGTCATTCCGTGAAATTTCGATAAAAATAATCAGTATATGGCTATGATAAATTGTATGTTTCTGTTTACTACTTGTTTCCTACATTCGAGGATGAATGTTTCCAAGGGGGAGATATTGTAATACCGTGGAAAGGGATAAGAGAAGACTCAGGAGTTAAATTTTAAAAGTGCAAAAAACTAGCAAAAATATCACAGAACGGACGACCCTACGACTCGTGGTAGGGTACCACGGGTCATCACTACCTGTCGTGGTTTGATAAGTCAGGGAAACAGTGGAGACAACAGACGGTGCAACGACTCGTTGTTGGGAACAATGAGTCGTTGTCACCAGTCGTGGGGAGGTTGGACTTAGGCTGAGGAGGAAGTAATGGGGCATCCCACAATTCGTGGTTAAGAGGGAAGACCCGTTGTTTGTAGTCGTCGTTCGTGGGTTGAAGGTTCCAGTGTAGACAACGGATGGAAACCATGACTCATTGGAAGTCACCACGAGTCGTAGTGAGGCTAGTTGGAAGGAAATCCAGATTTGGTCAAGGAGTTGACAGCGGTCGATCCAACGAGCTCATCCTTTGAAGTCACGAATCGTCCTAATGAGCCGTGGGAAGGATCCAAGGCATGAGATGAAGCTGTGGACTTAACGACTTGATACCACAAGTCATGGTATGCTGTCACGACCCATTGGGTCGGTCGTTGGTCCATTCAGGGCAGGTTTTCAGGGAAATTATTTTTAGGGCATTTTCGACCTTTCCACATTTTTAGCCCCTAAACTATGTCGTTTTGGATATTTTTTGAGTATGATAATATGAGTTAAGTCCCTATTGCATGCCCATTCTCATGCAAAATCTTAGAGAGGTTTTTGGGAGATTCAAGGCCTTCTTCCCCAAGTTTTCATCAATTTCTTTGTGGGTGTTCAAGGAACTTTGAGTCCATCCATTCCCAGGTATGTAGGGTTTTAAAATGGGTGGAATTCTTCCTCACCCATGCCCAACTTTGATTTAAATGTGATTTCTCTTTATGGGTATTATTTAAGTGAGTTTTAATTATTGAATTATGAATGATGGGAAGGTTTTATCATTATTTTTCTTTTAATCATGTTTCAAGCTTTTAAATCCGAATTGCTCATTTGATGAAAGTTCATGGAAGCCATGATTTATGATAAATACTCTATAATTTGAGTTTTATTGATGATAGAAAAGCATGATTTTCAAGCTACCCATGTTTATGAGCATGTTTTTGAAAGAATTGAATATGATGAAGTATTGGGCAATGCCCACATGTTGAAGAATGAATTATGTTTTATGAAACGAATTACATGTTTTATCGATTTATGATGTTGGCCGATGAAAAGGGGCCTTTGATTCTTGGCTAAGTATGTTTAAAGGGGATCAATGATAATAAATGTTATTTTCTAGCCAATGAAACTTAACGCATGATGTTAATGATTTATGTATGAGCCTATATGCATGTTTTTGGGAGCCGTGTATAGCACTTAGCAACCCGGCGTTCAAAGGACCATGCCAGTGTTGGCTCTGTCCACTTGAGCGAGATAGTGGGGCATCATGAAAGGCTCTACCATGATAGTGTCGGTTATGATGAGTCCTCCCATTGTTCCGCATATTTTTATGAAATGTTATGTTTATGTTATTTGCTCAAGTTATATTTTGATAAAGTTACTTATGATTATGATAATTATCGATTATGAATGATTTGAAAGTCTTGAGCCATATGTTTAATTATGAAGACTTTGATGCAAGCATGATGTACTTATCCTATGTCTATTTATGAGTTTAAATTACTTTTAAAATGTCCATTTTACTTACCTTGCATACTCAGTACATTCCACCTACTGACAACATACTTTCTATGTTGTATCGTTTAATGATACAAGGTCCAGATCTCAGGCTCATCCTCATCTTAGTCTATCTCAGCTTACACTTCCAACTTATTGGGGAGTCCTCATGTTTCGAGGGCCGTTTGATTGACATTCCTATTTTTTATGTTTAGTTTTGGCCAGGTTAGTTGGGGATGTTGTCCCATCAACCCATCTTATGTTTTAGATGCTTTCAGACATGTAGTGCTCCGCTGTGTATACGCCCAGTATTTCATGATGTTACACTATAATTACATTTTCTCTATGTTTTATAATTATCTTTCCATTTATTTGAAGAAGATTAGTTGTATGCATGTGCCATGGGTCGACTTAGGGTCTCTTGGGGTCCTTTGTCCCCTTTTTACGATCCGAGTGTACGTTCGGGTAGTGATATCAGGTGAGCAGATTTGTGAATGAGGTAGAAAATTATTTGGTCAAAGATTGCAGGACCGCTATGCTACATCAGGACATCGACTTCTCCTGACTGGTTTTGTATTCCCTGTAGATGGAGGCTGTACATACAAGGGAGAGGGACAGAGAGTCCAAGAGGGCTAGGACTAATAGTTTTGGGTTCTCCTAGCGGAGATCGGGTGATGGACATCATCAGCAGTCTCACCAGATGTTATCGACCCGAACGTCGTCATCATTCACTACTCCATCCAAATCTAGGGGGTGATAAGAGAAGTAGGGCATCAGGCTCAAGGTGATAGAGGAACCCCTCGGCAGAGCACACCTTTCTACTTTATAGAAAATGTGGAAAGTACCACATAGGAGAGTGCTTGGTTGGATCAGATATTTGCTTCGAGTGTGGGAAACCCGGGCACATGCACCAGGAGTGTTCTTTGGCTAGGCAGGGTGGTGGCAGGGGTCGCACTCAGGCTACTAGTTCAGTAGCAGCTCCAACAGCACATCTTCCTTGATGGGGTGCATCCACTAGTGAAGGTGGTGGTCAGCGCCAGAACAGGTTTTATGCCCTAGCGTCTCATCAAGAGTAGGAGGTCTCTCTCCAGATATAGTCACTAGTATGTTACGAGTATTCCATCTTGATGTTTATGCATTGTTAGATCCTGGGGATACTTTATCTTTTGTGACACCCTAGGTTGCCATTAGTTTTGAAGTCAGGCCCGAAATCCTATCAGAACCTTTCTCAGTCTCTACTCCAGTCGATGACTCAGTTATAGCTGGATGGGTATATAGAAATTACCCCTATGACAGTCCTTCAGACAGTCACTTCAGTAGATTTAGTAGAGTTAGTTATAATAGAATTTGATGTTATCATTGGCATAGATTGGTTGCATGCATGTTATGCCTCAGTGAATTGTAGAACTCGTGTAGAAGAGTTCCGATTTCTGGGTGAGCCAGTCCTACAGTGGAATGGTAATATAGTCGTGCCTATAGGTCACTTTATTTCCTACCTTAAGGCCAGAAAGATGATCTCTAAAGGTTGCATGTACCATCTAGTTCAGGTTAAGGATGCTATTTTCGAGACCCCAACTCTCCAATCAGTTCCTGTAGTGTGCGAGTATCCAGAGGTCTTCCCAAATGATCTACCCAAAGTCCCTCCCAAGTGGGAGATCATCTTTGGTATTGACCTTCTTCTCGGTAAGCAACCTATATCTATTTCTCGTTACATAATGGCTCCAGCTGAGCTAAAGGAGTTGAAAGAGAAGTTGA
The DNA here is from genome assembly GCA_035772735.1 of Datura wrightii. Taxonomy (NCBI): domain Eukaryota; kingdom Viridiplantae; phylum Streptophyta; class Magnoliopsida; order Solanales; family Solanaceae; genus Datura; species Datura wrightii. The sequence goes on along the minus strand of JASDFA010000007.1, from coordinate 116,465,353 downwards.
AGGATCTCCTAGACAAGAGTTTCATTAGACCTAGCAAATCCCCGTAGGGTGCACCAGTTCTATTTTTTTGAAAAAAGGATGATTTACTTCATGTGTGCATTGACTATCAATAGTTGAATAAAGTTACCATCAAGAACAAGTATCCTCTTCCTAGGATTGGTGATTTGTTTGACCAACTTTAGGGTGCAAAGTGCTTCTCAAAGATAGATCTCAGGTCTGGTTACCACCAACTCAGAGTTAGGGAATGTGACATCTCTAAGACATCTTTTAACACTCGGTATGGTCACTATGAGTTTGTGGTTATGTCTTTTGGACTAAGAAATGCTCCTAGAGCTTATATGGATTTGATAAACAGGGTCTTCACGCCATATTTTAACATATTTGTGATTGTGTTCATAGGTGACATTCTTATATACTCTAGGAGCGAGAGGAGCATGCCGCTCATTTGAGTATTATGGTACAGATTCTCAAGTATTGCCAACTGTTTGCTCAATTCAGCAAGTGTGAGTTTTGGTTGGACTCAGTAGCATTTTTGGGTCATGTGGTGTCATGTGAGGGCGTACAGGTGGACTCTCAGAAGATAGAAGCGGTGAAGAATTCGCCAAGACCAGTTAATCCTTCGGATATCAGGAGTTTCTTGGGTTAAGTTGGTTATTACCGAAGGTTTGTTGAGGGATTTTCATCCATCACAACATGTTGACTAAGTTGACCCAGAAGAAAGTTAAATTTCAATGGTCGAATGTAAGTGAGAAGAGTTTTCAAGAATTAAAGACTCGCCTCACTTCAGGCCCACTATTGACCTTACCTGAGGGTACAGATGGATTTGTGGTGTATTGTGATGCCTCAAGGGTTGGGCTCGATTATGTGTTGATATAGCATGGTAGGGTCATTATGTATGCCTCTAGATAGTGCAAGACTCATGAGAAGAATTTTCCAACACACGACCTAAAATTGGCAGCGGTTGTATTTGCATTAAAGATTTTGACGCACTATTTGTATGGGGTCCATGTGGATGTGTTTATGGAACACAAGAGTGTTCAGTACGTGTTTATCCAAAAGGATCTGAATTTGCAACAAAGGAGGTGGCTAGAGCTTCTCAAAGACTATTGACATGAGTGTCATTCATCACCTGGCAAGGACAATGTTGTCGCAGATTCTCTCAATAGACTGTCCATGGAGAGTATCTCTCATGTAGAGGATAGAAGGTAATAATTGGTGAAGGATATGCATCGACTTTCTCGCTTAGGGGTTCGCCTTTTCGACTTGACCGATAGTGGTGTGATTGTTCAAAATGGGTAAGAATCTTCATTAGTGACCGAGGTCAAGTCTAGACAAGATGAGGATCCAATCTTGGTAATGTTGAAGGAAGTGGTTCAGAATCAGAAAGTGGAGGTCTTCTCCCAGGGGGGAGATGGTGTGCTTTGATATCAGGATCGTTCGTGTGTTGTAGATATTGATGACTTAAGAGATCGGATTTTGCATGAGGCTCATGGTTCCTGATATTCTATACATCCAAGTGCCACCAAGATGTACCTTGACCTATGGAAAGTCTATTGGTTGAATGACATGAAGAAGGACATTGCAGAGTTTGTGGCCAAGTGTTGAATTGTTAGCAAGTGAAAGTCGAGCATCAAAGACCCGGATATGTGCTTCAAACATTAGTATTCCTACCTAGAAGTGGGAGGAAATCAATATGGACTTTGTCACAGTATTGCCTCATACACGTCGAAAGTATGACTCGATTTGGGTGATCATTGATAGGTTGACAAAAGCAGCTCAATTTTTATCAGTAAAAACTAAAGATTCATCAGAGGATTATTCCAAATTGTACATTCGGGAATTGGTTCGGTTGCCTGGAGTTCCCTTGTCTATCATCTCAGATAGAGGTACTTAGTTTACCTCACAATTTTGGAAGTCATTTCAGAAGAGACTTTGTACTCAGGTCAGCTTAGCATAACTTTTCACCTGCAGGCTGATGGTCTGGCTACACAGACCATTCATACTCTCACGGATATGTTGAGAACATGTGCGATTGACTTTAAGAGTCGCTAGGATGATCACTTACCTCTCATTGAGTTTTCTTATAACAACAGCTACCATTCCAACATCCATATGGCTTCGTTTGAGGCTCTGTATGGATGGAGATGTAGATCTCCTATTAGTTGGTTTGAAGTAGGTGAAGCCATGTTGATAAGGCCAGATTCAGTTCATAAGGCTATGGAGAAAGTCCAGCTTATAAGGGAGAGGCTGAATACAACTCAAAGTCGTCAATAGTCCTATGCAGATATGACAAGGAGAGAACTTGAGATTGAAATTGATGATTGGGTATTTTTGAAGGTGTCACTCATGAAGGGAGTAATGAGATTCGCGAAGAGAGGGAAACTTAGTCCTCAATATGTTGGCCCGTACAATATTATGAGATGTGTTGGCAATGTGGCCTATGAGTTGGAATTGTCCTTAGAGTTGGCTTCAGTACATCCATTTTTCCATGTTTCACTCTTGAAGAAGTGCATTGGTGACCCGACTTTGGTTATTGCAGTGCAGAGCGTAGGTGTGAAGGATAGCCTTAGCTATGAGAAGGTACCGGTTCAAATTCTTAATAATCAGGTTTGGAAGTTGAAGAATAAGGAGGTAGCTCAGTAAAGCTTTTGTGGAGGAATCAACATGTTGAGGGAGCTATGAGGGAAGTTGAGGCAGATATGATGGCTAAATACCTGCACCTGTTCCCTTCTGGCTCAGTTCCATCTTGAGGTATTAGCCTTCTCTCTAGTGCTCTATTAAGCTTCATATCTAGTTCATGTATTCCAATTTCTATCATATAAGTGCATATATTTGTGATTCCTAAATTTAGTTTAGTTGTGTATTTCAATCCAGAGTCAGTCACTCAATCAAATTTCAGCTTCAGGTGCTCAATATCTGGAACGACAGGTGTTTTTACCCACATTTGAGGATGAATGTTTCCAAATGGGAGATATTGTAATACCCCAAAAGTTCCTAAGAATAAATGGGGGAATTAGAAATGAGTTCTTTAGAAAAATATGGAGTTTTCCACCAGAACAACTAGTGGTACGAGTCATGATAGGAAGTTATGGGTTGTGGTCTCAGTCGTGGTAGAGTTCTAAAGCTGGTGACCAGACGACGGTCACACCACGAGTCATGAGGTGTAGGTATGACTCGTGGATAGGAGTCATGATGAGTTTCCTTGTGGTGCTAGGGTATGAAATCACAAATCATGGTATGACTCCTAATAAGTAACAACACAGAGTGATGGAATTCGTGGTAAGGATTTCGCAGGTGAAAGAGGATGATGTCACGACTGACAGTATGACTCGTGGTAGGAAACCACGAATTGTGATATGCAAACATGGTGAAATTCAGTGATGCTACAGGGAGGAACAGTGGTGACCACAAGAGATAACCACCAGTCGTTAGTTCATGGTACAACTTGTGGTGAGAGTCATGATGACTGTCAGTCCCCATTTTACAGACATTTCATTAAGGGTATTTTCATAATTTCTAAGATCCTAAGTCCTAAACTACGTCGTTCTAAGCTCTGTTAGTTGGATTTTAAGAGGGTTATAGCTATCCCAATTCATTCAACTCCCATGCTTGCAAGAGTAGAGGTTTCTCTTAGAAGATCAAGCTTGAAACCCTCCTATTCTCTTGGGCATTCAAGGAAGAGTTTGGAATCAGATTTACCAAGTATGGAGGGATATGAATGGGAGTTCTTTTCACTCTCGTGCACAAAGTTCTCTTCAATTCCACGAATTTAAGTTGTAGATCAAGTTCATGATCTTATAAGGCTTATTCCTAATTCTATGAAATTTCCTATGATTTATCTATGGGTAAATTCCCTTCATGTTTCAAATTATGTTTTAAGATCTATTGGTAGATTTCACACCAATTTTGATTATAAATTCATAATTTCAAATCTTAATCAAATTATGCCCGATTATGCAATTTACGTGAAAAGGCCAGTTTATGATTCTAGTATGATTTTGATTCTCCTAAGTCGTAAATTATGATTTATGATTTCCTTCAAATACTCCTTATGAATTTATGAATTCAAGTATGGTGATTTCTCAAGCATGTACGTTCTTCATGATTTATGAGTTTATGAGTTTGGCCAACTCACGAGCCTTAATTCATGGCGAATCATATATCTAAAGTATGATCAAGTATGTTATGCTTTATCTGGCCATGAACTTCATGTATAACTTCACGATTACTATATGAGCCTTCACCTGCTTGTTTTTTTGAGTTTTTTCTAGCACCGAGTAGGCCCAATGTTCAATTAAACCCCGTGGTTTAAAAACTACGCGCCAACGTAGGTGTATATTTATGTACTCTAGATGGGTCCCTATTAGTGATATCACGTCATGCACGTCCTTGGCCTAGCAAACCTGGGATGGCTCTAGCCACTTGAGAAAGATAGTGGGGGCATCATGTAAGCTCTATCAGGATGGTGTTGGTTAAGATGAGTTCTCCCATTGTTCCTCATGATTTATGCATTGTTATTTTATTAGACTTTGGCTCAAGTTATGCTTTTACAAGGTTTCTCTTTTGATTATGATTATGACTAGATTATGAATAGTTTTAAAAATCTTGAGCCTCACATTTATGTTATGACTATCATTGCATGTTTTGTACTGTCCTACTCCGATAAACTCTTATGTATTTTGATTAGTTCATTTTTCTAGCCTTGCATACTCAATACATTCCAAGTACTAACCGCATACTCTATGTTGTATCATTTCATGATACATGCTCAAACGTTCAAGGTCAGTCGCTCCATTAGCCGATTGTCAAGGGTCTGTTCAGCCAGCTGTTTGTGAGTCCTCATCCTTCGAGGACATTCAGTTAGTTTTACTATTGCTATTTTCTGTTTCGAACTGTTAGTGAGCTAGTTGGACGTCTTGTCCCATAATCTTGTCAGTGTGTAGAGGCTTTTCAAACGTAGTGTTGTATTTGATTCGGACTCAGTGTTGTGTATTTCTGTGGTTCAAATGTTTATTATTCAGACTTCCGCTATTTCAAAATTTTGTTTCTTTCCCCCTTGATTATTTTGAGTTACTTATCATGTTCATGTCATGGGTTGACTTGGAGTCATTTATGGCTCTAGGTCCTATGTATTGATTTGGGCCTGAGTTCAAGTCTTGACAGCAGTATACCACCTCAACCGCTCTGAACACCACCTCAAAATGTGGCCATACTCACTACACTAATGACAGACATTATCAATCACACGCCTCTGACCTGTGACTAAAGAGATAGAATAGGCCCTAAAATCTAAACGAGACACCTGTTTACCTCCCGTAATACCGGAAGTGCATTAACTAGCATGGTAGACCCCCAACTGATACTTACATAACTGATTGAATGGGGCCTCCAGAGTACCCCTGAGGGACCCTAGAGAAAGAGCCACTAATTTCCCCCTTTTTGAGCCTTCTTCTCAGAATTCTTTACATATCCATCTTGTATAACCCCCTCCACATTCTTAACATGCTCAATCACCTCCTAAAATGCTCAACCACCATCTGCATGGCTAAAAATTGGAGTTCCATATTCAAAACCTTTACAAATCATATGATTCTCTCCTCCTTTATGGGCAGCAACGGTAAAGCATACATAGACAAGAAGTGAAAGAGAGCCTCATAGGCTGAAATTGAGGAGGTCCCATGCTCAATTCTTCTGAACTTGTCACATCTCCAATCTTGCAAGATGTGAGGGGAATACTTCTCTAGGAAAGTGGAGTAGAACTGAGTCCATGCCCGTGGTGGTATACTGTCAATCTATACTCCACATATGCTCTCCACCAGTCTTTAGATCTCTCATATGCTAAAAAGTAACGAACTCCACCCCGTTTTTCTCTGTAGCCCCTACCTTATGGAGCCTCTCTTGGAATTCGATGACGAATTCATAGGCTTCCTCAATCTTAGTGTCATAGAATACAGGAGGCTTCATCTTGATGAACCTGCAGAACAAATCATGCTCCTCTCATTCATCACTAGCCAAGTCACCGGTCTCGGGAACATACCTGTGTCAAAAATATCATCCACAGGGGAAGCTACAATAGAAGCATATTATACCCTCGATTGTTCTCCTGCCGAAGCTACTGGTGCTGCTCGATTACCCACTAACTTGGTCAACAAGTTCAAGACCTAAGCCAACTTCATTGAAGAAGTCGGAATGGCTGCAATAGCTCCCTGCTTAGATACTAGTACCTCCTCTCCTACTTTTTCGGGGTCTTTGGGAGTACAGGGATTTGAAGCTCTCTCGAGCCGAACCCACATCATGAGTACTACCCCTAGCTGTAGCAGGTCTCCATCCATGACCGTGTTCTTGGCCCTTGTCCTTTCCTCTATCGTGAGCCATGGACACAACAAACAGCTCAGATTCTTCTTCTCAAACTCTTCCTGGCCATGTCCATACTATCTGTGAGAGATAGAAAGAAGATTGTTATACACCAAATTAGATCACTGGATACCAATTGGAATCCATTAGTAGTATGTCATAATGGAGAAATTATGTTTTCCTAAGATCCTCTAGCCTATCGAAGAGTAGTATAGACGTCTCGATACGATTTCACAAGACTGTACAAGACCCATCCTTGTATAATGAGATCAACAAACCTAGGGCTCTAATACCATCTTAGTCACGATTCAAATAGCGATAATTGGCACCCACACTAACTCTAAAATAGGCGAACCATTATTTTCAAACTAACCCATTCATTTATTCATTAATTTATACCCAAACAAGAATGATTGAAAAATAACAATACAGATGTCTTAATTAAAAAAATCAATCAATAAGTTATGTGGACTATCTTTTACATCTCCCAAAACCTTAAAGTCATTGTATACGACTCTAAATGTAAATCATCTAGGAGGTCCAAAACAACAGAACACATCTAATATTTGGAAGGAATAGATATCCTTAAACAAGTAGATCCTTTGTAGTCTAGAAATGAATCAGTTCACCCTTAAATCAAGTGTAAATCAATGTTAGAGGTGTGGTCTCAATGAGCTCCATGTATCACTATCTGCACTCATTAAAAAGAAGTGCATGAGTAGCATTAGGGTAACACCCCAAACATTCCTTAGACCAAACCCCGGACTTGGAATGAAAAACCAGAGAGAAACCAGAAAATTTTTGCGAGAAAATGACTCAACCAATGTTTCATTGTCAGTAACGACGACCCATTATCTAAGACGTTGTCAGCCTCTGCAGTTTTCATTCCCTAGACTAATGAGTGATATAGTGTCCCATTTTTAGAAGTAGTAGGTCTTTGTTCAGCCTGTGTTTGAAATGCCCCGAAACCTGTCAAAATCATTCTCCCAAACCATGAGCCAGGCGATGAGTCGTTGTTTGATTTAACGGCTCATCCTATGAAGCTGTTGAATAAAACCCTAAAAATGCTAAAGTCGCCCCAATGGCAACGGATGGAAACAATGACACATTGTTATAGATAATGGGTCATTCTGTTTGTCCATTAGGAGATAACTAGAATTTGCTCAAAACCCTTCTAGTGACTACGACTCGATTCAACGACCCATCATTTCATCTAATGATTCATTGTTCCCATCTATTGGTCAAGTCCAAAAACTAGATTTTCAGGACATAGGACCAACAAATAGTGCCAATGAGTCGTGGCCACCACCAACGACTCATTGTGTGACCCGTTGAGTCGTTATATGCAGTTTTTCGGACCTTTTCTCAGTAGCATTTTCGTAACTTTCCATTATTTTATATCCTAAGCTACGACATTTTGGGATTTATCTAGAGGGTGATTTAGAGGTCTAGCTGACTCCCACTCCCCATTCTTTCCTAAACACATAGAGTATCACTGTAAGAACTCAAACGATCTTTTCGAAACAAGAGCTAGAGTTTCTTCTCTCCCTCAAAGTTTCAGGTGCTTTTCTCAAGGATTCTTCTACAGGTATGTGGGATTTCAACAAGGGCTATCCTTTCACCCTTGTGTCCCAAAAGCTTTCAGAAAACATTGATATTTCAGTCCCGTAGAAATTCATGTCTTAAGGTTTTTGTTCAGTTATGAATTCTCTTATTACTTCAATGTTCTCATGTCTCCTGTGATTTCTAGTATGTGATATTCACAGTTTTACAAGTTCAGTTACAAATGATACTTTTATGACAGATCTCCACATGATTCAAGTTCAGTTATATATACATGTATTTTGCTTCTATAAGGCTTTAGTAGGCATGAATTCATATTTCAATATTTGTAATTCTAGCATGATTTTAGTATATAGATGTTGATAGCATAATCAGTATTCTCAGGTTCATTAGTCTCTCATAATACTATCAGTTTAAGTCTCTGACTTAGTTTTAAGAGCACTAGTTTTAAGCTATCTATAAATTATCAGTAAACTTATCAATTGGGAGTAGTTCTTAGCATCGAGCCAGTGTAGGTTTCAGCGCACCTAGGACCCAAAACTACTTGGCTCCACAGGTTATTAGCCCAAAATAGGCATCAATTTTAGTGATCACATCAGCCATGTCTTTTTACCCTGGCAAGGTATATTGGTTCCTAGCAATGGGATGTATACATCAGACTCCATGGTTATCTCCCATGGTTATATATCGGTTAATAGACTCTCCCATCATTCAACACAGTTACAGTTTCAGTCACAACTACATATTCAGTTTTTAGTACATGTACATGACACTTAAATCAGTTTTACTTGTACTTTTATTGCGTATTGTTTAGACTACTATTTCATAGCAATATTTATGTATCTTAGTAAAGGTCAGGGTACATCAGTTCAATTATACGTCTTAGCACAACTTTTTAGACAATCAGTATGTTCAATATATTTCAATTGCATATCTCATATACTCAGTATATTCAAAGTACTAACTGCATATTCCTTATGCTATATCATTTTATGATATAGACTCGGGCTATCAGGCTCAGTAGCAAGGTTAGCTTCTCCTTCAGACTTATACAACAGAGTTCTAATTGGTGAGTCCTCATCTTTCAAGGACCGGAGTCTTCAATTCCAATATTTGTTATTCTTAGTTTTTCATACATTAGTGTTAGCTGGGGGTCTATCCTAGCAACTCATCAATTTCTTTTAGAAGGCTTTCAGACAAAGTATGTCAGTTTCAGCTTAAGTTCAGTGTTTTGATTAAATTCCAGTATCATATCAGAAGTTCTATGTTTATAAAAGTATTTAGATTATTTGTTTAGTAATATCTTTTTCTTAATATTAATTTACAATAGTTTAGTCATTATAGAATTACTCTATGCCATGGGTTTGGTTGGGGTCACTTGCGATCCTAAGTATCGTGTCGCGTCTAGGGTGCAGACTTGGATCATTACAAAATTGGTATCAGAGCATCATGATTAGAATTTCCTAGGATGTTTGAAAGGCTCATAAAGTAGAGTCTTTTTCGTGGGAGCGAAGCGCGCCAAACTTATCAGGTGGAGGCTATGAGGCATTTTTAGGAAAATTTCCTTTCTTCATGATTATTATTGTGCATAGATTTTTAATATCTAAAATGTCGTCTTAACTCGTGCTCTACACTTTTCAGTTGACAATGCCTCCTAAAAGAGGAAATGGAAGGAGTAACGGCAATGCTAACCAGCTAGCCCACCAGCTCCAGCAGGCCCTTAGGAGGATCAGGTGTCACGTGCAGAGTTCAAGGATTCTATTCAAATGTTAGATCAGGCAATGACCAACCAGGTCAACCAGTAGGTCGTTGTACCTGCCAATACCAATGGGTCCACAGCTGCTGCTAGAGTCAAGGATTATACTCAGATTAATACCTCAACATTTCATGGGTCTAAGGTAGATGAGGAGCCACAGGAGTTCAGATGACATTCAGAAGATCACCCGAATCATGGGTGTTACATTATTCGAAAGAGAAAATTTGGATGCCTATCAATTGTAAGGGGTGGTGTAGATATTGTATAAGCTGTGGAAGGAGAAGGCAGAATGGTGCAGGTCAAATGGAGTGGGACGAGTTTTTGACTGTGTTCCTAGACAAATTCTTTCCCTGGGAGTTAATTGAAGCTAAGGATGCTGAGTTTGTGAATATGAAATAGAATGACATGATTGTGTTGGAGTATGCATTGAAATTCTCTCAATTTTCAAAGTATGCTCGAGAAATGGTTGCTGACTCGAGGGCTCGCATGCTCAAGTTCATGAATGGAGTCTCACACTTTGTTGTCCAGGAGTACATGACTCCCATGCTTATCAATGAGGTGGATATCTCCAGGCTTAATATCCATGCACAACATATAAAGGTGTTGCGCTTCAACGCACACGCAAGTGTACGCGGTCATACAAGTAATACAGTGGCCCTTTTTAAGAGTCGGATGTCGAACCCACAGGGAATGGACCAATTTAGCAAATTATGAAGTTCAAGTGTAAGATAACCTTCACAAGTGTTGATTAAAGAATTTTTTGATAAATTATAATTAAGTTTTGGGGTGGTCACAAAAAAATTTGGAAATAATATAAGAAGAAACTAGAGCTAAGGTCGTATAATCAGGCAATGCAACAATTTGTAATTGTTCACATATGAAATTATCAATTGTTGTCTGACATAGTTGGAAAATGCGATGTTCATGGTCTCTCGAGCCTCTAAACACGACAAACTAGCTTCACAACTACATCGTTGAGCAGGGATGTCACATCCTAATTCGTGGGAAATTCAACTACATGGATGTGGTTTACGGGGTTTGTGCTCTTGATTAGGGACTTTCATACCTCCAATCATTTAACTTGACTTAGCTTCACAACTACTTCTAGGAGTGGTGGAGTGACAATTCTAAGCCGGTGTCTTGCTATCATCCCATTTTATCAACCAAGCAAGGAGAATTAAGCATAATTTCTATTCTAATCGCGAATCCTATCGTAAGATAAGAACTTGCTCCCTACATTCTCTTGTGTCTAGCCTGGGTTTACTCTCTCAAGCTTTTACCTAGATTAACATGTATGTTTTTATGGTGATCAAGCATAAAAAAAACAATAATGAAGAATGTAAGACAAAACAATAATTAACAACTCAAACCAAAACGAATTCATGCATTACAATCATATCACGTGGCCTCAACCCTAGGGTAAGGGTTTTAGCCACTCATGTTCATACAATAACTTAAAAACATCGTTAAAGTAGAGTACTTACAAGAATAGGTAAAAGTGAATATAAAATTAGTGAACCCTAGGTGAGTTCTTCACTTCTCCCTTCGCTCCTCTATGGTTTTCAGAAAATATTTTGTGACAAATGATTTTAGGAGCTAAGGGTTTAATTTATAGTAAATGGGAAATTTGAAATTTTTGGCCTGTTATGGAATGGCTCCGTGGCACGTTGGTGAACTGCTCCGTGGCACGTTGGTAACGAGGCAGCACACTGGTTTGGCAGCCCCTGCTCATACAAATTAATTCTTTTCTCTGTGGCACGTTGTTGAACGCCCCAATGCTTCTCCGTGACACGGAGTTGACTCCAAATGTCCTTTTTAGCTTGTCTCATCATCCATAATCCATCCCTTAGCATTTATCTTCAATATTAGGACCATTATATCCACATTAAGCTCCATACATTAGCAATTTCAACCTACAAAGAGAGCTAATCATATTTGTCAGTCCATGACCACAAATTACACAAAATACATGAGATTATTCTTATATTAAGGTACAACATGGGTAAAACATGGGTATAAAATAGTATTTGGGCATGTAAATATGCCCAAGATCAAGAGGCGGAGAAATTGAAGGAGATAGAGAGAGAGAGTAAACGGGCACAGATAGGTCAGTTCGAGTATTTGCAGTAGAGATCGGGCGGCGGTAGTCGCCCAAAGCAGCAGCAAAGACCTCCAACACCCTCATTAGCCAGTGCTCCTTCCAGGCCCCCCAAGGATTGGAGGGGTGGAGTATTAGGCTCCTAGCCTCAGAGTCATGTCTCCAGTAGCCGCATTTTCTAGTATGTTCTAATGGTTGTAAGAACCATCCGGTCGTGCTGTTTAGGTAAGGAGAATTGTTTTGGTTGTGGCCAGCTGGTTCAAATGTTCAGGGATTGCCCGTTAGTGGGACAGTGGAAGGCCCAGTCCACAATATCAGCGGCTCTACCAAGTTGCTCAATTCAGCAGGGCACTACTTCAGTTATGGATGACGGTCAGTTGATAATGCTCAAATCACACCCCCATAAAAGTATGATGCAGATATTGTCAATAAAGAACCCAACTAGGTTGGGATCGATCGAATAGGGAATATGATTGGGATATAGATTAATGCTAGTATTTATGCTTTTAGTATAGTTATTTCCTGATGGGGGTTTTTAAAGAAACAATCAACTAAGAAAGTAGTAAATTGTTGTTGTGATCAAGATTGTGCAATTAACTAGGGAGGTGTTCCCCATGGATTCATAAAACTTCGAGTTATTGAATGACTAGTGATCTATCCCAATACTTTGCTTGCAGAACTGATAACATAGATTGATCCAAACAACTGATTCGTCCCTATTGAATAACTATACTCAATCACCGAATTAGATTTCTTGAGTGTTTTCACTTCATCTGTTATCAATTATTCCAAATTAACTATCTTGCGACCGCAGCTAAAGCTATTCAATGAAACTTAAAGTCTAAGGCTTTGTTGTTCTTCTCTTTTCCTAATTTCTACTTCTCTAGGTTCAAGCAACTTGGGAATTTGGGTAAGTACAAACGTCGAACATCGTTAAGAAATGTTTATGATGAAGAGATGAATAATATAAGCATGCATATTTATTTAGAATACTTTATGTTAACCCTAATTATTTAATTCATCATGGTTCCCACAATCCTAGTTGTGGAGGTTTTAGCTATTCATAATTGCAAGGAAAAAATTAGATTTCATGGAAGAAAACATAATTAACAACTTACAACGATAATTGATCAAAAACCCAATTGATTATTGCACAATCAAAAGTATGTTCAATTTAAGAACAATGAAAGAAAGCTCAAAGCAGTTCTTGTATTTGATCAACAAGTAATGTTAGGAAACCAAAAACCACGATTACAATAATAATGCATCAGTGCTCTCAAGAAAATAACATAAAAAGTATTTATATAAATAATTGGAAACCTTTCCTAAATTAGCAAGGATCTACCACCGACCTAACCTAAATTCATAGCATGAAGCTGAGAGTCGTGGTTTCTATCCATAACATACACTGCAGTCTTGAAAATTGGTTAAGTCCTGGTAGAAGGTACAACCCGTACAATGATACTATGAGTCATAGGTTACCTATCGTGGTTTGATCTTGTAAAGTTTGGCATCCTCTGGAAGTTGCCACGTGTCTATGGTATGGTTCATACATTGTTATTATGGCTCGTGGTCTCTATTCGTACTCTGGAACCTGCCAACTTGACATACTCACTGGAATTCACCATGGCTCCCTGGTATGAGTCGTATGATGTTATCATGACTCTTGCATTCCATTCTTATCAGTAACTCAAGCAAGTGCAAGCTTCTGACTCTTTCCACGACTCCTTGGTACGGCTTGCACCATGGTAGTATAGATCGTACCAAGAGTCGTACTTGGCCCTAACACTTGTACATATCCTCTGGTTCTCAACACGAAGGCATGGTAAGGTTCGTACTGAGGATTGCACTTGGCCCATTTTCTGCACTTTTTCTTCTGCTTTTTCGAAATTCAACTCTGAATGATGATTTCCTTGAAAATAAAGTAAAAGAACCTCATATCCATATAAACATACCTAAGACCAAACATTTTTTCTTGTTTTAAGCATCGAAAGTGTTGTAAACCTTTATCACATCAACACCCTCAACTTTTGTATGTCCTCAGGCTATCAAAATACTAATCTAACACGATGCTTAACTAGAATGTAAAATAGAATACCTATAGCCAGCAACATAAAAATTAGCAAACACGACCCTTTATCAAATACTGACCCTCTTTTCATTCAAAACCAAGCTAGCTATGCATACATGCAACCACAAATCATGACACAAATGGATCTAGAGATGGCATTCAACTATTAACAGACAATCGAGCTATCACTAATGTTGTTTACACAGAATGTTGGCAGAATGCAATGCAACCCCTGTACCCTAACAACAAAAGAAGTCCTAAACACACTCAAAATGATATACATATAAAACTGGGACTACCAAGAAAATCTTTCACTCTCACAAAGAAGTTCCAAATACTGCACAGGAGATACCATAGGCTTGCCGGTATTTTCTCTACTCTGGTTTTTCGGATGGTTAGGCTAGGATCACTATAGGACTTTTATTGGCTTGTAATGTAGGCTTTGGGTTGGGTATGGTAGATATGAAAATAGTGACTAACCCTCCTTATCACTACACAACTTTGGCCCCACTTTTTTACCTTTTCCCCTTTTCTATAATTTTCCCTCCCTTTTCTCCATTTTATTCCTTTTTACACAAGTGGGTGTGGTTTCTTTTTCACTTTTCTATTATTTCTCCCTTTTTCCAAGAAATTTTTTTTTCTTCTTTTTTACCACACCCACTTTTCATTAACTAACTTTTTTCTCCTTTCACTTCTTCCACACAACTTATGCACCCCTACGATAAACACCCTCAATTTAGGCATTTTGCCTGAGTTAAGGTTCTCAATGTCCAAGGAGGGACCAGGACCGAAATAGGTTCAACATAAACAAATGGGAATGTGAATGTGCTAATCAAAGAAGATGGTCAATTAAGGCTCAAACATTTGGATCAAGGGATACTTAGTCATTTGGTGGGGCTATTTATGATAAAAGAGAGTTAATTAAAAAACAGCCTACGATCCTTTCCTAACTAACTATACTATAACCTAAGCAAATACCAACTAGGCAAATTCTAGATCACCTACATAGTATTGAACTAAGTATGAACCTCACTCACACATGGTACAAGTTCTCTTTACACACTACCTATATGGTTCATGCACAACTAAGCTACAACTAATCATGCTAATCTATTGAATTCCATAAAACGATCCACATTGGTCATGCTTCGCAGTCAACAAACACAAATAATCAAAAAAAAATTAGAAATGTCATTTTATTTCCACAAATTTCAAAACATCAAACACATGTCCGTTTATTGGTTGTAAAGTACTCATAAGCTGCTTCTAGTTAAATAAACACAAAACAACCTAAACATACTGGTTATACTAGATAGCATGTTTGAGGAAAAAGAAACAGGGCAACAAAAAACCTCGGACAATCAAACACCCAAAAGACAACTGATACACCCCCCTTTTTGAAAAACATACTTTGTCCCCAAAGAAAGGAAATACAAAACTGAGAGAGTTACATACCTATAGCTCTAAGTGCTCCTATCATCCTATGGAGGCAGATGTAAAGGCACACTCCCCTCCACTGCAATCGTGGCACCAGAAATGGGTGACGCACTCAATGGTGTTGTGTCAGGGGCTGTGGTTGCCCCCTATGCAGTCTTGGCTGCCTCAGTGATCTCTCTATCTACCTGGGATTAATATGACGCAATAGAAGGGTCCTTTAAACCTGCAAGCTCTTCGGGTAAAGTAGCTGAGCTCCCATCTCCTCTAGCTCTCTCATGTAGCTCAAACATGTGCTCGTCATGAGTCTGCAAGTTGGGCTGCTTCTACTCGCTTGCACTCCTTCCATTCTCTTCTTTTCCTCTTCCTGGAGGTCTCCTCAACAACTACCTCCACGGCTCTCTTATTCCATTTATCTCCACCAGCCGACATAGGAGACTAAAATGCTCCTAGATCAAGCTCCTCCTCTGGATCATCCTCAAACAATGACATATAGAAGGCTTTCAATATGGTCGGCTGCTTAGAGGACAGCTCAGATACCTAGCTTTGCAATGATCCAATCTCATCTATCAGACTCCCCACATCTGGCAGCTCCGCTAGTCGCTCATTGAGTCGAAGCTAAAAGCTACCCAACCTACTATTTAGCCCTTTCACAGATTCCTTAATCTCAACCTTGACCTACTCTATCATCACATTGACCTTTTTCTCTATCAATGTCAGTCTTTTGGTCAACTTCGGTAAGAAGTCATGGGCCACTAGAATGCAGCCTGAAGGTACCTTCCCCAATGTGGTCAGTGAAAGTGTGGAGGATGTGTTGGGGGCAGATTCCGTATGGCTAGCTTCTGTGGCTAGTGTATCACTTTGCTCAACAGAGGTTGGGGCATCTACCTGCTCTACCCCAACTGGTTGTGGTGGTGGGACTGCTACTGGTAGTCTAACCCAGCTGATTGGGTTCATATAATCCCTGATCAGCCCAATGTCCGCAGTCTGTTGCCTCCCACTCTAGTATCAACATCAGTTATCACCCTTATATCAGACTTTATATAGAGTATACATATGAGAATCGGGAATGGAATGGTCATACTCAATGCTGGAGCTCTATACCAAATCTCCTCTACTATCGCCATCGATATGTAAATGGCATGTATGGACATGATACATGCCATTAACACTGTTCTACTGGTGCTTAGGGTGTTATCACTTGCGGTCCGTACCAACCTGTGGCAACCCAGTGTCGAACAGGCTTTCACAATAAAGTTAAGCAAAGCTTTAGTGACCTGCCATCCACAAGTCACCCATTCAACCTCCTCCTTATCCTCCGCTACCTCTGTCTCTCCTATTGACTCAGCTGCTTAACCATTTCTAGGGCATCAAACCAATGGTTGAACTCTGTTGTAGAATCTGGTGCTCTGTAAAGGCCCATATATCTTTCGCGTAATGGCCCGCTCGGAGCAATCAACCTTGCACCCCCAGACCATCACGCTATCTAGTCTAGGTTGGTCCTTTACTTTCCTCCTAGTAGTGTCCGCTGCTTCAGAGTGGCCAAGTAATTGGCATTGAACTCATTGACCATATTTGCACAGTTGTTGTCAGGGGTTCTTGCCATCTAATCAAACCCGTATAAATCAAATATCTTCTTCATCTCCTCGACCTCATTTAAGGCACTGGTTAGGATCCACGACTCTTCCTATATGCTCCTCCTGGGGTTTTATTTGGATGTGAGAGTGACCGTGCTAAAAACTTTCCTGAGAGAGGGACACACTCCACCTAATAGTATGGCTCTTCGGAGGAGGGATCTGGTCATCATCATCATCTTGATTCCCCTCCTCAGAGCCAGCCTCATCGGACCCCTCTTCCTCATTGGAGCCACTGTGGAATTCCTATGGCGGCTCCTCAGCTCCCTCCTCAGACTAGGGAGGTTCGGTTGGTACAGCTGAAGCAGGTATGGCCTGAGCCTTGGCCCTTGCCCTAGTGATTCATGGCTCATTGGTATCATCAGTGTCTACTTGATATTCCTCCACAAAACCACTAAGGGTGTCATTCTCTTGCTCGAATACAGAGGCCTCATCCCTCAGGACCCTCCGAGCAGCAATGTTAGCTCTGGCCTCTTTGTCCTGGGCCTTCTTAGTTGCTTTCTTCTCGATAATCATGGTACCTTTGGAAATAAAGGTTAGTACATGTGATCTCAGAAAGAGAAAGTAAGAAAATTATATTTTGTCTCAACCTATGAATCTCAGTACGAGTTGTACCAAGGTAGTATGATCCGTACTGTGACTCGTTATGAATTCTTGGCCCAGTCACAACTCATTGTATGAATTGTACATTAATAGTACCATTCGTATTAATAATTGTATAATAATCATTTGAAAATGAGACTTTCTGTTTTTTAGTATGACTCGTTATCATGGTTCGTAGCATGGTTCTATAAGTCATACCAAGGCTCGTTCTTTTGCTCTTTAAATTTTACCCCTACTATTTCTTGGAACAATAACTTGGTATGACCCGTAGTGAGATACCATGAATCTTACGAAATCCCTTACCATAAATTTTTAATGTTTAGTGACCGGGATAGTCCCACTAGATCATCCTACGAGTACTAGTGTAATACCACAAGTTGTATGATGACTTGTGAAGCCTGTCCTCTCCTTGTGTTTTACCAGATGTGCAAGCAAGCTTGTTTTTGGGATGGGTACTTATAATTACCCACCCCATTGACTCATAAGGCACCATTTTTAACTACACACTAAATCCCCATCATGCATTCTACCGATTAACTCACACCTCAAAAATTAAATTTAGTCCTTGAGCATTTTTACTTTTAAACCCGTCAATAAACATTTGTGTTTAGCTTCTGATCACGTTCCTCTTCCTAATATTCATGAGTGGAGGAATCACAGTACAAGTTCAGCTAATAATGATAACAAGAAATTAAGATGGAGTGTTTATCACTTACTTGTTTCGCTCTAGTTCTTTGAAAAATTCTTGCTTTCTTCGGGTTAGGGCTAGTAGTTCAACTAGTTCGGGCAACTTAAATTACATAGATTCGAGATCAAATGGGATGTTACCTGAGTTACAGATGATTGAGGATTAAGGGGAGATCCTGGGTTGTGTTTGTGAGTGTGAGGGAAGTTTTGGTACAAATTTGATTTAAATAGGTTATGGGTGAATTTTTTTTAAAATCTGGGTCGAGTTGTGTCATCTGGGTGTTTTCATTTAAAGTGCTCTTCATGAATTATACCACAAGTTGTAGGTCATACATACAACTAGTCCCATGGACTCATACCACGTTATAGAGGATTTACCAGGGGACCTATGAAAAGATTGTACGAGTCGTACAAACATTCCACGACCTGTACTATGACTCATAGGTCAGACTTTAGTACTTTGGCACTTTCAAGGAAGTTACTTACTATGGTGAGTACTATGATTCATACCACAAAGGTACAATTTGTAATGAGAAACCATAGTATGAACTTCTTCCCATCTCACGTCTCTACCTTTCTCCACGAATGGGACTACAATCCCTACAATCATGTTATGGGTCGTACTGAGGCTCGTAGTCTAGACCTGTTCAGTATTTTTCTCCCATAAGTTTTTATTTCACCTGCACACTGAGCACCTAATTAGTAAAGATACTTGGGTTGCCTCCCATTCTAATAACCCGAAAGTGCGTAAGACTAGTCTCGGGAGTTAAAGGGTATTTAGCAGAAAAACTTGGGAAAAATGTCAAAGGACGACCCGATGTACAAGTAATGAGAAGCTCCCATGGACCATTGGTCCCTGTCATGGTGAAGGTGTGGTCGGTAGTTCCAGGACCAACGAGCCATGAAACAACTCGTTGGTTAGTGTAACAAGTTGTGGTAAGGGGTTGTTGTGAGGGTGGTCCTTGTGAGAGTGACTGCCACGAGTCATGGTACGACTCATTGTACAATGAGTCGTGGTATGTTTCCATTTGGGGGACTTTCAGAAGGTGAACAGTGTTGGTAATGGCTGAAAATGACGAGTCATTGGGACTAGTAATGACTCATCCAGACCAGTCGTGGTTGAATACCTGAGTTGGAATTTAGCGAAGTGACGGGAGGCAGTAACGGATCGTTGCTTGGAGTAACGACCCATTCTGTTGAGTCGTGGTATCAGGACCTGAGAAGTTAAGAAATGATGAAGGAAGTAATTTACGGATACCATGAGTCGTGGTATCGAAGGACGACCCATGGTATCCATCATTATTGCTGGCAGTGCAAAATTTCCAAACTTTTCATTAAGGATATTTTTGTAATTTCTAACCTCTAAGGTCCTAAAGTACGCCATTTTAAGCTTAGTTAGAAGGGTATTAAGTGAGCTAAACCTATCTTAAGACTTACCATTCCATGCATGCAAGTTTAGAGTTCTTCCTTGGAGATCAACTTGAGGAATTCCCCAATTTTTTCTCCAATTTCCTTGGGCTTTCATGAGGTAGTGTAAATAAGAATAACTTAGGTATGTGAGGTTATGAATGAGAGTTCCTTTAACTCTCATGCTCAAAATTCTTCTCAATTTCATGAATTTCAATTCTAGATTCAAAGTCATGATCTTATGGGGTTTATTCCAATTTTTATGAAATTCTGTATGTTCTATCTATGGATCAATTCCCTTCATGTCTCCAATTATGTTTTATGATCTATGGGAAGATTTTATAACTATTATGATTATTAATTTCATAGTTTCAAATTTTATTTAAATTATGCCAAATCATGTGTGCTACATGAAAAGTCTAGTTATGATGCCATTATGATCTTGATCATCTTAAGCCCTTAATTATGATTTATGATATGATTTTTCTCAAGTACTCATCATGTATTTGTGAACATCAATTATACGTATTTTTACAAGTATGCATGGTTTTCATGACTTATAGATTTATGACTGATAACGCTCAAACTCACACTTCTGACAAAGTATGAAGAGGTCGTTGTCAATAAAGAACCCAACCAAGAGGTTGGGGTCAACCCATAGGGAATAGGGTAAAATATAGACTAATGCCAGTAATTAAACTTGTTGGTGAGTTATCTCCAAATTGAGGGGTTCCAAAGAAAACAATATTAAAACAATATTTAAATCAAGATTTTTGCAAATAACTAGGGTAAGTGTTTCACCATGGGTTCATAACTACTTCGAGTATACACACATGATCAATCCCAATGCTTGCTTGTAGAACTGATAACTAGGGTTTGTCCAAATGACTGGTTTGTCCCTATTGGATGACTTTTCTCAATCACCGGGTCAGGTCTCATGAGTGTTTTCAAACTAACCACTATCAATATGTTCCAAATTTACCTATACTGCGACCATAGCTCAAGTTAATACAATGTTTCCTAAAGACCAAGGCTTTCTCGTAATTCTCTTTTCCTAATCTCTACTTCTCTAGGTTCAAGTAACTAATGAATTCGAGCAAGACCTAATGTTGTACACTATTAAGATACGTTTAAAGGTGAAGAGAATACAATATAAGCTTTTCGAATTGGTTTTGAATCCTGTCTTTTGTAACCCTAGTTTGTTAATCCACCATGGTTCCCACAACCCCTAGTTGTGGAGGTTTTAGCCTCTCATGGTTGTAAGGTGTTATACTCGTGAGCCCAAAGATCAAACCCAGGAGTTAAAATGGGGAAAACTAGAATTTTTGCACTAGGTCACAAAATGAGTTGTTTTTAGACCTGTGAGGAGGGTCCACGAGTCTTTGGGTGACACGTGGTAAGGGACTGGGGCCAAGTTGGAAGATGGAAATTGAGGTCACCACAGGCATGACCACGAGTCATGGTCAGACCTCACGGTTCGTGGAGTCATCTTCGTTTAGGGAAATGAGTAAAGGAAATTGGGTTGGCAGTGTACTTAACAGAAGCTAACCACGACTCCTTGGAGGAAGTAACAAGTCGTGGTGAGAGTTGGGGGAAGAGGTGAGTGAGAAATGAAGAAGTAAGGAAGTGTTCCCAAAGACTCGTGGTCACCTCTAATGAATTGCGAAGTGACCCGTTATGAGACCAGGAGAATAGACAAGGTAGTGTACTTGACGAGCAGGGTGATGAGTCGTTGCCCTGGACCACGAGTCGTCAGGTCGTCTGTTAGGACCACCTGAAAGTAATTTCTTGTGAATTTAATAAGGGCCTCTTCATAATTCCTAAGTTTCTAATGCCTAAACTGCATCGTTTAAGGCTCATTTCAGTGGGTTTTAGGAGGGGAAAACCTATTCTAAATTATTTTCTTCCGTGCTTGCAAACTTGAGAGGTTGAGGAGGTTATCTAGAGCAAGTCTTCAAGGTTTACATTCAAATCCTTCTTGGGCAATCATAGAAGTGGTAGAATCAATCCCTTTCAGGTATGTAGGGTTATGAATGGGTGTTTTCATTCACACCCATGCCCATTATCTATTGATTTAAGAAAATCTATCAAAAATCTTATGGGGTTTGAAATCAATTCTGTGAAAAACTAATGAATTGCTAATGGGTTTTTATGATTTATGATATATATTATATTTTATGGATTTATATCAGATTTTACAATTAATTTCTATTATAAATTCATTGATTTCGATTTCTACCAAATCAAGCCTAATTATGCATGATTTACGATGAATCGATTTATTATCTACATCTTAATAGTTGATATTTACAAGCCCAACATGATTTATGATTTGAATTATAGATCTATTCAATTGACCATCATGATTTGATGATTTTACAAGTTATATGTATGATTTACAAGTATGCATGGATCCTATGATTTATGAATTATGTTTCAATGACTCACAAACCTTGACTCATGGCTAATTCACGTACTTACAAGCATGTTTATGATGATAATGATTTAACTATCCCATGAACTCATTCATGGTATACTATGAGCACTATATATGTTTGGAAGTAGTATCGAACACCGAGTAAGTTCGGGGCCCAGGTTCTGCCCCGGATCTCATAAACTACGTGCCACCGTAGGAATGTTGGGACCTCCTTTTGTGACTGTCCCCTGCCCAACTGGTCCTATTCATTGTGATATCACAATTTTATGGTTCTACCCTTGGCAAGGTACGAACAGTCTCCTGACTAGGTTTACAAGTCGAACTCAAAGTGTGCTCATATCGTGTGTGTCGGTTAAGAGAAGCTCCCACTATTCCTCAATGATTATGCAAGTTTATGATTATGTATATTGGATCAATTCATATTCAATAAAGCTTTTCTCTGATGACTATGAGTACGACCGTATTATGAATGTTTTGAAAACCTTGAGTCGTATGTTATATTATGATATTTATGTTATGAGCATGTTTTCATACTCTTATGATTATTTATGATTTTTTATATATTATAAATGTCCGTTTTACTTACCTTTCATAGTTGGTACATTCCAAGTACTGACCGCATACTTTTTATGTTGTATCGTCTTCTGATACAAGTCCCGGCTCTCAGGTTCATCCTCATATCTAGATCCCTTCATAGTATACTTTCGTCTTAGTGGTGAGTCCTCATGTTCCGAGGGCCGTTTGATATACATTCATGCTATTTTATGTTTCAGTGCTTGTCCGAGTTAGTTGGGGGTGTTATCACATCAACCCATTGTATGTAGTAGAGGCTTTTAGACAATGTGTAGTATTCATCTTGTGTATGTATAAGTGATCCTGTTTGTTATGATATGTTATGATTATGCTTACATTTCTGCTATGTTTTATGTTTAGTTTCCTCTTAATGTGAATGAAGTTAGATATGCTTATGTTGTGGGTCGACACTGGGCCTCTCGGGGTTTCTTGTCCCGTGTTTACAATCCGGGTCCGCTCTCGGGTCATGAGATAAGATTAAAATTTGTAGTTATAGACAAACACATAATTAAATAGTTACAACAATAATTGGAAGAAAACCAGATTTGAATATTAAAGAACAATCTCAAGAACAAGTAGGAAATCAAGAATTTATCCCAAGAATTGCTCCTCAAAACTTGATAAAAATTCACAAAAATAATTCTTCAGACGTCTACTAACTTGATTCTATCCTCCTTTTACGAAAATAAAACATAAACGCTATTTATAAAGACATTACAAACCTTTTCCTAAGCTAACAGGGAATTTTTCATATCTAGTGTCAACTGTGTCACGACTGGACCTACAACCCGTAATAGGATTGTACGGGTCATACCTGCTTTTCGTAAGTCCTTGGCTACTATAGATTTGGGTATGTGTTGGAAGGATGGTACAACTCGTACCTTCATCCTACGAGTCGTACAATGCTTTCGTTGTTTGACCCTGAGAACTCTGACATCTTCTGAAATTCTTCACGAGTGTTGTTGTACAACTCCTACATTCTTCCTAGGACTCATACTGTCTGTACTGTCTGAATTTCTTCCATGTATCAAAGAATCTTTTAAAGTTCACCATGGATCATGGTATGATTCTTACAATGATGCCGTGATTCATGAGTCCATCCATACCGAGAGTCTGCCTTTGTGCAATTTCCTCTTAATAATTCCACGACTCTAGTTACGCCTTGTACCAACATGGTACAGATCATACTGAGAGTCGTATGTTTTCTTCTACTCACTTTAGCCTTCTTACTTTCATCATCGTTCTCAATACAGCTCGTACAATCAAGGTACGGCTCGTACTGATACTTATACTTTGGCTGATTTTCTGCATTTTAAGGCTTCTTTTGCACATCTTTACTCCAACACTTATTTTCCCTAAAATCAAAGTAAAAGTTCCTCATATCCATATAAACATACATAAGTCCATGCTATTTTCTCATTTTAAGCGTCTAAACTGTTATAAACTCACAGCACATCAACACCCTCAATAAGACTTTTGCATATCCTTAGGCAAAGAAAACTAAAAACTATACACGACCCTTAACTAGAAAATAGACCTAGGATACTACAACCAACATCAAACAAAATTTGCACTATTAACTCAAAAAGCTTTTGACCCTTTTCCCGTGAACCAAATTAACAAATGCACAACAAGAAACCACAAAACATGATATATAGGGATCAAGACATGTCATCTAGATATTAACAGGCAGTTAAGTCATCACCGATGCTTTTTACACAGACCACTGGTAGAGTTAAACAAAAACCATGTACCCTCACAGCAAATGAAGTCCTGCACTCAAAGATATAGTAAAATATATAACATGGGACTGAACAAGCGAGACTGTCACTCCCACAAGGAAGTTCCAAATACTGCATATCAGATATATAGGCTTGCCCTTATTTTCTCTACTTCGGTTTGTTAGATGGTCAAGTTAGGATCACTATATGATTTGCTTTGTCTTGTAATGTAGGCTTTCGGGTTGGTTATGGTAGATATGGGATTTTTTTTAAGTGACTAAACCCTTCCTTTGCACTTTATACATGTGACTCCATTTTTTTCACTTTTTCACCCTTTTTGCTTCTTTCCTCCCTTTTCACCCTTTTTTTTAAATTCTATGGATGTGGTGTATTTTTAAATTTTCATTCTCTTTTTGAATTCTCTTTTGCATATTTTTTTATTTTGTTTTTTGTTTTTCTTTGGTCACACCACACCTCATTTTTTGCCCTTTTTTTATTTTCTCTCCCTTTTTCACCTTTCTACTATTTATGCATCCCTACTCTAGCTGCCCTCAACTTAGGCATTTTGCCTATGTTGAGGTTCACAATGTCCAAGGAGGGACTAGGGCCAAAACAGGTTCATTATAAAAATGGGTACAGTCAATTGGTTAAGCAAAGAAAAATAGTCTATTTAAGGCTCAAAAATTTGGATCAAGGGAATCATATCATTTTGGTAGGGTTATTTTAAGCTAAAAATGGGCTAAACAAGAAATACCTATGATCCTTTCCTAACCAACCATCCTAAAACCTATGCAAAGACCAATTGGGCAAGTTGTAGATTGTCTACGTAGTATTGAACTAAGTATCGACCTCACTCGCTCATGGTACATGATTTGCATTCACTCTACCGATCCGATTTATTCATTTCTTAACAAACACTACAAATGTTAATATACTAAATGACATAAAAAGATCCACAGAAATCAGGAAATGCAATCACAAATATATAGCTAATCATTAAAAAAAAATTAAACAGGGTTAACTTTTAAAAATACCAAAACTAGTGCAATTTATTGGATGAGTACTCCTAAGCTACTTTCTAATTAAACAAAAATCACAAAAATAAAATCCTAAACATGTCAGTTCTATTAGATAACATGCCCGAAGAAAATGAAACACGGCAAGAAAAACCGTCGGATGAATCAAAAACTCAAAAATACAAGCACACCCCTCCTCTTTTTACAAAGCGTGCTTTGTCCCCGAAGCATAGAATGTAATCACAGAGAGAAGGAAGCATACCTGTGGCTACTCAAACTTCACCATCCATGGGCATCCTCGCATGCAGCGCCTGATTTAACTTCGTGGCACGACGTAACTTTTGCGATTCTTCAGGAATCATCAAGGTACACCGCCTTGATTCCTCTTAATTCCATTATATCTCCAAGATATATCTTTATTCTTTGCCTATTCACTTTGAACATTTTTTCATCTTTTTTTTCAAGTTCCACTGCACCGTATGGCGACACATGCACCACTTTGTAAGGTCCCATCCATCTAGATTTCAACTTTCCAAGGTGCAAACAGAGCCTTGAGTTGAACCGTAAGACTAGATCACCAGTGTTAAACTCTCTTTCTGCCATCTTCTTTTCATGATAAATATTCATTCTTTCTTTATAAATGGCTGCACTCTCATAGTCTCTTAGTCGAAATTCATCCATCTCATTGAGTTGGTCATGTCTCAACTTGGTTGCTTCATTAAAGTTCAAATTCAGCTTTTTCAGAACCCATAGTGCCTTATGCTCTAATTCAACCGGCATATGACATGATTTTCCATAGACCAGTTGATATGGAGATGAACCAATGGGGGGTCTTATAAGTTGTTTGATAGGCCCATAACGCATCATCTAGCTTCGTAGACCAATCTGTCCAATTAGTATTCACTGTTTTGGCAAGAATGGTCTTTATCTACCTGTTTGAAACTTCTATTTGCCTACTTAACTGAGGATGGTAAGGTGTTGCCACCTTATGCTTGACGCCATATTTCTCCAACAGGGTTCTAAAGAGGCGGTTACAAAAGTGTGATCCACCATCACTGATGATTTCTCTGGGAGTGCCAAATCAGTGAATATGTGCTTCCGCAGAAATGTTGTGACACTTTTGCCTTCATTGGTAGGTATTTCAATAGCCTCCACCCATTTGAAGACATAATCCACTGCCACCAAGATATATTTCATCCCATATGAACTAACAAATGGGCCCATAAAATTTATACCCCAATATACCAAATAACTCAACTTCCAAAATACGGGTCAATGGTAACTCATGCTAATGGGTAATGCCATCCTGCCTTTGAGATTGATCACATACCTTGGTGTTATTATATGCATCTCGATGAATAGAGGGCTAGTTACACCCGCATTGCAAGATTTTATGTGCAGTTCGAATACCATTATGATGACCCCCAACTAGGGATGAATGATAGGCCTCCAAAATGCTCAACATTTCTACCTTTGGAGCACACCTATGAATGGTCCCATATGCACAAATGTGAAATAAGTATGGTTCATCCTAATAGTATCTACTGGCATTGAATAAGAACTTCTTGTTCTTCTGTTGGGGAGTCAGGCCTATTAGGATCATATCGGTAACTAAATAATTTTCATACTCAGCGTACCTGGGAATCAAGTCATGAGATACAGCTAGCACCTGCTCATCTAGGAATGCATCATTAATATCAATCTCCTCTCTTGCCCTAGCCTCAGACTCTAGCCTAGATAAGTGATCAGCTACCTGATTTTTAGTCCTTTTCGATCTTTGACCTCAAACTCAAATTCTTGAAGCAACAACACCCACCTAATCAATCTGGGTTTAGCATCCTTTTTATACATCAGGTATCTCAAAGCGGCATGGTCTATATGGATGATCACCTTAGTTCCAAGAAAGTATGCTTGAAACTTCTCGAGTGCAAAGACCACTACTAGTAGCTCCTATTACGTGACAGTATAGTTCTTTTGGGCTATATTGACTGTTTTACTAGCATTATCGATAGGATGGAAAATATTTTCTCTCCGTTGGCCCAAGACAACATCGAGAGTAACCCCGCTAGCATCATACATTACTTCAAATGGAAGAGACCAATCTAGAGTTATGATAATAGAAGCAGTGGTGAGTTTCTTATTCAAGCACTCAAAAGCCTTTACACATGTTCATTAAACACGAACTTTACCTCATTCTCAAGCAATTTGCACAATGGTTGTTCAATCTTTCAAAAGACCTTGATAAACTGCCTACAGAATCATTCATGCCCTATAAAGCTTCTGACCCCTTTTACAGAAATAGGGTGTGGAAAACCTGCTATAACTTCAATTTTCTCCTTGTCCACCTCAATCACTTTTCCAGAGACTTTGTGACCAAGCACTATTCCTTCCTTGACCATAAAATGACATTTTTCCCAATTTAGGACCAAATTAGTTTCTTCGCATCTATTCAAAACATTGTCTAGGTGTTTGAGTCAAAATTCAAATGATCACCCAAAACTGAGAAGTCGTCCATGAATACTTCAATGGTGTCGTCCACCATAGCTAAGAATATTGACATCATGCAGTGCTGGAATGTGGCCGGTGCATTTCACAATCAAAATGACATTCTTTTGAAAGCAAATATTCCATACGGGCAGGTGAAGGTAGTCTTTTCTTGATCTTCCGGGGCTATAGTGATTTGATTATATCCTGTGTAGCCAACAAGAAAGTAGTACCAACCTCTACGTGTCAATCTGTCTAGCATCTGATCCATGAATGGCATTGGAAAGTGGTCCTTCTAGGTCCAGTGGTTGAGTTTCCTGTAATCCATGCATACACGTCATCCTGTGACTGGTCGTGTCGGTATCAGCTCATTCTTCTCGTTTGGTACCATTGTGATCCCTCCTTTCTTTAATACACACTGCACCAGACTTACCTACTTGCTATTTCAAATTGGATAGACTACATCAACGTCTAACCACTTGATAATCTCCTTTTTCACTACTTCTTGCATTGGTGGGCTCAATCATCGCTGATGCTCTATACTTGGTGTGCAGTTTGGCTCGAGTTGTATCTTGTGAGTATATATATCTGGAGGGATTTTGATGATATCAGCTATGGTCCAGCCAATTGACCTTTTTTGATTTTTTAATACTGTTGCCAAAGATTCTACTTGCCAGTCCGTCAAATATGCTGCAAAAATCACTGACAAAGTGTTGTCTTCACCCAAGAATGCATATTTGAGACGGGGAGGTAGTGCCTTCAGTTTAAGGACTAGTGGTACCTCTACTGATGACTTTGCTGGAAGTGTTGAACAGTTCTTCAAATCAAGGTTTAACTTCTTCATTCTGAAGTTATCTAACCCCATTCCATATAGGGCATTCACCAGTACCCCGGTACCTCATCTCCTTCATAATTCATCAAAATAGCTGCTAATGTGTCAATAGTTATCATCTCTTCCACAGGCACCAGTAGATTCTTGTGTTCCATTTGGGTTTTTTTGAAAAGGTTGCTCCTTTGGTGTTGGCCTAAATGAATCACAAAAGAAAAACAAAGGAAACATAAACGGGAAAATAAAAACCACAAGTCAAATACAAGCAAATAATCTAATATTAATGTCGGTAATTGAACTTGTTGGTAAATTATCTCCAAATTGGAGGGTTTCAAAGAAAACAATATTAAAGTAAGATTATATTTGTGATTTAAATCAAGATTTGCAAAAAACTATGGTAAGTGTTCCCCATGGGTTCTTAAGTACTTCGGGTATACACACATGATTAATCCTAATGCTTGCTTGTAGAACTGATAACTAGGGTTCAACCAAATGACTAGTTCATCCATATTGGATGAATTTACTCAATTACCGGTTCAGGTCTCATGAGCGATTTCAAACTAAACGTTATCAATATGTTCCAAATTTAACTATCCTGCAACAACAACTCAAGTTAATACAATGATCGTAAAGACCAAGGCTTTGTTGTAATTCTCTTTTCCTAATCTCTAATTCTCTAGGTTCAAGCATGTAAAGAATTCAGGCAAGTCTTAATGTTGTAAATCGTTAAGAAACGTTTAAAGATGAAGAGAATATAATACAAGCTTTTCTCATTGGTTTTGAATCACTTTTGGGTAACCCTAGTTTATTAATCCATCATGGTTCCCACAACCACTAGTTGTGGAGGTTTTAGCCTTTCATGATTGTAAGATTACAATTTGTATTTGAAGAAAAACACATAATTAAATACATACAACAACAATTGGAAGAAAACAAAATTTGAATATCAAAGAACAATATCAATAACAATGTAGAAAATCAAGAATTTGATCCCAAGAATTGCTCGTCAAAACTTGATAAAAATTCACAAAATTTTTTTTTCTCATGTCTACTAACTTCATTCTGTCCTCCTTTTACTAAAAAAACATAAAGGCTATTTATACAGACATTAGAAACCTTTTCTCAAGCTAACAGAGAATTTTCCATATCTAGTGCCGACTGTGTCGCGACTGGACCTACGACCTGTAGCAGGATTGTACGGGTCATACATGCTTTTGTAAGTCCTTGGATGCTACAGATTTGGGTAAGTGTTGGTAGGTTGTTACGACTCTTACCTTCATCCTATGATTCGTACAATGCTTCCGTGGTTTGACCCTGAGAACTCTGACATCTTCTAAAATTCTTCAGGAGTGTTGTGGTACGACTTGTATCTTTTTCCTATGACTCGTACTGTTTGTAGTGTCTGTTTTTCTTCCATGTATCATAGAATCTTCTGAAGTTCACCACGGCTCATGGTACGATTCTTACATTGATGACACGACTCATGAGTCCATTCGTACTAGAAGTCTGTCTTTATGCAATTTCCTCTAAATAATTCCACCATTCCATTTACGACTCATACCATCTTGGTAGGGCTCATACTGAGAGTATTATGTTGCCTTCTTCTAACTTTAGCCTTCTGAATTTTATAACGGTTCTCAGTAAGGCTCGTACAATTAAGGTACCACTCGTACTGAGACTTGTAGTTTTGTTGATTTCTGCATTTTAAGGCTTCTTTTGCACATCTTTTTTGCAACACTTATTTTCATAAAATCAAAGTAAAAGTGCATCATATCCATATAAACATACCTAAGTCCATGCTATTTTCTTAGTTTAAAGCGTAGAAAGTGATGTAAACTCATAGCACATCAATGACTCTTGGCCAACTCATAGGCCCTTATTCATGGCTAATCATGTATTTCAACTGGGATCCATCATGTTATTATTTATTTGTCCATGAACTTTATCAATGATTTCACAATTACTATACGAGCCCTCACGTGCATGTTTTTGAGAACAGTGTCTAGCATCAAGTAGACCCGGTGTTCAGCTAAACCCCGTGGTCTCAGAACTACATGCCACCTTAGGTATATATATTTATTATTGGATCCCTATGATATCACCATACTGCACGTCCTCTAGCCTGGCATGTCAGGGGTGGTCCTGACCACTTGGGAGAAATAGTGGGGCATCATGTAAGCTCATTCATGATGGTGTCGGTTAGGATGAGTCCTCCCATTGTTCCTCATTACTTATGAATGGTTATGTTTATGTTACCTTGGCTCATGTTATTCCTTTTAAAGTTTTCCCTCATGATTATGATTATAATTGGATTATGATAGGTTTGAAAACCTTGAGCCCTTATGTTTACATTATGATATTTACTTTATGATCATGCTGTCCTACTCTTATGAACTCTTATGTATTTTAACTTTCCATTTTTACTTACATTGCATACTCAGTACATTTCAAGTACTGACCGCATACTCTATGTTATATTGTTTCATGATACAGGTCTGAGAGATCAGTCTCAGCCGTATCACCAGTCTTGCATTCACATCAGGCATGTCTAACAAGTGTTGGTAAGTCCTCATCCTTCTAGGATATTTAGTAATCTATTGTTATGTTCTTTCCGTTACATACTTTAGAGCTAGTTGGGGATGTTGTCCCATCAGCTCATCAGTTCTGTTAGAGGTTTTTCAGACACTATGTAGAAATTAACTTGTCATTGGTGACTCCATTTTAGATTGATATGTATACATACTTCCACTTAAGCATGTTTTATTTATATCATTTTTTGCATAATGTATGCCCTTAGCTTCTAGTTCATGCCATGGATCGACTTGGAGTCTCTCGGGGTTCCTTGTCCCTATCTCGGTCCGAGCCTATGCTCAGGTCATTACAAACTTGGTATCATGAGAATTAGGTTTTGAAGTGTCCTAGGGTGTCTGAAAGCTACGTTAAGTAGAGTCCTTTTCATGTGTGTGAAGCGCGCCACACTTATAAAGAAGAGGCTATGAAATGTTTTAGGAAATGTCCCTTCTATCATGATCTATGTTGTGCGATGAAATATCTCTCTATCCTTCAAACTCGTGTTATATGCATTTGCAGAATCATACCTCCTCGATGAGTTAATAGAAAAAGGAATCGAAATGGAAATATCCATGAGAACGGCAACGGAGATGGGCACCAGTAGGCCCCACCAGCCCTCGAGGATCATGTGTCCGAGAAGGTTGCCCATGCAGAGTTTAAGGTAGCCATTCAGATGTTGGCACATGCATTGACCACCCAAGTCAAATAGCAGGAGGTATCCCATGTACCCTAGAATGGGAATGTGGCAACAACAAGAGTCAGGGTATTTCTTAGGATGAACCCTCTAGTGTTTCTTAGATCGATGGTGGATGAGGATCCACATCAGTTTATTGATGAAATTCTGAAGATCACCCATATCATGGGGGGACGGGGGAGGAGTGTGCAAATCTATCCTTGTAATAGTGGAAAGGGGTTGCGTATATCTGGTTCAGACAATGGAAGGATGGTAAGTCAGTTGGAGCGGTCCCCGTTAGTTGGGATGAGTTCCATACCACAATTTTGGATCTATTCTTTCCCTGAGAGATGAGGGAAATCAAAGTAGATGAATTGTGAACATGAGGCAGAACAACATGATGGTTCAGGAATATGCTTTGGAGTTCACTTGTTTTTCCAAATATGCACCAGAGATGGTGGCTGATCAAAGAGCTCGGGTGAGAAGGTTTAAGCGCGGAGTAGCGGACTACCTGGTCAAGGATCGTAAGACCGCTATGATTCATCAGGACATTGACTTTCCTTGATTGGTTTTGTACGCCCAATGGATGGAGGTAGTGTATATGAAAGAGAGGGAGGCCAAGAGGGCTAGCATAGACAGTTATGGTTTCTCCTAGTAGAGATCAGGGGGCGGACATCTGCAATAGTCTCATTAGAGGTCATTAGCTCCAGTGTTATCATCGGCCAGTGTTCCATCTAGACCACAAGGTGATTAGAGGAACAGAGCATCAGGTTTGAGGGGATAAAGGAGCATGCAGGCAGAGCGTACCTTTCCGGTCTGTCTTGAGAGTCTAAAGGACCCAGTAAACTGATAACATTAAAATACTGATAATACTATTATTATTTTTTATAACACTATGTATTCTGAGAATCCTAATAATATTGTTGTTACTCGGTATACTAAGAAGGCTATAAATATTTTAAGGATGGATGCCCAATTCTTTGAGAAAATCACTTATATTTTGACAGCTCATGCTAAATTAAAATAAATGCTAATTTCAGAGTAAATTCTCTATAAGAAAATATTAAAATTAGAAGCATACAAAGCTAATATGCAAGTTGATAATAATATCATATATGTAATAATTCTTATCATGAAAGCATGAAAACATGGGGGAGATATAGAAATTCTACAATTAGAAGAAAACCCCAATATAATGATTTCTAGAGAAAATTTAAAAGCTAGGGTTTCTAAAATTATTGGGCACAAGGATGGAAAGAAGACTTTTTTTGAAGTCCCACATACGAACAGAAGAAAATCCCTAGGTTAGAGCTTGAATCTTTGAAGCTTGAAGAAGAACCCTAGTCTAGCGTTGATAGGAAACCATGAACTTTTAGGGTGAGTTTTGAGAGATTAGGAATGAATGAGGAGGGAGAGGGTCAACTAATCCCCTAAATCCTCCTTCAATTAGTCCGAGTATGACATATTTTAGGAATTAAAATAGTAGAAAGTTACAAAAATACCCTTGAAAAATTGTCTGAAAAACTGCCCGTCCAGTCCTAATGACCTGTACCACAAGTCGTTAGTTGTCACCATGACTCATGGTGACCATCCACTCTAGGCTGGACCAATTTCCACCTCTCTAATTCTCTCTCCTACAAGTGCATATTACGATCCGTACCATGATACTACAGCCCATTACAAGGGCTCGTACCACCTGAAACCACATCGGTTATTCTCTAAAGTTTCTCATACGGAGGCATACCACGACATATTCAATCTTACCAAGTGCTATACCATGGCTAGCGGTTACCCTAAAATCTCTAAGCAGCTCTCATAATCCCTTCCAGAAACAACTCAATACAACCCATAAAATCTTGATACAGATCGTTGGTTTCTAACTAAAAGTTGGCTAAATTCTCTGGTCTCATACCACGACTCTTTCTACGACTCGTACAATGCTCCCGTGAGTCATACTAGGAGTTTACCAGAGGGAAATTTTCAGCTTTTTCAACTGGTTCATATTCCATACTTATGGTCTAGTCTTAGGGACTTTTGGGGTACTTCATGATCTCCCCTTTGATAATATTCGTCCTTGAATGAAAACTAATTAGTTGGAAGGAAGGGGAAATAACTGCAATCCCAAAAAAGCTATAAATTGAATAATGAGGGAGTAAATGATTATGAACTGAGGTACACATATTCAACTGTATTTATGCAACAATGATGCATACTAAGACATCAATAGAACTAAAGAGCATGAGATTGTCATGAAATTGAGTAGAGTATTAAGAAAGAAACTAGTACCTAATATTGAAGCTAAGTTGGAAGGTAAAAGGTGAGGGTACTTAGCCATCATATTTGCTTCTGCATCGCACGTAGCTCCCTTTATAGTCTGATTCCTCCAAAGAACTTTCACTAAACCAACATCATTATTCCTCAACTTATGAACCTGATGGTCAATTAATCTCAACTAGGACCTTTTCATAAGAGAGACTATCCTTTATGCCCACACACTCTAAAAGCACAACTAAGGTCAAATAACCAATGCATTTCTTCAATAGAGACACATGAAAGACTGGATACACCGATGCTAACTCCACAGGTAAGTCCAACTCATAGCCAACATTGTTAATGCACCTTAGAATCCCATAAGGACCAGCATAGCAGGGACTCAATTTTCCTTTATTCCCAAACCTCATCACCTTTTTTATAGGTGAACTTTTCAGATATACCTAGTCATCAACAACAAACTCAAGTCCTCTTCTCCTCATATCTGCATACTATTTATAATGACTTTGAGCTATTTTCGGCCTTTCTCTGACAAGCTAAATTTTCTCCATGGCCTCATAAACTGAATCAAGCCCTTTTAAGATAGCTTCACCTACCTTAAACTACCCTATAGGAGACTTATACCTCCTACCATAAAGTGCCTCAAACTGGACTATTTGAATGTTGAAGTGGTAGCTATTGTTATATGCAAACTCGATGACAGTCAGGTGATCATCCCAACTACCCTTGAAATCGATCACCCAAGCCTTCAACATATCCTCTAGAGTCTAAATGGTCCACTTACCCTAGCTATTTGTCTGCAGATAAAAAGTTGTGCTGAGCTTAACCTGAGTACCAAGTCCTTTCTAAATTGACTTCCATAAGCGTGAGGTGAACTAAGTACCCTTATCTGAAATGATGGATAAAGGGACCCTATGCAACCTGACTGTAATACCTCAAAAGCCCCTAAGATCAGATCCTAGATATAAAGCATAAGTATGCAGAAAACATTAACTGGGACACATAATGACCCATTAGGTAGGTTTTTAGAAGGACCAATGGGTTGTTGGTTGACCCTTCATAAGGAAATCTAGAACATGGTGAAATCTTATCGAGAAACCATGACAGGGACCCACGATTCATGCCAAGATTGTACGAGTCATACTGAAGAGTCATGGAAGGGATTCAAAGAATTCTTCGAGAATGTTTGGGGAACCCACAAGGGAACATATGTCTCATTTTTGAACCAACAGCTCGTCTGTCGAGTCATAGGTTTCCACTTGGAAACTTTTTATTTCGATTTCCTAAGAGTATTTTTGTAACTCCTAAGCTTTTAACTCCTAAGTGATGTCGTTTTAGACTTATGAAAGGGATGATTAAGGGGTTATACTTAGCCTAAGACCTCATTCAATTCAAACACCGTATGTTGGAAATCCTCTCTAAAAGATAGGGTTCTTCATCCTCTTCTTCTCAAGTTCTCTTAGGTCTCAAAATCAGGTCAAGGAATTCTTCAAGCAAGGTTAGTAGGGTTATCAATGGGGGGTTCCTTCAACCCTCATGCCCAATTTAAACTCACTTTCATGAATTCAATTATCCAATCATAATTTTATGAATTTCTAGGGGTATACCCAAATTTGAAGAAAATTATCATGAAATTCTATGATTTTCAATTCTCTTATGATCCAATCCATGACTTATGATTTTAATTACATGATATCTGTTAAAATCTCTCATGTATCTATATTTTCAAGATATTACAAATTAACCAAGTATGCATGAATTTCATGAATCTCAAGCTTATTTATAATGGGCGATCTCCGACATTATTTTTCATGGCAAGTTCACGTATGTTATGTAATTTATGAACATCATGATTTCTAAATAGCCCATGTAAAACCAAGTATTGTTCACAATTATAATATTCGCATTATATTTGCTTTGGGAGTAGTATTTAACACTGAGTAGGCCGGGATTTCAGCACACCCAGGTCTCAAAACTCTATGCCAACGTAGCCATGATAGGGTCCTCCAATGATGGTGTCTCCCATTCCTGAATGGGCCACCCATGAGTGATATCATGCCTTCATTGTCCTGCACTTGGCAAGGTATGGACACACCTCCCGTTTAGGGTTACTAGTTAGGCTTCATGTATGTTCATGTGGGGTATGTCGATTATAAGAATCTCCCACTTTTCCATGGTTTTTCTACACATATTCATGTTATGCTTCACGATATTATGACTTATGATATTTTAGCTCAATATAAACTTTATGCCATTTTAATTATGATTTCAGTCACGTACAGCCTTATAATTTTGTTTCAAAAACATTGAGACATTATGATCAATTTATGATAAGAATCTCATGTTGTAGCTTGTTTTATACTCATAATTTTAGACTATCTTCTACTATCATGTTTTACTTATCCTACATACTTAGTACATTCAAAGTCCTGTCTGCATATCTTTATGCTATATCATCCCATGATATAAGATCAGGCGGTCAGTCTCAGCCTGTAACACCCCAAAACTTTCCTAAAGCAGACTCAGACCTTGCAAGAAAATTCTATAAGAAATAGAGGAAAATTGTCTCAAAACAACTGAGACAATGAGTTGTGGTTAGCTCCAATGACTCGTTGTGTCAGTCGTGATCAGCAATGTTTGGTATCTGGAGAACCCATGAGAAAAGGAACGACCAATTGTGAGAAACAATAAGTCATCCTCTCAGTCGTTGTTCTTCAACGCATAAATCCTTTCCAGGATCCCACCACTCAACCAACGAGTCATTGTCAGAAACAACTACCCATTGTGGGATTCTTTGGATGACAAACCCAAAAACCACCTTCCAGTGATGACGATTAGAAACAACGACCCGTTGTTTCCAACAATGAGCTGTTATCATCACTCGTCGTGTCAACTTTGAGAATTTTCAGAAATCCTTACAGAGAACATAACGATAGGACACCACAACCCGTTAGGTCCACCAACGAGTCGTTGTGTCACCCGTTGTCAAGCTCTTCAGGTTTCCTTATTCAGTGACCATGGGAGGGACCAACAACTTGTTAGTTCACCCAACGAGTCATGGTGATACCATTTTCTAGATCTAGTGTTTTTAACCCCCCAGGCAGTAGGACCAACGAGAGGTCCCAACAAGTCGTGGTCATGACCAACGACTCATTGAATGATCCGTTGGGTCCTTGTCGGCCGGTTTCTAGATTTTTATTCAAGGGATATTTTTTTAAATTATGACCTATTTAGTCCCTAAAATATTTCATTTTCAGTATTATTTTAGAAATATTAAATGGATTGAACGATTTCCCCCCTCATTCCCCACGTAAACTCTTAGAAAAAATGATTGTACTTCTTCTCTCATGCAAGAGCAAGGTTCCTCAATAGTGCACAAATTCAAGCTTTCTTCTTCATGAAATTCTTATCCAGGTATGTGGGAATTCAATAAGGGAACAGTTCTTCCCTTGTGTCCCCACAATCTTTGTTCTTTTTCCTCTATCAGTTTTGCCCTATGGAATCGAAATGTAGAAGATTATCAAACTTATATATTTAAAATTTCGCGTAGTATATCTCTCATGATTTTTAACTGCTTATTATTGCCTATTTCTAGAAATTTATGAGAATTGTGTCTTATGGAATGATTTAGCCGTAGTTCTCTGTTCAGTAGAATTTAGAATATTGCGTGTTGGACTAGTTTCCCTGTAACTTGATTCTAACAGATTTGGAATACCCATATTGTTCGTGTATGTAGAAATTATAGTCAGATATATACATAACCAGTCTCAGTCAGATTATCACACTCAGTGTTGTCCAAAAAATGTCAGCTAATCAGTTTGACTTAAGTTAATTCTTGAGATGTCAGCGGTGCCTCCCAGTTTTAAGTATTAGATTCAGTATCATATTTTAGTGGTTCTTTAAGTGGTCAAGACACTTCCTGATAAGTTTCTCAGACCAACCTTAGAACCCTAGCTTCATATTACGGCTTATTCTTTAGACGGCTACGACGCTTCCAGATAAGCAGCTCTGGCCAGTCTTAGAACACCAGTTACAGAATCCGATCGAATAAGACTCTCAAGGTACTACCATATAGGTATTCCTGATTTAGTCTTGGGCCCCAGTTTAAAGCTATCATCTTAGTAGCAAGTCTAGGACTATCTAGTGGGAGTAGGACTTAGCATCGAAAGGACCAGGTTCTAGCGCACCCAGGTTCCCAAAACTACGTTGTCACCATAGGATATTTTTATTGGCCTCATGGTCCCAGACTTGTGATCACCCAGTTCATGCCTTTATACCCTGGCAATGTATATTGGGTCCTATCGATCGGGTGTATACATAAGACTCCACGTCTAGCACACATGGTTATATGTCAGTTATAGACTCTCCCACTAGTCAGTTCAGTTCAGTCTCAGATATTTTCAGTTAGAATAGTTTCAGACTACTCAGTTCAGTACAGTATTTCAGATTAGGGCATGTCTTTGACCATAAGACAAGGTCATATTGACTATCTCAATTTATCATATTTTATTCAGTTTTACTGTTTTAGTTGGTCATTGCATGTCTTTACAATTCAGTTTTTTTATTCTTTATGTTATGGTTTCTCCTAGTTACTCAATACATTCAAAGTACTAAAGCATACCTTTTTTGTTGTATCGTTTTATAATGCAGCTACAGGTTCTCAGTCACATCACTGTTAACATATCTCGCGCAGAAGTTTTCAGCTGCATCAGTGGTGAGTCCTTATCTTTCAAGGACAAGGATTTTTTTTCCAGTTTTATTTCTTTCAATTAGACTTAGTGTTAGCTGGGAGTTTGTCTTAGCAACTCATCAGATATATGTCTTTCAGACACAGACATAGATTTAGAGTTGTAGCTTTGTTTCAGTTGTTTTAAACTTTGTGATTTAGTTCTTCTTCATGAATGGTTTTATTATTTTAAAACTTTCGCTATTTTTTTACTCAGAATGCCAGTGTTATGATAGACCATGGGTTGACTTGGGGTTTCTCGTGACTTCAAGTACCATGTCTCATCCAGCGTATAGACTGGGGCATGACAAACTTGGTATCATAGCACTAGGTTTAGAGTACCATAGGATGTCTAAAGCCGCGTCGAGTAGAGTCTTTTTTATGGGTGTGAAGCGCGCAACACTTATCACAGGGAGACTACTAGAAGTTATAAGGAAAACTGCCTTTTGTTGATACTCCTTATCATGCATTCAAGTTCAATTCCAGAAACATTCTCCTAACTCATGCTCTATTTCGTTTCAGTGAAATCATGCTTCCACGAGGTGGTAATGGAAGAAAGGCCAGAAACACTCACCGACCTACCACACCAGCTCCAGAAGCCCCTCAGGACGACCTATTGACCTCCGTAGAGTTCAGAGTGGCTATCCAGCTGTTCGCACAGTCAGTCACTATCCAGGTGAACCAGTAGGTGGTTCCGGTCAATACTAATGGATCGGCAGCAGCTGCTCGAGTTTGGGACTTCACCCGAATAAATCCTCTAGCTTTCCATGGATCTAAGGTGGGAGAGGACCCACAAGAGTTCATGGATGAGATCAAGAAGATCACCCGAATTATGGGTGTTATCTCCTCGGAGAGTGCCGACATTGCTACCTACCAGCTGAAAGGGGTAGCTTAGATCTGGTACGACCAGTGGAAGGAGGGGAGACCAGCGGGAGTAGAACCGATGGAATGGGAGGAATTCACTACAGCCTTCCTAGACAAATTCTTCCCCTATGAGCTCAGGGAGGCTAAGGTGGCTAAATTCACGAATCTGAAATAGGGAAATAGGATGGTCGAAGAGTATGCACTAGAGTTTATTTGTAGAGACTGCAATGCTTATTAAGGATATCGATCTCTCCAGCCTAATAGTTCATGTCTAGCAGATTGAGGAGGAAAAATTAAAAGATTTAAAACAGAAGAACAAGAGGGCAAGGACTGTCCAATTAGATTATGGCCACCAGAGATCTGGTGGTAGTAGTCGCCAACAGTAGCAGCAGCAACAGAGGGTTCCAGTACCCACTTCAGCCAGTGCTCCTACTTTTCGATCCCACAAGGATCGGAGGGGTGAATCATCTAGCTCACAGTCCTACAGAATGCCATAAGGGATGAAATGGTTGTTTTGGGTGTGGATAGCTTCTTCATCGGCTCAAAGAATGCCCATCAGCAAGATAGGGGAGATCAAAATACACCGCTTCAGCAGCTCCAACAGGCAGCCACTTCATGTACAGATGGCGGCTAGTGCCCAAACCGTTTTATGCTTTGTCCTCTCTTCACGATCAAGAGAGCTCACCTGACGTGGTCACGAGTTTGTTATGCCTTTTTCATCAAGACGTTTATACCCTACTAGATCCAGGAACCACACTATCATTCATGACTTCCTATGTAGTTGTCCAGTTTGATATCAATCCAGAAGTTCCCTCAGAACCATTCTTAGTCTCCACCACGGTTGGCGAGTCAATTAAAGCCAGCTGGGCGTATAAAAACTTCCCAGTCACAATATTGAATATGGTTGAGTGACTAGACTCAGACCTTGCAAGAAAAACCCTCACATATTCCCTTTGAGTTCAGTTTCGGCATCAGGTACTAAACCCCTCCTCAGTACTCTGTTCAGTTCTGTACTCATCAGCTCTATACAGATTTTCTATGTGCATTCTAGTTTCATCAGCTCTTTTCGTATGGTTAAGCCATCTCGGAGTTAGTTACTTCTTTAGAAACTAGCTCATAGTCTCATTTTAGGAATTTCAGCTCTTATCCTAGTTTTCTTGCATCTTTAGTCTTCATTCGAGGATGAATGATCCCAAGGGGAAGATATTGTAACACCCCAAAACTTTTCTAGACCAGACTTAGACCTTGCAAGAATATCCATAAGAAAACTATGAAATTTCTCTCAGAACGACTGAGACAATGAGACGTGGTCAGCTCCAACGACTCGTTGTGTCAGCCACGACTCATTATTTCAGTCGTGGTCAGTAGTGCTTGGTCTCTTAGGAACCCACAAGATAAGAAATGATATATGGTGAGAAACAACAACTTGTCCTGTCAATCCTTGTTTCCCAACATAGAAATCCTTTCCAAGAAAACCACGACTCAACCAACAAGTCGTTGTCATAAACAACGACACGTTGTGAGAGTCGTTGGGTGAAAAACATAGAAACCACATTCTAGTGATGATGAGTGGAAACAATGACCTATTGTTTCCCATAATGAGTCGTTTTTATCACTTGTCGTGTCAACTTTGAGAAGTTTCAGAAATCCTTCCATTGAATATAAAGACAAGACACAACGACCCATTAGGTCCAACAATGAGTCATTGTGTCACCCGTTGTCATGCTCTCCAGGTTTCTTTGTTCAGTGACCATGGGAGGAACCAACGACTCCTTAGTTCACCCAACAAGTCATGTTGATCCCGTTTTCCAGATCTAGTGTTTTCAACCCCAGGCAGTAGGACCAACGAGAGGGATTGAGTGACCCGTTGGGTCCCTATCAGCCAGTTTATAGATTTTTTTTCTAGGGATATATTTGTAAATTCCCACTTATTTAGTCCCTAAATTACATCGTTTTGAGTATTATTTTAGAAATATTAGAGGGATTGAATGGTTTTCCCCCTCATTTCCCACGTAACCTCTCAGAAAAAAAAACGATCATACTTCTTCTCTCAACCAAGAACTAGGGTTCCTCAGCAGTGCAAAAATTAAAGCTTTCTTCTACAGGGAATTCTTATCCAGGAATATGGGAATTCAATAAGGGAATAGTTCTTCCCTTGTGTCCCCAAAATCTTTGCTATTTTTCCTCAATTAGTTTAGCCCTGTGGAATCGATATGTAGATGATTGTCAGACTTATATATTTAACATTTCACGTAGTATATCTCTAATGATTTTTAACTTCTTATTATTCCCTATTTCTATACATTTTTGAGAATTGTGTCTTGTGGAATGATTTAGCCCTAGTTCTCTATTTAGAAAAATTTAGAATCTGGTGTGTTGGACTAGTTTCCCTGTAGCTTGATTCTAACAGCTTTGAAATCCCCATATTGTTAGTTTATGTAAGAATTATAGTTAGATATATACATAACCAGTATGAATCTGATTATTACGCTCAGTGTTGTCCAGAAAATGTCAGCTAATAAGTTTGACTACAGCCAATTCTTAAGGTGTCAGTTGTGCCTCCCAGTTTTCAGTATTAGAATAAGTATCCGATTTTAGTAGTTCTTTAGACGGTCATGACACATTTAGATAAGCAACTTTGACCGGCCTTAGGACCCCAGCTTCAAATTATAGCTTGTTCTTTAGACAGTTACAACGCTTCCAAATAAGCAGCTCTGACCAGTCTTAGAACACCAATTACAAACTCTGGTCTGATAAGACTCTCATGGTACTTCCAGATTTATTCTTGGGTCCCAGTTTTGAGCTTTCATCTTTGTAGCTATTCTATGATGATCCAGTGGGAGTAGGACTTAGCACCGAGTTTCCAGCACACCCAGGTTCCTAGAACTACGTTGCCGCCGTAGGATATTTTTATTATCCTCATGGCCCCAGACTTGTGATTACCCAGTTCATACCTTTATACTCTGGAAAGGTATATTGGGTCCTACAAATGAGGTGTAAAGGTATATTGGGTCCTATAAATGAGGTGTATACATCGGACTCTACGTCTAGCTCACGTGGTTATATATTAGTTATAGACTCTCCCACTAGTCAGTTCAGTTCAGTCTCAGATTATTTCAGTTAGAACAATTTCAGACTACTCAGTTTAGATTAGTTCCATACAATATTTCATATTAGTATCTCAGATTTAGGGCATGCCTTTGACCATCAGACAGGGTCATATTAACAATCCCAGTATATCACGGTTTATTCAGTTTCAGCATTTTAATTGGTTATTGCATGTCTTTACAGTTCAGTTTTTTTATTCTCCGTATTATGGTTTCTCGTACTTACTAAGTACATTCAAAATACTGACGCATACCTTTTATGTTGTATCATTTTATGATACAACTGCAGGTTCTCAGTCTTAGCACCATTAACCGATCTCTCCTAGAAGTTTTCAGTTGTATCAGTGGTGAGTCCTCATCTTTCAAGGGCAAT
Organism: Datura wrightii; assembly: GCA_035772735.1. Classification (NCBI taxonomy): domain Eukaryota; kingdom Viridiplantae; phylum Streptophyta; class Magnoliopsida; order Solanales; family Solanaceae; genus Datura; species Datura wrightii. The sequence continues at coordinate 116,422,101 of JASDFA010000007.1, read as the reverse complement.
GATTATTTCTTTTTAGTTATATTTCTTTCAGTTAGACTTAGAGTTAGCTAGGGGCTTGTCCCAGCAACTCATCAGATATATGGCTTTTAGACACAAATTTAGATTCAGAGTTTCAGCATTAGTTCAGTTGTTTAACAGTTTGTGTTTAGTTTTTCATCATGAAGGTTTTATTATTGTAAAGATTCCGCTATTTTTACTCAGAATGCAGTATTATGATAGACCATGGGTTGACTTGGGGTTACTTGTGAGTTCATGTATCGTGTCTCATCCAGGGTATAGACTCGGGGCATGACACAACCCTGACTTTAGATACACTCTTGCTCTAGTTTAGCCCAGTCTCAACTTTGGGTGAGTCCTTGTCAGGTGAGGACATCAGTTATCCTTATGTTTTACTTTCATGTCTTTAGTTTTAGACTTAGCTGAACTATTTGGGGGTTTGTCCTTACAATTGACCTCATGACTAGAGGCTTTTTAGATTGTTATGTTTAGATATTCAGTGCCATTGACTTTTAGTCCTGTTTACATTTCATGATATCTGAAACTTTTGCATATGTTTTATGTTATGCTATATGATTTTTCTGCTTAGCTTATGCTCTAAATTATGTTATGCATGGGCAATGGGTTAGCTTGGAGTCATTCATGGTTTTAGGTCCCCTGTTATGTTTGTCTTCTATGCTCGGGTTGTGACATTAACCAACTTCCAAATGTATAGTCTAGAATAATCCTCTGCTGAATCTGTGATCTTAACTGGTAGGAAATGTGCTGACTTAGTCATCCATTCTACAACTGCCCAAATAGAATCATGTTTTCAGCGCATACGAGGTAGACTTGTAATGAAATCCATGTTGATCTCTTCCCACTTCTAAGTATGGATGTTGGTATCTTGAGTCGTTCCTGCTAGTCTCTGATGTTCAACCTTCACCTATTGGCAATTTGAACACTTAGTCACAAATTCTACAATGTCTTTCTTCATGCCATTCAATCATTAGACTTCCCGTAGATAACAATACATCTTTGGGGCACCCGGATGAGAATACCAGGAACTGTGAGCTTTCGTTAATATATGTTGCCTTAGATCATATACATCTGTAACACACAACCTGCCCTGATAATAGAGCACACCATCTCCCCTTTTAGAGAATGCTTCCACATCCTTCTTGAGGACTACTTCTTTTAACCTAAGTAATATTGGATCATCATCTTTCCTTACCTTAACCGCCACCACAAGAGAGGACTTTGAACCATTTTAGACTACAACTCTACCTTCTGTAGAATCAACCAAACGAACTCCTAATCGAGCCAGCCTGTGAAAATCTCTATCTAGCTCTTTCTTGACATCCTCAATATGAGCAATACTATCCATCATCAATCCGTTGAGGGCGTCAGCAACTATATTGGCTTTACCCTGGTGATATAAAATACTTGTGTCATAGTCTTTTAACCCATATGAACCTTCTAGTAGAGTCAGAACTAGGGCAATAGTGAGCCGAGCTTTCAACTACTAAAAACTCTTATCACAAGCATCAAACCTCAGTAACATGACATTCTTCTAAGTCAACCTGGACATAGAAGAAGCAATAGAGGAGAATCCTTCCATAAATCATCTGTAATAACTGGCTAGGCCCAAGAAACTCCTAATGTCTGATGGAGAGGTAGGTCTCAACCAATTCTTAACTGCTTCAATCTTTTGAGGATCCTCCTAAATAACCTTACTGGAGATTACATGACCAAGGAACGTTGCTAATTTCAACCAAAATTCACACTTGTTGAACTAGTAAATAACTAGTGGTCTTGAGTGTCTACAAGACTATCCTCAAATGGTTTGCATGCTCATTCTCACTCAGGAATAGACGAAGATGTCTTATCTATGAAAATGATGACAAACATATCCAAGTACTATTTGTACACCCTATTCATCAAGTCCATAAAAGCTAAAGGAGAATTTATTAGTCCAAAAGACATAATAACAAATTCATAGTGACAATACCAAGTTCTGAAGGTTGTCTTCAAAATGTCACATTCTCTGACTCTAAGTTGATAATAGCTTGATCTGAGGTCTATCTTTGGAAAACAACTAGCAACCTGAAGTTGATCAAAAAAAGTCATTAATCATAGTGATAGGATACTTATTATTGATTTTGACTTTGTTCAACTGACAGTAGTCGATGCGCATTCTGAGTGTACAATCCTTCTTTTGTACGAATAGAAGTAGGCCACCTTATTTAGTTATAATGGGTCTGATGAATCCTTTTTCTAAAATGACTTTTAGTTGTTGCTTCAACTCCATAAGCTCAGCTAGAGCTATTTGGTAAGGAGGAATTGAGATAGACTGGGTATCCGAAAAAAGGCCTATTCTGAAATTGACTTTTTACTCAGGAGGGAATTTGGGAAGGCCTTCGAGAAATACATTTGAGAACTCATTTATGACTAGAATTGATTGAAGAGTTGGGGTTTTAGAACAAGAATCCCTGACAAAAACAAGATGAGAAATACATCCCTTAGAAATTAATTTCCTGGCCTTAAGGTACGAGATAAAAGTCTGTTAGGTGCTAAAGTACCATCCCTCCATGCTAGGACTTGTCCATTAGGAAACTGAAACTTAAGGACCCTAGTTCTGTAGTTAACTGAGACATAGCAATAGTGCAACCAGTCCATGCCAAGATCGATGTCAAAATCGATCATATCTAACTCAACTATATCGACTATGGTGAACCTCTGTAAAACTGTGATCGGGCAGCTTCTATATACCCGAGTGGCTAAAACTGACTCACCAATAGGAGTAGAGACTAGAAAGGGAGAAGATTTTTGGATTTATATAAAATTGAACTGTAATGTACGGGGTAACAAACGAAAGTGTATCTTCTAGATTTAATAAAGAATAGACATTAATATGAAATAGATATAACATACTAGTAACTATATCAAGTGAGTTCTCTTGATCCTAATGTGAAGATAGAGCATACAAGCAGTTCTAGCGCTGATCACCTCCTGTGCCAGAAGCAGTGCCCTACTATGTTGGATAACCTGATGGAGCTACTGAAGTAGTGGACTGGGTCTTCTTATGTCCAGCTGATGGGCAATCCTTCAACCGGTGACCAGCTGACCACAACCAAAGAAACCTTTCTTGCTGAGACAGCATTCACTCGGATGGTTCTTTCCATACCTTGGACATGCTGGGAATGTGTGGCTAATAGAGACATGATTCAGAGACTAAGACCCTGATGCTCTAACCTTTTGATCCGTACAGAGTCTGGAAGAAGGAGCATGATGAGTTAGTAATTTACCAGCTCATTAGGCTCTTAACCTTGAGTTTTTTGTTAGTTTTTAAGCTGATTAAATGGATTTTATGCCCTTTTTGCTTTTGTTATGTGCAGATGCTTAAATGTGTAGGGAAGAGAAAAAATGGATCAAAAAGAAGGAAGTGAGAACAAATCAATGGTCCACCGGTGAAAACTAGCGAAACGCTGGTCAAAGGCCGATTATCACTGTCTCTGAGGAAAAATGCCACCGAAAAATCGTGAGTTGCCAATGGCGAATTGCCAATCCAGCCATCGAAAGACACCTGGTTTTCTGGAATGAAGAAAAAGATCCAGTGTTTCAAGGATTGAGATCGACTAAATGCCGAATGAACTGCCGATGCTCACTAAAGTTGAGTGATTGCTCAAATAAGACACCCGACGATTCACAAATTTGAACTAGCAAATTGCCGGTGTCTGCCGATTACAAAACAATGCTCAGGGGTAAAATTGTCCAGCACAAAAAATGAGTTAGAAGATGCCTTATTTTCCTGGATATAAATACTAGATAAAGTACTGTGTACTAGACGATATAGAGAGCAAAGCATATCACATCATTGTTTCCTTTCTTAGCTTTACAACATTCCCTTAGCAGAGAAAAGGAGATTTTAAGTGGTAGACTTTGAAAAAGTACTCTTCCCTACTTCTTCTTCATAATAGTAAGTTACAGCCATTGTTGGAAACAATTTTTGTGACTTTGATTTTATTACTCTTGTTATTAAATTCAATGAGTTTATTGATAAATGTGCTTTTGAATTACTCAATCATGAGTAACTAAATCATTAACTAGCGGTGTGTGATGATGAATACTTAATTAGAGTGGGTATTGCTAGAGTTATTTTCATACTATTTAGATAAGTGTAAATCTGTTATATTTTCTTCAATCTATAAAGGAAAATCCATTGATTATGATATGGGTCTATTTATTCTTGCTTAACTATTTATTCTAAAAGAATAATTAAGTATTGGAAGAGAATTTGATAGTGGGTATGGATGAGAGACTGTGAAATTGGGTTAGAAATAGCAAAAATTGCGGTCTCATTCCTCATTAGCAGCTAATAGCTAGAAATTTGTGCAGCTGCTAATCCAAATCTATTCAGGTTGTGCTAAATTATGGCTAGAGGTTTGACAAAACTCTAGTAAGAGGTAGTTATAACGCTTAAAAGTTGTAATTACCCACTTCCTGAGATTATTTACACTAATTAAACTTATACGATGACCTAGCATGTCCCTATCTAGTTAGTATATCATCAACACCACACCTCTAGTCTTTCACATTCTTATTGAAAACCTTGCTAATTTTGCTATTTTATTCCACTAAATTACCAATCATAATTCACTTCAAATTCCAATCCCCCCAATTTATTTGTTTTTATGTTAACTCTACGTGGTGCAAGTTAACTTCAATTTCTCAACCGACACTCGTAACTATCATTCACTAGTCCTTGTAGGATCGACCCCGACACCCGTCGAGTTACTTATTTTGATACTTTCGTCGTATATATTTTTTGCATTAAGGATATATTTTAGACATTATAAAAAATAGTGTCGTTGCCAGGGACTAGCGCTCAATATTCTTGTGTTTTGTTAAGTTGAAATAGTTTTGCATCGTAGTTACTTGACGTGATTTTGTTGTGTTTGTTAGGATCTTACAACCACATGAGTCATCACTCCCAAGCAAGGGATAGATCAGTGGAAGGTAACATGGAGCACGATGAGGGTAATCCGGTGATGTTGGAAATTGCGGGAGCTATTAGCCTACCACTTACGGTAGGGAATGCAGTATTTCATATCACAAGCACTATGCTACATTTGTTGCAAATGAAGGGACTCTTTGGCGGTAAAACAAGTGAGGACGCAAATTAGTATTTGAGAAATTCCATAAAGATATGCCAGCCCTTCAACATTATGAATATTGGTCAAGAGTCAATCAGGTTGATATTCTTTCCTTTCTCACTGACGGGGGAGGCAATAATGTGGTTGGAGGAACTCCTTCCAATTTGTATTACATCTTGGAAAGAGTTAACCGAGGCTTTCTTGGATATTTTTTTCCCTCAATCAAAGATGATGTAGCCGAGGGACGACATTATAAATTTCAGGCAAGAACTAGGAGAGCCTTTGCATGAGGCACGGCTAAGGGCCAAAAAGTAGGTTTCTCTTTGTCTAAATCATGGATTGTCGGGTGGAGTGCTTCTCCAAAGCTTCTACAAAGCGCTTGATCCCATCAACAAGTCCATGGCCAACATTTATCTGGCGGTTCTATTATGGATCAAACATATGAGTTGGCCAAAGCCCTTCTAGACAGAATGACAAAAATCAATAGGGCTTAGCACATGCGAGAGACAAATGTGTCTTCACATGATATCAACTCAAGTGAATTGGCAGCTGAATTGCAAAAAAAGGATGAAAAGTGGGATGAGAATATTGCCAAGATGATGAAACAACTGGAATTAATGACATAACACGTAATGGGGGAAGGGCCCGGGTGGTAAATGTTGTGGGTATGCAAGGTCCTTTGCAATATAATGGGCAACCGTCACTGCCAAGATACGAGGAAGAATATCAATACATGGGAAACCAAATAGGAGGTCCTTGACCTGGATTCCAAGGAACAAATCAAGGCCCTTGGCGCCCAGGGGATGAAAAATAAGGCTGGAGAAATCGTGATCCGCAGGGGTGTCTTGAAAGAAATGAAAGATAGAGAAATATGGAGCAGAATTAAGATGGTGATCGCTATCATCGGAGTTCAAACCCGTATGTTCCCCCTCCAAAAGTTGGAAACTCCCACAGTCAGCCAGATATGAGTGACACGGATAGTTCAAAAATTGAAGAAATGTTGTCAAGAGTCCTAAAGAATGTGGAGTCAACCGAGAGTGGGGTTACTTAAGAGGGGAGGTGTCTAACCTTGCCCAAATAGTGAGCTCACATTCAGCCTCCATCAGGCATTTGAAGGCCCAAATGGATTACTTATCGGCTCTAATGAACCCCTGGATGAAGGGAACGCTTCCTAGTGACACAATGCCGAATCCAAAAAAAGATATCCAATGCATGGCTATTGTCACTAGGAGTGGCAAAGTGATCTGAGATGCACCAATGAAGCCCAAAGAGGTTAATGACCAAAAATCGGATGAGAAAAATGAATTCGACGAGATGCCAAAGACTCCAAGGAGCAAGGAAAATATTGAAGAGGAAGAAGAGGGGAAGGATGATGAAAGCCCCAATTGATGACAAGGTTGAAGAAAGAGTCTCACCTCCTTATCCACAAAACATGTAAAATTAGCAACAATGATATAAAACAAGTCACCAACATTTTACAGAAGTGTAGAAGCCATTTTAATTTCACTAGTTCTACTCAGGTGACAGCCGACTTGCTCACTGGATTGGGCCTTTCGCTGGAACAGTTACTTGACCGCTACAAGAGTCTCTCCAAAACGGAAGAAGTCTTGCTGCAGCTGTACTGCCTTAAGCAGTATGGCCAAGAAAAAGAAGGATGACCAATTCAGCAAATTCGTTGACATGTTTAGCAAGTTGTCCATCAATATACCATTAGTGGGTGCTCTTCTCCAAATGCCAAGATATGCGATGTTCATGAAGGAATTACTGAAGAAGAAGATTGTGGTTGATGCAGGTAGTAGGGAGAAAATGCACCATTATAGTGCAATGATGATGAGTAACTTTGCCTCCAAGTAGGAAGAATAGGGAGTTTCACAATCCCCTATACAATTGGGATATATGTGTTTCAAAAAGCCCTATGTGATCTTGGTGCCAGCATAAATTTAATGCCCTTGATTATATTCAAGATGTTGGGACTTGGAAGCACAAAGCCTATGTCGATGAAGTTGCTCATGGCGGATAGGTCTATAAAAACGTTGTAGGGGTGTCAGAAGATGTGTTGGTAAGAGTGGATAAGTTCATCCCGCCTGCTGATTTTGTTATCCTTGATTGTAAAATATATGTGGAGTTACCCATTATTTTGGAAGACCGTTTCTAGATATGGGGAAAGTTGTAGTTGAGGTGGAGCTTGGGGAGCTAAAATTTAGTGTTGGAAGTGAGGAAGTCACCTTCAAGGTGTGTCCATCAGCTGAAATTTCCCCCGAGTGCAAGGTAATAGGGGTGTTTCAAAATGAGGAGGGGGACAAATGACTGGAGATGAATGTGATGGAGTCGGAGGATGATCCGTTGAAAGAGGTGTTGAATGAAATCTACACCGTGCCATGATATTAACTAAGGCGCTTTCTTGTGAGGCAAACCAGGTGTTTAGTGAAATGCTTTTATGTCTTCGTTTTTTTGTTTTTGTAGGAACAATGAAGTGAGGAATAAAGGAAGAAAAAAACTACATAAGAGAGGAACTGCACTTCAACGGCGAGTCGTCAATCCAGAAGCGCAAATCGCCATTTCAAGATGAGTGCAAATAGAAGGCTGGGACTTGGATCAATAGGACGGCAGACCCATCCACAAAATGCTGATGCAAAATCGTGGAGCACTAGTGGGTTGCCGATGTAACACAGAGTACCTGAAGTACCAGCGGATCGCTGGTCCAATTCATGAACCGCTGGTGAGTCACCAAGTGAGAAATAGAGAACTGGGCACAAATACTTGGCAAAGAAAAGATAAAGCGATGGAACGCTAGTGTGTTTCAGAGAACTGCCAATGTAGCTCCGATCGGGGTATGAATTTGTCTCAAAATGGGAATTTAAAGTGGACCCACCGAATCCCAAATACAGGTTGAGCCTCCCTATTCCGCAAAATATTCCCTTAGTTCCCCCTTTTCAACATTTTTTCATACCTTTTTTGTCTCTCTACTACGGAACATTCCCACTTCCCTATATTTCCCACTTTTCCACCTTTTCATTTTCCCACCTTTACACCTTCCCACTTCCCACCAACACCTTCCCACTTCCCACCAACACACCAGCACATTAACTCTCCACCTTCCCCTCAACCTATCAATCTTCCAACTCTCACCTATAAAAACCTATCCCTCCTTTTACTAACACACTCACTACACTCATATTTCCTTTCTCTACTACACATCCCCTGAAGTGCCATTGTTGAAAGTTATCAAGCTTTTCAAGCTCAAGTGTGCAAGCATTCCGATATTGTGGTAAAAGCTTTCTTGCCCTTGTCATAATTTTAGCAATGGTTCTTATTTCTGTAAGTCTTAGTACTTTGCTTTCATTTCTTATTGGATTTATGAATATGCTCTATTTATTAAAAGAAATGGGGAATATGTGTTCTATTTATGTAAATATTTAAATGGGTGAAGTCTGAGTAACCCAATCATAAGGAAATGCAATGTTTTTCCCGATGATAGACTGGGTGATGCCATTATTAAGGGAAAACCGTCATGGGATTTTTTAAAATATAGTAGTGTTATTTCCATCATGCTGTGTGTGTGTGCTTGTTAATGGGCGCCTGTGAGTTGTTTAAATTCAATTTGGAGATGGTGGGTCTGATGTTTCGCCTGTCGGTTTCGGCGAATTGCTAATGGAACGCCGGTCCACTTTTAAAAATGGCTTCAGGCCACTGAGTGGATTCCACTTTACATCAGCGATTCACGAATTAGGACCGGTGACTTGCCACTCAATTGCCAGTACACTCTTAGTTTTCCCAATTTTCTGTTCCTCATGAGCGAACCATTGGTGGTTCGCAGATTCCTCTACGACACGCCGTTGCTTCGCCGATGCTGGTGGTTCTTTATATGATATTTTATTATCTTTGTTTCTCAATTCACCCTTAGAATAGTTTTTGTTATTTTAGTTTATTTCTCGAACAGCTGTCACTAACATCATCCTTGCGGATAAACCATGACTTCATCCAGGAATATAGGAAAGGGGAAGGCCCCGGCCTCATATTTTAGCAAGAGCAAGGACAAAGCAAAGGTCGCTCCACTGCATGCCAACACCAAGGAAGCAATCATCTTTTTCATACCAAACATGCAAGAGCATTATGTCATCTGTCAAGGCCGATCCATCATAGTGGAGAAGTGGTTTGATTTAGCGGGATTGAGAGGTGACCTTCCCAACGTCACCTCCTAATTCGTAATACAAAAATGGCATGCATTTTCCAATCCACTCCTTCCTTACTACCCCAGCTTCGTGATTGAATTTTATGCCTCATATCAAGCCCGACAAGACAACATGTAGCTTAGGGGAAAGGTCGATGACTTTCCATGCCTACCATAAGTTATTCTAAGAGAGGTGGAAGTCAACATTACCCCGGCGACCATTAACTCCTTGTTTTAGGAAAATGAAATTGAATCAGATGCAGAGTAAATGGCCCGTGTAGCTGATGTGAAGGAACTAATTTTATTGGTTAGCCTGAAACATTGTTGTTGACACTCCTCTTTGGCCCTCCATGGGTGGCGAAATCTCTTGCCACGATTTGAAATTCGAGTTCAAGCTGTGGCTGAATTTTATTTGTGGCCGTATCATCCCCTCCAAAAACGCTGAAAGGGTCATCTTTGAAACTGCTATTCTTATTGTTTGCATCATGACTGGAGTCCCCATTAACTTCGGAAAAATTTTGGCCCAACAAATGAAGAGAAAGTCTCGACAGTCTAGCATGCCCTACGCTGTCCTCATTTACCAGCTTTATTCACAAGGTGGTGTGCCTCTGTTTCTTGATGAAACCCCTTCTGCTACTTTAGGAGTGATAGCCATCGACCGAAAGAGAGATGCTAAGGCACCCTCAATGAAAAGAGAAAGACTATAAGCCTTTGGAGTCACTGAGGGATCTCTTTCCTATAAGTCAGATCAATCACCACAGGCCCCAGAGTTGAATGGGACTTCAATAGAAGTGCCGGATATGAGCACTCTGGATATTGCAGTGGCTGCTCCTTCCTCAGTTTGGGGTCCTGTTGATGATCACTTCAAGGGTCTGGGAGATGATTTTGCTGTGCTAGGTGAGGCTAGTGGCGGTGATGCAGGTGATGTAGAGGCTAACGATGAGGAAGAATGACCCCCTCAGGGAGTTTGTTGTCCCTTTCCCTTTTGCGTACATACATTGGGGATAATGTACGCTTTTAAGTTGGGGAGGGATGAGCGCAGTTGATGATGGGGTCATTGATGGATGTTTTCCACTTTTTTAAAATTTATTGAGTAGAGCCTTTGTCGGGCTGTTATTTTTTATGTTTGATGATTTCCCTTGTCGGACTTGTTTTGTCTTGAAAAAAAAATGAATGAATGACTTGGTTTAGTTCTTGATAGTTGATGGTTAGTGATTAAATGGGGTCTTTGCTTTAAATTGTGAAATTTTGCATGAAATGACCCAAATTCTTGGTACTTTTTCGCCTAGTAAATAGTAGTGTAGTAATCAAAACTCTGAGGGTTTTATTTAGACCATGGTTCTTTTTCAAGGAGCATTCTTTTGTGTCTTTTCATTTTCTTTGTCGAACCGGGTTAGTATTTCCAAATGATAGACTGAGTGGCGACATTCTTAAGGGAAAATGCCATGTTGTTTTGAGTCTCTTATGATGTTTTTTTGAGAGACACCAATAGAAAAAAAATTTCTTAAATGGAATTTTAAAATGAGGGTATGAAAATGAAGATAGTGAGCAAATGTTGACACAATAGCATAGCATTCTTTGGAATACGTTGTAAAGTTTTTGCTTGACTTATGAGTTTTCCTGCTTTGATGTCCTAACTTGAAATCTTGTGTTGAGAAATGACTCTTGTGGACCCTTTAAGGGTGATGCCTTTTGTGGTGAGGAATTTTTGATGAGTCTCATGCATGACTTCTTGTCTAGAACTTGCCTCAAATGTGATTCAATGCGAAATCCTAGATATGTTGCACTTAGAACATGATTTTAGGCTTTCCTTTGTCTAGCCACTTCACCCTTATATGCTCCTTGAGCATTGATCCTTGTCAGCCAGTATTGAGTCTTAGACCCTTTCTTTGGCAACCACATTACAAATCTTAAGACCATTCTTAATACCTCTCTTTGGCACCCATTCTCCCTAAATGCTACTGACAAGATAGTGATGAAATGAGTCTTTAAACCTACAAAAAAGGGAGTGATAAAAAATGAGAAATGAGGCAAAAGCCTAAGTTTGGGGGTGTGAAAAAAGGGGAAAATAGATTTTCAGTTTGAGGTAGCACCACATTGTGTGAAAATGCACAAAAGAATAAATCGAAAAGAGAAAAACAAGTTGTGTGAACCGATGCTTACTCTTGAGGTGATAAGGCTAGTTGTGAAAGCCAAAAGGGTTATAAGGAGGGTTGTTAAAGAAATGAAAGTCAGAAACAATGAAAGAAGTGAAACAAAGTGAAGTGAGTGGAAGGAGTTAATGAGAGGTGTGTGTACAAAAACCATTAGGGAGGATATAGTCACTACAACAAAATTTTCATCCTACCCTTAAACCGAGCCTACATCATAACCCACAATTCCCTAAATAATTCTAAGTGCAGCTACTCTACATCAGTGGTGAATTACATGTAAGGCAAGCCTAGGGGTCAAGTGTGCGTATGAAGATTTCTTTTGGGAGAGTGTGTGGCATTATCTCCTCCAAGCAATCCCTTGTGTGCATTCAAATGATTACTTGTCAGAAGAATAGGGATTCTTATTTCGGTGAGGCATTATTCCTTTTTGAGGACACAAGGGCATTCAAAATTAATGTATGAATAGGGCATGAGAAGTGTAAAATCTTAGGCAAACTTTGAATGTGTACTGATTATGACTTGAGATGCTATCTGTATTTCATGGTTGAGCAATGCGTTTTTTTACTAAATGAATCCTTTCATGAACCTTGTTGGTGCAAAGTGGTAGCCTATTTTAAACATCTTCATGTTTTGGTCATTTGGGGTATTTACTTCTCTATTTCGGTGAGCTCGGTGAGAATTTTTTTTGGGTTGTCATGGTTCAGTTGATTGGTGATGTTTAATTTTGTGTTGAAGTGGCATATTTTTCAATGAATGAGAATTGTATTACTTGAGGACAAGCAGTGGTTCAAGTTTGGGGGTTCGATGAGTTGGTAATTTACCAACTCATTAGGCTCTTAAGCTTGAGGTTTTGCTTAGTTTTTGGGTTGATTATATGAATTTTATGCCCTTTTGCATTTGTTGTGTGCAGATGGAAAAATTTATAGAAAAGAGACAAAATGGAGCAAAGACACTGGTTTTCTGGAATGAAGAACAAAGATCCGGCGGTTCACGGATTGAGATCAGCTAAATGCCGGATGAACTGCCGATGCTCACTGGAGTGGATTGATTGCTCAGATAAGACATCCGGCAGTTCACAAATTTGAATCGGTGAACCGTTGGTGTCTCCGCCAATTCCAGAATAATTCTTAGGGATAAAATTTTCCAGCACAAAAAAAAGAGATAAAAGATGCGCTATTTTCCTGGATATAAATACTAGATAAAGAACTGTGTACTAGAGGATATAGAGAGAAGAGCACATAACATCATTATTTCCTTTCTTAGCTTTAGAACATTCCCTTAGCAGAGAAAAGGAGATTTTGTGTAGCTGCTAATCCAAATCTAATCAGGTAGTGCTAAATTGTGGCTAGAGGTTTTTGACAAAACTCTAGTAAGAGGTAGTTATAAAGCTGAAAAGTTGTAATTACCCACTTTCCGAGATTATTTACACTAATTAAACATATACGATGACCTAGCATGTCCCTATCTAGTTAGTATATCATCTACACCACACCTCTAGTCTTTCAAATTCTTGTTGATAACCTTGCTAATCTTGCTATTTTATTCCACTAAATTACCAATCATAATTCACTTCAAATTCCAATTCTCCCAATTTATTTGTTTTTATGTTAACTCTACGTGGTGCAAGCCAACTTCAATTTCTCAACCGACACTCGTAATTATCATTCACTAGTCCTTGTAGGATCACTCCAACACCCGTCGAGTTACTTGTTTTGATATTTTGGTCGTGTATATTGTTTGCATGAAGGATATATTTTGGACATTATCAAAAATAGTGTTGTTGCCGCGGACTAGCGCTTAATATTCTTGTGTTTTGTTAAGTTGAATTAGTTTTTCATTGTAGTTATTTGACGTGATTTTGCTGTGTTTGTTAGGATCTTACAACCACATGAGTCATCACTCCCAAGCAAGGGATAGATCAGTGGAAGGTAACATGGAGCACGATGAGGGTAATTCGGTGATGCCGGAAATTGCGGGAGCTATTCACCTACCACCTACGGTAGGGACTGCAGTATTTCATTTCACAAGCACTATGCTACATTTGTTCAAAATGAAGGGAATCTTTTGTGGTAAAACAAGTGAGGACGCAAATCAGTATTTGAGAAATTTCTTAGAGATATGCCATCCCTTCAACATTATGAATATTAGTCAAGAGTCAATCAGGTTGAGATTCTTTCCTTTCTCACTGATAGGGGAGACAATAATGTGGTTGGAGGAACTCCCTCCGGTTTGTATTACATCTTGGCAAGAGTTAGCCAAGGCTTTCTTGGATAGTTTTTTCCCACCATCAAAGATGCTGTAGCCGAGGGAGTTATAGTGGCTAAATAGTGGCTAGAGGTTTGACAAAACTCTAATAAGAAGTAGTTATAAGGTTGAAAAGCTGTAATTACCCACTTTACAAGATTTTTTACACTATTGAACTTATAAGATGACCTAGCATGTCCCTATCTAATTATTATGTCATCTACACTACACCTCTAGTCTACCACATTCTTGTTGACAACCTTACTGATCTTGCTATTTTATTCCACTAAATTACCAAAAATAATGCACTACAAATTCCAATTCCCCCAATTTATTTATTTTTATGTTAACTCTAAGTGGTGCAAGCTAACTTAAAATTTTCAACTGATACTCATAACTATCATTTTCTAGTCCTTATGGGATTCGACCGCAACACCCGTCGGGTTACTTCTTTGATACTTTGGTCGTGTATATTCTTTGCATGAAGGATATAGTTTGGACATTGTCAGAGCACTAGATGAATAGGGTGCTAAATATCTCTATTGCCACTGTGAGCATCTACCACCGCCTGACCTCTTTTGTGAATAGGAAAACTATCCTATGCTAGCCCGCTTGCTCTCCCTCACCTTTTCTTTCATTTTTTCCTCCTCAATTTGCTAGAAATGAATCATATGCCCGGAAATGTCCATGTTGCTGATGAGTATGGCAGTTCTGCACTCTTTGACCACCACGTCCAACATCTTAACACCAACTTGCTCATCCGAGCCTTAGGTTTAGCAACCATCTCCGGAACATATTTGGATAATTGAGTAAATTTTAGGGCATACTACTAAATAATTATGGAGATCTACTTCAGGTTGATGAACTCCTCCACCTTAGCTTCCCTCAACTCACGAGGAAAGAACCTGTCTAGAAATACTATTGTTAACTCTTTTCACTCCACCAAACTACTCCCTTCAGCTAATAAGCAATCAAATTTGCATCCTCGATGGAGGTGACACCCATGATCCATGTAATATTTTGTACCTCGTCAATAAAATCCTATGGGTCCTCATCTACCTTCGACCAATGAAATTCTAGGGGTTTCATCCAAGTGAAATCTAGCACTCTGGTAGTAGTTGTTGTTCCATTAGGGTTAGCAAGTGCAATGACCTACCGATTAACTTGATTGGTCATAGCCTGGGCAAGCATACGGAATGCAGCCCCGAACTTAGCATATGACACCTACTCAGTTAAAGGGGCTGCTAGAGTTGGTAAGGCCTGGTGGTTTACATTTTCATTACTTCTTTTGTTAGTTCATTTAGGAGGCATTGCATATAAATCTGTAGACCATGAGTTAGAAGGATAATTTAGAGACCACACTCTATTGCATGAGAAGAATTATGAGAGAAGAGAAATTTCCTAAAATGTCTTGTAGCCTCTTTCTCATAAGTGTGGCGCACTTCACACCCATGAATAAGACTCTACTTGATGTTGCTTTCAGACACCTTAGGACACTCTAAACCAGATGCTCTGATACCAAGTGTGTCATGACCTGAGTATACACCACAAATGTGATGCGGTGCCAAGAGCCATAAGTGACCACAAGCTAACCCATGGTCTAGCATATTTCTAGAGTACTACAAACTTATAAGAAATTCTAGGTCTAAGCTATCTAAAACTCAACTATTCTTTTATGAGACAAATATAATATCTGGTAAATATTGAAGTTTTAAACAACATTGAGAATAATAAGTTAAAACTAATACACTTTGTTTGAAAGCCTTCTAAAAACTGATGAGCTACTGGGAAAAGTCCCCAGCTAACTCCAAGTCTAAAAACTACATCAGACAACAAAATGAAATGAGAAAAAGATACTCCGATCTTCGAAAGAAGAGGACTCATAATTGTAAATCTACTGAGTATTTCTGGAAGAAAACTAATTGCGATATTGAGTCTAGGTACCTAACCCTATACAATAAAATGATATAGTATAGAGAGTATATAGTCAGTACTTTGAATGTATTAAGCATGTGAGATGTGCAACTAAAAATATACGCATTCTAGCAAAATATGAAGATATAGCTGAGCTAACATGCAATGACCCTATCTGAATACATAAATACTGAAAGCAACATGAAAATCTAAAAATACTATAAGTGCTAGTAGAATAGACTTTAGGGTCATGCACATATACTGAAGTCTGAAAACTGAGATTAAATTGAAGACTATAACTGTATTGTGGGTGAGTCTGTTACCGTCATATAACCACGTGAGCTAGATGTGAGTTTGATGTGTATGACCCATTGATAGAACAGAATACACATTGCCAGGGTATAAAGGAATGGCAGTGTGATCACTAAACTAAACCCAATATACATATTTAGGCATAACCGATAGTGGCACATAGATTTGGGAACCTGGGTGTATTGAAGCCTAACTTACTCGGTGCTAAGTAATACTCCCAACTGAAGATATAATTGTGTATATGTATATATCTGTACTGTATTGATAGCTCAAAAGTAATATCCTAAGAATAGTCAAAACTACTTATCTAAAAGTATCTTGAGAGTCTAAAGGACCTGATAAACTAATAATATTGTTATTATTTTTTATAGCACTATTTGTATTGAGATTTATTATAATACTACTGTTACATGGTATACGGAGATGGCTGTAAATATTGTAAGGCATAGATGCTTAATTCTTTTAGAACTCATGTATATTTTGGCAGCTCTTGGTAAGTTAAGATAAATGCTAATTTCATAGTAAATTCTATGAAAAACATATTAAAATTGAAAGCATGTGAATCTAATATTAAAGCTAAAAAAACATAATAGATGTCTACTGATTCTGATCATGAAAGCATGAAAACATAGGAGAGATAAGGAAATTCAACAATTAGAAGAAAAACCCTAAATCATGATTTCTAGAGAAAATTACAAAGCTAATATATTTGAAAATCTTGAGACACAAGGGTTAAAGAGGACCTTTGTTAAAGTCCCACATACTTGTAGAAGAAAACCCCTAGGTTAGCGCCTAAATTCCTAAAGCTTGAAGAAGAACCGTAGTATAGCCTTGAGACAAAACTTGAACTTCTATAGTGTATTATGAGAGATTAGGACAGAATAAGGAGAGAGAGGGTTGACTAATCCCCTAAACTCCCCCCAGTACAATGTAGTTTAGCAATTAAAATAATGAGAAGTTACAAAAATACCCCTGGGTAGTTCTTTGAAAAACTAACCGTCCAGTCATAACAACCCATACAACAAGTCATTTCTTATCACCACGACTCATGGTGACCATCCATTGTAGGATGGACCAATTTCAAGCTCTTTGATCCTTTCTTCTATGAGCACATGGTACAATCTATACCATGATAGTACGGTCTGTTAAATAGGCTCGTACCACCTGAACCCATATTAGTTATTAACTGAAGTTTATCCTAAGGAGGCATACCACGACTCGTACGATCTTACCACGGGCAGTTCCATAGCTTGTGGTTACCAAAAGTCTCTGAACACCTCTATAAATCCCTTTCTACGACATTTCCATACGACCAGCACAATCTTGTTACACATCATGGGTTTGAGGACAAAAATTTACTGAATTCTCTGGACTCATACCACGATTCTTGGTACGACTTATTCCATGCTTCCCATGTGTCATACTAGGAGTCGTCCTGAGGGAAATTTTTAGCTATTGCTACTTGTTATGCCTTGAAAACTCAAAATCTAAATCCGGGACTAAATTAGAAAATCTAGAAAAGATGCAGAAATGCAACAGGATGACTCACCTAACGAGTCTTTATGAGACCTAACGATCGTTAGGTCAGTCATGAGAAGAAGGAGTAAGTATTTAAAATGAGAAGCAATGCACCCGACGAGAGACTTCACGAGTCGTGGTCAGTAAGTCACTCGTCGTCAAGCCTAGGACGAGGAATTTATAGGTTGGTCAGTGTACTTAACGGGTGGGAATAATGAGTCCTAGTCACCTGTAATGACTTGTTACGTCCCCCGTTGCCAGCCCTATTAGGTTTTTAGCTAGTGCACCTAACGAGTGTCACAATGAGTCGATGTCAGTGGTAACAACTCATTAGGTGACTCGTTACCGAACTTAACATTTAATTTTTTAGGTGTGAGATAATGTGGTCCACGCCTGGTGACCACAAGTTACCACGACTCGTTAGGTCCGTCGTTAGGGTCACTTGGCAGATTTTTCTAGCAAATTTCTAAGGGCTATTTAGTTATTTCCTACTCTCCCAAGATTAAAAATACGTCATATTAGTAATAATTTTAGACCTATTGTTGGGGGAAAATGGTTCATTACTCATTCCCACTCTCAGTTTTCAGAAAATCACCGTAAGTTCTTCGTTCAACAATCCTTCAAGCAAGCTTAGGGTTCTTCCTTCATTACAGCAGTTCAAGTCTTCTTCTTCACGGAATTCTTATCCAGGTATGTGGGAATTCAATAAGGGAATTGTCCTTCCCTTGTGTCCCCCAATATCCTCCCATAGTTTCTCTATTAGTTTAGCCTTGAGATTTTTGAATATAAAGAGATTTGCATGTTGGTTTTCATTAATTTCAATTCGGTTATTATCCATGTTTATTATTGATATGATCTTCATTAATTCATAAGTAAATTGTTGTTGTTCTTCCAAAGATCATTTACAGCCCTAAATTTTCGAGTAAAGATTATTGCGTATTAAATTCAGTCTATTTTGCAAAGTATGTTTTGGGCTGAATATCCTAGTAATTCTTATTATATATACATATATATACGTGAGCAATTATTCCATTGAGGAGAATGATTTTACCCCTGTTTGATGAGATCCCTTTAAATTCTCGAAATTTCATCATATTATGAAATTACCATGTTGTTGGAATGAGTTGTGTTCTCTATTAGCTACTTGGTAGTTAGTTGAATAAGAATGTAGAACCTCTTCAACATTATTTAAAAAGTGTCAACTGATCAGTTTGAATAGTCTTGGACCCCAGTTTTGAGCTATCAACCTAGTAGTTCAGTTTAGGTTTTCAAGTGGGAGTAGGACTTAGCACTGAGCGGGCTGGGGTTCCAGCGCACCCAAGTTCCCAGAACTATGTTGCCAGCGTATGTTACAGTATTACTTGGCCATATTGGCCTTAGACTTTTGTGATCACCCAGTTCATGCCTTTATACCATGGCAAGGTATATTGGGTCCTACTGGTGGGGTGTATACTTCGGACTCCACATCTAGCTCACGTGGTTATATGTTGGTTAGAGACTCTCCCACTTGTCAGTTTAGTTTAGTCTCAGTTTTTGACAGTTCAATATGGTCTATCAGAATCAGTATTTCAGACTTAGGGCATGTCTTTGACCGTCAGATAGGGTCATCTTTACCAATTCAGTTTACAACAATAGTTCAGTTCATCTTACCTGTTGGTCATTGTGTGTCATTTCAGTTCAGACTTTATATTCAAATATGTTTTCTCCCACTTTGTCAGTACATTCAAAGTACTGACGTATACTTTTATGTTGTATCGTTTCATTATACAACTGCAATTCCCAAGCTCAGCATCGTTAGCCGTTGCGCTTAAGATCCTCTTCCACTACAGCCAAAGTGTGAGTCATCATCATCATTCAGGGCCTTGTTTTACTTTCGTTTAGTTGAGTTATTATTTTTATTTAGACTTAGAGTTAGTTGGGGACTTGTCCTAGCAACTCATTAGTTAGAAGGATTTCAGACATAAAGTTAATTTCAGATTTCAAATGTTTTAAATTTTAATGTTTTCTTCTAGTTTATTTTCTCAAATGCTCTTATTTTGTTATTTTAAAGCTTCCTCTACACACACACACACACACACACACACACACACATATATATATATATATATAGTTTTACTTAGAATACTAGTGTATGATAAACCAAGGGTTGAGTTAAGGTCACTTGTGACTTCAAGTACCGTGTTACGTCTAGGGTGTAACCTCGGGGCATGCCAAACTTGGTATCAGAGCCCTAGGTTTAGCGTATCCTCAGAATGTATGAAAGACGCATCGAGTAGAATCCTTTCAATGGGTGTAAAGTGCACCATACTTATGAAGAGGAGGCTACGAGATGTTATTAGGAAAAATCCCTTTTGTTCGTACTCTTTATTGTGCGTTCAAATTCAATTCCAGAAATTCCCTTTTAATTCATGCTCTGTTTCATTTCAGTGAACCATGCCTCCCAGATGTGGTAATGGAAGAAGGACCGGTAATCTCAACAAACCTGTCCCACTAGCCCCTATAGATCCTCAAGATTATTCAGTGTCTACCACCGAATTTAGGGCAACCATTCAACTATTGGCCCAAACAGTCACCAACCAGGTGAACGAGCAGGTGGTGCCGATGAACACCAATGGGTCTGCAGCTGCTGCGAGAGTGCGGGACTCACTCGAATGAACCCTCCATCCTTTTAGGGATCCAAGGAGGGGAGGATCCCCATGAGTTTATGGATGAGATCAGGAGGATTACCCGCATTATGGGTGTCAGCTTTTCGGAGAGTGCTGATCTAGCTGCCTACAAGCTCAAGAGGTAGCTCAGGTCTGATATGACCAGTGGAAATAAGGGCGACCAGGCGGAGCAGGACTAGTGGAGTGGGAAGAATTCCACACTGCTTTCTTGGACAGATTTTTCCCTCGGGAGCTGAGGGAGGCAAAAATGGCAGAGTTTATGAGTTTGCGACCGGGCAATAGGACCGTAGAGGAGTATGCTCTAATGCTTACTAGGTTGTCTAAGTACGCCTCGGAGATGGTAGCGGAGCCAAGAACTCGCATGTTGAATTTTGTGAACAGGGTGTCAAATCATGTCCTGAAGGAGTGCAGGATAGCGGTGTATATTAAAGACATGGACCTCTCCAGCTCGATTGTCTATGCCTAGTAGATTGAGGTTTAAAAGCTGAAGGACATGGAGCAAAATAACAAATGGGCAAGGACTGGCCAGTCGTATTTTAGTCATCAGAGGTCTAGCGGTAGTAGCCACCCACCGCAGCAGCAGCAGCAACAGAGAGCCCCAGCACCTAGTTCAGCCAGTGCCCCAACCTTTCGGTCACGCCAAGATTGAAGGTGTGAGTCATCTGGAACTCAGTCTTAGACTCACAGTACTGGGAATAGGTATCCAACTTGCCCCAAGTGTGGTAGGAACCACTTGGGAGAATGCCTTCAGGGACAAGAGGGTTGTTTTGCGTGTGGACAGCTTGGACACCAGCTTAAGGAGTACCCAACAGCAGGGAGAGGGACACCACAATCCACCACATCATCAGATCCAGTAGGTCGACCAGCCCAGTAGGCTAACACATCAGTTATGGATGGCGGTCAATGTCAAAATCATTTTTATGCTCTATCTTCCCGTTAGGATCAGGAAAGTTCACCTTACGTAGTCACGGGTATGTTACGTCTCTTTCATCTAGACGTGTATGCCCTCCTATATCCAGGATCAACTCTTTCGTTCATGACTCCCTACATAGAAGTCCAGTTCAATATAAGTCCAGAGGTCCTCTTAGAACCATTCTCAGTCTTCACCCCAATTGGCGAGTCAGTTAGAGCCAGCCGGGTATATACTGCCCAGTCTCAGTCCTGAATAAGTTCATCCCAACTGACCTCATAGATTTAGACATAGTTGATTTTGACCTTATCCTCAGCATGGATTGGGTACACTCCTACTATGCCTCAATTGACTGCAGAACTAGAGTTGTCAAGTTTTAGTTTCCCAATGAGCCAGTGTTAGAATAGACGGGAAGTAGTTTAGCGCCTAAGGGTAGGTTTATTTCATACCTTAAGGCCCAAAAACTCATCTCCAGAGGATGTATACATCATCTGGTCCAGTTCAAGGATTCCAACTCTGAGACCCCAACCATCCAGTCATTTCTAGTTGTCAGTGAGTTCCCAGATGTTTCTCCTGAGGTCTTCTCGGAGTTTCCCCAAAACGGGAAATAGACTTCGAAATAGATCTCCTACTAGATACTCAGCCTATCTCCATCCCTCCTTATAGAATGGCTTAGGCAGAGATTACGGAGTTGAAGGAGCAGCTAAAAGACCTTCTTGGCAAGGGTTTTATCAGACCCAACATCTCTCTCTAGGGTGCTCTAGTACTATTCATGCGTAAGAAAGAAGGTACTCTTAGAAAGTGTATAGATTACCACCACCTGAACAAAGTCATAGTCAAGAACGGGTATCCCCTACCCAGAATTGACGACCTGTTTGACCAACTTTAGGGAGCCTGTTGTTTCCCAAAAATTGATCTTAGTTCAAGGTACCATCATTTAAGGGTTAGAGAGAGTGACATACCGATAACAACATTCAGAACTCGGTATGGTTACTACAAGTTTGTGGTGATGTCCTTATGGTTAACAAATGCCCCAGCAACCTTCATGGATTTGATGAATAGGGTCTTCAAGTAGTACCTGGATATGTTCATCATTGTATTTATCAATGATATCATAGTATACGGAAAAAATGAGGAAGAGAATGCTAATCAGCTAAGATTAGCATTATAGAAACTCAGGGACCGCCAGTTATTCGCCAATTCAACAAGTGCAAATTTTGTTTAAAGTCCGTGACTTTCTTAGGTCATGTGGTCTCAGGTGAGGGAATACAAGTAGACCCTCAAAGATAGCATCAGTGCAGGATTTGCCTATACCTACCTCTCCTACTAAAATTAGGAGTTTTCTAGGATTAGCGGGTTATTACTAACGGTTCATGGAAGGATTCTCCTCCATAGCATCTCCTTTGACTAAGTTAACTCAGTAGAAGGTGATATTTCAGTGGTCAGAAGAGTGTGAGAAGAGTTTCCAGGAGTTGAAGACTCGAGTCATTACTACTCCAGTTCTGACCTTGCCATAAGGATCAGATAGGTTGGTTTTTTATTGTGACGCTTCCAGAGTTGGACTCGGTTGCGATCTGATACATCGGGGAAAAGTGATAGCCTATGCCTCTAGAAAGCTCAAAGTTCACAAGAAAAATTATCCAACTCAATACTTGGAGTTGGCAGTGGTGATATTCACGCTAAAAATATGGAGACATTACCTTTATGGGGCTCACGTGGATGTGTTCACAGATCAAAAGAGCCTTAAGTATGTGTTTAGCCAGAAGGACCTAAACCTACATTAGAAATGGTGGTTCGAGCTGCTAAAGGACTATGACATGAGTGTGTTGTATCACTCGGGTAAAGACAATATGGTGGCTAACAACCTAAGCAGACAGTCTATGGGAAGTGTGGCTCACATTGAGGAAGGTAAGAGGGAGTTAGCAAAAGAAGTTCACAGACTAGCGCAGTTAGGGGCGCAGTTTGTTGATTCAGTTGAAGGTGGTTTGGTAATGCAAAGCGAGTCATATTCATCCTTGGTAGTTGATGTCAAATCCATACAGGATGAGGATCCTATCTTACTTAAGCTTAAAGGAGCAGTTTTCAGAAAAGAAATAGAAGCTTTCTCCCAAGGGGGAGATGGGGTGCTCTGTTACCAGGGCAAGTTGTGTGTACCTGATATTGGTGAGTTGACACCGCAAATACTGGCCGAGGCACATAGCTCAAAATACTCCATTCACCCTGGTGCTCCTACGGTGTAACGTGATTTACAGGATATTTACTAGTGGAACGACATAAAAAGAGATATTGCTTAATTTGTAGCTCCCAAACTGCTAGCAAGTCAAGGTAGAACACCAGAGACCCAGAGGCATGAATTAAGATATCAGTATACCCACATGGAATTGGGAAGTAGTAAATATGAACTTCATTACAGGTCTACCCCGGACTCGTCAGCAGCATGACTCTATCTGGGTAGTGTAGACTTGATGACTATGTCAGTTGACTTCCTCCCGGTCAAAACTACAGACTCAGCTGAGGACTATGCTAGACTTTACATCCAAGAGTTAGTCAAACTCCATGGGGTACCTTTATCTATCATTTTAGACAAAGGAACTCAGTTCACCTCACACTTCTGGAAATCCTTTCAAAAGGGACTAGGTACTCAGGTCAAGCTTAGTACAGCTTTTCACCCGCAGATAGATGGGCAAGCTGAGCGGACTATTCAGACTCTAGAAGATATGCTAAGGATGTGCATGATCGATTTCAAGGGTAATTGGGATGACCATTTTCCTCTTATCGAGTTCACGTACAACAATAGCTATCACTCTAGCATTCAAATTGCCATATTTGAAGCATTATAGGGTGGTTCGAGGTTGGTGAAGCTACCTTGATAGGGCCAGACTCAATTCATGAGGCAATGCAAAAAGTTCAGCTCATCCGAGAAAGGTTGAAAACAGCTCAGAGCCGTCAGAAATCTTATGCCGATGTGCGGAGAAGAGAGTTGGAGTTTGCAGTTGATGACTGGGTATACCTGAAAATTTAGCCCATGAAAGGGGTGATGAGGTTTTGCAAGAAGGGAAATCTCAGTCCGAGATATGTGGCACCTCATAGAATTTTGAGGCATATCGGCAATGTAGCCTATGAGTTAGAATTACCTTCAAAACTAGCAGCTTTACACCCAGTTCTCCAAGTGTCACTTTTGAAGAAGTGCATCGGTGATCCAACCTCAGTTGTTCCATTGGACAGCGTGGGTATAAAGTATAGTCTCTCATATAAGGAGGTACCAGTCCAGATCCTTGACTGTCAGGTTTGTAAGTTGAGGAATAAGGAAATAATTTCAATCAATGTCTTATTGAGAAATCAGCAGGTGGTGGGAGCTACGTGGGAGGCCGAAGAAGATATGATGGCCAAATACCTACACTTGTTCTCTACCGACTCTATTGTAGCCTGAAATGTTAGTTTTGCCTTAGGACCTGATCTAGTGGTTGAATTCAATTCAGGTGTATAAGTTTCATTTGTGACTATGGATGTATGTATGAAAAGTAAATTCAGTTCAGTTATGTATTTTGAAATGGAGGTAGTCATTTCGACAATTTTGGAGTTAAATGAGAAGTATTTGGAGATCTTGATTTTTATTCTCTGCTTTCTTGTATGTTTTCTAACATTCGAGGATGAATTTTTACAAGGGGGAGATATTGTAAAGCCCCGAAAACTCAAAATCTAAATTTGGGACTTAAATAAAAAAATTTGGAAAAGCTGCAGAAATGCTGCAGGACGACTCACCTAACGACTCGTTATGAGACCCAAAAACTCGTTAGGTCAGTCGTAAGAACAAGGAGTATGTATTGAAAATGAGAAGCAGTGCACTTAACGAGAGACTTCACGAGTCGTGGTCACTGACCACGACCCGTTAATTCATGCGTGGTCAGGCTTGGGTTAAGGAATTTATAAGTTGGTCAGTGTACTTGATGGGTGGGAACAACGAGTTGTGGTCACCTGTAACAACTCGTGATGTCTCCTGTTGCCAGCCCTAATTAGTTTTTAGCTAGTGCACCTAATGAGTGTCACAACAAGTCGATGTCAGTGGTAACGACTCGTTCGGTGACTCGTTACTTAATCTTCATGTGTGAGACAGTGTGGTCTACAACTAGTGACCAAGAGTCGTTGTTAGTGACCACGACTCATTAGGTCCCTCGTTAGGGTCACCTAGCAGATTTTTCCTATGAATTTCTAAGGGCTATTTAGTAATTTCCTACTCTCCCAAGCTTAAAACTATGTCATTTTAGTAACAACTTTAGAACTTTTAGTGGGGAAAAATGGTTCATTCCTCATTCCCACTCTCAGTTTCCAGAAAATCACCGTAAGTTCTCCTCTCAAGAATCCTTCAAGCAAGCTTAGGGTTCTTCCTTCATAGCAGCAGTTCAGGTCTTCTTCTTCAAGGAATCCTTAGCCAGGTACGTGGGAAGTCAACAAGGAAATTTTCCTTCCCTTGTGTCCCCCAATATCCTCCCATAATTTCCCTATCAGTTTAGCCCTAAGATTTTCGAATATGAAGAGATTTTTATGTTGGTTTTCGTTAATTTCAATTGGGTTATTATGCATATTTATTATTCATATAATCTTCATCGATTCATAAGTAAATTGTTATTTTTCTTCCCAAGATGATTTAAAGCCCAAAATTTTTGAGTAAAGATTCTTGCGTATTAAATTCCGTCTATTTTGAAAAGTATGTTTTAGGCTGAATATCCTAGTAATTCTTATTATATATATATATATATGTGAGCAATTATTCCATTGAGGAGAATGATTTTACCCTTTTTGGATAAGATCCCTTTAAATTCTTGAAATTTTGTCATATTATGAAATTCCCATGTTGTTGGAATGAGTTGTGTTCTCTATTAGCTGCTTAGTAGTGTAGTTCAATTAGAATGTAGAACCTCTTCAGGACTATTCAGAAAGTGTCAACTGATCAGTTTGACTTCAGTCTTTTCTTGAGGTTTTAGTGGTGCCTCCCAACTATTAGAATCAGACTCCGAATCTAGTTTATTGGTCCATTTTCCAGTCATGCCTAGTAGTTCAGTTTAAGTTTTCTAGTGGGAGTAGGACTTAGCACCAAGCGGGCCGTGGTTCCAGCGCACCCAAGTTCCCAGAACTACGTAGCCTGCGTAGGTTACAATATTACATGGCCTAATTGGCCCCAGACTTTTGTGATCACCCAGTTCATGCCTTTATACCATGGCAAGGTATATTGGGTCCTACCGGTGGGGTGTATACATCAGACTCCACGTCTATCTCACGTTGCTATATGTCGGTTAGAGACTCTCCCACTAGTTAGTTCAGTTCAGTCTCAGTTCTTAACAGTTCAGTTCAATTTAGATCACTTTAGTGTGGTCTATCAGACTCAGTATTTTAGACTTAGTGCATGTCTTTGACCATCAGAAAGGGTCATTTTGACCATTTCAGTTTACATCAGTAGTTCAGTTCAGCTTACCTGTTGGTCATTGCGTGTCATTTCAATTCAGACTTTATATTCAGATATGTTTTCTCCCACTTACTCAGTACATTCAAAGTACTAACAGATACTTTTATATTGTATCGTTTCATGATACAGCTGCAGGTTCCCAGACTCAGCATCGTTATTCGTTGTACTTCAGATCCTCTTCTGTTGTAGCCGAAGTGTGAGTCCTCATCATTCGAGGGACTTGTTTTACTTTCTTTCAATTGAATTACAATTTTTAGTCAGACTTACGGTTAGCTGGGGGCTTGTCCCAGCAACTCATCAGTTTTAGATAGCTTTCAGACATAGAGTTAATTTCAGATTTCAAATGTTTTAAATTTTAATGTTTTTTTCTAGTTTATTTTCTCAAATGCTCTTATGTTGTTATTTCAAAGCTTCCTATACATACATATATATATATATATATATGTATGTATGTATATATATATATATATATGTATGTATGTATGTATGTATGTATATATGTATGTATGTATGTATGTATACTTTACTCAGAATACTAGTGTATGATAGACCAGGGGTTGACTTGGGGTCACTTATGACTTCAAGTACCGTGTTACGTCTAGGGTGTTGTCTCGGGGCGTGACACTACTGGTTCATATTTCATATCTGAGTCTAATCTTAAGGGCTTTTTGAGTGTTATAGATATGAAGGAGTTCGTTATTGAAAATAAATTATATCTTATAGTTATTCTAGAATACAAATAAACAGGAATTCTAGTAAGGTGATAAAGAAGATTGCACCAGGATGGTTGGGGTGTGAAAATTATGTGCAAGTAGATTACACTTGGATACTTTAATGTTGTCCTTATGAAGACTATAGAATTAATGACGATGAGGTGAATTTCTAGGAAATCAAAAACTTTGTTGAATGTATAAATGAGCTAAGTTATATCTTATAGCTATTCTAGAATACAAATAAATAGGAATTCTAGTAAGGTGATAAAGAAAATTGCACCAGTATGGTTGGGGTGTGACAATTATGTACAAGTAGATTACAATTGGATACTTCAATATTGTCCTTATGAAGAGCATAGAATTAATGACGATGAGGTGAATGACTAGAAAATTAAAAACTTTGTTGAATGTATAAATGATGCTCACTTAGCTTGGATGAAAGTAGAACCTATGGTAGTGATTATACATCCAATAATTACCATGTGTATAGTAGAATTGACAAAACTTCAGATAATGGTAAATGAATTATGAATCTACCACAAGTCAAGATTATACTACTTAATTCTCATTTTCATACCATTCACCATTAAGCTTCAAAGATGGTAACCGACCTATTCTTGGGTGGAAACCTTTTAAAATTTTGAACCACTTAGCTACTGACCCTCAGTTTATACATGTAGTGAGCAGAATATGGAATGTACAACTAGAGGTCACCAAACTAGAGATTGTTTGTAAGAAACTGAACTTGCCAAAAATGTAGCTTAAACACCTAATACCATCCATTTTCTGGGGTAGAAACTAAAATCAAGGAAATCGGATTATAACTACGTGAGCTGCAAAAATAGATCAGGACATTAGGTTGCAATTCTGTGATTTAAATTCTGAGAAGCAATTAAGGACTCAGTTTGAGGACTAAGTTACTATTGAAGAAAGTATAATCAAATGGAAATTTAAAGTATAGTGGTCGGAATTAGCTTTTTTATCAGCGTATGAACATTATATTCTTTAATTATGGATTTATGTCACTTGTTCTTTTGATTTTGACTCATTAGAAATTTCTAATGGGCACATGTATATTACAAAAGCTCCAACAACTGTGCAACCTTCCTTGCTAACTACGGTAGCAGTTCTGATGCAAATGTTACATTTAATAGAAAGTCATATTTTTCCCTGCTTAGTCTGTTAACATTTCTCCGGACTGTAAGAATGACATATTCAACATAGCGAAGGTACTGCAGTTACATATATACATTAATTTTTCCTACTCAAGTGGCACATTTCATCTCTTTGGAGGATCGCCTCTATGATTTTTGGGTGCTATTAGGGAATTATACTAGCAATGATAAATTTTTTTAGTTAAACTTTATACATTATATGTTCCACTAGAATTGCATAGAATATCCTGATCACCTTGCTTATAACATGTTAAAGGATTTCAAGTGATTCAAACATCCATTAATGGAAGTTAATAAGTTGGAATACTTGGTGATGGTGGACACCTACTAACTATATTCTGAAACTCTAAGGCCCTCTGAGTTTTTTCTGTGAGAACTAAACTTATTAGTCCTATAACAGTTTCGCGACTGGAACATTGCTGTCCTTGAACCCTCACAGCAGTTTTGGGATTGGAAGGCCATTGATAAATTTATATAAACTAACAATTTGATTCTCATTTGGGTTAACATTTCCATCTTTCTTAAAAAAGAATCTCAATACATATTATTCCAACAAAAATATATCCATTCTTGAAACTTGGTTTTTTAGATTAATTTTCCCCTAGCTATAGTGTAGCATATCTAGATTTCCCTTTTTATATGCCCATAACTGATATGGGATGAATGAGCTGCTGGATTTAGAAAATATTGGCTAAGTGATGAATGAGCTGTTGGATTTATAAAATATTGACTATGTGTGTTAGAGAAGACATGAGTAGCCATTTTAGTTGTACATAACTTCTCTGAGTATGATAGATAGTTGATTAAAAAAAAGGGCAGTCAACACTACAAGTATTGGGTGCATTGTAGGTTGTGTTGCTAGTTGATTCTGTCGATTGATATGTGTGTTCCTCTTGGATTTTCATTGCATGGTTCTTTCCCGAGAATCTTACTTTCTATTGAATCTGAAAAATAGTATAGTTAAATGTTGTAGTGTGTGGGCCTAATGATAAATTGTTAGGTGATGCTTTTAAGGGCATCAACCTACTAGTTGAGTTGTCTTCGGTTGAATAAAATATCTTTGACTTAGGTGGTGGTGGCAATTCAGTTCCTAACATGCTTGTACTGATATTAGAAACCAGTGCCCCCCTCACAAAATTTTGCATAGCAGTTCAATATTGACATGTGTACCTAGGCTTTTGACATTTAATTGTGATAAATTTTAAGAGTGTGCCCCTATTTAAGAGTAACGTGATTAATCATTTTGATATCCATGTGCCATTGTGTGATAAGAAATTTCATTTGTTCACTTGAATTGGTCACACTGTAGAACCTGTCTTAACACTTTTTGTCCAAACTTAGGATTGACTATGGGTTGTAGAGATGAACTTAGGCCTTCTTTTTTCTTCACAAGCCACTTTTACCTAAATGGACCTACGAAAGGATGCATGTATCCCTAGTCTCCCCTTTGGATCCTTTCACCTTTTTTCTTGATCAACTAAAATAAATGCCCCAATTATCATGTTGACCCTCTTTTGAACTCATCCTCCTTGACATTATGAAATGTGTTGAAAATGAGAAAAAAGTGTAACTTAGGGTGATAAGGAGGAAAATAATGAAATAGGGAAAAGATGAATTTTTGATCATATCCCAAGTTGTATTGAGAAAGTGCTTAAAAACTGAAAACAAAAGAGAAATGGAGAAAATGAAAATTGACCTCACAACAATACCTTGAGGTGTGAAATGTTGTTATGAAAAGAAGGGATCCTAAAAGTGAAAAAAGTAGTGAAAAAGTGATGAAGTATTCAAGGATGGTAAATGATTCACTAAAAACCATATATGTATCCTACTAGCCCTTTTATCATCATTACTAGCTTAGAGAAGTCCTTGGATGATCTCATCCCCAATATCCAAAAGAAAAGGCATTTGAGTAAACAGGAAAACATATGGTAGTTGTAACCTATTTTGTGAACTTCTTTGTGAGAGTTCAGTGCTTTTATCTTCTCTCTTGATCTTTTGTGTCCTTGAAATGTGTGTGACCATTGCATCATAAAATGGACACTTTCCTTGGTTTGGTTGTGAGGCAATATGGATGTAAATAGATAGCTAGGTGTATTTATGTTTATGTAATGTCATTAAGGGAGACCATGCTTCGTCCAAATAGTTCCGAGAAAACTTGCTTTATTGGATGGAGGGGTAGCTAGATTGAAATGTTTGTGTTTTTAGCTGATTGTCAAAACCACCATAGTCATTGCATTTTGTGATGCTGGGATATTAGTATTAGGTTTTAGGGTAGTTTTCTCATTTTAGATTCTTGAGTATAAGCAAATGCTTTTTGGGTATGTTGATGTGTTTGAAATTTGCAACACATCTTTGCTTCAGTTCCTACAGTTTTACATGTCTCTAGGCACTAATTTAAGTAAAAATTGACCTCATTGTGGTATGTTTCAAGAACTCAAGTTAAATAAGAAAAGAGGAATTAAAGTTGCAAATCTACCCAAAAGACAAAGCAAAGGACAGAATCCAAGAGTCCAAAAGTCCTAAATGATCCAGAAACCACTTTCAAGTTGCAAGAAACTGACAAGGTGGAGGACAGACCATCTTTTCAAAAGATGGCTCATTAATTAAAAGACGGATCTCTTAGACAAAAATGCTAGATTCAAAGGATAACATGAAGGACAGACCGTCTTTCTAGAAGATGGTCCTCCAATCAAAGGACGATACGCCCTTCAAAGGGATGGTCTGTCCCTACACATATGGGAACCTCCAATTTTAAATTATTTAAGAATTTTTGAAGCTTAGTATAAATATGAAGTCCCCGAAAATGGAACCACTTTAATTTTGTAATATTTCTCAAATCCACTCCAAACATTTCTAGTGTAAATGGTCAATGGAAATATAAAACCCGACTAAGAGTTGGGGTCAAATCTATAGGGATTTTTGTAGACCCAAACTATCTAGCACTTGTCAACTTAAATTTTAGATTTTAGACACTATTCAGATGAGGGTTAAGAGAAATCAAGCTATAACTAAAGAATGTAAATTGCTTTAGATTGTAAATAATTAATAAGAAGTATTGGACAAGTGACCTCAATTTTGGATCGATCCCTCTAAATCACCTAATATCCGCAAATTGAATGGGCTATGGATGAACATGCTCACAATCACTTAGGAAACAAGTGAGTTGATGTCGCCCAAGCGCATGAAAGCTCACATGGTCGTCAAGTAATATAGAATGGTGAAGTCCCGATTATCAATCCCGCAGAGACCTGTCAGATCAATCATTTAAGGTTACTTTTTTATTTCACTATTCTAACAAAATAGATATGAGTGGGGATTGGTTTGGAGAATTGAACTACTAAACTTGAAATGTAAAGTTAACTGAAGAATGTTGCAAACTTGTTTACACTTCAAATTATGATGAAGATCTAGGGAATTGGCACTTTCGTTTCAGGTTGAGTTTTTAAGACATGATTACGCTAGATTAATTCTTCCTAAGATTGCTAGTTGGAAGATACTATCCCATTTCTTGCCACTCTCCTAAGCATCGAAGAACTATCTCATGAACCCTAATGCCTATATCCCTATGGCCTCATAAGATACATGAAACGACGGTTATACAAACTTGTATTTCAACTAAACAGGGTTGAAGGGTATATCCCTATCCTCAAGAAAAATTCAAACCTGCAACCAATGGGCCAAACGATCTTCAAATTCCTGTTTACCTTTACTTTTAATCCTTTCGACTCCCTTTCCCAAGTTTAACAAAAATCCAATAGATTTACTCACAAGGTGATTAGTTAGTGAATAAGCAATTAAAATAAGTAAATATAAACAACCTAAATGAAGAATCAAAAATAGCCTTAATGAGTCTTTCAAATGTCAACCATAAACTATAGTAAAAACCTTAGAAGGGGTGTTTAGCCACTTATAAGCAAGTGCAAAAACAATGACATAATCATCATTCAAAGTAAACCAATAAAGAAAAGAAGAAACCTAAGTAGAACTTGTCTCTCCTCCATAAGCTTCACTTACAACCATCTGTAATCAAACAAAATGATGAATGATATAATGAATCATCTACTAAAAATGCCCTAGATATTATATTTATAGGTGAACATTTCAATGATGCTTTTGCCCTCAATTAGTTTGCTTTAAATTTAGATAAAATTCATCAAGGAGGGTCTGGCGCGCCGCCTCAAGCATAGCCCCAAGTAGTTAGTCAAATTTCCTCTGGAGAATGGCTCGGGGAGCCCCACTTCCGCCATAGCACTAAGGAGTTAGCCAAATTTCAGCACTTCTAAACACCTCTGGTGCCCCACTCCATCCATAGCACCAAAGTGTTTGTCCAATTTCCATCCTTGAAGACCCTTGTGGCGCCCCACTTCATCCATAGGCCCAGAATGTTAGGAAAATTTGGGACCTGGCACCCCACACCATCCATAGTACCAACTGTGTTGAATTTTTCTTCAATACACAAGTGTTCGGTTCACTAAGCCAACCATAGACCCAGGCCGACCGTCACAAACTCTTCTTCTTCACACCTCTAGTCATTTTTGGGTCATTTTCCCTTGGTTTCCAACTCAAAACATCTAGAAATATTCATTAGCTTACAAGACACATGCAAACATGAATTCATACATTTATAAGGATAATGAACTTAAAAAAAGGAAAATTATGTGTAAACACATGTACGAATATGCCCAAGATCACGACCCCACACTTAAAACATTGTTCGTTGTTGAACAATCCTTAACTCCATGCACAAACTCATATTTTCTCACCACCTGTCACCTCTATCAATTCATACTCAAACAACTACCAGATAGTATACGATTAAGTAGTTCATCGACTTATAGAAATTCACATCAAGAACCTGCAGAGTTATTCACATTCAAGATTAAAATATTTATATAATTGACTCACTTTTCAAAACAGGGCCAACATGATCAAATACAAAACATGCAACACATAGTATACTCACTTAGAATATTCTTCCCTCACTTTTAGTGATGTTCCTCTACCAATTTATCAATGCAAAGCATGAAACATAATAAGTAAGGCATGCTCACACTCAGAAAAGAGGTATCATACATATGCATCATACTATTAGCTTTCCCTTTATGTACACTTAGACTACTTAGTCTTTTCAAGAGATTAAGATCATAAGGACTTTTTTTGGTTGTAATGCCGGCTAAGGGCCTGGTAGGAATGATTTTTATCTTATAGTGACTACCAATTCTAAGAACTTTTAAGACATTTTTATCTTTCAAGTCCACCACTTTTTTTTCCTTGTTGTTCACCCCTCACTTTACTCACCCTTTTTCCTTTTCTTTTCATTCCTCTTTTTTCACTACTTGACTGCTAGTCATTGCTTATAGAGTTACTAAAATTTTCACTCTTAAAACCCTTTCTTTCATTTTCCTAGAAGCATAACACATTTTATGGGCACCCTTTCTTCCTATTTTCTCTTCTTAATTTCCATCTATATTTCTTTCTTTTCCTTCCCTTGTCATTTTTGCCTTGGTGGACCTTCACTTTTAAGTGTCAAAAGGCCTAAGACTACTTTTGATCAACAATTCTGGAATTCTCACAACAAAAGGGAATAGGCTACTTTAGTGGCAGAGAAAAGAATAAGGCTTAAGGCTCAAGGGGGTTAACTAGGGAAAATGTTTAGAAAGCTAAAACAAGCATGGGATAACATTACTTTTTCAAAGAAATGCCTTAATCATCTCTTAACGCTCTAACTATCCATCAAACATATACTAAGGCAAGTTCTAGATGCACAATATGTAAAAATAAAATAATTAATCTCACCTCACATGGCATTAAGACTCTAGTTAGTTTCGTGTAGCTACACATTCATATAATCATGTTGGATGACATTTTTCATTATTAAGTCCTACACGTATATTGAGTCTAATTAAAGAACTATATGTGTCTCTCATGGAATTATCACTTAAGATGACCACTTCATTTCCTCTAGCATAGCGTCTGTGTGAAATATCAAAGAGCACATAAGTGATTGTGTCTGAATCAATCCTAAAAAAACAAAAAACATGACTAATTTACCTTAAGACGGTTTTCATTCTTCTATTATAGGGAAGGGTCACTACTCTATGACAAAAACGACTACTACAAAATGTAAGAAAATCACCCAATTCAAAGTCTCCATTCAGAAAAGAACTGAGGCCATAAGAAAAACTGAAAAGTGGGTGAGACATGCCATTTTAAAAAATTTTCAAACAAAAACTTGATAACATATTCACCCTTAACCTCAAAATCAGCGAGACGTACCCTCTTTCCACACTTAAAGTCATGCTCTTTTCTTAGAGCATCTAAAATAAAAGATCAGATAAGAGTGAGAAATTTCTCCCTGAGGCCCTCTAGGGCCTAGCTAGCTGCAGGTTTCTTAGATTCATGAGTCGCATGACCCTACACTTAAGTTCAGACCATGATTCTTAGCTATGATTTCGGGTACTCAAACCTCTTCTTCTCTATAAAAGAAAATCAACAATGACACTATATATATAAAAACAGACAATTACAATTTTTAAAAAATTGGTTGCCTCTCAACAAGCGCTTAAGTTATAGTCGTGGAACGATATTCACGGTTTGCCTCCCATAGAGTGCCTAATTTAACATCGTGGTATGATGAAAGTCACTCTCACTCCTTCAGCCGAGTGAGATGACTAGGATCCTGAAAACTAATTAAACTTTTA
Source organism: Datura wrightii (assembly GCA_035772735.1). Lineage (NCBI taxonomy): Eukaryota > Viridiplantae > Streptophyta > Magnoliopsida > Solanales > Solanaceae > Datura > Datura wrightii. Next base: position 116,387,031 of record JASDFA010000007.1, on the reverse strand, counting down.
TGCAGCACATGCTACTCGACTGCCCGCTTACATCCTCTGAACTCTACCGCTGGCTTCACTGTGTAACTCTCATAAAAAGGTGGCACCTTGATGCTCTATACACATCGAAGACTACCTCCTGACCTTCCATAATCATCAACATCTTACCCAACTTTAACTTTATGACCGCATCTGCAGTGGCTAAGAATCCTCTCCCCAGAATAAGGGGAACTACTACATCTGCTTTGTAATCCATGATTATGAAGTCCACTAGTAAGATAAAAAGTCCAATCTTAATCAAGACGTCCTTTATGATTCCATCAGAATAAGCAAGAGATCTATCTGCAAGCTGCAAGGTCACTGTGGTCGGACGTGGTTTACCTAAAACCAAGGTTCTGAACAAGAATGCAGGCATCAGATTAATTCTTGCACCCAAGTTGGATAGTGTGGAACCATCTTCGTTATTTTCAATAACCACCGGAAATGTGAAGCTCCCAGGGTCTTTCAACTTCTTTGAAACTTGGTTCTGCACCCGAGAACTGCACTCTTTTGTAAGAGCCACAGTTTCAAACTCTGTCAACCTCCTATTATTTGCCACAATATTCTTGAGATACTTGGCATATTTTAGAACTTTCTTCAAATGCTTCACCAATGGAAAGTTAACATGTACCTACTTCAATACATCAAGAAATTTCTAGTAGGCTGAGTCCTCCTTCTGCTTCTTAATCCTTTAAGAAAATTGATAAGGTGGTCTGGTTTCTACAAACTTTGTCTTTGAGTTGCTTGACTCACCAACCTCTTGTATGGACATCACAACCTGCTCCTCATTAACTTTCTTATATCTGGGTATCACCTCACCCAGCTTTTTACCACTGAAAAAAGAAATTGCGTTCACATTTTCCTTAGTGTTCTTCTCGATGTTACTCAAAAATGCCCCATGTGGTCCGTTAGTCTTCTGAAGGGACAACCGCTCCATCTATCTTTCCAGCTAATGGATGGACTTCTGCATCTCATTAACCACTCGAGTCTGTTGTACTATCCATTGCTTCATTATATCCTTTAGTGAACTACTCAACTACTGGCCTTGAGGTCTTAGGTAGGTGTTCTAGGGACTTTAGTAATTGTGGTTCCATCCCCATGAGGGATATACTGCGTTCCTGTACACCTTGTTATAGTTGTTACCTACAAAAACCTCCACCACAACCTTGTTGTCCTACAAAAAATACAGATTTTGGGTTTAGTGGATGACATGAATAAGCATATCCTTCTCCACACACCTTACATGATATGGTGGAGTATGGACCTGATGGACCTGCTGAACCTGACGTCCTACCGGTGTAGTTACAAGCTTGCTAATAACATTTACCAACTGACTTATATCTGCTCGGATTACCACCACACCATTTACTTCGAGCAATCCAGGCACCTTGGATACTGTGAATCCTCTACCTAAGTCCTGATAGTCTTGACGCCCCATTGGCATGAGGTTTAAAAGAGGTTACATTTCATCATAGCTCTTGGAAAATGTTTGTCCCTATGAAGTAGCATCATGCAAGTTTTGGGACTTTGGCTTCAACCCTTCAATAAAGTTTTGCCGAATAATCTCCTTCAGCTGTATGCGGTGCGGCAATCTCTCAAGTAACCCTTGTATCATTCACAAGCTTGAGAAAATGTGTAATACCCTAGAAGCCCAAAGATCAGACCTAGGAGTTAACATGGAGAAAAATTAAAATTTGGCATCAGGTATCAGAACGGGTCATGAGGTGACCCGTGGGAGCAACCGACGAGTGGTGATGTGACTCGTGGTGAAGCTCAGGAGATGAGCCGGAATTTTATATCCCGGGAGCCCAAGGATTAGACAGGGGAGTTCAAATGGGGAAAATTGGAATTTTTGCACCAGGTCACGGAATGGGTCATTCTATGACCTGTGAGGATGGACCACGAGTCATAGGGTGACTTGTGGTGATGGACTTGGGCCAAGTTTGGAAGATGGGAATTATGTCACCACGGGCTTGACCATGAGTCGTGCTCAGTCCTAACGACTCGTGGAGTCATGGTCAAGTAAATGAGCTAAGGAAACTGGGTTGGTAGTGTACTTAACGGAAGCTGACTACGACTCATTGATGGAAGTAATGAGTCGTGATGAGGGTCGTGGGAAGAGGTAAGTGAGACACGAAGAAGTTGGGCAGTGAACTCAATGAGTGGTGACCACGAGTCATGGTCACCCCTAACGAGTTGTGAAGTGACGCGTTAAGATCCTAGGAGACAAGTTAAGGTAGTGTACATGACGAGCGAAGTAACGAGTCGTGACCTATGAGGAAGAGTCGCCAGGGCATCCCTTAGGACCACCTGGCAATATTTTCTTGCAAAATTAGTAAGGGTCTTTTCATCATTCCTAAGTTCCTAAAGTCTAAACTACGTTGTTTTATGTATTATTTTGAGCCTTTTAAGATGGGTTAAGTTCCTATTGCATAGATGATTCCCATGCATGCATAATAAGAGAATTTTAGAGAGATCAAGATTAGATTCAAGCTTTTCCCTATCAATCCTCCATTGGGCATTCAAGAACTTGGAAATCTGATCTCACCTAGGTATGTAGGGTTACGAATGGGTGTTTTCATTCACACCCATTCCTATTATCTATTCATTTAAGAAAGTCTATCAAAAATCTCATGGGGTTTTGAAATCAATTTTGTGAAAAAACTAATGAATTGCTAATGGGTTTTTATGATTTATGATATATATCAAATTTTATGGATTTAAATCAAATTTTACAATTTGTTTTGATTATAAATTCATTATTTCTATTTCTACCAAATCAAGCATAATAATGCATGATGTATGATGAATCGATTTATGATCTACTCTTTAATTATTGATATTTACAAAGCCAACAAGATTTATGATTTGAAATATGAATTTATTCAATTACCCATGATGATTTGATGATTTTCAAGCTATATGCATAATCTACAAGTATGTATGGATCCTATGATTTATGAATTATGTTTTGGCCGACTCATGCGCCATGAACTCAAGCATGTTATACTATGAGCACTACATATGTTTTGGGAGTAGTATCGAACATCGAGTAGGTTCGGAGCCTAGGCTCTACCCCGAATCTCATAAACTACGTGTCACCATAGGTTGTTGGGACCTCCCTTGTGATTGTCCCTGGCCAAAATTTCCCTTCTCATGTGTGATCACGCAATTCATGGTTCTACCCTTGGCAAGGTACGAACACCCTCCCGATTGAGGTCATAAGTTGGGCTTCATGTGTGCTCATATGGGGTATGTCGGTTAAGAGAACCTCCCACTGTTCCTCATGATTTATGCATGTTTATGATTACATATATTGGCTCAAGTCATGTGAAATAAAGCTTTTCTCTTATGATTATGATTACGAATGTACTAAGAATGTTTTGAAAACCTTGATCCTTATGTTATATGATGATATTTATGTTATAAGCATGTTGTCATACTCTTCTGATCATTTATGAGTTTTTACATATTTTAAATGTCCATTTCACTTAGCTTGCATACTCAATGCATTCCATGTACTCACCACATACTTTCTATGTTGTATCGTCTTATGATACAGGTTCCGGCTCTAAGGCTCATCCTCATATCTAGATCACTTAAGAGTGTACTTTCAGCTTACTGGTGAGTCCTCATGTTCTAAGGGTCATTTGATAGACATTCATGCTATTTTATGTTTCAGTACTTGTCCAGGTTAGTTGGGGGTGTTGGCCTATCAACCCATCGTATGTAGTAGAGTCTTTCAGATTGTGTGTAGTACTCAGCTTATGTATGTCTATGCGATTCCGTTCGTTATGATATGTCATAATTAAACTTATGTTTTCTCTATGCCTTGTGATGAGTCTTCCTTATTATGGATGAATTTAGATGTATGCTTATACCATGGGTCCACTTGGGGCCTCTCAGCGTTCCTTGTCACGTGTTTTTGATCCGAGTCTACATTCGGGATGTGACAAACTTGGTATTAGAGCCATAGGTTTGAAGTGTCCTTGGTTGTCCGAAAGCCACGTTAAGTAGTGTCTTCTTCATGGGTGTGAAGCACCCCACCCCTATGATGAAGAGGCTACGAGAAGTTTAGGAAATCTTCCCTTCTTTATGATTCATGGCATGCAATGAAAAGTCTTTCTATCCTTCTAACTCGTTCTATCCGTGATTGCAGAATCATGTCTCCTAGAAGAACGAACGACAGAAGGAATGGAAATGGTGAGGTTCACGGAGATGGCAATGATCATGGGAATCAGAAGGCCCCACCTTTTCAAGAGCCTCAGGAACCAGCTCCAGTTGCCCACGCTGAGTTTTGGGCGGCTATCTAGATGTTGGTGCAGGCCTTGACCACTCAAGTCCACCAATAGGCTGTTGCACATATCCCATAGAATGGCACTGAGGCAGTGGCTCGGATTAGAGACTCCTTGAGTATGAACCCTCCGGAGTTCCCTAGGTCTAAGGTGGATGAGGACCCGCACAATTTCATCGAGGAGATTCTAAAGATCACCCAAGTTATGGGGGTGACCAATGGATATTGTGTTGATTTGGCATCCTATCAGCTAAAGGGGGAGGCCCATATATGGTTCAACTAGTGGAGAGATGCTAGGGAAGTGGGTGCTGGCCCTATTGATTGGGAAGAGCTCCATACAACATTTTTGGATCGATTCTGCCCTCAGGAGACGAGAGAGCAAAAGGCAACCGAGTTAGTTAAATTGAAGTAGGGTGACATTTCGGTTCATGAGTATGCATTGGAGTTCACCCAATTATTTAAATATGCACCAGAGTTTGTGGCAGACCAGAGGACTTGAGTGAATCGGTGCATGGGGTGACGGACTACATGGATAAGGATTGTAGGATTTCTATGTTGCATCGGGATATAGATTTTCTCGTTTTGTGTTGCATGCCTAGTAGATGGAGTCGGTGTATCGGAGGAAGAGAGAGGCCAAGAGGGCTAGGAAAGACAGTTACGAGACTTCTCAGGTCAGATCGGGAGGTGGACAATGTCAACAGTCTCAGCATAGGTCTATTGCTCCAGCACCATCATCGTCGAGTACGCCATCTAGATTCCAAGGGGATCAGAGGAGCTGAGAATCAGATTCGAGAGGCCAGGGTAGCATGCAAATAGAGCACACTTTCCCAGCTTATGTGAAGTGTAGAAAGAATTATCCCGGAAGGTGCCTAGTCAGCTCGGATGCTTGTTTCGAGGGTGGTAAACCCGGACATAGACTCAGGGATTTCCCTTCATCCAGATCAGGGGTCGGTGGAGACCATATGTCAGCAATCAGTTCTACCACTCCAGCAGCACGTTCCCCTCAGCAGGGTGCAACAAATTTTATGCTTTAGCACCCCATCAGGAGTAGGAGGTCTCCCCAAATGTGGTAACTAGTATGTTGCATGTTTTTAATTTTGATGTTTATGATTTGCTAGATCTGAGAGATACCTTATCTTTTGTGACCCCTTACATTGGTAGTAGCTTTGGAGTTTGTCTCGAGACTCTGTTAGAAGCATTTTCGGTTTCTACTCCTGTCTGTGATTCGGTTGTAGCTAGGCGGGTGTATAGAGGATTCTCGGTCACTATATTGCATAAAGTCACCCCCGAAGACCTTGTAGAGTTAGAAATGACTGATTTTGATATTATTCTTGGCATAGATTGGTTGTATTTGTGTTATGCTTCTATAAATTATAGAACTTGTGCGGTGGAATTTTGCTTTTCGGGTGAATCAATTATGGAGTGGAAGGGTAGTTCGGTTGTACTAGCAGACCGATTTATTTCATATCTCAAGGCCTGAAAGATGATTTCAAAGGGTTACATGTACCATCTAGTCAGGGTTAATGTCACGACCGAACGTACACTCAGATCATAAACACGGGACAAGGAGCCCCGAGAGACTCCAACTCGACCCATGGCATGAGCATACATCTAATTAAATCATATAAGCGGAAGACTCAACATAAGGAAATTAAATCATGACATATTAATGGAGAAAAACATTATATGATCCATACATAACGGCTGAATACAACTCATAGTCTAAAAAGCCTCTGATTATGAAAGACGGGTTGATGGGACAATACCCCAACTAAACCTACAATGCTGAAACGGAAAGAGAACAATAGAGTCTGAACATATGGCCCTCGGAACATGAGGACTCACAAAATAAGCTGATAGTGAACTCTGAAGAGCTACTGAGGAGGATGAGCTTGAGAGTCGGATCCTATATCATGAGACGATACAGCATAGAAAGTATGCGGGTCAGTACCTGGAGTGGACCGAGTATGCAAGGCAAGTTAAACGAAAATTTGAAAACATAAAGTTCATAGGAGTAGGATGACATGACCATAAATGCTTAAATCACAAATATACCGTATGGCTCAAGGTTTTCAAAACATTCATAACTTGCTGTAATTATACACATTAAAGAAAACATTTCATAAACATGACTTGAGCCCAAAGAACATAATAATGAAATGCATAATTGATGAGGAATAGTTGAAGATTCTTATAACCGACATACCCCATATGAGCACACATGGAGCCCGACATATACACCTGGTCGGGAGGCCGTTCATTCCTTGTCAAGGGTAGAACCATGAATGTCATGATATCACTCATGAAGGACCCTTAGGGAATAGGGGACAGTCGCAAATGAGGTCCAAAACATAACCTACGGTGGCACGTAGTTCTGAGATTCGAGATGTAATCTGTGTCCCAAACCTACTAGGCATTAAATACTACTCCCAAAACACGCAATTGCTCATAAGGTAACATACATGACATACATGGGCCAGTTAAATCATGAAAATCATAGACATGCTTGAGATATGTGAACTTGCTATGAAATAAGGCCCGTGAGTCGGCCAAAGTCATAAATCGTGAATCATACCTGACATGTAGGAATTTGCCAATATTTCAACATACTTGAACTCCTTGAAATTAAGGAAAACATGATCATAAAGATATGGGTGATTGAAAACATGATTCTAGATCGAAAGTTCTCTTCGGATTTGATAAACCATCATAATCGAACTCCCATGGATTTCTCATAATTGGGCACCTTAAGTTTAAAACAATGATACACAAGATAAGAATTTAAAACTATGAAAAATTAGCCCATTAATCAAAACCCATCAATTTTTACATGTTAAAACATAATCATATCGATTTCATGAAGATTCATGCATTAGGTTAAAACCCCATAAGAGTTAATTGATAAAATTCATAGATTAGGGAGAAATTGGGCATGGGTGTGGATTAAACCACCCATTGATGGCCGTACATACCTGAGAGAAGCTGACTCTACAATCCCCTAGATTGCCTAAGAGAACATTGATGAAGAACGCCTTGAAATCACCTAGATCACCCTTCTATCACCTCCCCAAACCTTTGCATGCATGAATGAGGACTTAGGCTAGTCTATCCCCTCTTAAAACACCCTTTTTGATGTCAAAAAGATGTAGTATAGGCCTCTAGGACTTAGGAATTATGGAAAAACCCTTACTAAAATTGCAGAATTTAGCTGACTGCTAGTCCCCACGAGGGACTAGATGACCGTGACTAGGGCTAACGACTCGTGGCCTTGAGTCGTGAGGTACACTACCAAAATTTCAACCTGGGACCCCACGAAGGACACCAAAAATTGTGGTGAGTGACCACGACTCACGCTCACCATCCGTGGCCTACACTGCCAAAACTATCCTTGCCCAGCATCTAGTCTTGGCCACTGGTGACCTCACGAGTCATGTCACCTGGCCACCACTTGTGGTCATGCCCGTTTTGACCCCCAGACCAATCCACCTCCCTGCTTGACCACGAGTCACTTCACGACTCGTGGTCACTCCTCATGAGCCACTTCACAGATTGTTCTGTGATCTGGGGCGAAATTTCAACTTTTCAGCGTTTCGACTCTCGGGTTTGATCCTTGAGTTCCTGGGGTATAACAATATCTCCCCCTTAGAAAGATTCATCCTCAAATGTTAGAAACACACAAAACACTCAGAAATGCGCACTCATCATATGTAAATACTGATCATTTAAATCAAAAACTGACTGAATGACTACCTCCGAAAAGATCTACATAGCTGAACCAAATTCAGACATCACATACATCTATCATAACATAAATCAAATTTGTGCACATGAACTGAAAATGGAAATTGATTAGAGAATTAGGAAAAAAACTGATACCTCAAACTGAAACTGAGTCGGTAGGGAACAGGTTAGGGTATTTAGCCATCATATCCCCTTCGGCTTCCCACATGGCTCCCTCAACATGCTAATTTCTCCAAAACACCTTTACTGAAGCTACTTATTTGTTCCTTAGCCTCTGAACCTGACGATCCAAGATTGTAACTGGAATTTCCTAATAACCGAAGCTATCTCTCACACCAACACTTTCCACGAGAACAACCAAAGTTGGATCACCCAAACACTTTTTCAAGAGCGATGAAAGACGGGATGAACTGAAGACAACTCTGATAGCAAGTCCAACTCATATGCTATCTTACGAACTTTTCTCATAACCTGGTAGGAACCAACATACCAGGGGCTGAGTTTTCTTTTCTTTCCGAATGGCATGACTCCCTTCATTGGAGACACCTTTAGAAATACCCAATAGTCCACCACGAACTCCAACTCTCTCCTCCTCACATCAGCATATAAGTTTTGATGATTCTGAGCGGTTTTCAGCTCGTCCCTTATCAACTAAACCTTCCCCATAGTCTCGTTAACTGATTCTGGCCCTATCATGGCTCCCTCATCAACCTCAAAACATCTGATGGGTGATCTACATCTCCGCTCATAGATAGCCTCGAACGGTTCCATTTTAATATTGGAGTTATAGTTGTTATTGCAAGCAAACCCAACCAGGGGCAAGAGATCATCCCAACTACCTTTGAAGTCCATCACACATGCTCTCAACATGTCCTCGAGAGTTTGAATTGTCCACTCCGTCTGACCATCCATTTGCGGATGAAATGATGTGCTGAGTTTAAGCTGAGTCCCAAGCCCCTTTTGAAAAGACCACAAAAACTGAGTACCTCGGTCTGAGATGATAGACAAGGGAAGTCCATGTAATCTCACCAACTCCTACATATACAGTTTTGCATAACCACCCGTTGAATCTATGGTTTTGACCGGTAGAAAGTTTGTAGCTTGGTTAACCTGTCTACCACCACCCAAATAGAATCATAGTGTCGGCGAGTACGAGGTAGGCCTGTAATGAAATCCATATCCTAAAGTATGCCTTATTGCCTTTGATGTTTGACCTTAACTTGCTGAAAGTTCAGGCACCTAGCTACAAATTTCGCAATATCCTTCTTCATGCCATTCCACCAACATATTTTCCCCAAATCATGATACATCTTGGTGGCACACGGATGGATAGAGTACCTGGATCCATGTGCCTCATGCAATGTTCGGCCCCTCAAAATTATCAATTTCTAGAACACACAGATGACCCTGGTACTACAACATATCATCTCCCTCTTGGGAGAAGACCTCCACCTTCTGACTCCGAATGACTTCTTTCAGCTATGCCAAAATTGAATCCTCATCTTCTCTTGCTTTCACATTAGTCACCAAGGACGATTCAGATCCATTTTGCACAACAATGCCGCCATCGGATGATTCGACCAATCTAACTCCCAACATTGAAAGTTGATGGAAATCTTTCACCAACTCCTTCTTTCCCTCATCCACGTGGGACACACTCTCCATAGAGAGCCCACTAAGTGCATCTGGCACCACATTAGCCTTACCCGGGTGGTAAGGAACACTCATATTGTAGTCCTTGAGTAGCTCCAGCCACCTCCTTTGCCAAAGATTGAGATCTTTATGTGTAAACACATATTGCAAGCTCTTGTGGTCTGTAAACACATCCTCGTGGAGCCCATACAAGTAATGCCGCCATATCTTCAATGCGAACACCACCGCGGCCAACTCAAGATCATGGGTCGGGTAATTCTTCTTATGGAGTTTCAACTGTCTTAAGGCACATGCTATCAATTTCCCATGCTGCATAAACACACACCTAAGTCCAATTCTTGAAGCATCACAATACACCACAAAACCATCGATACCCTCGGGTACGGTCAACACTGGTGCTGAAGTGAGTCGAGTCTTCAACTCTTGGAAGCTTTTCTCACAAGCCTCCGACCATTGGAACTTTACCTTCTTTTGAGTCAACTTGGTCAAAGGTGTTTCAATACTGAAAAGCCCTTTACATATCTCTGATAGTAACCCACTAAGCCCAAAAAGCTTCTAATATATGATAGGTTCATCGATCTGGGCCAATTCTTCACCACCTCGATTTTCTGAGAATCTATCTTTATGACCTCACTCGATACCACATGGCCTGAGAAATCCACAGAGTCTAGCCAAAACTCACACTGGCTGAACTTTGCCTACAACTGATGATCCTTGAGGGTCTGAAGCACTACTCTCAAGTGAGAAGCATGCTCCTCCTCGCTCCAAGAGTATATAAGGATATCATCAATGAACACAATCATGAACTTGTCCAAATATTCTTTGAACACCCTGATCATTAGATCCATAAAAGAAGCAGAGCTATTCATTAGTCCAAAATACATAACAACCTATTCGTAGTGACCATACCGAGTCTTGAAAGCTGTTTTCGGGATGTCACCCTGAACCCTGAGCTGGTGATACCCGGACCTGAGATTAATCTTGGAGAAACACTTGGCACCCTGAAGCTGTTCAAAGAAATCCTCGATCTAGGGTAAAGGAAACCTGTTCTTAATGGTGACCTTGTCCAACTGTTGATAGTCAATGCACATCCGAAGTGAACTGATCTTGGGCAAAATGGTATTCCCAAGTTATACTTTATAACTTAGTTTTCATCTTGTTTATCGACTTATTTATATACATTCTTATGTAATTTTATGTAAATGTGAATATATATACTAACCAACATGATTAGTTCTTATTTTTGTAGGTTTAAAATGAATTTGAGGAACTATTCCATGAGTTGGTGAAGTGGAGGCATGGAATCGGAAGTAAAATGCGAACGTCGTCAAGGAGGATGTGCAAAACAGCCCACCTGCGCGTTGGCAACGTGCCACGACAGGCAGGCTGCTTGACCAAGGGTGTGTCACGACCCCTAATGCGCTACACAAGCAGCGTTCCACGCTGCCAATGCGGCAAGGGGCTGCCTGGCATGTATTTTATGCGAATTCCAGATTGCCTACGCGATGCCTCCGTCTCAAGGAGGCAAATTGGCGCGATAACCTCCATAACATGGAGCTATTCCATGTCGGGAATAATTTTACACACCTCATATTGACTATAAATAGGTCCCTTAGCTCCTAAAAACATTTTGTCACAACTTTTTTCTGAAAAACTGCCAAGGAGTGAAGGGAGAAGTGGGAGAACTCACCTAGGGTTCATCAATTTCTTCTCTTCTACCAATTCTTATAAGTATGTTACGTTAATTATGTTTTCTTGTAATTATACAAACTTGAGTGGCTAGAATCCCTCCTATAGGGCTGAAACCACATGGTATGATATTGAATACACGAATTTGTTTTGGTTTTAAGTTATTAATGGTTGTTTTGTCTTACATTCTTAATTATGGTTGTTTTTATTATTTATCACCATGAAAACACACACGTTACACCAAGGTAAAATCTTGAGAAAGTACACCTAGGCAAGAACAAAAAATGTAGGGAGCAAGTTTGTATCTTATGATATAATTCGTGGTTAGGATAAGAAATTATACCTAATTTGCTTGCTTGGTTACTAAAGCGAGATGAGTGAGACACCAACTTAGAATTATCACATCACCACTCAAAGAAGTAGTTGTGAAGCTAAGTCGAGTTACATGATTAGAGGTATGAAAGTCCCTAATCAAGAGCATAAACCCCACAAACCACATCCACTTAATTGAATTGCCCACAAACTAGAATATCACATCCCCGCTCAACGATGTAGTTGTGAGGCTAGTTTGTCATGTTTAGAGGCTCGAAAGACCATGAACATGTAATTGTAATTATGTGAGACGACAATTGATAATTCCATACTTAAACCATTACAAAGCGTAGTATTGTATGATTATCCAGCGTTAGCCCTAGTTGCTCCTTGAATTATTTTAGAGTATTTCGATGACCACCCCTAGACTTAATTAAAATTTATCAAAAAAGTCTAAATCAACAATCGTGAAAGTTAATATGACACTTGAACTTGATAATTAGCTGAATTGGTCCACTCCCTGTGGGTTCGACATCCGGCTCTTAAAAGGAGGCCACTGTATTACTTGTAAGACCACGTACACTTGCGTGTGCGCTCGGGCAGGAATCACCAAGTTTCTGGCGCCGCTACTGCGCAGTCTCAACAAGTTGTTGGAGCATTGCCAGGGACTTGGCGAAGTTTAGTAAATTTTTCTGTTTTTTAGTGACTTTAAATTTCCTTAAATGTTGAAAAAAAATTTATTAGTTTTAAATTTATTTTATTTTTAGTCTTTAGTCTGATACCCTTCTTGACATTATATCATGGAACACAAATGGATTTAATGGTGGATACTCATATTTTGGTGAGTCCTATCTGAATTGTGGAGGACCCCACTTATGGCAAAACTGTAACACTTGCAATATATGTGGTGGTCAAGATGGCCATTAGGATGGCTATCCAAATGCATACTCCCCTCCCCCAAGCCCCTACTATGATCCTTATGTTGTTTTTGATGAGTACAGGAATGATGAAAATGAGGACTTCGAACACCAAGCTCAAATAGAAAACATGTTGAACCAGGTCCTTGAGCAAGTAGAAGCAATGAGGGAGAAGATGGAAGTATTAGGAATTCAGACTAAGGAAAATGGAGAGGCCTTAGAAATGATAAGTGCCGAGATCACGGAGATGATGGTTGAGGCTAAAGCTTGCACTAATTTGTAAGTAACGGTTTTATGCAATACTCAAGAGGGATTACAACGAGAAGAAAAGGGTGAGTTCTTGGAAGAAGCTCAACAATTAGAAGCTCTTGAGAGTCCCCATGATGTTCTCACACATATGGAAAATACATTCATTGAAGAAGCGATAGAGTATCCACCATTTGACATGAATGGAGAGATAGATGTTGATGCGGAGAAGGTGTATACAAGTAAGGAGGTCAAGCACAATGCAGTTTCAGAGTTGTGGAGTATTGTACCCCACTCGAAGCATTTTTCGACATTATGTTTGGTTGACAACCTAGAAATAGAGTCATCCAAAATTATAGAGAAATGTCTAGAGGAGGACTGAGCCCCATATATTCTGAAATTTGCTGACTCGGAGAGACAAAATGACTTCACTTACTTAAGGGCCAATAAGTGCAAAAGGCGACATCTACTGCTTGGTCCTTACATTTTTTCACCACCACCCCTGGAGCATAAAAGGAAACTAGAGAAGAAATTAGGGGTGAGATTCATATCCTCAAGGTGGAGGAAAAAGTGGTGAAACTTGATACGTCGTGCCTCGACGTAAAATTAGGCACTGCTTGGGAGGCAACCCAAGGGTACCATGGGTACCATTTTAATTTCTTGCATTTGGGTTGATTTTATTTATTATTCATCTTGTGTTGTTTCGGTGAAAAGTTAAGCACAGCTGGAGGGGAAGTCTGAGTACCCGTGGAGGAGGAATCTAACAAGCATGGAAGAGAAACAGTGTGGGGTGAAGCACCCATTTGTGCAAATTTGAAGAAAAGCATACTATTAGCTAGGCCTAGAGGCCTCAGGGAGTTTCTCACCCTTTTAAATTTTGATTAGATGCTCTGGGGACATAGAATTATTCAAGTGTGGGGTGAGGGAAATTTCAAAAATTGTGTGCTTAATGATGTTGGTGAATGTAGTGCTTGATACGTATTGAAGAACTTTTTTTTTTGAGTTGAGCATGACTTCACCACCTATTGGTTTTTCTTTTTGGTTCTTTTCCGACGGGGGGTCTTTGAACCAAAGAATAAAAATTTTCTTTGTCTGTATATAATGTTTTTAGTCATAGTTAGAGATTGTTTCCGAGATGGATGGACGAAGATCTTCTTGAGAAAAATTAGTCAATAGGTTTTGATTTTTGAACCCATAGCTAATTGATGGCTTGATGTTCTTGTTATGTGCTATACATGATTGTAAGATAGAAGTGTGGTTAGTGTTGAACCATGTAAGAAGTATATAACTTTGTTTGACACACTTAGTCTCTTGAATTTGACTCGATGTGATTGAAGCTTAGTTCTGAATTCTAGTGATTAGCTGAGTAAGAGTCTGCTAAATGTATCTTGAATTGAGCATGTGCTGAAAGTTTTTCGAATATTCTGTGCTATTGTGGAATGTATAGAACTTTCCTGGTGTGTGTAAAATGAAATGAAGGATGTGGACTGTAGGAGATGATTTAGGCATTTCTTTGAATGAACCTAATTTTTATCCCTCACTTTACCTACCTTGAATGTTGAATCCTAGTGAGCCCCATTGAGCCTTAAGCCTATTCTTTGATAGCTACAACAAAAGCTTAATCCTTTTTCTTTCATTATCCTTGAATTTGATCCAAAACTCCTATGCGCTTAAGGGAAAACTCCGAAAGAGTGAAGGAGTGAGAAGCATGAAAAAGAAGGGAAAGTAGCACTTGTAAAGTTGAGAAAGGTCAAGGGTGCACTTGTTTGAAAATGCCTGAGTATTGCTAGGGAGTAAGAAATAAATGAATGTAAAAGCTGCTTAGGTACTCCTTACTAACAAATTAAGTGTGCTTAAAGAAATGGGAATAAGAAGAGAAAATTCAAGAGTGAAAAGAATGAGAGGAAGTAAGAAAAGAGACGTCCTTAATGAAGGTTGAAGTTATTAAAAGCGCTTGGGGAAGATATCCACTGTTATTATCCATAATAGTATCTACCCATCCCCTGGCTTACATTACAACCTATCAAGTCCTACTTGATCTTACGTTCATACATCCTTAAATTAGTGGAGTAAAACACTAAGGGCAAGCTTATGGTTCACTACATGATGCATGTGAATTCTTTGAGAGAGCGAGCGTAATTTTAGTCATATACCCATACTTGTTGTGATTTGAAAATTTGTGAGTAAAAATGGGTAACTCTCTTGTTGTGAGGGCACATGTTTAATGAGAGATAACATTTATGTCGGATTTTCTGATCGGTTGATTTGCATGGGTTTGCTAAGATTGAGAGTCGATTCTTGAGGTTAGGAAGTCTTAACGTAGTTGTATATCATTTCAATGATTAAATCGTGCATTCTCTATGTTTAACTTGCTATTTCAAACAATCATTGTAGCCGTAGCTTGAATTGTCTTGCTAAATTAGTTATGTGTGAGTCTTCATTTACATGAGATGTAAAAGGGTTGTTCGAGGACGCACAAGGCTTTAAGTGCGGGGTAGGTGATCTTGGGAAAAATGGCATGCCCAAGTGATACTTTATAACTTAGTTTTCGTCTTGTTGATCGACTTGTTTATAGACATTCTTATGTAATTTTATGTAAATGTGAATATATATACTAACCAAAATGATTAGTTCTTGTTTTTGTAGGTTTAAAATGAATTTGAGGAACTATTCCATGAGTTGGTGAAGTGGAGGCATGGTATCGAAAGTAAAACGCGAACGTCGGCAAGGAGGATGCGCGAAACAGCCCACCTGCGCGTTGGCAACGTGCCACGGCAGGCAGTCTGCTCGACCAAGGCATGTCACGACCCATAACAGGGCTGCACAAGCAGCGTGCCACGCTGCCAATGCGGCAAAGGGCTGCCTGGCATGTATTTTATGCGAATTCTAGATTGCCTACGCGATGCCTCCGTGTCAAGGAGGCAAATTGGCGCGATAACCTCCATGACACGGAGCTATTTCATGTCGAAAATAATTGTACACACCTCACATTTACTATAAATAGGTCCCTTAGCTCCTAAAAACATTTTGTCACGATTTATTTCTGAAAAACTGCCAAGGAGTGAAGGGAGAAGTGGGAGAACTCACCTAGGGTTCATCAATTTCTTCTCTTTTACCAATTCTTATAAGTATGTTACGTTAATAAAGTTTTCTTGTAATTATACAAACTTGAGTTGCTAGAACCCCTCCTCTAGGGTTGAAACCACATGGTATGATTGTGAATACAAGAATTTGTTTTGATTTTAAGTTATTAATGGTTGTTTTATCTTACATTCTTAATTATGGTTGTTTTTATGATTGATCACCATGAAAACACACGTTACACCTATGTAAAATCTTGAGAAAGTAGACCTAGGCAAGAACAAAGAATGTAGGGAGCAAGTTTGTATCTTACGATATAATTCGCGGTTAGGATAAGAAATTATACCTAATTTGCCTTGCTTGGTTACTAAGACGGGATGAGTTAGACACCAACTTAGAATTACCACATCACCATTCGAAGAAGTAGTTGTGAAGCTAAGTCGAGTTACATAATTAGAGGTACAAAAGTCCCTAATCAAGAGCATAAACCCCGCAAGCCACATCCACTTAATTCAATTACCCACAAACTAGAATATCACATCCCCGCTCAACGATGTAGTTGTGAGGATAGTTTGTCATGTTTAGAGGCTCAAAAGACCGTGAACATGTAATTGTAATTATGTGAGACGACAATTGATAATTCCGTACTTAAACCAATACAAAGCATAGTATTGTATGATTATCCAACGTTAGCCCTAGTTGCTCGAATTATTTTAGAGTATTTCTATGACCACCCCTAGACTTAATTAAAATTTATTGAAAAAGTCTAAATCAACACTTGTGAAAGTTAATATCACACTTGAACTTGATAATTAGCTGAATTGGTCCAGTCCCTGTGGGTTCGACATTCGGCTCTTAGAAACGGCCACTGTATTACTTGTAAGACCACGTACACTTGCCTGTGCGCTCAGGCAGGCGTCAACAAGTTTCTGGCATCGCTGCTGTGCAGTCTCAACATGAACCATCCTTCTTCCGAATGAATAACACTGGTGCACCCCATGGAGACTTGCGCGGTATGATAAAGCCCTTATCTAACAGGTCTTTCAACTGATCGTTCAACTCCTTTAGCTCGGTTGGAGCCATCATGTAGGGAGGAATAGAGATAGGCTATGTATCGAGTAAGAGATCAATGCCTAAATCAATTTCCATCTCAGGAGGAACACTTGGCAAATCATCGAAAAAAACCTCTGGATACTCACACACCACCGGAACTGACTAGATAGTCAGGGTCTTGGACTCAACATCCTTAACCCTAACTAGGTGATACTGTAGCCCTTGGAGATCATTTTCTTATCCTTGAGATAGGAGATGAAGCGACCTACAGGGCACGGTGGAACTACCCTTCCATTCTAAGGCTGGCTCACCCGGAAAACAGAACTCCACCGCACGAGTTCTACAGTTTACAGAAGCATAACATGCCAACAACCAATACATACCTAAAATAACGTCAAAGTTAGTCATAGATAACTCTACTAAGTCTGTGTAGGTGACCTTATGCAACACTGTGATGGTGAAACCTCTATATACCCACCTAGCTACAACCGAATCACTAACTAGAGTAAAAGCCGAGAATGGTTCTGACAAAATTTCAGGAATGACTCTAAAGCTACTAGCAATGTAAGGGGTAAGAAAAGACAAGGTAGCTCCTGGATCTGACAAGGCATAAGCATCAATATGAAAGACTCGCAACATACCCGTAACCACATCAGGTGAAGTCTCCTGCTCCTGTCGAGA
Source organism: Datura wrightii (assembly GCA_035772735.1). Taxonomy (NCBI): domain Eukaryota; kingdom Viridiplantae; phylum Streptophyta; class Magnoliopsida; order Solanales; family Solanaceae; genus Datura; species Datura wrightii. The sequence goes on along the minus strand of JASDFA010000007.1, from coordinate 116,369,346 downwards.
GGCAAATGCATAAAACCTGTTCTAGTGCTGGCTGCCAACTGAACTAGTCAAAGCGCCTTGCTGAGAAAGGCGTGCCACAAGAGCTATTGAGCTAGTTGCTGGGCTACGAGCTCCAGCACCCCCTGACCTGGCTGAAGGATAATCCCTAAGTTTGTGTCCGGGTTTACCACACGGAAAACAAGCATCCGAGCCCACTAAACACCTTCATATGTGATTTTTGCCACAACTTGCACAAGCTTGAAAGGTACGCTCTGTCCGCGTACTAACCTGACCCCTCGAACTTGAAGCCCTACTCCTCTGGTCATCTCGTGGTCTAGATGGGGTACTAGCTGAGGATGGTGTTGGTGCAATAGATCTATGCTGAGAATACTGGTGATGCCCACCTCCTCCTCGGCTGGAAGAACCTGTAGCCATCAGTCTTGTCCCTCTTGGCCCCTCTCTCCCTCTCATATGAGCTACCTCCATCTGCTGGTCATAAAGGACTATCTGTGGGAAATCCATGTTCTGGTGAAACATAGCTATCCTGCAGTCTTTATCTAGATACTCGGCCACCCCATGTACGAACCTGCTCACTCGTGCCCTTTGGTTGACCACCAACTCTGGGGCATTTTTTGACAAGCGAGTGAACTTAAGAGAATACTCCACATGGTCATCTTTCCTTGCTTAAGATTTACGAACTCTGCTGCCTTTAACTCCCTCGTCTCCAGAGGGAAAAACCGATCAAGGAAGGCCATGTGGAACTCATCCCAACTAATAGGGCCTGCTCCTACTGCCCAGTATTCTTCCACTACCTGCACTAGATATGTGCAACCCCCTTAAGCTGATAGGAGGTTAAATCAACACACTCCCATTTGTCACCCCCATGACCTGGGGACCTTTAAAACCTCCTCAATAAGCTCATGGCGATCCTCGTCCACCTTCAAACCCATAAACTCAGGAGGGTTCATCCTTAAGAAATCCTCACCCTAGCTGTCGTTGCATTCCCATTCTGAGGGTAATGCGCCACTGTCTGGTTATCAACCTGGGAAGCCATGGCCTGTGCGAGCATATGAATCATTGTTGTAAACTCAGCGTGGGCAGCTAGCTATGGTGTGTGCTCCGCGGGATCAGGTGGGGCTGGCTGTTGCCCGTCACCATTGGCACCATCATGACCGTTGCTGTTGCCATTTCTTAGACGTTCACTCGGAATAGAGGCATGATTCTATAAATGTGAATAGCATGAATCAGAATGATAGAAAGACTTTTCATCGAATGACATAGATCATGAAAGAAGGGAACATTTCCTTAACATCTAGTGGCCTCTTCTTCATAAGTGTGGCACGCTTCACACCCATGAAGAAAACTCTACTTAAAACGACTTGTAGACACCCTAGGACACCTCAAACCTATGACTCTGGTACCAAGTTTGTAACGACCCAACATACACTCGGATCATAAACGTGGGACAAGGAGCCTCGAGAGACCCCAAGTCGACCAATGACATGAGCATACATCTAATTCATTCACATAAGCAAAAGACTTAACATAAGGAAATGAAATCATGACATATCAATAGAGAAAAATAATACATGATCCATACATGACGGCTAAATACAACTCGTAGTCTAAAAAGCCTCTAATCATGAAATACGGGCTGATGGTACAGTACCCCAACTAACCCTACAACATTGAAACCGAAACAGAACAATAGAGTCTAAACATATGGCCCTCGGAACATGAGGACTCACCAAATAAGCTGATAGTGAAATCTGAAGAGCTACTGAGGAGGATGAGCCTGAGTGTCGGGTCCTGTATCATGAGACGATACAACACAGAAATTATGCGGATCAGTACGTGGAATGGACCGAGTATGAAAGGAAAGTAAAAAATATATTTAAAAATATAAATTTCATAATAGTAGGATGACATGACCATAAATGCTAAAATAATAAATGTACCATACGACTTAAGGTCTTAAAAATATTAACATTTTGTTGTAATTATACACATGAGAGAAAAAACTTCATAAATATGACTTGAGCCCAAAGAACATAATCATGACATGAATAACTAATGAGGAACAGTGGGAGATTCTTATAACCGACATGCCCCATATGAGCACAGGTGGAGTCTGACTTATAAACCAAGTCGGGAGGCCGTTCACACCTTGCCAAGGGTTGAACCATCAAAGGCATGATATCACTCACGAAGGACCCTTAGGACATAGGGGATAGTTGAAAATGAGGTCCCAAACATAACCTACAGTGGCACGTAGTTCTGAGATTCGGGGCGTAACCTATGCCCCAAACCTACTCTGTGTTAACTACTACACCAAAAACATGCAACATGCTCATAAGGTAACATACATGACGTATATGGGCCAGTTAAATCATGAAAATCATAGAAATGCTTGAGATACGTGAACTAGCCATGAAATAAGGCTCGTAAGTCAGCTAAAGTCATTAATCATGAATCATATGTGACACGTGGGAATTGGACAATATTTAAACATACTTGAACTCCTCAAATTTATGGAAAACATTATCAGAAAGACATGGGTGATTGAAAACATGATTCTAGATCAAAAGTTCTCATCCGATTTGATAAACCATCACAATCGAAATCCCATGAATTTCTCATAATTGGTCACCTAAAGTTTAAAACAATGATACACAGGATAAGAATTTAAAACTATGAAAAAATTATCCCATTAATCGAAACCCATCAATTTTGACATGCTAAAACATAACAATATCAATTTCATGAAGATTCATGCATTAGGTTAAAACCCCATAAGAGTTAAGTAATAAAAATCATAGATTAGGGAGAAATTGGGCATGGGTGTAGATTAAACTACCCACACAAGGCCCTACATACCGGAGAGAAGCTGATTCTACAATCCCCTTGATTACCTAAGAGAATATTGATGAAAAACACCTTGAAATCACCTAGATCGCCCTTCTATCACCTTCCCGAACCTTTGCATGCATGAATGAGGACTTATTCTATTCTATTCCCTCGTAAAACACCCTTTTGATGTAAAAATGACGAAGTATAGGCCCCTAGGACTTAGGAATTACAGAAAAGCTCTTACTAAAATCATAGAATTTTGCTGACTGTCAGTCCTCACGAGGGATTGGATGATTCGTGACCAGGCTAACAACTCGTGGCCTTGATTCGTGAGGTACACTACAAAAATTTTACCTTGCGACCCAACGGAGGACACCACGAATCATGATGAGTGACCACGACTCCTGGTTACCACCTAATGCCTACACAATCTAACTATCCTTTCCCAGCATCCAGTCTAGGCCACGGGTGACCTCACGAGTCGTGTGGCCTGACCATGAGTCGTGGTCATTCCTGTGGTGACCCGCAGACCTATCCACCTCCCTGATTGACCACGAGTCATTTCACACCTCGTGGTCACTCCTCACGAGCCACTTCACGGATTGCTTCGTGATTTAGTGCGAAATTTCAGCTTTTCACCATTTTCATTCTCGGGTATGATTCTTGGGTTCTTGGAGTATAATAGTTAAGGATGTTGAGTCTGAGACCCCAACTATTCAGTCAGTCCCGGTGGTGCGTAAGTATCCAATGGTCTTTCCCGATGATATGCCAGGTGTTCCTCCCGAGCGGGAGATTGATTTTTGTATTGACCTTCTACCCGATACGCAACCTATATCTATCCCTCCCTACAAGATGACTCCAACCAAGCTAAAAGAGTTGAAGGATTAGTTGAAGGACCTTTTAGATAAGGGCTTTATCAAACCAAGCAAGTCTCTATGGGTTGCACTGGTGTTATTTGTCCTGAAGAAGGATGGTTCGCTTCGGATGTGCATCGACTATCAGCAATGGAACAAGGTCACCATTAAGAACAGGTATCCTTTTCCCAGGATTGATGGCTTGTTTGACCAACTTCTGGGTGCCAAGTGTTTCTCAAAGATAGATCTTAGGTCCGGGTATCATCAGCTCCGAGTTCGGGAGAGCGATATCCCGAAGAGCACATTCAGGACACGGTATGACCATTATAAGTTTGTAGTTATATCGTTTGGACTACCCAATGATCCTGTAGCATTTATGGACCTAATGAACAGGTTGTTCAATCAATATCTATACATGTTCGTAATCGTGTTCATTGATGACACCTTTATATACTGTTGGAGCGAGGAGGAGCATGCCGCTCAGTTGAGAGTAGTACTTCAGACCCTCAAGGATCATCAGTTGTATGCATAGTTCAGCAAGTATGAGTTTTGGTTGAACTCGGTAGAATTTTTGGGCCATGTGGTATCGAGTGAGGTTATAAAGGTAGATTCTCAGAAAATCAAGGCAGTGATGAATTGACCTAGACTGGTGAATCCCTCGGATATTCGGAGTTTCTTAGGCCTATTTGGCTACTATCGGAGATTTGTTAAGGGTTTTCATCAATTGCAGCACCTTTAACCAAGTTGACCTCAAAAAAAGATGAAGTTTCAATGGTTGGCAGCTTGTGAGAAGAGCTTCCAAGAATTCAAGACTCGACTCACATCAGCACCAGTGTTGACCCTACTCAAGGGTACCGATGGCTTTGTGGTGTATTGTGATGCTTTGAGAATCGGGCTCGGGTGCGTATTGATTTAGCGTGTGAAGGTGATAGCATATGCCTCAATATATTTGAAGGTTCATGAGAAGAATTACTCCGCTCATGATCTAGAGTTGGTTGCGGTGGTATTAACATTGGAGATATGGAAACATTACTTGTATGGGGTCCATGTGAATGTGTTTACAGACCACAAGAGCTTGTAATATGTGTTCATGTAGAAAGATTTCAATCTTCGGCAAAGGAGGTGGTTGGAGCTACTCAAGGACTATGATATGAGTGTCCTTTACCATCCAAGTAGGGTTAATGTGGTAACGGACACACTTAGTAGGATCTCTATGAAGAGTGTGTCCCATGTGGATGAGGGAAAAAAGGAGCTGGTGCGAGATGTCGATCGACTTGTAAGGTTGGGAGTTGGATTGGTCGACTAAACCGATGGTAGTGTAGTTGTGCAAAACGGATCAAAATCGTCCTTGGTAACTGATGTGAAAGCTAGACAAGATTAGGATCTGAATTTTGTAAAGCTGAAAGAAGTCGTTCGAAGTCATACGGTGGAGGTCTTCTCATAAGGAGGAGATGGTGTGATGCGGTACCAGGGTCGTTTATGTGTTCTAGATGTTGATGATTTGAGGAGCCAGATATTGCATGAGGCCTATGGATCCAGGTATTCTACATATCCAGGTGCCACCAAGATGTATCATGATTCACGAGAAATATACTGGTGGAGTGGCATGAAGAGGGATATTGCAGAATTCGTAGCCAAGTGCCTGAATTGTCAGCAAGTGAAAGTCGAGCATCAAAGTCTGAGAGGCGTACTTCTGGATATTAGCATTCCCACTTGGAAGTGGGAAAAGATCAAAATGGATTTCATTATAGGCCTACCTCATACTAGTCGGCAGCATGATTTTATATGGGCGATGGTAGATAGGTTGACCAAGGCTGCATTTTCTACCGATCAAAACCACAGATTCAGTGGATGATTATGCCAAAATGTATATTCGGGAGTTGGTTTGATTACATGGAGTGCCCTTGTCCATTATTTCAGACAAAGGTACTCAATTTACCTCATAATTTTGGCGGTCTTATCAAAAAGGGCTTGGAACTCAGGTTAAACTTAGCACAGTATTTCATCCACAAACGGATGGCCAGGAGTAGCGGACAATCCAAATTCTCCAAGACATGTTGAGATCTTGTATGATGGACTTTAAAGGTAGCTGAGATGATCACTTTCCCCTGATTGAGTTCGCTTACAATAACAGCAATCACTCCAGTATCCAAATGGCACAGTTCAAGGCTCTCTATTGGTGGAGATATATATCACCCATCGGATGGTTTGAGGTTGGTGAGGAAGCTATGATAGGTCCAGATTCGATTCATGAGGCTATGGTGAAGGTTCAGTTTATAAGGGACAGTCTGAAAACTGCTCACAGTCGTCAAAAGTCATATGCTGATGTAAGAAGGAGAGAGTTGGAGTTCGAGGTGGACGATTGGGTATTTCTGAAGGTATCTCCTATGAAGGGAGTCATGCAGTTCTGAAAGAAAGAAAAACTGAGTTCCCTCTATGTTTGTCCCTACCGGATTATGAGAAGAGATGGTAAGGTAGCGTATGAGTTGGACTTTCCCTAAGAGTTATCTTCCATGCATCCTGTGTTTCATGTATTGCTTCTGAAGAAATGATTGGGAGATCTAGATTTGGTAGTTCCAGTGGACAGTGTTGGTGTAAAGGACAGCCTTAGCTATGAGGAGGTTCCGGTGGAAATACTATATCGACAGGTTTGAAAGCTACGGAACAAAGAAGTGGCTTCAGTTAAAGGGTTATGGAGGAATCAACATGCTGAAGGAGCTACGTGGGAAGCTGAAGCGGATATGATGGCTAGATACCCATATTTATTCTTTACCAGCTCAATGTCAGCTTGAGGTATTAGTTTTGACCTAAAACTTTATTTAGTTTCATGTTCAGTTCATGCACACAAGTTTCTTTTATGTATATGGGTGTGCATGTGTATTGCGAATTCAGTTCAACTGTATATTTTGGATTAGAGGTAGTCATTCCGTCAGTTTACGGTTGAAATAATCAGTATTTGATAGTGATAGTTGCATATTTCTACTTTTCTGTGTGTTCTCCAACTTTTGAGGACGAATGTTCCCAAGGGGGAGATATTGTTATACCTCAGGAGCCCAAGGATCACACCTGGGAGTTAAACTGGGAAAACTGGAAATTTTGCACCAGGTCACAGAACGAGTCATTCTGTGACACGTGAGGATGGACTACGAGTCGTAGGGTGACTCGTGGTGAGGGACAGGGGCCAAGTTTGGAAGATGGGAATTTAAGTCACCACGGGCTTGACCATGAGTCCTAGTCAGTCCTCACGACTCGTGGAGTCAGTCTTGGTTAAGGAAATGCGATGAGGAAACTGGGTTGGCAGTGTACCTAATAGAAGCTGACCACGACTCATTGGTGGTCGTAACGAGTCCTAGTGAGGGTCGTGGGAAGAGGTGAGTGAGAAATGAAGAAGTTGGGCAGTGAACTTAATGAGACTCATGGTCACCCCTAACGAGTTGTGAAGTGACCCATTACAAGCCCAGGAGACAAGGTAAGCCAGTGTGCATGACGAGCGAAGTAACGAGTCATGGCCTGTGAGGATGAGTCGTCAGGTCGTCCATTAGGACAACCTGGCAATCTTTTCCTATGAAATTAGTAAGGGTCTTTTCATCATTCCCAAGTTTCTAAAGCCTAAACTACGTTGTTTTATGTATTATTCTGAGCCTTTTAAGATGGGTTAAGTCCCTATTGCATAGATGATTCCCATGCATGCATAAGAGAATTCTAGAGAGATAAAGATTAGATTCACGATTTTCCCTATCAATCCTCCATTGGGCATTCAAGAACATGGAAATCTGATCTCACCCAGGTATGTATGGTTACTAAAGGGTGTTTTCGTTCACACCCATGCCAATTATCTATTGATTTAAGAAATTATATAAAAAATCTCATGGGGTTTTGAAATCAATATTGTCAAAAACTAATGAATTGCTAATGGGTTTTTATGATTTATGATATATATCACATTTTATGGATTTAAATCATATTTTACAATTTATTTCGATTATACATTCATTGATTTCGATTTCTACCAAATCAAGCCTAATTATGCATGATCTATGATGAATCGATTTATAATCTACTATTTAATTATTGATATTTATAAACCCAACATGATTAATGATTTGAAATATGAATTTATTCAATTACCCATCATGATTTGATGATTTTCAAGCTATATGCCTGATCTACAAGTATGTATGGATCCTATTATTTATGAATTATGTTTTAGCCAACTCATGGGCCTTAATTCATGGGTAGTTCACATATTTACAAGTATATTTATGATTGCCATGATCTAAATAGCCCATGAACTCATGCATGTTATACTATGAGCTCTACATATGTTTTAGGAGTAGTATCAAACACCGAGTAGGTTCGGAGCCCAGACTCTGCCCGGAATCTCATAAACTACGTGCTACCATAGGTATGTTGGGACCTCCCTTGTGATTGTTCCTGGCCCAAATGGCCCTTCTCATGTGTGATGACGCCTTTCATGGTTCTACTTTGGCACGGTATGAACAACCTCTCGTTAGGTCAATTGTGGGGAGTGGTGATTGAAAAAAGAGAAAGATGAAGGCAGTATACCTAACGGAAGGTCCCCACGAGCCTTGGTCAGCCACCGCGATTCGTGGGGAGAGTTGTGAGTAACATGATTAAGCTTAATAAAAATCAAACGCAATGCACAGGATGAATGGTGACCAAAAGTCGTGATCACCCAGTAATGAATCGTGAAGTCTCCCATTACGAGCCCTAGAAGACTGCTAGATAGTGTACTTGAAGGATGATGCATGAAGTTGTGGCCCAAGGTGAAAAGTCGTTATGTCCCTCATGGTGAATTACTGGCAATTATTTTCTACGAATTTAGTAAGGGCTTTTCCATCTTTCCTAAGATCCTTTGGCCTAAACTACGTCGTTTTAGATATGCATGATGACTTTTAAAGGGGTTAAGTTCGTTTTAGGCCATTTTCATATTCATGCATGAAAGAGTGATAGTCTAGAGAGGTGATCAAGGAAAATCCTTCAAGGTTCTCTTCAATTTCTTCTTGGGAATTCAAGGGAGTGTAAGACTCAGCTATAATCAGGTATGTAGGGATATGAACGGGTGAATCCTTTCACACCCATGCCTAATCCCTCTCTAAGTCATGAATTTCCTATGTCTAATCTATGGGGTTTTAACCCAATGCCTGAAATTCTTAATTCTCTACATAGGTATGATTTAAATATGTTTCTATTACTGAATTATGATTCATGGGCAAGTTTTATATTGTTTTCAATTAAAATCATGTTCATATTATATGAATTAAAAAGCCCATTGATGAGAAGTTCATGAAATATGAGATTTGTGATGAATGTATGATTATGATGAGACATTATGATGAAAATCATGCTTCCAAGCTACCCATGTTTATAATCATGTTTACGATGTGAATGGAGTATTTTAAAGCATATTAAAGTATTGGGGAATGCCCACATGTTCAAGTATGATTTATGAATTTCCCGAATTAAGCTTCCCACATGGTTTTGGAGCAAAGACTCCCAATCATTTTTCATCTTGTGGTATGGTTTGAGTTAAAGCTTCTCTTATGCATGATTTTGGATTTGAGATGTATTTGATTATCGAGCTTCATCAATAGACGATGTTGAGCTTCGTTGAAAACTGATGTAGAGCATACGTATATTTTTTGGAGTAGTGTCTAGCACCGAGTAGGCTAAGGGTCGATCACCCTATGCCTTAGAACTACGTGGCAATGTAGGTTTGTACTATTATATATATTACTTTGGTACCTCCCTTGTGAGCTATCCCCTGCCCCAATTAGGCCTCGATCTTGATATCGATATCATGGTATCATCCTTAGCCCTGAAAAGGCTTGTGATGGCTCTACCCACTTGAGGGTGATAGTTGGGACCACGTAAGCTCTATCAAGGTATGTTGATTAAAATACGAGTCTCCCATTGTTCCTCATGATTTCAGTTATGCATGTTCGTTATTCATGAGATTTATATATCTGCATGTATTCTAAAACAGGTTTGACTCAATGTTCAGTTTTACACATGACTATTAGATTTCAATTTTGAGTCAATTGATTCAGTTATGATGTCATGTTATGTTTTGATGAGGTTATGATTTCAGAAAGAATGCATGGAAGTCCTACACTCAGATTCTTATTGTTTATGTTTTACATTATGCATGTCTTTAAATGATTTTACTTATTTAATCAGATTTACTTACCTTCTATAGTCGGTACATTCCACGTACTGACCTCATACTCTATGTTGTATCATTTTATGATACAAGACCCAGCACTCAGACTCAGCCCCATTCATAGCTTGTGTTTAGAGATAGCATCTTACGTTTGTTGGTGAGTCCTCAACTCTGGAGGACTAGACTTATTTAGACTTTCTTTATGTATTTTCAGTTTCCGCTTTATTGAGTTAGTTGGGGCGTCACGTTTAGAGGCATTTTAGACAAAGGATCTATTCAGCTTCAGATTGTATATTCTGATGTTATGTTTACTTTAGACTTCTGCTAAGATTATCTTATTGATTCTTCGGTTTTATTAGTTAAGTTAGATGTATACTCATGCCATGGGTCGACTTGGAGTCTCTAGGGGCTCCTTGTCTCATGTTGCAATCCAGGCCTACGTTTATGTCATGACAAAGTTGGTATCAGAGCAATAGGTTTGAGGTGTCCTAGGGTGTCTGAAAGCCGCGTTAAGTAGAGTCTTTTTCATGGGTGTGAAGCGTGCCACACTAATGACGAAGAGGCTACGAAATGTTTAGGAAATGTTCCCTTCTTTCATGATCTATATAATGCGATGAAGAGTCTCCCGATCCTTCTAACTCATGCTATTTACGATTGCAGAATCATGGCTCCTCGAAGTGTAAACGGTAGAAGCAATGGAAGAGAAGGCCACAAGGATGGCAACGGAAACGGGAACCCACAGGCCCCACCAGTTCAGGAGCACTATGCACCAAAGCCGGTTGCCCATGTTGAGTTTCGGGAAGCTATCCAGATGCTCGAGCAGGCCTTGACCGCTCATGTCAATCAGCAAGTTGTTGCGCATGTCCCATAAAAAGCAATGTGGCTGCAGCTCATGTCAGGGATTACTTGAGAATGAACCTACTACAGTTCCTCGGGTCAAAAGTAGATGAGGACCCACATGAGTTCATTGAGGAGATTGTGAAGAACACCCAATTCATGGGGGTGAATGGGGTTGAGTGTGCGGAGTTGGCCACATATCAGCTAAAAGGGGTCGTAAAAATCTAGTTTCATCACTTGGGAAGAGTTCCATGTTGCATTCTTAGATCAGTTCTTCCCTCGTGAGATGAGGGAGCTGAAGGAAACTGAGTTCATAAATCTGAAGCAAGGGAGGATGACGGTGCAGGAGTATGCCTTTGAGTTCACTTGCCTATCGAAATACACCCCAGAGTTAGTGGTTGTCCAGAGGGCGCGGGTGAGCAGGTTCGTTCATTGAGTGGCAGTCTATTTGGACAAGGCTTTCAGGACTTCCATGCTCCATCAGAATATGAATTTCCCTAGGATAGTTTTGTACGCCCAACAGATGGAAGCGACGCATATGAGGGAGAGGGAGGCCAAGAGGGCCGGGACTGATAGTCACAGATTCTCACAACCGAGGTCAGGTGGTGGGTACCAGCAACAGACCTACCAGAGGTCATCATCCCCAACATCTTCAAAATTGAGTGTGCCATCCAGGCCTAGGCATGATCAGAGGGGGCGAGCATCGGGCTCGAGGGGTCAGAGAAGTAGACCCGTAGATTCTAGTATCCTAGCTTTCCACAGATGTGGGTGGGGGCACACGGGCCAGTGCTTGGCAAGTTCAGTTGCTTGTTTAGGGTGTGGTAAGCCTAGACACACGCTTAGAGATTTCCTAGTAGCGAGATAGGATCATGATGGGGTCCGAGGCCCAACTTCTAGTTCAACAGCCCCACCCGCACGCTCAGCACATCAGGGGGCATCTACCAGCATAGGTGGCGGTCAGTGCTAGAACAGATTCTATGCCTTAGCATCCCTCTAGGAACAGGAATCTCCCCAGATGTGGTCACTGGTGTGTTACGAGTTTTCGATCTTGATATTTATGCTTTGTTAGATCTGGGGGCTACCTGTTCTTTTGTGACACCTTATGTGGACAGTAGCTTTAGAGTCAATTCCGAAGTCTTGTTAGAACCCGTCTTAGTTTCTACTCCAGTAGGTGATTCAGTTGTAGCTAGATGGGTGTATAGAGGTTGCCCGATCTCAGTCCTTCAGAAATTCACCTCAGTAGATTTGATAAAGTTAGCTATGACCGATTTTGATGTTATCCTCAGCATGGATTGGCTATTTTCATGTTATGCCTCAGTTAATTGTAGAATCGGGGTAGTAGAATTCAGATTTTTGGTTGAACCAGTCCTCGAATGGAAGGATAGTTAAGTTGTGCCTATAGGTTGTTTCATTTCCTACCTTAAGGCCAGAAATATGATCTCCAAAGGTTGTGTATACCATCTAGTTAGGGTCAAGTATGCGACATCTGAGATCCCGAATATCCATTCAGTTCTAGTAGTATGTGAGTGTCCGGAGGTCTTTCTAGATGACTTACCGGGAATCCCTCCCAAGCAGGAAATTGATTTTGGCATTGACCTTCTTCCCCAAACGCAACCTATATCTATTCCTCCCTAGAGAATGGCTTCAGCTGAGCTAAAGGAGTTGAAGGTGCAGTTGAAGGACCTGTTAGATAAGGGTTTCATCAGACCAAGCAAGTCCCAATGGGGTGCACCAGTTCTCTTTGTCTGAAAGAAAGATGGTTCTCTTCATATGTGTATTGATTATTGATCTTGGGCATATTAACTTTCCCAATTACTATTTTATACCCATGTTTGTACCTTAATTTAAGAATAATCTCATGTATTTTGTGTAATTTATGGCCATGGACTAACAAATATTATTAGCTCTCTTTGTAGGTTGAAATTGCGAATGTATGGAGCTCAGGGTGAAAATAATGGTCCTAATCTTTAAGATAAATGCTAAGGGACAGATTATGGATGGTGAGACAAGCTAAAAAGGACATTTGGAGTCAACTCCATGCCACGGAGAAGCATTGGGGCTTTCAACAACGTGCCATGAAGCAAAAAATTAATTTATTTGAGCAGGGGGTGCAAAACAATGAGCATCAAAGATAGAAGAGTGTCACGGAGGCAAATCTTTGTGATAGGAAGCGTGTCACAGAGGTAAATATCCGCGATAGGCCGCGTGGCACGGAGTTGTGTCACCATAGGCCAAATTTTACATTTTTGCAACTTATTATAAATTGAACCCTTATCTTCTAATATCATTATCACGAAATATTTGAGAAGAACGGAAAGGACCAAAGGAAGAAGTGAAGAACTCTACCTATGGTTCGTTATTTTTGATTTTCTTTTAACTACTCTTGTACGTATTGTACTCTAATTATGTTTTTGAGTATTTGTACGAACATGAGTGACTAAAACCCTTCCTCTAGGGTTGAGGCAACATGATATGATTGTAATTGCAGGAATTCTTCTTCAGTTTGAGTATTTAGTTGTTTTTTTGTCTTACATTCTTAATTATTGTTGTTTTTATGCTTGATCACCATGAAAACAAACTCATTAAGCTTAGGTAAAATCTTGAAAGAGTAACCCTAGGCTAGAACACAAGAATGTGGGGAGCAAGTTCTTGTCTTTGCGATAGATTTGCACTTAGGATAGAATTTATACCTAATTTGCCTTACTTGGTTAATAAAACGGGATAATAGCAAGACACTGATTTAGAATTATCACATCAACGCTAGTAGAAGTAGTTGTGAAGCTAAGTCAGGTTAAATGATTAGAGGTACGAAAGTCCATAATCAAGGGCATAAACTCCATAAACCACATGCACGTAGTTAAATTGCTCACGAATTAGGACGTTACATCCAAGTTCAATGATGTAGGTGTGAGACTAGTTTGTCATGTTTAGAGGCTTGAGAGACAATTCACATTACAGTTTAATTATGCGAGACAACAACTGAAGTTGTCATACTCGAACCATTGTGAATTGTAGCATTGCATGATTATCAGGCCTTAACTCTAGTTTCTTCTTGTATTGTTTTCCGATTATTTTGTGATCACCCCTAGATTTAATTAGAATTTTCCAAAACTTCTACAATTAACAATTGTAGATGTTAATTTAACACTTGAACTCAATTATTTGGTAAATAAGTCCAGTCCCAATGGGTTCGACATCAGGCTCTTAAAAAGGGCCACTTTATTACTTGTACGACCGCGTACACTTGCGCGTGTGCTGGGGTGTGACAATTTTTTGGTGTCGTTGCCAAGGACTAGCGAAATTGGTGAATTTCTTGTTTTGTGTTAGTGTATATATTCAGAGTATTGAAAAAAATATTTATTATCTTAGATTTCTTTTATATTTATTTTTAGTTTGATACCCTACTTGAGTCTTATCTGAATTGTGGAGGACCCCACTTGTGGCAACATTGTCCTGCTTGTAATAAATGTGGTTGTTAGGTTGGCCATTGGAGTGGTTGTCCAAATTCTTATGCCCCTCGCCCAAGCCCCTACTATGATCCTTGTAATGTTTTTGATGAGTACAGGAATGATGAAAAGGAGGACTTGGAACACTAAGCTCACATAGAAAACATGTTAAAATAGGCCCTTGAGTAGACAGAAGTGATGAGGGAGCTGATGGAAGTAATGGGGTTTCAGACAAAGGAAAATGGGGAGGCCCTAGAAATGATAAGAGCCAATTTCATGAAGTTGATGACTAAGGCTAAAGTTTGCATCGATTTGCAAGTAACGGTCTTAGCCAATACTCAAGAGGGACTGCAAGGAGAAGAAAAGGGTGAGTTCTCCGAACAAGTTCAACAGTTAGAAGCTCCTGAGTCTCTCTGTGATGGTCCTATACATATGGCCAATCCAGTTATTAAAGGTGGGATAGAGTTCCAACCATCTGAAATTCATGTGGAGTCAGATGTTGATGTGGAGAAGGTGTACAAAAGTAAGGAGGTCAATCACAATGTAGTTTTAGAGTTGAGGTGTATTGTACCCTACTCAAAGAATTCCTCAACATTAAATTTGGTTGAGAACCTAGAAATAGAGTCTTCCAAGCTTATAGAGAAAAGTCTAGGTGAGGAACAAGCCCCGTATATTCTAAAATTTGTTGAGTCGAAGAGACAAAACGACATAACTTACTTAAGGGCCAATATGTGTTAGAGGTGACATCTATTGTTTGGTCCCTTAAATTTTTCAGCACCACCCCTAGAGCATAATAGGAAATTTGAAAAGAAATTAGGGGTGAGATTCATATCCTCAAAATGAAAGGAAAAGTGGTGGAACTTGATGCGTCATGCCGTGATGTAAAATTAGGAGCTGCTTGAGAGGCAGGCCAAGGGTACCACAGGTATAATTTTCTTTTTCTATTGTTTTGATTTTGGGTTATTTTCACTTTTGTTTTGTTTTTATGAAGTAAGCATAGGAAAAAGTGGAAGTCTGAGTACCCGTAGAAGCAGAAGCTAAGGAGCATGTCAAAGCATAAGTATGGGGTTGAGGATCTCCAAGATGAGAAATGGATAACGCATGCTGCTACCTAGGCCTAGAGGCCTCAGGAAGTATCTCTCACCTTTATTCTTGCTTTTAAATGATTCTTTGGGGACATAGCATAAATTAATTATGGGTTGAGGGGTAATTTCAAATTTTGTGCTAAGTGATTTCAAGTGAATTTGGTGCTTGACATAATATTGTTTGATGATACGTTGGAGTTGAGCACATTTCACGCACCCTTTGATTTTTCTTTTCGGTTCTTTTTCGAAGGGGAGCACTTTGAACCGAGAAATAAATTTTTTCTGTCTGTACATAACTGTTTTAGTCATAGTTAGGAAATTTTCCCATT
The DNA here is from genome assembly GCA_035772735.1 of Datura wrightii. Taxonomy (NCBI): domain Eukaryota; kingdom Viridiplantae; phylum Streptophyta; class Magnoliopsida; order Solanales; family Solanaceae; genus Datura; species Datura wrightii. The sequence goes on along the minus strand of JASDFA010000007.1, from coordinate 116,353,782 downwards.
GATTGATGGATGACGATCGTCATGAGGGAAAATTAGTCAATAGGTTTTTGTTTTTGAACCCTTAGCTGATTGATAGCTTGATGTTCTTGTTGATTTCTATACATGATTGTAAGATGCAAGTATTTTTAATTTTGAAGCATGTGTAGCAGTTGTATAACTTTGTTTGAGATACCTAGGCTCTTGAATATGACTCTATATGCTTGACATCTTAATTTTGAATTCATGTGATTAGCTCTATTGAGAGTCTGTATGGGTCTGTCTAGAATTGAACATGTGCAGTAAGTGTAATGTTCTTCGTGCATTCCATGCTATGATGTAGTATCCAAAACATTCCTGGTGTGTTTGTAAAGCGAAATGAGGAATGTTAATTGTAGGAGATGATGTAGGCATTTCTTTGAATAAGCTTATTTTTATCCTATACTTTACCTACCCTTAATGCATAATCCTAGTCAGCCCTATTAAGTCGTTAATCTATACTTTGATTAGCCACATCAAAAGCTTAATCCTTTTCTTCCAATAGAACTAAATTTGATCCAAAACTCCTAAGCTCTTAAGTGAAAAATGCAAAAGAGTTAAGGAGTGATAATCTTGAAAAAGAATGGAAATTTTAGTTGTGGAAGTTGAGGGAAAGATTAGAGGCGCACTTGTTTAAAATGCCTAAGTATTGGTAGGGAGTAAAAGAACAAAAGAATGAAAAAGTTGCTTAAGTACTCCTTACTAATAATATAAGCGTGCATAAAGAAATGGGGAAGAAAAAAGGAAATCAAGAGTGAAAAGAACAATAGGTGAAGTGAATAAAGAGAATGTGCTTAATGAGCAAGTGTGATGTATTAAAAGCGCTTAAGGAAGATAGTCAGTATTACTGGCCAGATTAGTACCCACCCATCCCTTAGCTTACATTACAACACGATATGTCCTGTTTGATCTTACTTTCAAATGTTCCTAAATTAGTGGAGTAAAACAATAAGGGCAAACTTATGGGTCAGTACATGTTGCATGAGAATTCATTAGGAGAGTGAGTGTAATTGTATTCATATACCCATACATGTTATAATTTGAAACTTTGTGAGTAAAAATGGGTTTCTCTCTTGTTGTGAGGGCACATATTTGAGGAATGATAGGATTCATGTTAGACCTCTTGATTGGCTAATGTACATGACTTTGCTATGGTTGTATAGTCGATTCTTGAGGTTAGGAGGTCTTAACTTGGTTATACTTTGTTTTAATTGGGTTATATACAACATGCTCTATTTGAACTTGCCATCTAAATAAGTCATTGCAGCCTTAATTTGAGTCTCCTTGTGTCTACTGGTTATTTGTGAGTCTTCCTTGTGCATGAGATGTAAAGGATTTATTCGAGAACGAACAAGGCTTTAAGTGTGGGGTAGTGATCTTGGTCATATTAACATGCCTAAATACTATTTTATACCCATGTTTTACCCATGTTTGTACCTTAATTTAAGAATAGTCTCATGCATTTTATATAATTTGTGGCCATGGACTAACAAATATGATTAGCTCTCATTGTAGGTTGGTATTGCCAATGTATTAAGCTCATGGTGAAAATAGTGGTCCTAATCTTTAAGATAAATTCTAAGGGACGGATTATAGATGGTGAGACAAGCTAAAAAGAAAATTTGGAGTCAACTCCATGCCACAGAGAATCATTGGGGCGTTCAACGTGCCACAGAGCAAATAATTAATTTATATGAGCAGGGGTTGCAAAATAGTGAGCATCTGTGATAACAGAGTGTCACGGAGGTAAATCTCCACGATGGGCCGCGTGGCATGGAGCTATTTCACAATAGGCCAAATTGTGCATTTTTCCAACTTATTATAAATTTAACCCTTAGCTTCTAATGTCATTATCACGAAATATTTTGAGAAGAATGGAAAGGAGCAAAGGGAGAAGTGAAGAACTCTACCTAGGGTTCGTTATTGTTCATTTTCTTTTGACTACTCTAGTAAGTATCATACTCTAATTATGTTTTTGAGTATTTGTACAAGCACGAGTGACTATAACACTTCCTCTAGGGTTGAGGCTACATGATATGATTGTAATTGCATGAATTCTTCTTTGGTTTGAGTTTTTAGTTGTTGTTTTGTCTTACATTCTTAATTATTGTTGTTTTTATGCTTGATCACAATGAAAACAAACTTGTTCATCTTAGGTAAAAGCTTAAAAGAGTAACCCTAGGCTAGAAAAGAATAATGTAGGGGAGAAGTTCTTATCTTTACGATAGGATTCCGTAATACTCCAGAAATGGCTAAGAATAGACCTGGGAGTTGAAGCTGAAAACTGTAGAAAACCTGGAATTTTGCACCAACACGACTCGAGATACGAATCATGGTGAGGACCTATGAGTCATGACTCGAGTCGTGATGAATTCGAGAGCCTAAGGTCATATCACGGGTGGTCCTAGAATCGTGATGCATAGGTATGACTCGTTGTTAGGAGTCGTGGTGAAATTCTCATTGTTGCCAGAGTGAGTCATCACGGGCCATGGTATGACTCGTAGGATGTAGCAATGAGTCGTGATGAGGACTCATGGTTAAGTCATTTTTGTTATGGGTGGATGGTAAAACAACTGACAGTATGAACCGTAGGATGGTAATATGAGTCATGGTATGCTAGTTGTGGCTAGATTCAGTAGATTGAAAAGTGGTGAGGTGACCACGAGAGGTGACGACGGGTCGTGACTTTGCGGTACGAGTCGTGGTCGAGGCCAGATCTATTTTTTATGAAAATTTGACTTTTCTATGCTTTTGGACCCTAAACCACGTCATTTTGAGGTTGAGACAGGGTATTTTAAGGGGGGAAAACTCATGCTAAGTCTCATTTGGCATTTGCAAGAACTAGAGAAGGGAGTAGGAGGAATTTCAAGTGTTCTTCTTCAATTCTTCAAGTTTCCACCTAGGTGTTTTCAAGGGGGTTAAGAAGCAAGTAATTCCAAGTATGTGGGGTTTTAAATGGGTAGTTTAGTCCCTACCCATTCCCAATTTCTCCCTAATTCTACGTTTGAAGTTACCAAAACTTTATGGCTCTTCGTCAAATTGCATGATTCCTTAAATTTTGAAATGAGCTTGTTGTGGTATGCCTAACTTATGAATTTAGAAGTATTTGAGATGAATTTACTTGTTTATTCAATATTTTTATGATTTAAGCCCCCCCCTAAAAGTATAAATGCCCAATCATGAGAAAAGTTTTGTAAAGTTCATAGTCATGATGATTTTGCAAGCTTAATATGAATTTTTGAATTCTAAACATGCCTTCAACTACTCATGTTATTATGATCATTTTCCCATAAATTTAAGTATTTCAAGAATGATTGAAATTATGGGCAAGCCCACATGTCACTTATGATTTATGAACTATGATTTTGGCTAGTATTACGAATTCTCAAGCATGATATGATTCTCACGATTTAACTAGTCATGCATGTCATGTATAAATTTCTATGAGCACGTTGCATGCTTTCGGAGTAGTACTTTACACTGAGTAGGCTCGGGGCCTAGGTTATGCCCCGAATCTCAGATCTTCGTGCTACCGTAGGTTGTTCCTGGGACCTCCTCAGTGACTGTCCCCTATGCCCTACGGGTCCTTTACGTGTGATATCAACCCTTTCATGGTTCATACCCTTGCCAAGGTATGAACAACCTCCAGAGTAGGTTTATAGGTTGGGCTGCATGTGTGCTCATATGGGGTCTGTCGGTTGTAGAAATCTCCCACTGTTCCTCTTGGTTTTAATGCATGTACGAATATGTTCTTTTGGCTCAAGTTATGTTTTTTGAAATGTTTTTCTCACATGTTATGACTATGACAGGTTTACAAATATGTTGAAAATCTTGAGCCCTAGGATTCTAGTCTAATGATCATGATGTCCCCACTCCTATAACTTTTATGTTTTTAAGTATTGTTTTGCATATCTTACATACTCAGTACCTTCCAAGTACTGACCCACATATTTTAAAGATCTAGTTCGCAGGTTCAGCATTGTTCCTAGCTTGCTCTCAATTCTACTCTCAGCTTTCAGTGGTGAGTCCTCATGATTCGAGGACTTCATGTTCGAACCTTGTTTATCTTTTGTTTTCAGAATGTTGGGGTTGGTTGGGGTCTTCTCCCTTCAACCCCTCTATTATGATTAGAGGCTTTCAGACTTAATTGTAGTATTTCGTTATTTATGCTTGGATTATGTATTACCGTTTCTTATATTTCATGTCAGACTTCATTTAAATTCATGATTTTTAAGTTAAGTCTTCCACCTTATGTGTATGAATTAGATATATAATCACGGCATGGGTTGACTTTGAGTCTTTCGGGGCTCTTTGTCCTGTTTCTATTATCTGGGTATACTCACGGGTCGTGACAAACTTGGTATCAGAGAAATAGGTTCAGATGTGTCCTAGGGAGTCTGAAAGCCGCGTTAGGTAGAGTCGTTTTCATGGGTGTGAAGCGTGCCACACCTATGACGAAGAGGCTACTAAACGTTTTAGGAAATGTTCCCTTCTTTCATGATCTATGTTGTGCGGTGAAAATCTCTCCATCCTTCTAATTGGTGCTATTCGCGATTGAAGAAAATTATGGCTTGCAGGAGGATATATAGAAGGAGGAACATAAATTATGAAGGTGACGAGGGTGGCCATGATAATGGGCGTCAGCAAGCCCCACCCGTTTAGGAGCCCTAGGCACTAGCGCCAGATGCCCACGCTAAGTTTCGAGCAGCTATTCAAATGTCAGCACAGGCCTTAATTGTTCAGGTCAACCAGCAGGCTGTTGCGCATGTTCCACAGAATGGCAATGCAGCGGTAGCCCGGATCAGGGAGTTTTTAAGGATGAACCCTCCGGAGTTCACAGGGGCAAAGGTGGACAAGCATACACACGAGTTCATTGAAGGGATATTGAAGGTCACTCAAGTGATGGAGGTGACGAATTAGCAGTGCATTGACTTGGCCTCTTATAAAATGAAGGAGGTCGCTTATATTTGGTTCAAGCAATGGAAGGACAGCAGGGCAGCGGGAGCAGGCCCTATCAGCTGGGATTAGTTCCACGTAGCCTTTCTCGATAGGTTCTTCCCTTGGGAGATGAGGGAACTAAAAGCAGCCGCATTTGTTAATTTAAAACAGGGAAAGATGACAGTGCTAGAATATTCACTTGAGTTCACTCGCCTGTCAAAGTATGCCCCGGAGTTAGTGATGGACAAGAGGGCGCGGGTGAGAAGATTTGTGCAGGGAGTAGCCGAGTATCTGGACAAGGACTGCAAAATAGCCATGCTTCATTAGGATATTGACTACCCATGGTTAGTCCTCTATGCCCAGCAGATGGAGGAAGCTCATATTAGGCAGAGAGAGGCAAAGAGGGCAAGAACTAATAGCCACAGGTTCTCTCAGTTGAGGCCAGGGGGTTGGCCTCACCAGCAGTCCCAGCACAGGACCATTACATCAGCACCATCTTCATCCAGTACCCTATCCAGGCCTCGAGACGATCAGAGGAGCAGGGCCTCAGGTTCGAGGGGTTAGAATAGCATGCGCACAGAGCGCACTTTTCCATCTTGTGATAATTATGGCAAGAATCACCCATGAAAATGTTTGGTGGGATCAGATGCTTGTTTCGGGTGTGGCAAACTTGGAAACAGACTTAGGGATTGCCCCGTAGCTAGGTCAGGGGGTGGTGGAGCCCTCACTTCAACAACTAATTCAGTAGTTCCAGTGGCACGTCAGACTCAGTAGGGTGCTTCGATAGGTTCAACTGGCCGCCAGCGCCAGAACCGATTTTATGCACTTGGATCTCGACAGAGCAGGAGACTTCTCCCGATATGATTACAGGTATGTTGTGAGTCTTTCATATTGATTCTTATGCTTTGTTAGATCCGAGAGCTACACTGTCTTTTGTGACACCATACATTACTAGTCACTTTGGAGTCAGTCCTGAAATTTTTTCAGAACCATTTTCTATATCTACTTCGATTGGTGATTCGGTCGTAGCGAGGTGGGTATATAGAGGTTGTTCCATTATAGTCTTGCATAAGGTTACCTCCACAGACTTAGTAGAATTGGCTATGACTGATTTTGACATCATCTTAGGCATGGATTGGTTTTTTGCATGTTATGCTTCTATTAACTGTAGAACTCGAGCGGTGGAATTTCGAATTCCAAGTGAACCGATTTTAGAATGGAGGGGTGGTTCAGCGGTATCTGTAGGTCACTTTATCTCCTATCTCAAGGATAGGAAAATGATTTCCAAGGGTTGTATTTACCATTTGGTTAGGGTTAAGAATGTCACATCTGAGACCTCGACCATTCAGTCAGTCCCTGTGGTATGTGAATATTCTGAGGTGTTTCCAGATGACCTACCCAGTGTTCCTCCCGAGTGGGAGATTTATTTTGAGATTGATATTTTACCCGACATGCTGCCCATATCAATTCCTCCCTACCAAATGGCCTCAACCAAGCTAAAAGAGTTAAAGGAGCAGTTGCAGGATTTGCTATATAAGGGTTTCATTAGACCGAGTAAGTCCCCATGGGGTGCCCCGGTGTTGTTCGACCAGAAGAAAGACGGTTCTCTTCAAATATGTGTTGACTATAGGTTGTTGAATAAGGTCACCATCAAGAATAGATACCCTTTATCAAGGATTGATGACCTATTCGATCACTTTAGGGTGCCAAATATTTCTCCAAGATAGATCTCAGGTCCGAGTATCACCAGCTTAGGTTTTGGGAGAGCGACATCCCAAAGACTGCTTTCAAAACCTAGTATGACCATTATGAATTCGTTGTTATGTCTTTTGGACTAACCAATGGCCCTGCAGCTTTTATGGATCTAATTAACAGGGTATTTGAGGCATACCTGGATATGTGCATGATCGTGTTCATTGACGACACATAAATATACTCCAAGAGTGAGGAGGATGCCGCACACCTGCGATTAGTGCTTCAAACCATCAAGGATAACGAACTATACTCCAAGTTCAACAAATGTGAGTTCTGGCTGAAATCAGTTGCATTATTGGGATATGTAGTGTCAAAGGAAGGTATATGGGTGGACTCCTAGAAAATAGAGGCGGTAAAGAACTGGCCCAGACCGGTAAACCCTTTGGAGATCAGGAGCTTATTGGGCTTAGCGGGTTACTATCGGAGGTTCGTGGAAGGTTTCTCATCCATTGCAGCCACACTGACTTGATTGACTCAGAAAAAGGTGAAGTTCCAATGGTTGGAGGCTTGTGAGAAGAGCTTCCAGGAATTGAAGGCCAGACTCACTTCAGCATTGGTGTTGACTTTACAGGAAGGTACCGATGGCTTTGTGCTATATTGTGATGCTTGAGAGTTGAAATGGGATGTGTATTGATGCAGCATGTGAAAGTCATAGCATATTCTTCCAGAAAACTTAAAACTCATGAGAAAACTTACCCAACCCATGATCTTAAGTTGGTCGAGAAAGGTGGTATTTTCTTGGAAGTTATGGCGACACTACTTTTATGGGGTTCATGTAGATGTATTCACAAACCAAAAGAGCTTACAATATGTTTTCACACAAAAGGAACTAAATCTTCGGCAACGGAAGTGAAGGCTAAACAGGATAAAGATCCAATATTGGTAAAGTTGAAAAACGTTGTCCAAAATCAAAAAGTAGAAGTCTTCTCTAAAGGGGGAGATGGTGTGCTTCGGTACCAGGGTCACTTATGTGTTTCGAACGTGGGGGATTTGAGGAGTAGGATATTGCATGAGGCTCATGGATCAAGATATTCTATCCACCCAGGTGCCACCAAAATGTACCATGCCTTGCAAGAAATCTACAGGTGGAATGGCATGAAGAGGGATGTTGCAGAATTCGTAGCCAAGTTCTCGAATTGACAGAAAGTGATAGTCGAGCATTAGAGACTGGGGGGTGTACTCCAAGATATCATCATTCCTACTTGGAAGTGGGAAGAGATGAATATGGACTTTGTAACAGGTTTGCCCCGCATTCGTAGATTGTATGACTCTATTTGGGGTGTGGTGTATAGGTTTACCAATGCTTCTCATTTCCTACCGGTCAAAACCACTAATTCAGCAGAAGATTATGCCAAGTTATACATCCAAGAGTTGGTTAAATTGCATGGAGTTCCCTTGTCCATTATATCAGATTGAGGTACTCAATTCACCTCTCAGTTGTGGAGATCTTTCCAAAAGGGACTTGGCACCCAGGTCAATCGTAGCATGGCATTTCATCCACAAATAGATGGTCAGGTGAAACAGACTATCCAGACTTTTGAGGACTTGTTGAGAGCTTATGTTATTGACTTCAAGGGTAGTTGGGACAAACATTTGCCTCTTATTGAGTTTGCCTCCTACAACAGCTATCACTCCAGCATTAAGATGGCACCGTTCGAGGCACTTTACGGGTGAAGGTGTAGATCGCCCATTGGGTGGTTCGAAGTCGATGAGGCTTCATTATTGGGTCCAGATTCAGTCCATGAGGCTATGGAGAAACTTCAGTTAATAAGAGAAAGGCTGAAAATGGCTCAAAGTTGCCAAAAGTCTTATGCGGATGTGAGGAGAAGAGAGCTTGAGTTCGACATAAACGATTGGGTGTTTTTGAAGGTATCTCGCATGAAGGGAGTAATGAGATTTGGAAAGAAAGGGAAACTCAGGCCCCGCTATATTGGACCATACCGAATTGTGAGACGAGTGGGCAAGGTAGATTATAAGTTAGAGTCACCTTCAGAGTTGGCTTCAGTTCATACCATATTTCATGTATCGCTCTTGATAAAGTGCATGGGAGATTCTGCCTTAGTGGTTTCGGTGGAAGGTGTTGGCGTGAAGGGTAGCCTCAATTACGAAAAAATTCCTGTTGCAATCTTGGATCGTCAGGTTCGAAGGATGAGGAACAAGGAAGTAGCTTCAGTAAAGGTGTTATGGAGAAATTAGCATGTTGAGGGAGCTACGTAGAAAACTGAAGTGGATATGATGGCTAAATACCCCTACTTGTTCCCTACCGACCCAGTTTCAGTTTGAGGTTAGGATACAAATTATACCTAATTTGCCTTGCTTGGTTAAATGATTAGAATTTTCATATAACCACTCGTAGAAGTAGTTGTGAATCTAATTCATGTTAAATGATTAGAGGTACGAAAGTCCATAATCAAGGGCACAAACCCCGTAAACCACATCCACATAGTTAAATTGCTCATGAATCAAGATGTCATATCCTTGCTCAATGATATAGGTGTGAGACTAGTTTGTTCTGTTTAGAGGCTCGAGAGACCGTGAACATCACATTTTAATTATGTGAGACAACAACTGAAGTTGTCATACTCGAACCATTATGAATTGTAGCATTGCATGATTATCAGGCCTTAACTCTAGTTGCTTCTTGCATTGTTTCCTGATTATTTTGTGATCACCCTAGATTTAACTAGAATTTTCCAAAAAACTCTACAATCAACACTTGTAAGGGTTAATTTAACACTTGAACTTAATTATTCTCTTAATTAGTCCAATCCCTGTGGGTTCGACATCCAACTCTTAAAAAGGGCCAATATATTACTTGTAGGATCACGTATGCTTGCGCGTGCGCTGGGGCGCAACAATTATCGGCAATTGAACAAGGTCACCTTCAAGAAAAGGTATCCTCTACCTAGGATTGATTATTTATTTGACCAGCTTCATGGTTCCAAGTGTTTTCCGAAGATAGATCTCAGTTCCAGGTACCATCAACTTAGAGTTCAGGAGAGCGATATCCCGAAGACAGCCTTTAGGACGAGGTACGGTCATTATGAGTTTGTAGTTATGTCTTTTGGACTAACGAATGCTCTTGCAACTTTTATGGACTTGATGAACAGGTTGTTCAAGCCATACCTGGATATGTTCGTGATTGTGTTCGTTGACGACATCTTGATATACTCTCGGAACAAGGAAGAACATGCAACTTATTTGAGAGTGGTGCTATAGACTCTCAAGGATCGCCAATTATATGCTAAATTTAGCAAGTGTGAGTTTTGGTTGAACTCCATGGCGATTTTGGGCCATGTAGTATCAAGTGAGGGTATAAAGGTGGATTCTCAGAAAATAGAAGCCGTGAAGAATTGGCCTAGATCACTGAATCCTTCTGAAATTCAGAGCTTTTCGGGTTTAGACGGTTACTATCGGAGGTTTGTTGAAGATTTCTCTTCTATTGCAGCACCCTTGACCAAATTGACCCAGAAGAAGGTGAAATTCCAATGGTCGGATGCTTGTGAGAAGAGCTTCAAAGAGTTGAAGGATCGACTTACATTAGCACTGGTGTTAACTCTACTAGAGGGTACTAATGGATTCGTGGTGTCTTGTGATGCTTCAAGGATCATACTTGGGTGTGTATTGATGCAGCACGGGAGAGTTATACCCTATGCCTCCAGACAACTAAAGGTTCATGAGAAGAACTACCTGACCCATGACCTTGAATTGGCTACGGTAGTATTCTCCTTGAAGATATGGGGACATTATTTGTACAAGGTCCACGTATATATGTTTACGGACCATAAGAGCTTACAATATGTGTTTACATAGAAGGATCTCAATTTTGGCAAAGGAGGTGGTTGGAGTTACTCAAGGACTACAATATGAGTGTGCTTTACCATTCGGGTAAGACCAATGAAGTAGCAGACACACATAGTAGACTCTCTATGTAGAGTATGTCTCATGTGGATGAGGGGAAGAAGGAGCTAGTGAAGGAGGTGCATTGACTAGCAAGGTTGGGAGTTAGGTTGGTTGACTCGATAGATGGCGGTGTTGTTGTTCAGAATGGATCTGAATCTTCCTTGGTGACTGAGGTAAAATCTAGAAAAGATGAGGACCCAATTTTGGTAAAGTTAAAGGAAGTCATTCAGAATCAGAAGGTGGAGGTCTTCTCCAAAGGGGGAGATAGTGTGCTTCGGTACTAGGGTTGCATATATGTTCCGGATGTTGATGATTTGAGGAGCTAGATGTTGCATGAGGCTCATGGATCTTGGTATTCCATCCATCCAGGTGCCACCAAGATGATCGTGATTTACGGCAAGTCTATTGGTGGAATGGCATGAAGAAGTACATTGTAGAATTTGTAGTTTAGTGTCTAAACTACCAGCAAGTAAAGGTTGAACATCAGAAACCAGCAAGCATGCTTCAGGATATCAACATTCCTTCTTGGAAGTGGGAAGAAATTAATATGGACTTCATCACAGGTTTACCTTGTACTCGTCGACAATATGACTCCATTTGGGTTGTGGTATATAGGTTGACCAAGGACGCTCATTTTCTACAAGTCAAAACCACGGATTCTGCGCAGGACTATGCCAAGCTATATATCCAGGAGCTAGTTTGATTGCATGGAGTACCCATGTCCATTGTATCAGACATAGGTACACAATTTACCTCTCAGTTTTGGAGGTCATTTCAAAAAGGACTAGGTACTCAGGTTAAGCTCAGCACAACATTTCACCCGCAAATGGATGGTCAAGCAGCATGGAAAATTTAGACTCTCGTGGCCATGTTGAGAGCATGTGTGATTGACTTCAAAGATAGTTGGGATGATCATTTGCCTCTTATCGAGTTTGCATACAACAACAACTAACATTCCGGTATTTAGATGGCCTATTTTGAGGCTCTCTATGGGTGTAGATGTAGATCGCCCATTGGTTGGTTTGAAGTTGGTGAAGCTGCGATGATAGGGCTAGATTTGGTTCATGAGGCTATTGAGAAGGTTCATCTCATAAGAGATAGGTTGAAAACAACTCAAAGTCACCAAAAGTCCTATGAAAATGTCAGAAGGAGGGAACTTGAGTTCGAACTGGATGAATAGGTGTTTTTGAAAGTGTCTCTCATGAAGGGAGTTATGCGGTTTGGAAAGAAAGGAAAACTTAGCCCTCATTATATTGGCCCTTACCAAATTGTGAAACAGGATGGCAAGGTTGCATATGAATTGGAGTTGACTTTAGAATTAGTTTCCGTGCATCCAATTTCCATGTATAGCTCTTAAAGAAGTGTTTGGGTGATCCTGCTCTAGTTGTCCCGATGGACAGTGTTGGCGTGAAAGACAGTCTTAGTTATGAGGAGATTCCTGTAGAAATACTTGATCATCAGGTTCGAAGGCTAAGAAACAAGGAAGTAGCTTCAGTCAAAGTTTTATGGAAGAATCAACATGTTGAGGGAGCTACGTGGGAAACCGAAGAAGATATGATGGCTAGATACCCACATTTATTCTCTACCGGCTCAGTTCTAGCTTGAGGTATCAATTTTTCTCCCAAACTCTATTTAGTTTTCATGATCCATTCATGTGCCCATCTATCTTTTATCTATATGTATGTATGTATGATTCGTGAATTCAATTCAGCTATGTAGTTTGAATCGGAGGTAGTCATTCCGTTAGTTTTCAGTTTAAATGATCAGTATTTGGATATAGTGATTGCATTTCTCTTCTTTTCTGTATGTTTTCCAACATTCAAGGACGAATGTTCCTAAGGGGGAGATATTGTTATACCCCAAAAGACTAAAGATTAGACTCAGGAGTTGAAACGGAGAAAAATTAAAATTTGGCATCAGGTATCAGAACGGGTCATGAGGTGACCCGTGGGAGCAACCCACAAGTAGTGATGTGACTCGTGGTGAGGCTCAGGAGATGAGTTGGAAGAAATGGGATCCCCACGGACATGACCACGAGTCGTGGACAGGCCCCATGACTCATTAGGTCAGTCGTGGGGAGTGGTGATTGAGAAAAGAGAAAGATGAAGGCAGTGCACCTAACGGAAGGTTCCCATGAGTCGTGGTCAGCCACCACAATTCTTGGGGAGAGTCATGAGCAACATGATTAAGCTATATAAAAATCAGAGGCAGTGTACAGGATGATTGGTGACCACGAGTCATGGTCACCCAGTAAAGAATTATGAAGTCTCCCGTTATGAGCCCCAGACGACTGCTAGATGGTGTCCTTGACTGATGATGTCACGAGTCGTGGCCCAGGGTGACAAGTCGTTATGTCCCTCTTTTGGACTTACTGGAAGTTATTTTCTGTCAATTTAGTAAGGGATTTTTTGTCATTCCTAAGATCCTAAGGCCTAAACTACGTCATTAGTTATGAATGATGACTTTTGAAGGGGTTAAGTTCATTTTAGGCCATTTTCATATTCATGCATGCAAGAGAGAGAGTCTAGAGAGGTGATCAAGGAAAATCCTTCAAGGTTCTCTTCAATTTCTTCTTGGGCATTCAAGAGTGTGTAAGAATCAGCTATAATCTTGCATATAGGGTTATGAATGGGTGAATCCTTTCACACCCATGCCAAATCCCTCTCTAAATCATTAATTTCCCATGTCTAATCTATGGGGTTTTAACCCAATGCCTGAAATTCCTAATTCTCTACATGGGTATGATTTAAATATGTTTCTACTACTGAATTATGATTCATGGGCAAGTTTTATATTATTTTCAATTAAAATCATGTTTCAAGTTTTATTATTTAAAAAGCCCATTGATGAGAAGTTCACGAAAGATGAGATTTGTGATGAATGTATGATTATGATGAGACATTATGATGAAAAGCGTGATTGCGAGCTACCCATGTTTATAATCATATTTTCGATGTGAATTGATTATTTTCAAGCATGTTAAAGTATTTTTCAATGCCCACATGTTCAAGTATGATTTATGAATTTCCTGAATTAAGCATACCACATGGTTTTGGAGCGAAGACTCTCATTCATTTTTTAGCTTCTTGTATGGTTTGAGTTAAAGAATCTCATATGCATGATATCAGATTTGAGATGTATTTGATTATTAAGCTTCGTCAATAGACGATGTTGAGCTTCATTGAAAAACGATGTAGAGCATATGCATGTTTTTGAGAGTAGTGTCTAGCACCGAGTAGGCTAAGGGTCGATCACCCTATGCCTTAAAATTACGTGCCAAAGTAGGTTTATAATATTATATATATTAATTTGGGACCTCCCTTGTGAGCTATCTCCTACCCTGATTGGGCCCCGAGCTTGATATCGATATCACGGTATTGTCCTTAGCCTTGGCAAGGCTTTGGATGGGTCTACTCACTTGAGTGCGATAGTTGGGACCACGTAAGCTCTATCGTGGTATGTTGGGTAAAACACGAGTCTCCCATTGTTCCTTATGATTTTAGTTATGTATGTTCATTATTCGTGAAATTTATATATCTGCATATGTTCTAAAATAGGTTTGAATCAACGTTCAGTTTTACTCATGACCATCAGATTTTAGCTTTGAGTCAATCAATTCAGTTATGATGTCATGTTAGGTTATGATGAGGTTATGATTTCAGAAAGAAGGCATGCAAGCCTTACTCTTAGATTTTATTTTTTATGTTCTACATTATGCATGTCTTTAAATGATTTTACTTATTTAAGCGGTTTTACTTACCTTGCATACTCGGTACATTCCACGTACTGACCGCATACTTTATGATGTATCGTTTAATGATACAGGGCCCAGCACGCACACTCATCCCCGTTCATAGCCAGTCTTCAGAGTTAGAATCTTACATTTGTTCGTGAGTCCTCATCTCCTGAGGACTAGACTTACTTAGACTTTCTCTATGTATTTTTAGTTTTCGCTTTATTAAGTTACTTGGGCTCTTGTCCCATCAACTCATCATGTTTAGAGGTTTTTCAGACAAAGGATGTATTCAGCTTCAGATTATGTATTCTGATGTTATGTTTATTTTAGTTTTCCGCTAAGATTATCTTGTTGACTCTTTAGTTTTATTGGTTGAGTTAGATCTATGTTCATTCCATGGGTCGACTTGGAGTCTCTCAGGTCTCCTTGTCCCGTGTTGCGATCTACGCCTTCGTTAGGGTCATGACACAATGTTTTACCATCTCATTGCACTAACCCAAAGATCTTCCCTCTCAACTCTTTTTTCCTCCTTGAAGAGAATAACTTGTTGATGAACTTGTTGGAAAGAACCTCGCAAGTATTGATGGAACCTGCTAGCTCATTTTAAAGCCACTCCTTGGCCTCACAAATCAATAAGAATGGGAACAACATGAGCTTAACATACTCATCTGACATGTTCTAATAGTTAAAGTTCTCACTTAGCTCCACGAACGTTATCAAATGCTTTTGGGGATACTCGTGCGGCTTGCCCTAATATTAGAAAATATATTGGACCAACCGCATGGTCCCTTCTTTCAACTCAAAGTTCCAGTGATGGCCGGCTGAAGCATTCTCCAAGTTCATCCTTGCAAAATTCAACACTAGAACCCTTTCCTAGTTGTTGCCCTGTGCTTGCTCATTATTCTCCATAGTTAACATTCAAAAGGTTTTCTCCATTTCAGGATCAAAAGAAGCAAAAAGTGGTTCTTGACTTCTTATATTTTGCCTACACTATGCAGAAAACACCAGTAACTTCACAAACAAACAAACATAAATGTAAAATACAAAATAGATGAATAAAAATACTAACCTACAAATGATCAATCAATCTTCAACTCCTCCGCAAGCGCACGAGGTCATCATGTAATATAGGACGGTGAAGTCCCGATTATTGATCCCTCAAAGACTTGTTAAATTAATCGTTTAAGGTTACTTCTTTATTTCACTATTCTAAAAAAACATATATTAATGGGGATTGGTTTGGAGAATTAAACTACTAAACATGAAATTTAAATTCAACTAAAGATTGTTGCAAACTTGTTTGTACTTCAAATGATGATGAAAATCTAGAGATTTGCACTTTCATTTCAAGTTGAGTTTTCAAGACAGCAATACGCTAGATTAATTCTTCCTAAGGTAGAAAGCTGCAAGTTACTATTCCATTTCATGCCACTATCCCGAGCATCCAAGAACTATCTCACGAACCCTAACGCCTATATCCCTATATTCACAGGAGATACATAAAATGACGATTATGCCTACTTGTATTTCAACTAAACAGGGTTAAAGGGTATATCTCTATCCTCAACAACAACTTCTAACTCTAATCATGGGCCAAAGGATCTTCGAATTCTTGTTTTACATTTAATATTTACTGTTTCGACATTCCCATTCCTAAGTTCAACCAAAAGCCAATAGATTTACTCACAAGGTCATCAGTCTAGTGAATAAACAATTAAAACAAGTAAATATAAATAACCTTTAATGAATAATCAAAACTAGCATTAATCGGTCTTTCAAACATCAACCATCAATTATGGCAAAAACCCTACAAGAGATGTTTAGCCAATCATAGACAAGAGCAGAAAGAAAGACATAATCATCATATGAAGTAAAATGATAAATAAAAAAAGAAACATAAGTAGAACTTGTCTCTCCTCCAAAATATGCATTTACAACCTTCTACAGTCAAACAAAATGATGAATGATATAAGGAATCATCTGCTAAAAATGCCCTAGATGTTATATTTCTAGGTGAGTCTTCAAATGATGTTTTTGCCCTTAATTAGTTTTCTTAAAATTTAGCCAAAATACATCCAGGAGGGTCTAGCAAGCCGCTCCATGCATAGCCCTTAGGAGTGAGTAAAATTTCCACTGAAGAATGGCTTCGAGCGCCCTACTCCCACCATAGAACCAAGGAGTTAGCCAAATTTCTGCCCTTCTAAACACCTCTGGCGACCCACTCTATCCGTAGCACTAGAGTGTTAGTCAAATTTCTGTGCTTGAAGACCTTCTAGTGCCGCCACTTCATACATAGCCCCAGAATGTTAGGAGAATATTCTAAGTCTGGTATACTTCTGAGGCTCCATGCTATCCATCTCGCCAAGATATTACTCAAATTCTAATCTTTGAAGCTAGGGGACCTAGCGCCCCACACCATCCATAACACCATCTTTGGTGAATTTTTCTCTGGAAGACAATTGTTAGGTGTCCCACGCCAGCCATAGCCCCAGGACAACTGTCGCAAAATCTTCTTCTTCACACCTCAGATAATTTTTGGGTCCTTTTTCCTTGGTTTCCTTCTCAAAATATCTAGAATCATTGATTACCTCACCAGACACACGAGAACATGAATTCACACATTTAATAAGGATTATGACACAAAACAAGGCAAAATAGGGGTAGGAACCTGGCAAATGGGCATACGAATGTGCCCAACATCACCACCCCACACATAAACAATTGTTTGTCCTCGATCAATCCTCAACTCCATGCACAAACACATGTTTTCTCACCACTTATCACATCGATCAATTCACACTCAAACAACTATCAGAGAATATATGATTAAGTGGTTCATTAACTCATAGCAATTCACATCAAGCACATGCAGAGTTATTCACATTCTACACAATTTTTATAACTGGCTCACTTTTAAAATAGGGCCAACATCATTAAATACAAACATGCAACAGATAGTATACCGACTTAGAGTCTTCTGTCCCTCACTTTTAGTGATATTCCTCTCTCAATTTATCAATGCAAAGCATGAAACATAATAAATAAGGCTCAGTCACACATAGAAAAGAGATATCATATAGATGCAACTTACCATAAACTTTCCCTTTGTGTACACTTAGAGTACTTAGTCATTTTAAGAGATTAAGATAATATGGACCTTTCTTGGTTGTAATGTTTACTAAGGGACAGGTAGGAATGATTTTTATTTTATAGTGACTACCAATCCTAAGAACTTTGAAGACAGTTTTGTCTTTCAAGTCCACCACATTTTTTCCATGTTGTTCATCCCTCACATTATTCACCCTTTTTTCTTTTATTTTCATGCCCCCTTTCATGAATACTTGACTGCTACTCTTTCCTAATAGAATCACTAACAATTTTCAATTTTAAAAACACTTCTACTTATTTTCCTAGCAACAAGAAAACAACACATTTTGTGGGACCCCTACTTCCTATTTTCTCTTCTTACTTTCCACCTATAATTCTTTCTTTTCCTTCCCTTGTCATTCATGCATTGGTGGACCTTCACTTTCAGGTCTCAAAGTGCCTAAGAATACTTTGGATCAACAATTCAGGAGGTCTCACAACAAAAGGGAATAGGATATTAGTGTGGCTAACAAAAGAATAAGGCTTAAGGCTCAAGGGAGTTAACTAGGGAAAATGTTCAGGAAGGTATAACAAGCACGGGATAACATAGCTTTTTCAAAGAATCACCTTAATCATCTCTTAACTCTCTAACAACTAGCCATCCAATATACACTAAGGCTAGTTTTAGATGCACAATATGTACAAACAAAACGATTAATCTCACCACACATGGCATCAAAACTCTATTCAGTTTCCTATAGCTTCACATTCATAAAATCGTATTGAATGACATTTTTCATTATTAAGCCCTACAACAATATTTATTCGAACTAAAGAACTATGTGTGTCTCATGACATTCCCACTTAAGATGAACACTTCATTGCCTCTAGCTTAGTATCTAAGTGAAATGTCAAAGAGAACACAAGTGATTGTGTCTGACCCAATCCTTAAAAAAAATTATGTGACTAATTTCCTTTAAGATGGTCATCATCCATCTATCATAGGGACGGGTCAGTACTCCACAACTACAATGACTACAGCAAAAAATATAAAATTACTCGGTTCAAAGGTCTCCCTTTTGGAAAAGAACCGAGACCATAAGAAAAACTGAAGGGTGGGTAAGACATGTCATTTTGAAAATTTTCAAACAAAATATGATGGCGTACTCACCCTTAACATCAAAATTCAGGGAGACATACCCTCACCCCACACTTAAAGTCATGCTTTGTCCTCAAAGCTTCCATAATCATAGATCAGATAAGAGTGAGAAATTACTCTCTAAGGCCCTCTAGGGCCTAGCTAGCAGCAGGTTTCTTAGATTCACGGGTCACATGACACCACACATCAGCTAAGACCATGCCCCTGAGATTTGATTTTGGATTCTTAGACTTCCCCTTCTCTACAAAATAGAATCAACAGTCACACTATATATATAAGAATAGGACAACTAAATTTTTAAAAAATTGGATTGCCTCCCAACAAACGCCTGAGTTAGAATCGTGGCACGACATTCACAGGCTGCATCCCATGCAACGCCTAATTTAACTTTGCAGTACTACGAAAGTCACTCTCACTCCTTCATATGAGTGAGATGACTAGGATCCTGAAAACTTGTTAAGATTTCATGCAACACATGCTGCTCAACTGCCCACTTACATCCCCCGGGCTCTGTCTCTGGCTTCACTATGAAATTTCATAATAAGGTGGCCACCTTTCCGCTCTAGAAACATTTAAGACTACCTCCTGACCATCCATAGTCATCCATATCTTACTCCACTTGTCACTCCCCGAGTCTACACCTTGGACGGGATATGGCACTTGGAGTCACAAGTAACCCCAAGTCAACCCCTGTTCTATCATGCACTGGCATTCTGAGTAAACATAATTTGCGGAAGCGTTAAAATACTATCATAAAACATTTGTATAGGAAAGTAAAATGAATCACTAAAGTTTAAAATCGTCAGAATAAAACTGAAATTCTGAAAGTAACATGTTTATGTCTGATAGCCACTACAACTGATAAGTTGCTAGGACAAGCCCATAGCTAACTCCAAATCTAAAAAAACTGAGCTGAAAGAAATAATCTCCGTCCTCGAAGGATGAGGACTCACCAATGAAGCTACTAAGAAAAGTCTAAGCGAGGTCTACTAATGGCGCTAAGTCTAAGAACCTGCGGCTGTATGATGAAATGATACAACATAAAAGGTTTGCGTCAGTACTTCGAATGTACTGAGTAAGCAGGAGAAAACATAATACTGGATAGAAATGAATGAACTGAAATGACATGCAATGACAACTGAAATAACTGAAGTAAACTAAGATGGTCAAGATGCCCTTGTCTAATGGTCAAAGACATGACCTAAGTTTGAAATTCTGAGTCTGAAATACAATACTTAACTGATCTGAACTGACTAATCTAAATAGAATTAAGCAGATTTGCGGGAGAGTCTATAACTGACATATAACCACGTGAGCTATACATGGAGTCCGATGTATACACCCCATCTGTAGTACCCAATATACCTTGCAAGGGTATAAAGGAAAGAACTGGGTGATCACAAAAGTCTGGGCCAATCAGGCTAATAAATATTGTAACCTACACTGCCAACGTAGTTCTGGGAGATTGGGTGCACTAGAACCCCGGTCCGCTCGGTGCAAAATCCTACTCCCACTGAATAGTCCTAGACTGAATACTAGGCTGATAGCTCGAAATTGGGGCCCAAGACTAGTCAGGTAAACATATCTAAAAGCACCCTAAGAGTCTTACCGAACCATATTTTGAAACTGGGTTCTAGACTGGTCAGAGCTGCTTATGTAGAGGTGTCGTAACCGTCTAAGAACAATTTTTAATCTAAAACTGGGATCCTAAGGACATTCAAATATATAACATGACTGCCTAGCAGACCAATAAACTGAATTCTAAATCTGATTCTAACAGTTGGAAGGTATCACAAACACCTTAAGAGTTTCTATAGTCAACTGATCGACTGACAAATTCTGAGTAACACTGCGGATTCCTACATTGGGACTGAACTGAACCACTAAGAACCTAATAGAGATTTCAACTTATTCTAACAGTACTGGAATTCACAATATGGCTAAAATCAAGCAATAAGGAAGTCTAATCCAACCAGCAGAATTATAGGTATTCTTATTCAACAATAGGTCCAAAATCATTCTTATTAGGAGAGCAATTACACGATATCTAAATAATGAAAAATATCTAACAATCAGCTTAAAGCATATTTCACAAGCTATAAGGAATTTGACACATAATTCAACCTCAATTGAAAGCTCAGGTCTAGAATTCACGTTTACGGGGATAATATCAATTTAATCATAAACTGATGGAAAAACTGACTGCTAGTCCCCATGTGGAACCCAACGACTCGTGCCCAGTGACCGCGACTCGTGGTCACTGTCATTGAGTCCACTTCCCAGAATCCCCTATTGGTCACCATGAGGGACACCACGACTCATGGTGTACCCTATGACTCGTGGTGGCCCAATCATATATTATACTGCCAACATCATTACCCTCCCAACTATTTTGGACCACCAGTCACCTAATGAATCGCCACTTTGACCATGACTCGTGGTGACTAATCGTGAAGTACACTGCTAAATTTCCTCTGAGTCTTCAATCAACTACTGTCCACGGGTCACCTAACGGATCATGGTGTTGACCATCACTCATGGTCACACCCGTGGTCACTCTATTTTTTCCAACTTTTTCTACCAAGTCCGGACCCTTCCCCATGAGTCACTTCACAACTCATGGCCTACCCCCACAGGTCACAGGATGACCCGTTCTGTGATTTGGTGCAAAATTTCCTATATTCTCCATTTCAACTCTCGGGTCTTAGTTTTTGAGTTTCCGAGGCATTACAATATCTCCCCCTTGGGAACATTCATCCTCGAATGTTGGAAAATACACAGAAAAGTAGAGAATTACAATCACTATATTCAAATACTATCCGTAAAGGCTGAAAACTAACGGAATAAATACCTCCGAACGGAACTACAAATCTGAAGTTAATTCACTAATCACACGCATGTTCAATTACATGAAATAAATAACAGACGAACTGAAAGGAGTTTTAGGGAGGAAATTAGTACCTTAAACTGAAACTGAGCTGGAAGAGAACAAATGTGGGTATTTGTCCATCATATCTTCTTCAACCTCCAATGTAGCTCCCTCAACCTGCTGATTCCTCCACAAGACTTTGACTAAAGCTACTTCTTTGTTCCTTAACTCACGAACCTGACTATCAAGAATCTAAACTGGGACTTCTTCGTAAGAGAGACTATCTTACACCCCCATACCATCTAATGGTACAACTGAAGTTGGATCATCAATGCACTTCTTCAGTAGAGAGACATGGAATACTAGGTACACAGATGCCAACTATGAAGGTAATTCTAGCTCGTTGGCTACATTACCGATACGCCTCAAAATTCTATAGGGTTCCACATGCCTAGGACTGAGTTTGACTTTCTTCCCAACTCTCATCACCCCTTTCATGGGTGAAATTTTCAAATAAACCAAGTCATCAACTGCAGACTCCAACTCTCTTCTCCTCACATCGGCATACGATTTCTAACGGCTCTGAGTTGTTTTTTATCTTTCTCGGATGAGCTGTACCTTCTGCATAGCTTTATGAACCAACTCTGGCCCAATTATTGTAGCTTCACCAACCTCAAACCATCCAATAGGCGACCTGCACCTTCTACCATACTATGCCTCAAAACGGGGCCATCTGGATACTGGAGTGGTAGTTGTTGTTGTACGCATACTCGATAAGAGGAAAGTTGTCATCCCAATTGTCCTTGAAATCGATCGCTCACGCTCTCAACATATCTTCTAGGGTCTAAATAGTCCGCTTAGCTTGCCCATCTCTCTGCGGGTGAAAAGTTGTGCTGAGCTTGACCTGGGTACCAAGTCTCTTCTGAAAATACTTCTAGAAATGTGAGGTGAACTGGGTATCTCTATCAAAGATGATGGATAATGGCACCCCATGAAGCTGGACCAACTATTGGATGTAAAATCTCGCATAGTCCTCAGCTAAATCTATAGTTTTAAGTGGGAGAAAATGTGCTGATTTAGTCATCTGCTCTCTTACTACCCAGATGGAATCATGTTGCCGATGAGTTCGAGGTCGACCTGTAATAAAGTCCATATTTACTTCTTCCCACTTCCACGTGGGTATGCTGATATCCTGGTTCATACCTCCCGATCTTTGGTGTTCTACTTTCACTTGTTGGCAGTTTGGGCACTTAGCTACGAATTCGGCAATGTCTCTCTTCATGTCGTTCTACCAGTAAATATCTCAAAAGTTGCGGTACATTTTAGTAGCACCAGGGTGGATGGAGTATCTCGAGATGTGTGCTTCACCCAATACCTTCTATCTCAAGTCACCGACATCCGGTACACACAATCTACCCTATAACGGAGCACACCATGTCCCCCTTTAGAGAAAGCCTCAACCTCTTTCCTAAGAACCGCTTTCTTAAGTTTAAGTAAAATGGGATCTTCATCCTGTTTTGACTTAACTTAATCCACCAAAGAGGAATCTGACCTGCTTTGCATCACCACTCCACTCTCAGCTGAGCCAACCAATTGCACCCCCAACCGAGCTAGTCTGTGAATATCCTTCGCCAATTCCTTTTTGCCTTCCTTAATATGAGCCACGCTACCCATAGACACTCTGCTTAGGGAATCAACCACCACATTGTCTTTGCCTGGGTGATATAGCACGCTCATTTCATAATCCCTCAGGAGCTCTAACCACCTTCTCTGGCGAAGATTTAGGTCCTTCTGACTGAATACATACTGAAGGCTCTTGTGATCGGTGAAAACATCCACGTGAGCCCCGTACAGATAGTGTCTCCATATTTTTAACGCAAACACCACCACTGCCAACTCCATGTCATGAGTTGGATAATTCTTTTCATGAACTTTTAGTTGTTTGGAGGCGTAGACAATCACCTCACCCCGCTACATCAGCACGCAAGCGAGTCAAACTCTGGAAGCGTCGCAATGTACTATAGATCTATCTGATGCTTCTTGGTAGAGTCAACACTAGAGTGGTAGTGAGTCAAGATTTAAATTCCTAGAAACTCTTCTCACACGCATCTGACCACTGGAATTTCACCTTCTTTTGAGTCAACCTAGTCCATGGTGATGCTATAGAAGAAAAGCCTTCTACAAAGTGTTGGTAATAACCGGCCAAACCCAAGAAACTTCTGATTTTGGTTGGAGAGGTAGGTCTGGGCCAGTCTTTCACTTTTACTATCTTTTGAGGATCAACCTAAATACCCTCACCCAAGACCACATGACCCAGGAAAGTCATGGACTTTAACCAAAATTCGCATTTAATGAACTTGACGAACAACTAGCGGTCTTTGAGTGTCTGAAGAACTATCCTTAGGTCATTAGTATACTCTTCCTCATTTCTAGAGTATAACAGAATGTTGTCAATAAATACAATGACGAACATATCTAGATACTGCTTTAAGACTCTGTTCATCAGGTCCATAAAAGTTGCAGGGGCATCTGTTAGTTTGAAAGACATAACCACAAACTCGTAGTTGCCATACCGAGTCCTGAAAGTTGTTTTCAGTATGTCACACTCTCTGGCTCTTAGCTGGTGATACCCCGACCTGAGATCTATTTTGGAGAAATAGCTAGCTCCCTAAAGTTGGTCGAACGAGTCATCAATTTTTCCTAAGGGATACCTTTTCTTGACTGTGACCTTGTTTAATTGACGGTAATCGATGCACATTTTGAGGGTACCATCTTTATTTTGCATGAATAGTACTGGAGCACCCCATGGAGAGATGTTGGGTCTGATAAAACCCTTGTCAAGAAGGTCTTTCAGTGCTCCTTCAACTCCTTAAGCTCAGTTGGAGCCATTCTTTACGAAGGGATGGAGATGCACTAAGTATCTGGAATAAGGTCTATGCCTAAGTCAACTTCCCGTTCAGGAGGAACTCTGGGAAGATCTTCGGGGAACACATTTGGAAACTCACTAACAACAGGGACTGACTGGATAGTTGGGGTCTTAGAGTCGGAATCCTTGACCCGAACTAGATGGTAAATAAATCCCTTAGAAATAACCTTCTTGACCTTAAGGTAGGAAATAAACCTAACCTTTGGCGTTGAACAACTACTCGGCCATTCTAGAGCTAGCTAATTGGGGAACTGAAACCAGAAGACCCTAGTTCTGCAGTCGACTGAGGCATAACCAAGATGTAACCAATCCATGCCAAGGATGAGGTCGAAGTCAACCATGTCTAACTCTACAAGGTCAATAATGGAATGACTTTGTTGAAGACTGAGATTGGGTAGTTTCTATACACCTGGCTGGCTCTAACTGACTCGCCAACTGGGGTGGAGACTAAGAATAGTTCTGAGAGGACCTCTAGACTGATTATGAACTGGACTGCTACATAGGGAGTCATAAACGATAGTGTGGATCTTGGATCTAGTAGGGAATACACATCTAGGTTAAAGAGGAGTAACATTAGTGAGTACGTCAGGTGAGCTTTCCTTGTCTTGATGAGAAGACAATGCATAAAAACAGTTTCGTGTTGAACGCCATCTGTACCTGATGTGTGGGCCCACTGAGCTGGTCGGCTTGTTGGACCTACTGATTTGATGGATTGTGATCAAGCTGCCCACAATCAAAACAACCCTCTCGACCCTGTAGACACTCTCTAGGATGATTCTTGCCATACTTAGGGCAAGCTGGATACTTGTTGCTGGTCTATAGATATGGGACTATGAGCCAGATTTCCACCCCTTCGATCCTAGCAGGACCGAAAGGTTGGGTCACTGGCTGAGCTGGGTGTTGGGGCTTTCTGCTGCTGTTGATGTTGCTGCTATGGGCGGCTACTACCGCCAGACCTCTAATGTCCTTAATTTGAATGGCCAGTCCTTGCCTGCTTGTTCTTTCGCTCCATGTCCTTCAGTTTCTCTCCCTCAATCTGTTGGGCATGAAAAATAAGGCTGGAGAGATCGATCTCCTTGATAAGAATTGCAGTCCTGCACTCCTTGAGGACTAGGTTCGATGCTTCGTTCACAAATTTCAGCATACAAGCTCGTGGCTCATCTACCATATATGGAGCATACTTAGACAGCCTGGTGAACTCCAATGCATATTTTTTAGTTGTTCTGTTTCCCTATTTCAAGTTCATGAACTCAGAAACTTTTGCCTCCCTGAGCTCTCAAGGGAAAAATCTATCTAGGAAGGCTGTGTTAAACTCCTACCACTCCACTGGTCCTACTCCCGCTGGTCGCTCCTCTTTTTACTGTTCATACCAGACCTAGGCTACCCCTTTTAGCTGGTAGGAAGCCAGGTCAGCTCTGTCAGAGGAGCTGACACCTATTATGCGGGTAATCTTTTTAATCTCATCTCGAACTCTTGGGGGTCCTCCCCCACATTGGATCCCTGAAAGGATGGAGGGTTCATTCGGGTGAAGTCCCACTCCGTAACAGCAATTGCGGACCTATTTGTGTTCGCCGGAACCATCTACTGGTTCACCTATTGGTGACTATTTGAGCGAGCAGTTGGATAGCTGCCTGAACTCCGTAGTAGACACTGCATCGTCCTGAGGGGCTAGTGGAGTTGGTGGGCAAGGTCAGTCATCGTTGTCGATCCTTCTTCTGTTACCGCGTCTGGGAGGCATGATTCGCTGAAATGAAACAGAGCATGAGTTAGGAGAACATTTCACAAATCAAACTTTAACGCACAATAAGAATTATGAACAAAAGAGAGTTTTCCTAATAACATATTCTAGCCTGCCCATCATAAGTGTGGCACTGTTCACACCCATAAAAAGGACTCTACCTGATGCATCTTTCAGATATAACGAGGATACTCTAAACCAAGGGCTCTAATACCAAAATTGTCATGCCCCGAGTCTACACCCTAAACGGGACACGGTACTTGGAGTCACAAGTAACCCCAAGTCAACCCCTAGTCTTACATACACTGATATTCTGAGTCAACATAATTTGCGGAAGCTTTAAAATACTATCATGAAACATTATATAGGAAAATAAACTGAATCACTATAGTTTAAAATTTTCAGAACAAAACTGAAAGTTTGAAAGTAACGTGTTTATGTTTGATAGCCACTACAACTGATGAGTTGCTAGGAAAAAACCCTAGCTAACTCCAAATATAAATAAAACAAACTAAGCTGAAAGAAATAATCTTAATCCTCGAAAGATGCGGACTCACCAATGAAGCTGTAGAGAAAAGTCTAAGTGAGGTCTACTAACCACACTGAGTCTGAGAACCTGCGGCTGTATCATGAAATAATACAACAAACAAGGCATGCACCAGTACTTCAAATGTACTAAGTAAGCAGGAGAAAACATAATACTGGATATAAATGACTGAACTAAAACAACATGCAATAACCACTGAAATAACTGAAGTAAACTAAGATGGTCAAGACGACCCTATCTAATGGTCAAAGACATTCCCTAAGTCTGAAATTCTGAGTCTGAGCTACTGTACTGAACTGATTTGAACTGAGCCGACTAGTGGGATGGTCTATAACTAACATATAACCGCGTGATCTACACATGGAGTCCGATGTATACGCCCCACCGGTAGGACCCAATATATCATGCCAGGGTATAAAGGCATGAACTGGGTGCTCACAAAAGTCTGGGGCCAATCAGGACAATAAATATTGTAACCTATGTTGGCAACGTAGTTCTGGTAACCTGGGTGCGTTGGAATCCCGATCCTCTTGGTGCTAAATCCTACTCCCAATGGATAGGTCTAGACTAAATACTAGGCTAATAACTCAAAACTGTGGCCCAAGATAGTCAGGTATACATATCTGAAAGCACTCTGAGAGTCTTATAGGACCAGATTCTGAAACTGGGTTCTAGACTGGTTAGAGCTGCTTATCTTGAAGCGTCGTAACCATCTATGAACAATCTGTAATCTAAAACTGGGGTCCTAAGTCTAGTCAAATCTATATATCTAGAGTGTCATGACTGCCTTGTGGACCAATAAACAGAATTTTGCATCTAATTCTAATAGCTGGGAGGTATCATAGCCACCTCAAGAGTTTCTACAGTCAACTTATCGTTTGACAAATTTTGAGTAAAACTACAGATTCCTACATTCGAACTAAACTAAACTACTAAGCAGCTGACAGAGATATAAACTTATTCTAACAATATGGAATCCACAATATGGCTAAAATCAAGATATAAGGAAGTCTAATCCAACCGGCAAAATTATAAGTATTCTCATTCAGCTATAGGGAAAAAATCATTCTTACTATGAGAGCAATTACATGATATATAAATAATGAAAAATATCTAACAATCAACTTAAAGCATATTTCACAAGCTATAAGGAGTCTGACACATAATTTAACCTCAATCGAAAGCTCAGGGATAGAATTCACTTTTACGCGGATAACAAAAATTTAATCATGAATTGATGGAAATCATTTCTAAAATAATCATGGATATCATTCTATGTGAATTCAAAGAAAACTGACATATATTCTCTTCACATTCGAAAGCTCAAGGCTAGGATTTATAGAGAAATTAGAGGAGGGTTTTAGGGGACACAAGGGAAGAACTATCCCTTTGTTGAATTCCCACATACCTGGGCTAGAATTTCCTTGGAGAAGGAATCTTGGACTACTGCAATGGAAGAAAAACCCTAGTCTTTCTTGAGAGCTTCTTGAGAGGAAAGCTTGCGGTATTTTTTTTGAAGTTGAGTGTGAATGTGGGGGAAAACCATTTTGCCCCTCTAAATCCCCTAAAGTTAACCCAAAATGACTTAGTTTAGTATCTAGGAGGTTAGGAAATTAGCGAAGCACCCTTAGGAAATTTGCTGGAAAACTGACTACTAGTTCATACGGGGAACCCTATGACTCGTGCCCAGTGACCATGACTCGTGGTCATAGTCATTGAGTCCACTGCCCAAAATGCGTTATTGGTCACCACGAGGGACACCATGACTCGTGTTGTACCCTACAACTCTTGGTGAACCACTCGTCAACTACACTGCCAACATTGTTACCCTCCCAACAATTTTGGACCATAGGTCACCTAGTGAATCGTGACTTGGACCATGACTCCTGGTGACTAATCAATAAGTACACTTCCAAATTTCATCTGAGTCTTCAATCAACTACTGGCCACTGGTCACCTAGCAGATCGTGGTGTTGACCACGACTCATGGTCACACCCGTGGTCACTCCATTTTTCCCAACTTTTTCTACGAAGTCCGGACCCTTCCCCACGAGTCACTTCAAGACTCATGGCCTACCCCCACAGGTCGCAGGATGACTCATTTTGTGATTTGGTGCAGAAATTTTTGTTTTCTCCATTTCAATTCCTGGGTCTGGTTTTTGAGTTTTTGGGTCATTACATGGCTTCACCTTTATGATCGTGTCTGCGGTGGATAAGAATCCTCTCCCCAGAATAAGAGGAACTACTGCATCTACTCCATAATTTATCAAAGATTATGATATCCACTTGTAGGATGAATGGTCCGACCTTAATCAAGATATCCTCTATAATTTCGTCAGGATAAGAAAGAGACCTATTGTCAAGGTACAAGGTCACTGTGATACAATGTGGTTCACCTAAACCAAAGGTTTTGAACAAGGTCGCAGGCATCAGATTAATGCTTGCTCCCAAGTCACATAGTTTCGAACAAAACATCCTTACTTCCAATCATCACTGGAAGGGTGATGTGATACCCCGAGGGTCCCTAAGATCAGGCTTATGGATTAAAGTAGATAAAATAGGAAAAATGTTTGCACTAGGTCACAGATTACTCGTTAGATCACATGATGGATCATTCAATTACCCTTCAAATGGTGCCCTACTGGAGAATAGTCATCATCGGGAGGTCACAACAGATAGTGTAACAAGTTGTTGTGACTCCGAACGAGTTGTGGTGTCCCTCTTCAAGTGTGTGGGGGTGAGGGAAGGATGAATTGGCAATGTTGGCAACAGATAGAAGGGACGAGTCATCGTGCCCCTAACGACTGGCTAAGTGGTCTATGAGGGGAGGAAGTTCAGGGAATGAGAAATTTTCTAGTAGTGGAAACAAGTGAGGACCATGGGTCATCAGTGGACCCAACGACTCATTAGGTCCCTCGTTGCGACTAGTAGTGACTTTTTCCTGCGAAATCAATAGTGCATTTTAGTAATTCCTAAGCTCCTAAGTCCTAAACTACGTCGTTTTAAGCTATGAAAGAAGTGTGTTAAGGGAGTTTAACCTATTATAATTCATTCAACTCCCATGCATGCAAGTTTAGAAGTTCCTCTTTGAAGATCATGTTTGAACCCTATAAATTTTTCTCCATACCTCTTGGGCTTTTAATGTCATATTTAGAATCAGCTTACTCAGGTATGTGGGCTATGAATGAGAGTTTCCTTTCACTCTCATGCCCAAACCTCTCCTCAAGCTCATCAATTCAAGTGTTAAGATAAGTTGGTGATATTATGGTGTTTTAACTCAATTTTATAAAATTCTCCATGATTTGTTTATGGGTCAATTCGCTTTATGTTTCAAAGTATGTTTTAAGATTCATGGTGGTTGTCAGTTATGACTAGTCTCCCATTGTTCCTCATGATTTTAGTTAGTCATGGTTTATGATATTATATTTTCAGTAGGTTTGACCCAATGATCAATTTATGAGCTTTTACTTATGATTTTAGCTATGACAAGTCATACCATTTCTATTTTAGATTTGGGTCATTCTATTCAGATATGATATTCAGCTTATGACTATACATGATTCAGATTCAGATTTTAGCATGCAATCCTTACTTTCATGATCTTATGATTTATGTTTATATGCATGATTTCCAATTATATTTACTTAGCATGTTATACTTACCTTGCATACTTAGTACATCCCAACTACTGACCGCATACTTTATGCTATATCATTTCATGATACAGGTTTGAGCGATCAAACCCAGTTCCACAGTTAGCTTAGATTCCCCTCAGTCCAATTCAATTCCCATTTTGCTGAGTCCTCATTTTTTAGGGACCTTCAGCTTAGTACTTGATTATGTTATTTCAGTTTTCAGACTTTAGCAAGCTAGTTGGGGATGTTGTCCCATCAGCTCATCAGACAACAGTAGAGGCTTATTAGACATTATGTAGATTATCATCTTTGTCTAGTATTGTCTCTATGTTATGTTGATACATTATTCAAATTTCCGTTTATTCAGGTTTCAGTTATCAGATTTCTCTTGATCTATGTTCTTTAAGTTATATTGTTCATGCCATGGGTTTACTTGGAGTCATTCATGGTTCTAGGTCCTGTGTCACAAATTGGGGTTCCAGCTCGAGTCGTGACAAAATTTGTATTAGAGCAAATGTTTAGAGTGTCCTAGGGTTTCCAAAAGCTGCATTGAGTAGTCTTTCCCATTGGTGTGAAAGGTGCCACACTTATAGGGGAGAGGCTACAAGAAGTTTAGGAAATTTGCCTTCTTTCATGACCTATGTCGTTGGATGAAGTATCTCTCTATCCTTCAAACTCATGCTATACACGATTGCAAAAATATGCCTCTAGACCAAGTGAATGGAAGAACGAATGGCAATGGAAATGGCTGCAACAATGGAAATGGAGATGGAAATCAGCAAACCCCGCCAGCACTAGTAGATCCTATGCTCGAGCAAGACATTCATGCCGAGTTTAAAGAGGCATTTCCGATGTTGGCACAGGCGATGACCGCTCAGGTCAATTAGCAGGCAGTGGCTCATGTTCCTCAGAATGGGAACGCAGCGGCAGCTAGAGTTTAGGACTTTCTCAAGATGAATCCACTTGAGTTTCTCGGGCCAAAAGTGGATAAGGACCCGTATTTGTTTATCCAGGAGGTACATAAGACCACCAAGATTATGGGGTTGACTGGAGTGGAGAGTGCATATTTAGCCTCCTATCAGCTAAAGGGGGTTTGTTACATATGGTACCACCAGTGTAAGGATGGTAGAGTAGTGGGACTAGTTCCCGTGAGTTGGGACGAGTTTGTGACTGATTTCTTAGATTGGTTCTTCCCTAGGCAGGTGAGAGAGATGAAGGTTTTAGAGTTCGTCAACTTGAAGCAGTACCATAGGATTGTGCAAGAGTATGCCTTATAGTTTACCCGGTTGTCCAAGTTGCACTGGAAATGGTTGTGTATCAGAGGGCTTGTACGAGCACGTTTGTGAATTGAGTATCAGACTCACTAGTTAAAGAGTACAAGACAATTATGTTGAACAATGATCTAAACTTCTCAAGATTGGTTATATGCGCCCAACAAATAGAGGTGAATCAGATGAGGGAGAAGGAGAGGGAGGCCAAAAGGGCCCAAACAAGGAGTTGCAGATAGTTTTAGCAGAGGTCCAGTGGAGGGCACCATCAGTAGCCCCACCAGAGGTCATCAGCCCCAGCGTCATCATCAGCCAGTGTTCCGTCTAGGCCGAGGCATGATTAGAGGGGTGGGGCATCAAGCTCTAGAGGTTAGGGGAGC
This sequence comes from Datura wrightii, assembly GCA_035772735.1. Taxonomy (NCBI): domain Eukaryota; kingdom Viridiplantae; phylum Streptophyta; class Magnoliopsida; order Solanales; family Solanaceae; genus Datura; species Datura wrightii. Next base: position 116,321,826 of record JASDFA010000007.1, on the reverse strand, counting down.
AGGTAAGGAGAGCCCAACATTCCAGTTTGGGGAATGTGTGGTAGGAAGCATCCCGTAAAGTGCCTAGCAGGTTCAAGTGTGTATTTCAAGTGTGGGAAACTCAGACATCTCCTTACAGACTGCCCCTCATCTAGGAAGGGCCTTAATAGAGGCCGTGAGCTATCCACAAATTCAGCAGCTCCACTAGCATGATAGACTCAGCAGGATACATCCACTAGGTGCAGGTTGTGGTCAGCGTCAGAATAGATTCTATGTCCTCTGGTCTCATCAGGAGCAGGAGGTCTCTCCATATGTGGTCACTATTAAGTTACAAGTATTCCATCTTGATGTATATATATTGTTAGATCCAAGGGCTACCTTATCTTTTATGACTCCGTATGTTGTTGTTAGTTTCAGAGTCAGTCCGAAAACCCTATCAGAATGCTTCTCGGTTATAGCTCGACAGGTATACAGAAATTGGCCTATCACAGTCCTTCAGAAAGTCACCAAAGCCGATCTAGTAGAGTTAGACATGGCCAAATTTTACTATATCTACAGTATGGATTGGTTGCATGCATATTACACCTCAGTGAATTGTAGAATCCTTACGGTAGAGTTTCCATTTTTAGGTGAGCCAATCGTAGAATAGAAGGGTAGTTCAATTGTACCTATAGGTCGCTTTGTTTCCTATCTCAAAGCCAGGAAGATGATTTCTAAAGGCTATGTGTACCATCTAGTTCAGGTAAAGGATGTGACGTTGGAGACACCAATGTTCTAGTTAGTTCCTATAATGTGCGAGTATCCAGAGGTGTTCCTAGATGATCTACTAGGAGTCCCTCCTGAGCAGGAGATCGACTTTGGTATCGACCTTCTCCCTGATCCGTAACATATATCTATTTCTCCATGCAGAATGGCTCCAGCCGAGATAAAGAAGTGGAAAGAGCAGTTGAAATAACTTCTAGGTAAGTGATTCATCAAGCCAAGTAAATCCTCATGGGGTGCTCTAGTTCTCTTTTTCCAGATAAAGGATGGTTCTCTTAGAATGTGCACTGATTATCGGCAGTTGAAAAAGGTCACAGTCGAGAAAAAGTATCCCCTCCCCAGGATTGGTGACCTGTTTGACCAACTTCAGGGTGCTAAATGCTTCTCAAAGATAGACCTCAGGTCCCATTATCACCAACTCAGAGTTAGGGAGAGAACCATTTTGAAGACAACTTTTAGTACTCGGTATGGCCACTATGAGTTTGTTGTCTTTTGGACTAACGAATGCTCCTGCAGCTTCCATTGAATTGCTGAAAAGAGTGTTCAAGTCGTATTTGGATATGTTCATGATTGTCTTCGTAGAAGATATTCTTATATACTCTAATATGCTGTGAGTTTATAGCACTTTCGACACTTAAAACTGAGAAAATAGCATGGACTTAGGTATGTTTATATGGATATGAGGTTCTTTTACTTTGTTTTTAGGGAAAATAGGTGTTGGAGCAAAAATGTGCAAAAAATGTATAAAAGTGCAGAAAATCAGCAAAGTATCAATCTCAGTATGAGTCGTACCTAGATTGTACGAGCCATACTAAGACTCGTGGAAAAACTCAGAAGGCTAAAACAACGCGAAGGCAAAGTAAGACTCTCAGTATGAGCCGTAACTGGAGTGGTGGAAAACATAAGAGAAAATCTACACAGCAGACTCTTGGTACGGATGGAAACCAAAGGATCGCAACATCTACCTACGACTCGTACCAGGAGTTGTGGTGAGCATCAGTGATTCTTACAGACTTGGCAGAACTCAAGATGCAACAAGTAATTCTGAGTCATAGGAGGAAGGTACGAGGTGTACCATAAAACTCTTAGAAAACTTCAGAAGATGTCAAAGTTGTTAGAGCCAAGCCACAGATGGATTGTACGACTCGTAGGACCATGGTATGAGTCATACGAGTTGCCAACACTTAGTCAATTCTGCAGCAGCCAAGGAATGTATGAGAGCAAGGTGCGACCCGTACAATCCTATTACGGGTTGTATGACCAATCGTAGGATGAGTCGGCACCAGATATGGAATTTTCCCTATTAGCTTAGGAAAAGGTTTCTGATGTCTGTATAAATATGTTTTATGTTTTTTTAATAGGAGAACAGACAGTAGATGTGTCAATACATTGAGGGAATATTTTTAGTTAATTATTTGTGAATTATTATCAAGTTTAGGAGAAAAATTCTTGGGATCAACACTTTGCTTTCTCAACTGTTCTTGATTTTGTTCATCAATATTAAAAGAAAGTTTTCTTCCAATTGTTGTTATAAGTAATTAATTATGTGTTTTTCTATGAATACTAATTACTATCTTACAATCATGAGAGGGTAAAACCTCCAAAACTAGGGTTGTGGGAACAATGGTGAATTAACGAAATAGGGTTACACAAAGTGATTCAAAACCAATACTAAATGCTTGTATTGTACTCTCTTCATATTTAAACATTTCTTAACAGTGCGCAACGTTAGGACTTTCCCAAATTCTTTACTTGCTTGAACCTAGAGAAATAGAGATTTGGAAAGAGAATTACAACAAAAGCCTTGATTTTTATGATCATTGTATGGCTTGAGCTGCGGTGGTAGGAAAGTTAATTTGGAACATATTAATAATGGTTAGTTTGAAATCTCTCATGAGATCTGACCCAGTGATTGAGTATAGTCATCCAATAGGGATGAAATAGTCGTTTGGATGAACCCTAGTTATCAGTTTTACAAGTAAGCATTAGGATTGATCACGCATATATACCTGAACTAGTTATGAACCCATGGGTAACACTTACCATAGTTATTTGAAAATCTTGATAACAACCACAATTGCGATTTTTTTTTCTTTAAACCCCCCAATTTGTAGATAACTTACCAACAAGTTTAAGTACTGGCATTAGTCTAGTTCTTACCATATTTCTGGTGGGTTCGACCCCAACCTCTTTATTGGGTTCTTTATTTGACAAAGTCCACTTCATAATTTACTAGGAAGTGTGAATTTAAGCATTATCAAAAAGTGGTGCAATTGCCGAGGAATGCGACTAAGATTCGATTAATTTCTTATAGTTAACTTTTTGTTGTTATTTCCTTAACTACTTTTTCTTTTTGTTTTTTGGACACCCACAGGTTGTCGCTTGGTGAATGCCAAATATTTGATGGAGTGAAAACCCCCTGATTCCCTTGGATCTCAAACTTGAAAGAATACTACGAAGGATGGAGAACCAAAAGCAGAGAGATGCCCATCTTGCTGAAGAAGCTAGGCAATCCGAGCTAGCTCGGCAAGATGCATTTTAGAAAGCCGATGATGCTTGAGATGAGGTTGTCAATGCTGGTCACCATGGAAGGGTCAACAAAGTCCGTAGATATTCCACTCAATTCTTTGATGAGGATTACCCGACCATTGATGAAGTCGGGCCAACCAGAGCTATTATACCACCACCTTTGCCTGCTGGGGAAAAACTTGACATCGCGAGCACCATCATTCAATTATTTAACAAGAAGGGGGTTTATTGTGGTCATGCAGCTGATGATGCCACCCTGCACTTAATGAACTTCATTAGAATATGTACGACATACAGAATAAGGCTATGATCATCCTATTCACTCTATCTGGAAAGCCACTTTATTTGTATCGAAAGTTCCCAACGACTCCATTACCTACTAGAGGGAGCTCAAATAAGCATTTCTAGAGAGATTCTTTTCACCCTCTAGGATACTACTACTTAAGGATGAAATATATAGTTTTTGACAAATGAAGACGGAGGCACTTCACGAAACCTGGTTGAGATTCAAGAAGAAGTTGACCAAGTGCTCAAACCACAAAGTCCTGATGACAGTTTGTTGGAGATTTTCTATAGATCACTGAATAACAATACTAAAGTTGTAGTAGATACAGTGGTGAGAGATGCACTGATGTGCCACACCTAGGAGCAAGTTGACACTATTTAGACAGAGTGACAAAAACAAATAGTGAATGGCACACTCGGGATGCGGAACCAGCTGCACGTACATATACTTATGGTTTGAATACAGAGCAAGAAGGAAGGAGGAAGAACATTATCGAGAATTGGCCGATATTTTCACATCATTGGACCTGCCCATGAAGCATATCATGTGCACTGGAACTAGAAATGTTAATGTAGTAGGAACAAAGGGACAGGGACAGGAACTAGGGCCTGAACACTCAGATTTCGGGGAGGAGGCAAACTTCTTGGACGACCAGGTTGCAGGTTTCTGAGCCAACACCCAAGGGTCTGGAAAATCCACATGGCGCCAAAGTTCTGGATAGCATGGTCGAAATCAATACAGAGACAATTACTACCAGAATGGCTATAGAGACAGATTCCGGGATTGTGAGCAAGAAGGAGAACGGAGAAGGAATAAAGGTTACCACAACGATCGAGCAGGATTGTACGTGTCTTCTAATGCACTTGAGAGGGAGACTGGATAGTCTATGTTGGACATCATGATGGATGAGATGCTAAAAAAGGTTAGATCCACAGATGATCAGCTGAAAGACATCCATGGAGATATATATAGCACAGTTCAAAGAGTTGAGTCACATTCCATGACTATCAAGTAGATTGAACAGTAGCTGGGTTAACAGTTAGCATCCATGAACCCTACGCAAAGGGTAAACATAGTCAAAAATCCAAAGAATGAAGGTCACTGCATAGCTGTGATGACTAGGAGTGGAAAGACCATGGTTGATCCCTCTATGCTGGTTGTACTTGAGCTTCAAAGGAAGAATGAAAGCATTATTGATGATGAGGAAGAGGTTGCTAAGAATGCATTAGAAGGATGCTAAGTTGACTGAGGCTCCAGTTGTTGAGAAGAAGCTTGAGGCTAAACAATGAGAGAAACAAGGGGTCACACATATTTATAAGGCTATCCCATGACCACCGCCACTATTCCCTCAAAGAATGAATAAGAAGGTGGAGAATTCTAAGTTTCAGAAATTCCTGTCAATGCTAAAACAATTATTTGTAAACAAACCATCGGACGAGGAATTAGAATAGATGTTGGGATACACTAAGTTTATGAAAGGCCTTGTTACTAAGAAAAGTTCCATGCGCTATGAGCCCCTGGATAACGTCCATCATAATAGAAATATAGCCTCGTTGGTCCTTGCCTAGAAAAAGGAGGATCCAGGTGTCTTCACCATTCCATGTACTATTGGTGATATTGATTTTGCAAGGGCACTCTGCGACTTGGGAGAAAGAATCAATCTGATGCCTATAGCTATGTTTAAGTAGATGGATTAGGAGCTCTCACAGCGACTACTATGCGGCTACTGATGGCCGGTCAAACTATGAAAAAGCCTGTGGGGATCCTGTTTGATGTGCTTGTCAAAGTGGATAGATTCATACTCCTAGAAAACTTCATGATCCCTGATCATGAGGTTGACTTTGAGGTCCCCATCATTTTGGGGTGACCATTCCTTATCACTATGAGGGCTTTAGTTGATGTGGAGGCTAGCCAGTTAAAATTCACAATCTATAAAGAAGAGGTCACCTTTAATGTCTGCCGGTTAATAAAGCAACCAAAGGAGTATAGAGTGATCTCAGCAATCGATGATGATTCTGAGTTCCTTGATGAAGTATGAGTAATCAAGAGACTTTCATCGTGCCGTGACTTTGTTAAATAAGGTGCTTCTTGGGAGCCAACCCATGAGGTGGTTTGGTGAATTCTGAGTACCCGAACCACTTGCATCATGCCGCAACATTAAATCAAGCGCTTCTTGGGAGGCAACCCAAGTTTATTGACTTATGTGTGCTCAGAGTACAGGAGAAACAAAAACAAGTTGGCAGAAAAATTGGTGAACAGACTAGTGCTATGGTCTCAGTATGACTCGTAAGAGGATTGTACGGGCCGTAGTATGAGTCGTGGTGAGAAGCAAAGATGTATTTTAGTGCATAAGTTTAGGGTATGATTGGTACTACGACTCATAACTTCATTGTATGGGTCGTAGTACTCACTATAGTTATGAACTATGAAAGGCATGGAGCTCCAATTAAGAGTGACCTACAAGTCATGGTACGGGTCGTAGGATGTGCTTATAGGTCAACAAGTAAGTTTTCCTAACATCTCTGTTATGGGGCCTAGGAACAAGTCATAGGTCCTTCCTACGACTCGTGGTACAAGTCGTGATGGGTCAGATTGCTTAAAATAACTTGACTCAGCCAAAAATTTTTAAATCATCCCTTAAACTATTCAAACTTCAAAATTGTCAGACCCTTCTCCCATACACTAATACTTGAACCCACAAGCACTCCTACGACTTCCCTTACACCCGTAATTCAAGAAAAAATTCAATTGAGAAAGAATTTTACTTGATTAAGATTGCTAAAGTCAGTTCTAAACCCTAGTTTCTAAACATGCATGAAGTGAGCAAGATTTTGCATCATTCAAGTAAGTTATTATGCCTTGAGTCGGGTAAAGAGACCTTTGGGTTTGTGAAAACTTGTTTACTAACTGAGAGTCCTAAAAAAGCATGAAAATATAGGAGGATATTGATCAAGGATGTGCAAAATAAATGTGCTGAGTAGGATTCAAACATGTTAAAAATTTAATATGAACTGCTATAAATTAAGTTACGCGTTGTGAATAAAAAGGGGAGTGGGTAGTTGTAAAAATGTGAAGAATGCATGCCTAGACTTGGAAAATTCTGAGTTAAAAGAAAAATGAATTCACCTCCAAAATGACTTGAAAATATGGCAAGGACAGGCTTCCAAAGCCTTCCTATGACTCGTGGTTTCACACTACGATTCGTAGGATGGATCATTGTGACTATCCTAAGACAAATATGTAAAAAGTAAGAGGTACGAAACCTAGTACGACTCATAGTATCCTGCTATGATTCATACCTGGTAACCGTACAAGGTTTCTGAAAAGGGTTAACTCCAAAAGTGAAAATACGATCCTTCTTATGACTCAAGGAATTGACTGATAAGTCGTACCATTAATCATGGAAAAATACAGAACAATGATTTTCAAGGGGCATCCAAATACAACTTGTGGTACAGATCGTACCTTCGTGGTACAAGTCATACCTCAGAGTCGTAAATTTTATTGAGACATTACAAGTCTTAGTACGGATTGTACCTCTAAGGTACGACTCGTACTGTAGACACATGAAAAACTGCAGAGGAATTTTTTTCTTACTTTCTTTTTCTCAGATTTGAAATTATAACTCTTTTTCTCCACAGGTACAATGACTCAAAAAATGAAAGCATCCAAAGAAACTGCTCGGAGGGCATTGATTAATGAAACCTCTCAATCTGGACATACAGACAACACACCTAGTGGTTCATTGGAGGAATACGGGGTTGATATATCTGACCTTGATGGGACCCGAAACACTAGGGCAAAAGCTAAAGCCATGGTTGAGGAGGCCACTGCCACATCTGCTGGTGCTCCCTAGTCTAAGGAGGAGCTGAGGAAAGAGCCCAAGAGTCCGAAAGTGGTTCTAATTATGATGAGGGGTCCGAGGAGTCCCAATCCGATAATGGAGACAGTGAGTTCAGATCTGAGGAGGAGGAAGCTAGTGCTAAGCAGGAGCAGACTCTACCTAGGGAGAACCATAACATTAGGTGGAGTGTACCAGGAGCACAAGAGATCTATGAACAGGGTCTTGCTCTTACCATCAAGAACAAACCTAGGCAGAGTATTCAAGAAAAGTCACGGATCCTCACTAATGCACTGAATGAGGTGGAGGAGATGAAGTGGATATTCATCTACTATGGGTTCAATTGGATGGCTAGAACCCCAGATCGATACACTTCAGAGATCATCTGGTAGTTCTATGCCAATTACTTGGCGACCATGGAGCAGAAAGAAAAGGAAGGGTAAAAATTCAAAGATTAACCCAAATTAGAGAGCTTCATGGTATGAGGCTACACTGTTGATATATCCTAGCGCATTATTTCTCGAGTGTTATATGGGCCCCAATTCATACAACCACACACTACACCGGAGTACGACTACCGGGTGAACGCCATGAAAAAGATCAAGCAGTTAGGATATTAACGAGAGGTTGGGGCAAATTCAGTGGCTTTCTGGGGTTATTGCTGAGGACAAGGGGGAAGCAGAATGGGTCACTAGTGGGAAACAGGTCACCTAGAATTCATTAAACTTCAGAGCAAAAGCCTGCTAGACGTTAGTTCACCAACAGTTGGCCCAGACTGTGAATTAAAATACCCTCGGCGCAGACAGAGTAATATTGGTGGTGTGTATCATGTCCATATCCCAATCAATATCTCGAGGGTCATTGCAGAGGAGATCGGGGATCGACCTATGAGATTGAGCATTACCACCCAATTCTCGAGACTTAGGTTATGCACAGAGGCAGGTATTAAGGTGTTTCATGGTGAGGAGTGGCTAATCCGAGGATAGTGAATAGCATATATTGGCTTAATTTAGGATGAAATGAACTCGGTAAGCCGAGCACGACTTCCTACCGTAGTCGCGTTATAATGGACAATTAGGGGCAAGTAGGTGAACTCCCCCACCTTACAGGAGCAGGACGGGACACTGCTATAGATGTCGGTCATTCAGAGGCAACTCCTAGCACTTTTGCTGCACCATCTGAGCCAGAATCCAGCTAGATACATGCTAGTGCCTTGGGAATTTTTCCAAATGATGGCCAAGAGACTAACCGTAGCTGAGAGGAAGGTACAATTTATGATGGAGAATGCGAAGCCTTGGGTGAAGGCTGAGATTGAGGTGGCTGCACAGGTCCTACACGCCAGACTAGACAGCTTGGAGAGCCGCTTCAATGAGCACATGGTCGAGCAGACTGACATTGGTAGCCTCCATAAGGTGTTGAGGGCTTTTGGAAGCCAAGTGATTGAGTTGTCATCACGATAGCTGGAAATTCTAGCATCCCCCACTCTTCCTGACCTTGACATTGGTATAGATGAGGAGCTTGATTTGGTGGCATATTGGAAGCCGACGGAGTTGAGAGAGAAAAAGGGAAAAAGACGGTCTTTGAGGATGTTGGAGAAAGAACCTAAAGAAAAAGAGAAAGAAAGAAAATAAAGAGAACAAGAGGGCAAGATTAGAGAGACAACAAACTCACGACGAGCATAGGTTTGAGCTGCTTGAGAAGGGCAAGAGGAGCAGGTAGCTCCACTAATGCTCATGTCGAGCTTGCAAGTGGAAAGGACCCTTCAGTAGAGCCACATTCAGCCTTAGTGATTCTAGAGGTCGTAGAAGCGATCGCTACTATTGAGGGGGTAATTATTTTCCCTATTGATACACCATTGAGTCATTGTCCACCGCCAATGCCACGATTGCAGCGGAGGTACTACCTCCGCAGGATGACAGGAGCGTCTAGTATGCCATAGGTATGTTCCCTTCCTTCTGTTTTATATTCTATGCTTCGAGGACGAAGCATACTTTTTAAAAGGGAGGGGATGTACTTGTATTTTAGGGATTTTTGGATTCATTCGGGGGTTTCTCATGTCATGTTTTTTTTCCTTGGGCATGTTATCTAGTAGAACTGGCATATTAGAATGTTCTTGTTTAATTAGAAAGTAGCTTAGGATTACTTAGCCAATTAGTTGAACTAGTTTTGAAGTTTTGAAAAATTGACCATGTTTAAAAATTTTTTATGGTTAGCTATGTACTTGCTGATTGCAAAGCATGATTTCTGTGGATATTTTATGGCACTTAGTGTTTTAGCATGAGTAGTTCTAGTTAGCCATGTACAATCCAGATAGGTAGAATGAATGCAAAACACGTATCATGAGTGAGTGAGGTCTATACCTAGTTCAATACTGCGTAGAGGATATAGAACTTGCCCGATTGGTCTTTACATAGGTTTTAGGATGGTTGGTTAGGAAAGGATCATAGGCCATTTTTGTTTAGCCTATTTTAGCTTAAAGTACCCTACTAGAATAATATGATTCCCGCGATCCCGATTTTGAGCCTTAAATAAATATTTTTTTCTTTGATTAACTGATTAACCGTACCCATTTTTTTATAATGAACCTATTTTGGTCCTGTTCCCTTCTTGGACATTGCCAATCTCGATATAGGCAATATGCCTAAGTTGAGGTTGGCTAGAGTAGGGGTGCATAGATCTTGGGGAGGTGAAAAAGTAAGAGAAAAGAAAAAAGGGTTTAAAATGAGGTGTAGTGCGTCAAGAAAAAAGAAGAAAAAAAATTGAAAAGAAGATACAACGAGAAAAAAAAGAATGAAAATTTTAAAACACACCTCACCCATAAAATTTCATAAAAATGGTGAAAATGGAGGAAAAAAGTTAAAAAGTGAAAAGTAGAGCAACGTGTATGTAGTGCAAAAGAGGGTTTAGTCGCTAAAAAGATTCCATATCTACCATACCAAGCCGGAAATCCTACATTACAAGCTGAATCAAGTCCTATAGTGATCCTTTCTTGACTATCCGAAGAGCCAAAGTAGAGAAAATAAGGGCATGACTATGGTATCTAATGTGCAATATTTGGAACTTCCTTGTGAGGATGAGAGTCTTACTTGTTCAGTCTCATCTTTCATATTTTTTTTATATTGGTGAGTGGGAGACTTCATTTGCGGTAAGGGTACTTGGATTGTATTTTATTCTGCCAGTTGTCTGTGTGAAAAGCATTGGTGATGACTTGACTATCTGCTAATAAATAGATGACATATCTTAATCCCTGCTTATCATGGTTCGTGGCCACTTCATGTGCATATGCTAATTTCGTTTACCGGAAAAGGGGTCAAAAGCTGTTTGAATTTATGGTGCAAATTTTTATTGATGTTGGTTGTAGTATCCTAGGCTTATTTTCTAGTTAAGCATCGGTTTTAGTTTTTTTGTTTTCTTTGCCTGAGGACATGCGAAAGTCTTAAGATGAGGGTGTTGATGTGATGTGAGTTTCGCACTTTTGATGCTTAAAACTAAGAAAATAGCATGGACTTAGGTATGTTTATATGGGTGCTTTTACTTTGTTGTCAGGGGAAATAGGTGTTGCTGCTAAAATGTGCAAAAGATGCATAAATGCATAGAAAATCAGCCAAGTACCAATCTCAATTTGAACTATTCCTAGATTTTACCAGTCGTACTGATACTCGTGGAAAAATGGTTAAAATATGAAGGTAGAGGTCTTCTCCCAAGGGGGAGATGGTATACTTTGTTATTAGGGTCGTTTATGTGTTTCGGGTGTTGATAACGTGAGAAAGTAGATGTTAGGTGAGGCTCATGGTTCTCAGTATTCCATCCACCCAGGTTCTACCAAGATGTACTGTGACCTATAGAAAATCTATTGGTGGGATGGCATGAAGAAGGACATAGCGGAGTTTGTGGCTAAGTGTTCGAATTCTCAACAAGTGAAAGTTGAGCATCAGAGATCTGGATGTATGGTACAGGACATTAATATCCCTACTTCGAAGTGTGAGGAGATCAATATGGACTTCTTCATAGGGTTTCCTGGTATATGCCGATAGTATGACTCTATATGGGTGGTTGTAGACAGGTTGACCGAAGCAGCTCATCTCTTACCTGTCAAAACTACTGAATCAGATGAGGACTATGCTAGATTATACATTCAAAAGTTGGTTTGTTTTCACAGAATTCCTTTTTCCATCAATTCAGATAGAGGTACTCAGTTTACCTCATAGTTTAGAAGATCGTTTCAGAAGGGACTTGGTACCCAGGTCATATTTAGCACAGCTTTTCAACCACAAACAGATGGTCTGGCCGAGCGGATCATTTAGACTCTTGAGGATATGTTGAGAGTGTGTATGAATAATTTTAGGGATAGTTAGGATGATCATTTTCCTCTCATCGAGTTTTCTTAAAATAATAGTTACCACTCTAGCATTCAGATGGCTTTGTTTGAGGCTCGTTATGGGTGGAGATATATATCACTTATTGGATGGTTCAAGGTAGGTACGGCTACATTGATAGGACCAAACTCAGTTCATGAAGCCATGGAGAAAGTCTAGCTTATTAGGGAAATACTAAAAACAACTTAGAGTCGTTAGAAGTCATATGCAGATGTTAGGTAGACAGAGCTTGAGCTTAAGGTTGATGATTAGGTGTTTCTGAAGGTGTCTCCCATTAAGGGAGTGATGATGTTTGGAAGAAAGTAAAACTTAGTCCCCAGTATGTTGGACCTTATAGAATTCTTAGGCGAGTTGGAAAGGTGGCATATGAGTTGTAGTTACTAGTGGCGTTAGCTTCGGCACATCCAGTTTTCCATGTGTCTCTATTGAAGAAGTGCATTAGTGACCCGATCTTGGTTGTTCTAGTGGAGAGCATTAGGGTAAAGGATAGCCTTACATATGAGGAGGTTATGATTGAGATCCTTTATCGTCAGGTTCGAAAGTTGAGAAACAAAAAAGTAGCTTTAGTGAAGGTTTGTGGAGGACTCAGCTTCTTGAGGGAGCTATGTAGGAAGTCAAAGCAGATATGATGGCTAAATACCTACATCTTTTCCCTTCCGGCTCAGTTTCAACATGAGGTATCAATTTCCTTCTTAATACCATATTTGGTTTCCCTTTTACGTTTATGTATCTTAGTTCCTTCATGTTTTAGAATGTACATATGTTTCACGAATTAAGTTCAGCCATGTATTTCAGTTCGGAGTCAGTCACTCCATCAGTTTTTCTACATCAGTCAATTAATTTTGGGATTGCAGTACTTTCCCCAGTTCTTCTTCAGTATGCTTAACCCATATTCAAGGATGAATGTTTCCAAGGGGGAGATGTTGTAATACCATGATGGTCCCTAAGATCTGACCCATGGATTGAAGTAGAGAAAACAGGACAAATGTTCACACCAGTTCACAGGATGACTCATCTGGTGACTCTTTAGGTCACTTAACAGATCGTTCCAAGACCCAAAAAGTGGTGCCCTGCTGAAAAAGAGTCGTCATTGAGGGTTCACAACAGATGGTGTAACGAGTCGTTCTGACTCCCAATGAGTCGTGGTGTCCCTCATCAAGTGTGTGGGGTGAGCGAAGGATGAATTGGCAGTGCTTGCTATGGATTGAGGGTCAAGTTATCGTGCCCCTAACAACACGTCAAGTGGTCCGTGAAGGGAGGAAGTTCAGTCAATGGAAAATTTTCCAGTAGTGGCAATGAGTGAGGACCATGAGCCCTCAATGGTCCCAATGACTCATTAGGTCCCTCATTGGAACTGGCAGTGACTTTCTCCTTCAAAATTAGTAATGGTATTTTAGTAATTCCTAAGCTCCTAAGTCCTAAACTACATCATTTTAGGCTCTTAAAGAAGTGTATTAAGGGAGCATAACCTATTCTAATTCATTCAACTCCAATGCATGCAAGCTTAGAAGTTCCCCTTAAAAGATCAAGCTTGAACCCTATCAACTTTTCTCCAAATCTCTTGGGCATTCAAAGTCAAATTCAGATTCAGCTTACCCAGGTATGTGGGTCTATGAATGAGAGTTTCCTTTCACTCTCATGCCCAAACTTCTCCTCAAGTTCATAAATTCAAGTCTTAATTCAATTTGGTGATCTTATGGGGTTTTAACCAAATTTTATGAAATTCTCTATGATTTGTGTATGGGTCAATTCCTTTCATGTTTCAAAGTATGTTTTAAGATTCATAGGAATATTTTATACCTACTTTGATTATAAATTCATGATTTCAAGTTTTAGAAAATTATGCCCGATTATGCAGTTTTATGAAAAGTCAAGTTTATGATTGATGATTTCAAGAATGGTGAAATATCTAGCATGATTGAATGTTTATATATTACCCATGTATAATTTCAAAATTTTGCTTATGAAATCTATTTCAAGTATGCAAGATTTTAAGGTTTTGGAGAACCTACAAAATTCAAGTATGTTTCATGATTTAGTCAAGGCTGAAAAGATCAGTTATGATATATATATATATATGAGTCAAGACTCCCCAATGTTTAGATTCAAGCTATGTTTGGAGAATATGATTATATGAGAATTATACATCTTTTTGGAGTAGTGTCTAGCACCGTGTAGGCTACGTGTTCCAAGGTTCCTCGATCTCATAGACTACGCACCAATGTAGGGATATATCATGAGACCTCTCAAGAGAGTGCTTCCCTCGCCCAAGGGCACACCATGATATCATACCTTTCTTATCCTTTTACCTGGAAAGGCTTAGGATCACTCTCCTCTACGTGGGAAAGATGTGGCATCATCACGCACTCATACATGGTGGTTGTCCATTATGATGAGTCCCCTATTGTTCGTCATGATTTTAGTTAGTCATATTCATGACTTATGATATTATGTTTTCAGCAGGTTTGTCCCAATGATCAGTTTATGAGCTTTTACTATTGATTTCAGCTATGACAAGTCATATTATTTATATTTTAGCTTTGGGTAATTCTATTCGGATATGAAATTAAGCTTATACTATACATGATTCAGATTCAGATTTCAGCATGCAATCCTTACTCTCATGATCTTATGTTTATGTTTATATGTGTGGTTTCCAGTTAAAGTTACTCAACATATTTTACTTACCATGCATACTCAGTACATACCATGTATTGATCGCTTACTTTATGTTGTATCATTTCATGATACAATTCCAAGCAATAAGACCTAGTTCCACTATTAGCTCAGCTTTCTCTCAATCCAGTTCATTTCCCGTTGTGGTCAGTATTTATTTTCTGGGGACCTTCAGCTTAGTACTTAATTATGTTATTTCAGTTTTTAGACTTTAACGAGCTAGTTGGGGATGTTGTCCCATCAGCTCATCAGACAGTAGTAGAGGCTTATCAGATAATATGTAGATTATCAGCTTTGTCGTGTATTGACTCTGTATTATGTTGTTACGTTATTTAGACTTTCTCTTAGTCATGATTAAGTTATTAGATTCCACTTGATGTACGTTCTTTAGGTTGTCATGTTCATGCCACGGGTCTACTTGGAGCCATTCATGGTTCTAGGTCCCGTGTCTCGAATGGAGGTCCTAGCTCAGGTTATGATAGGTAAAGCTCCCATGGTCGTTTAGCTTCTTTGGAACTTTTTCTTCCACCCAAGAACTGCACTCTCTCGTGAGAGCCACAGTTTCAAACTCCGCCAACCTCCTCTTTTTTGCCAGAATTTTCTTCAGATACTAGGCATACTTTGGAACTTCCTACAAAAGCTTTACTAATGGAAAGTTAACATGTACCTGCTTCAACATATCAAGAAATTTCTGGGTTTAGTGGACAACCTGAATTAGCATGGCCTTCTCCATTTACCTCATATGATGGTGGTGGAGTCTAGACATGATGGACCTGCTAAACATGACTTCCTACTGGTGTGGTTGCAAGCTTTCTAATAACATTCACCAGCTGACTTATATCTGCTCAGATTGCCGCCACATCATCTACTTCAAGCTTTCCAGGCACCTTGGCTGCTGTGAATCCTTTTCTAGAGTCTTGATAATCTTGACTCCTCGCTGACATGGGTTCAAAAGCACTTCAATTTCATCATAGCTCTTGAAAAAATTTGTCCTTATGCAGTATAATTAAAATAGATTTTGGACTCTGGCTTCAGCCCTTCTATAAAGTTGTTCCCTATAATCACCTTCGATTGCATATGGTGCGGGCAATATATCAAGTAACCCTTGTATTGTTCCCATGCTTGAGCCAAGGTTTCACCATCTCTCTGCACAAACCCAGAAATCTTCCCTCTCAACTCTTTCTTCCTCCTTGAAGAGAAGAACCTATTGATGAACATGCCGGAAAGAACCTTCCAAGTATTGATGGAACCTACTGGCTAGTTTGGATGCCACTCCTTGGACTCACCAATCAATGAGAACGGAAATAACATAAAATCAACATACACATCTAACACATTCTGATAGTGCAAGTTCTCACTCAGATCCACGAATGTCATCAAATTCCAGTGGGGATCCTAGTGTAGCTTGTCCTTATATTGGTAAGTATTTAGGACTAACCGCATTGTCCCTTCTTTCAACTCGAAGTTCACAATGATGGAAAACTTGATGATCGCTTTAGAAGCATTCTCCAAGTTTGGCCTAGAAAAATTCAACACTGGAACCCTCTCCTGGTTGTCTCCCTGTATTTGCTCGTTATTCTCCACAGTTAACCTTCAAAAGGTTTTCTCAATTTCAGGATCAAAAGAAGCCAAAAGTGGTTCTTGACTTCATGTATTTGGCATATACTGAGCACACAACACCTTTAACTTCACAAACAAACAAACAAAAATGGAAAATATAGAATAGCAGATTAAAATTCCTAACTTACAAATGATCAATCAATCTTCAAGTCCCCGGCAGCGGCACCGAAAACATGATGTTGCCCAAGTGCACGCAAACACACATGGTCATCAAGTAATACAGGGCAATTAAAACGAAATTATTGATCCCTCAGAGACATGTCAGATTAATCATATAAGTTTACTTCTTTATTTCGCTATTCTACCAAAACAGATATAAATGGGGATTGGTTTGGAGAATTAAACTACTAAACATGAAATGTAAAGTTAACTAAAGACTTTTGCAAACTTCTTTGTTCTTCAAATGATGATGAATATATAGGGAATTTTCACTATCGTTTCAGATTGAGTTTTCAAGACGTGATTACACTAGTTTAGTTCTTCCTAAGATTGCTAGTTTCAAGTTACTATCCCATTTCTTTCCACTTTCCGGAGCATCTAAGAACTATCTCATGAACTCGAACACCTATATCTCTATGGTCGCAGGAGATACATGAAACGACAGTTATGCCCACTTGTATTTCAACCAAACAGAGTTGAAGGGTATATCTCTATCCTCAAAAACAACTTCTAACCTCCAACCAATGGGCCAAAGGATCCTCGCATTCATATTTTACATTTACTTTTAACCCTTTTAGTTCCCTTTCCCAAGTTCAACTAAAATCCAACAGATTTACTCACAAGGTAATCAATCTAGTGAATAAACAATTAGAACAAATAAGTATAAACAAACTTTAATGAAGATTCTAAACTCGCATTAAGAAGTCTTTCAAACATCAATCATCAAGTCTGGTCAAAACCCTAGAAGGGGTGTTTAGTAATATATAGACAAGCTTAAAAACAAAGAAATAATCATCATTTGAAGTGAAACGATAGAGAAAATTGGAAACCTAAGTAGAACTAGTCTCTCATCCAAAAGCTGCATATACAACCTTCTACAATCAAACAAAGTGACGAATGAAATAATGAATCATCTGCTAAAAATGCCTTAGATGTTATATTTATAGGCTTTTCCCTCATGTTATTTGCTTAAAATTCAACAAAAATCCATCCAGGAGGGTTCGACACACTGCCCCATGCATAGCCCCAAGGAGTAAGTCAAATTTGCTTTGAAGAATAGCTCTAGGCGCCCCACTCCTACCATAACACCAAGGAGTTAGCAAAATTTATAAACTTCCAAACACCTCGGCTATCCATTCCATCCATATCACAAGAGTGTTAGAAGAATTTATGAGGTTTAAGACCCTTTTGGCACCCCACTTCATCCATGGCCCCAAAATATTAGAAAAATTTCCTAAGTCTGGAGTGCTTCTAGGACTCCACACTATCCTTCTCGCCAAGGTGTTAGTCATATTCTCATATCCACAGCTAGGGCTCTTGGTGTCCCACGCCAACCATAGAACCATCTTTAGTACATTTTTCTCTGAAACACAAGTGTTGGGCGTGCCACACCAGCCATAGCCTTAGGCCGACTATCATAAACTATTCTTCTTCACACCTTGGGTCTTTTTGGGTCCTTTTTCCTTGATTTCCTGCTCAAAACATCTAGAAACATTCATTAGTTCATAAGACACGTGAAAGCATGAATTTCATGCTTTTTATAAGGATTGTGGTCTCAAAACAAGCCAAAATACGAGTAAAAACATGGCAATTTGGCATAAGAATATGCCAACAAATGATATCAATCTACTTCAATTTTATCAAATTGAAGAGAACTCCCTTCCACTTAATTGCTTATTCCCAATTGGGATTCATCCTATGTCAAGTTGAATCCATTAAACGAGGGTTAGAGCCTTGTGTTATTCTTGATTGATGCTAACCCAATCTAACTTGGCTCTATCAAGCATAATAAAGGTAATTTGGCAGGACTGAATGAGTTTTATCATCAATCAAACTTTACAAAGCAAAAATCAATTAAATGTTCTTAAGCCGACAATCAATTATACTTAATTGGGATTAAATGGGTTCTCAACTCATTGGTTTCACAATCCTAGATCTGACTTTAGATACCCATAGAAAGAAGAAGAGAAGAAAGCAAGTAATTAGATAGTCTTACCAATAAAATTTCCATTTTCGAGAAGAAAGCTTAAATTGATGAATTTAATTCTTCAAAATTGCAAGATAGATCTACTTGATATGCTGTAACCTATTCTAATCTATACGTTATATCAATCTGTCTAATTGTATCTAAGTATAATAGCCTCTTTGAAAAAAGGAAGAGAAGTACTATCTATACAATGCTTCAAAAACCCTTAAATCATTTAAAACCAGAGGATCCCAAGTGTGTAGGGATAGACCGTCCTTTGCTTTACCAATTAAAAATTGGGTCTACCTAGCTATTTTCCATCTTGTGATTGGTGGACTATTTTCTGGAAAGACAGTGCATCCTTTATGTCGTCCTTTGACTCTAGTATTTTTTGTCAAGTTATCCATCTTTCAACTTATGGGCCGTCTTTGGGAAATAGGGTCTGTCCTTTACCTTGTCAGTTTCTTGCCACTTGAAAGTTGTTTCTTGGTTAGTTAGGATTTGTTGGACTCTTTGATGTATGGATCGTTCTTTTGAAAGGCGGTCCATCCTTTGCTTTGTCTTTTTGGCAGATTTGTGAGTTTAACTCCCTTTTTTTTCATTTCCCTTGGGTTCTTAAAACATAGAATAATAAGATAAGTTTTGAAATAAATTAGTAGCAAAAGACATGAAAATTCTATGAAATAAAGCACAGATATGTTGCAAATTCCCGACTCATTAATAAGTATTCCAATTAATTAGATAGTTTTTCCTAGGTTGTCCATCTTACTATTTTGGGTAAAAACTTATATTTGGTTCCAATTAAATCACAAATCAAGAAAAAGAATAGAAATCCTAAGTTCTCCTTGAAACTCAACTATTAGAAACATGTAATCAGTAAAATCAAATGGGCAAAAAAGGACTAATATAACAGAAAATAAACAATCTAATATTGTAACAAAGTTGAGACAAAAACCAATAATTTGAAAAACGAATATGGATATATCAGAAGACCATAACCCAATAATATCCAAGAATAGAGTTCCCCCTCATCTACTAGGGCATTTTCTTCCTGAAGAAAAAATCTCCATGCATACACAATATCAACAAGAAAGGTTCTACAGTTCAAAGAATTGACCCATGTCACTTTTCAGTACAGTGAAGAAGAAAATACAAAATAGTTTCAAAATAGATAAGAGAAAATAGAGAGGATAACTTACACTTAGAGCTCTAGGAAGATAAACAACAATTTCTAGAGCTCTAGTTAGAAAAAACTCACACCAGCGATTTGTAGCTTTGCATGAAGCAATCTTGAGAGATACTAGCCATCATTGAAAATGTTGTTAGAATGGTGATGAACACCGTATTCTTGATTTATCGCGTCTGTAAGTTTCTAGAATAGAATGAAGTTAGGGCTAAGAATCTTTTGGAATTATCGCCTCTCTAAGGATTATACAGAATTGTTCTTGATCTCTATATCTATTTTTTTATATTAATTTTATAAAATTACATATAAAACATTTGGCAGACTGAGTTAAAAAATAATAAGGGAAATAATTAACCGTAGCAATAGCAAACAATCATTGCCTCATACAATCTATTGCATTGGGTAAAAAAATAATTGCGAAAAGCTAATCTGTGGAAAGTGTTTGATTGCTAATGCATAGAAATAACATGATAGACTTTTGATAACTCATATAACTATTAGAAAACCTATGCTATATCATTAGTTGTCAAACCGGTGTATAAGAAGTCATTGCAGTAGGCCTAATTTCTAGTAGTGGTATTACTAGAAAGTTGACCCTTTTGCTTTTCATTATGCTCTCTCGAAAGGTCCCGTATTTGTTCATTAAACTTTTGGATAGAAGCGGTGTGGGAGTTAACAATATTAGTCTAACTCTTTGAACAAGCATCCGACCACTCTTGGTTTGTTAGCACCTTCTCCAACATGCCCTTTATCTTCAACTTCATATGATCTTGGGATGATCCTTCCCTCCAATTTTGTGAACTAGAGGATGACCCTTGATGGAACATACTGGTTCGTGCTTCTATTCCTAAAGTTCCGATTGTGCCAATCTTGACTCGGTCCACCATAATTGTTTCATACAAAATATTGACCTTTACTTTTTGGTTGAGATTTCCATTGACTTTGATAATTCGAAGATGGATAACTATAATTTTGTTGTTGAAATCATATTGAGGAGGACCACCTTCTGCTTCTTCAACTATATTCACCTTTTTGACCTAATTCTAGATCAACTTTTTTTTGAGCAATGCAATATTAGTGGCAATGGATGCCATCATCTATTCTCTTTCTTGGTTCTCCTTATGCTAACCAATTTTGTCAAGTATGGTGGAAATATGATTATAGTATGTTTTATCCATGAAGCATCCTTATTCTACATTAATTGCCATCGATTTTGTGAGTGGATCCGACTTGGTATAGAACTTTTCACGCAAAATATTCTCTGAGAACCCGTGGGTAGATGCCCTAGGAACATATTGTTTGAAACATTTCCATGCCTTGAACGATTATTCCCCTAGTAATTATTGAAAGCAGAAGATCTTGTCACGTTGTTTGGCCTTTTTACTTGGGGGGAACCATTTATTCAAAAAGATATTGATAAGCTCCGTCAAAGTATGTATTGAATTGGGGTTGGGGGGTAGGCACTTCTACCAATCACGGTCCTCCTACACTAATGAGTACTTGAAAACCATCAAGCGGATGACATCATCAGCCATGTTGCTTTATTTGTAAATATTGCGAACCTTTGAGAAGTTCTTTAAATGTTGATGCGGATCTTGGCTTGTTGAGTTGTAAAATGACCTTCAGCCTTTATCATTGTGTAAATGCTCCCGTAAATTTTAAAGGTGGGAGAATTCACTCTTGGGAGTACAATCACACTTGCATAGTCTATGTTGTCATTAACCTCCAAAAAGACATTATCCAATTCACCTTGAGGAGCTGCCATTCTATACTTGTTTCACAAGTCCAAGAAACATAACTGTGATAGATAATTATAAATCAAACAAGTCAAAATTTGATCCACTTAGTAGGACCAATTACCAAAATCCCCAGCAAGGCGCTAAAATTTGTATTGCCCAATTCCACCTCTAAGTAGGAGTGTGTATACAGTCGATTGCAATATAATTATCCAACAAAGAGTCACGATTATATCCACAAGGACTTTGTATTTATCTAAGCTACTAAGTAAAACAAATGAATGAATGCTTTTAGAACTACTCTAGAAAATGATAAAGAGCAAACTAAACTAAATTGCTAAATCTAGAATGCAAAAGGTTGAAATATACAGGAGAAAATATTAGGGATGTGTCCCCACATAGGATTGATTCCTGTGAACCACTCAATTAGGATCATCAATAACGGACTCTTTGTAATTATGAAAATAATCACTTAATGTATTACTAGGTGTCTTTCAACAACCAAACAATGTTTATCTTTATCAATATTTTAAAATTGATGAGAATTCAAATCGAAACAGATTGCAATTTCTCAATTAGATTCATCATATATCTAATTGAATCTATTAAACAAGGGTTATGCCTAGGGTTACTATTGATTTATTCTACCCAAACCCTAATTGGCTCTTTCAAGCATAATTGGAGCAATTTGGTATGATTTAATATTTGCAACCACCAATTGCAGCTTACAAATCAAAGATCAATCAAATATTTAAAAGATCATTTTCAATTAATTGAGATCAACAAGGTTCACAACCCTAGATAAGAATTTAGAGTCTCATGAGTGGAGAAGAAGAAAAAGAAGAAGGAATTTAGCTACTCATGAGAGAGAAAAATCCTAAATATGAAATAGATCTTCAATTTGTCTTCAAAATACAACGGGTATTCTCTAGCTGGTCTATTCTTTATTGTAAAGTTCTGACTCTTAAGAAAAATTACTAAAAAGATTATTTATACAAAGGACAAAACACAAAGTGTAATTTAATTCAGTAGGACCAATTCATCGTTACCAACCTCAAGTTGAATTAACGGTCTGCACTTTGCTTCACATTTTAAATATGCTCTTTGTTTCGTTGGCTGCCATATTTCAACCTATGGACCGTACTTTTAATTTGTTATCCTTATCTTCCCTTCATGAATTGCTTCTCCAGGTTGACAACTTGTTAACTTTGGTATCTCTGGTGCCATTTTTGGTCCGCAAAATTAATGTGCAAGCGTATCTTGATTTGTACTTTTCTAATTGAGTTATATCACTAACTGGATGGATTTATGGTTGAATCTGCAGACCGCACTATGATTTTGTGGTCTATAATTTTTGTTTTTCGACAGAAGTCTGTAAACTGTGCCTCTTTCCTCCAACTCTTTGGTAATCCTGAAACTTAGTAAAATAGCATTAGTATTTACTTAAATTAGCACTCAAAGGCTTGCAAAACTCAATGAAATCAAGTACAGATGTGTCCCAAAACACCGATACATTAGCAATCATGTCACCCATTCCAGCAACTCATAAATCATATTTTCAAGCTATGGGGAGGGTCTTTAGGGAAAAGAGGTCTAACACTCAAAATGACTGGACATGTCATGACACTTCATCCAAGCTTTAATCCTAATATTGAAAATTTAATCAAAATGCCCTCTGTTAAAATATGTCTAAAAATGCCCTTATTGATAATAGTTTTGTCCAAAAATGCCTCTATTATTACTTAATTGGATAAAAGTTGCCCCTTTTTAATGAAACATATTCATTCTCTTTTCCATTTGTCTAAAAAAATTATTTTCTTATTAGAATATTATTTTTTAAAGAATCCTACTCTTTTTTCTCTTCTTTTATTAAAATTCTTTTAAATAATAACGTGACAAGGGTGCCCGCATAATCGCTCATCAGCTCACAAATACAGCACCCATTTATCCTTATCCTTTATTAGTTATTTCATTATGAAAAGTTCCCTCCTTTGGAGTCTTAGTATTAACATATGGAAACTGTGACACTTGTCCACTCGAGGCATAAATCATATTTTAAGCCTATGAGCAGTTCCATTTAAGAGAAAAGGGGATAAACCCTAGTGAGCACCACAAAAATTTTACCCCATGGCTTCGCTGGTCACTAGCCTACCTCCTGCAATGATTGGTCGAACCATTGCTTTAACTTCTCAATCCCAATTCCTACCATCACAAAGCGTAATCCACAAAAATAATGAACTTCTTCAATAGATACAAAAAATAGAAATTCAAATGTAAGTCTAGCACATAAATTTCAACAAGCACCGGAGGTTCAAGGATGTGTCTACCCACAATTCCATTCAACGAAGCGAGATTAGTTAATGGAGAACATGTGGTGAAATGGACATAGGCAAAAGTTGCAAAGATGAATTAGATTTAAAATCCTTATTATGCTATCATATTAAAGTTTTCACATGGGTGGCTATCAATTGACAAACTACAACATATAATACCTTCATAATGTGGTGTAAGAGGTGAATGCAGAATTTATTGTAAGTCTTTCGGTGTCTTCCTTATGTGTGATGCATGTGCCCTGTTCAAATAGACTATTCTTGTCGTTTAGTAGCATTCGAATGGTTTATCTTGGAAAGTAAATTCCTGAAAAGTTTCGCTAACCGGCAGGCAATAGAATCAGCCGATAGGCGCAGGCAAGCGTAGTGAATCACATAGATAAGCCCAAGAAGAGTATGAGGGGCAGCGGCTCACCGATAATAAGAAGAACTCACATTCTCGTCCTGACAAATGACCAACCTGTTAAGGCATCTTTCTCAATGACCATCCTCTCCCATTCCAGTTCTTTTCTCTTTTTTTAGGGGCAAGTTCATTTTCATTTACTTTTAAGGAACAAACATTTTTTTATTAAATGTGCAATTAAGGAGGACTTCATAAATGTCATGTCAAAAAATTCACATTGTTTTAAATAAAAGGATGGTGGGTCGTAGGTGATGAGGCCTCTGATATAAAACTCAAAGTTCAAGATTGATGCAGAAACTGCTCAAGCTATAACTTGGATCTCATTCCCTAATCTTCTGCCAACTTTTTTTGTTAAGGAAGATTTCCACATTTGCTTTTGTTGTGGTTAAGCTACTTCAAGTTGATATGGCTACAACAAAAAAGACCTTACCAATCTTACAAGGGTTAGAGTACAGGTAGACCTAGCAAGAAATCTCCCAAAGAGTGTGAAGATTAAAATTCATGATGAGATCACTAGATTAACAAAGGTGGAAAAGGTGAGGATTGTATATGATCATCTTTCTAGATATTGCATAAGCTGCAAATTACAATGTCATACAAATGAGGAATGTTGGTATAGCTGCCTAGATACAATGGAAAAGGCAAAGAAAGAAACAAGGTGGAAGGAATGGGGAAATGAGCCAAAGGGAAAGGTAATTAGTCTAAATGAGAAACAACATCCAATGGAAACAGTCTTTCCCAAATATTAATAAGTGGTATAATTATGGGTGATTTAGAATGATGGAAAGTTGTTCAACCCAAGGTGGTAGAAAAGGCGACAAGTAAGAATGGGATTAACACAATGGAAAAAAGGGAGATAGATACCAACCTATTTGTCCGCCTAACAAACAGGAAGAGGACCATGAGTCTAAAGGAATAGAAGAAGAACAACATATTGTTGCTCAGGCAATTCATAATAGGGGGATATCATCTTTAGAGGAAGGCTAGGGAGAAATGGAAGCAACAGAGGAATAATAACACTAAAGTTTGGGTTGCCAAAACTGGGGTGATAGAGTTGAGGAGGCTGAGGAAGGGAAAATCATCAAAGATACTAGATTGATAAAGGAGAGCTGTTCTGGGGTTTACCCACAACATGAGATGTGGCTAGAACCTATCATCCTACAATATTGGTAGTGGAACAGTAAATAGGGACAAAGGGGTAAATAGGAGTAGATGCGACTGATGCAGGTCAATATGAAGGATCAATGGTGGCTAGAACCTATCATGCTACAACTAAGGTAGGTAATAGTATGGAAGATATTAATAGAAGAGCTATTGTGGTTAGTCAAAATATAAAAGATGAATGCCTATTAGCAGTGGTGAGGTTTGAAGTTACAAGGGGAAGAGAGGAGGTGAACTCAAAATCAGAAACAACAGGGAGGGGGGAACAACTCAGATGATAGCATATCGGGGGGGGGGGGGTGATTAGATGAATCATAAAGAAAGTTCTTCAACAGAAGATAAAAAAGCAGAAAGGGAGATAAAAAAGCTCAATCCTACTAGGGAGTTGCATGATGTTATCACTCACAATTTACAAAAGTATAGGAACAGTTATAGAGGGAGTGATAATGTTAGGGAGATCGAGAAAGAAGATTATTTACTGGGAAAGCAAACAGAAGTATATCAGAAATCTAATAGAAAAGGGAATAAAAATGGGAGGAAGCAGGGTCCATCTAACTTGCAACAACCATGTAGAATTATGATAAGGAGTAATACCAGTAGAACCAGTTCCAAAAAATTAAAGCCTTTATTTGGAACATTAAATGTATTAGAACAAATAAAGCTTTTCACATGCTACAAATATTACACATACAGGACTAATTTTTTCTCGTTGCACTGACGGAGCCTTTTCAGCATACAAAATATATACAAAAATATGGGAGGAAGTTGGGAATGCAGCAGATAGGATCAAATTGTAATGGGATGAATTGGTACTTTATAAAAGACAACATGGAGGTACAAGTTGTGAGGGACGCTGAGCAACAACTATCTTTAAAGTTGTTCATTTAGGAGTTAAACATACGTATGATAAAAACTTGGATGTATGCCAAGTGTGATGTTAATGAAAAGCTACACTTATGGCATAGTATATATCAACTGGCCAATATCACTATTATGCCATGGTTAGTGGGTGAGGACTCTAATATGGTGATCAATGAAGAATAAAAACATGGAGGACAACCAATTACATCACAATATGTGGAAGAATTTTGCTTTTTGAATCAAATCCTCTAAGCTATTTGAATTGTCTTTTCAAGGGAGTCCTTTAACTCGATGGAATGGAAGGACAGTAGATGATTGTATCGTTCAGATGTTGGACAAAGTAGTGGTATCCTAGCCAATGCTAGATATGATTGGAAATGTGGAGGTTGAGCATCTTGCAATGATAGAGTTAAATCATACTCCATTGTTTATTTCAATTGGGGCACAAAGTCATAGTGTAAAAAAACCATTTAGATTCCTTAAATTCTTGACAGAACATGTCGATTTTCAAAGAGTAGTGAAGCAGAATTAGTCAGCAGACTTTATAGGTCACCCTTTTTAGTTCTTAAACATAAGGTTAAACAAATAAAAAAAGCTCTGTACTTAGGGAGATATTTTTAAACAGTTGATGTCAAAGAAGAAATTACAAGAATTAAAGAAAACTTGTTTAAAGAGCATCCTACAACCAAGAATAGAATGGTCCTGCAACAAGCTAAGGATGAGTTGAAAAAGTATCTACACTATGAGAAAGTTCTCCAAAAATAAAAGGCTAGAGTGGATTGGCATGTGGAGGGGCGCAAAAACACTACGTTCTTCCATAACCTAGTGAATGGAAGAAGAAACAAATTGCAAATAAAATGAATTCAGAATGGAGGGGGAATTGGATTGACGATAGAAATTTAATGAATCTGGAAGCAGGTGATAGTTTTTAGAAATAGCTTACTTTAGGTGAAGAGGGAACTGACTTCTCATTGTTGAATCATATCTTATAGTAGCATGCTACGACTCGTAGGTCATCCCGGCGTAGCAATCCCTGTTAATTTAGGAAAGAATTTTCATTTACAGTATAAATACTTTCCTTTATTTTTTTATGAGGAGATTCTATACTTTACAGAATTAGTGTTTTTGGAGTTTCCCCATGCAACTTGAATAACAGAAATACACAATGTTTGGAACATGTTTCTTCTTGTAATCTTAACTTTGAAGATTGCTTATTGCAATTGATCATTGGGTTTTATTTCTTTCATCATTGTACTTCTTTACTCATGAATTCTTCTATATTTTCTATAGTTAATCTTACAATTATAAGTAGCTAAACACATACAACTAGGATTGTGGAAACCATGGAGAAATAACAAATTGGGGTGAACACAAAGTGATTCTAAACTAATACTAATGCTTGTATTGTTGTTCCCTTCATGATAATTGTTTCTTCATACTGCGCAATGTTAGCACTAGCCCATATTATCTACTTGCTTGAACATAGAGGATAGAGATTAGGAAAAGGTTAAGACAAACAATACATGAAATTATCAATTTTCATTTAATAACTCGTGTTGCAGTCACAGGAAAGTTAAATTGGGATATTTGATACAGGTTATTCAGGAACACTAATGAGAACTAATATGGTATTTGATCATAGTCATCTAATAGGGGAAAATTAACCATTTAGATGAATGTGTTTTATTGATTCTATAGGCTATATATTGGAATAGATGACAAGTGTAATAATTCGACATAGTTATGAATCAATGGGTAACATTTCCCTAGTTAGTCGCATATTTCTTATCACAATACCATTTCACAACATTGACACTTATTATTTTCTATTACCCCCCCCCCCTCAGGAAATAATAGAACTAAAAGCATAATTAATAGCATTAGTCTAAATCATGACCATATTCCTTGTGGGATCGACCACAACCTTAGTTGGATTCTCTATTAACAACGACATGTTATACTTCTTCAGAGGTGTAATTTGAGCGTTATCAAAAATGAAGTTGTTGCCAAGGAATACGACTTAGGATTACATTAATTTCTTTTATTTATCTTTTAGTCTTTATTTCCTTATTTACATTTTCTTTTGTCTTTTTTTCACATAGGTTATCTCTTGGTGAATGCCAAGTACTCGGATTAGTTGAAAATCCCTAGTCCCACTTGATAAAGAACATGAAAAAACAATGAGAAAGATGGGCTGTATTGAGACTCCTAAGAAAATAGAGGCCAGAGTAGCCCAGGAAGCTCGGCGAGCTAATGAAGCCTATCCGGCGGAGTTAGCTCGTTAGCTGCTCTTCAGGAGGCTGATGAGGCACAGGAAGAAGTGGAGACTGCTGGCCGAAATGGAAGAAATAGAGGGCATGAACCACATTAGTTCCATAGATATTCTCCACAATTTGATGATGATGAGGATACAGATATTGATGAAGTCGGGTCAATAGTAGCTATTCTACCCCCACCTCTGCCTGCTGAGGCAAAATTTGACATCACTAGCATGATGATCCAATTGTTGAACATGAAGGGAGTGTTTAGGGGAAATGCTATTGATAATGCAGATCTCTACTTGATGAATTTTGTGGTAATCTGCAAGACATACAGGTTGCCTAGAGTGAGCCAGGATGCAAGTAAACTGAGGCTCTTTCCATTCTCTCTAGTCTATGGCTATCGGAGTTGCCAAATAACTCCATCACTAATTGGAGAGAATTGAAGCACACCTTCTTGGAAAGGTTCTTCCCACCTTCAAGGATGCTGCAACTCAAGGATGAGATATATAACTTTCGACAACTTAAGAGGAGGCACTTCATGAGACATGGTTGCGGTTTAAGAAAAAATTGAATAAGTGCCCAAATCGTAGAATTCCAAATAAGATCTTGTTGGAATGACTTTAACAATCCTTGAAAAAAAGCAACAAAGCAGTAGCAAATACTATAGTAGGTGGAGCATTGATGAGTCACTCATGGGTGGATGCAACAACAATACTTGACTGAGTGACCAAAACCAATAGAGCCTGGCATAACAGAGAAGCAGAAGTAGCTACAGGTACATATGCGATTGGGATGACTACGGAGCAACACAAAAAAGAAGAGGAATGTGATCAAGAGTTAGCATATATGAGGACTTCCATTGACCTTCTCATGAAGAATATCATGGGATTTGGAGATCAGAAAGTGAATGCAGTTGGGAGCTCAAAGTCAGGATCCGGGGTATGAACACTCTGACTCCGAGGAGGAAGTTAACTTCTTAGACAACTAGGTGGCGGGTTTACTGACAAACGCTCAAGGCTCTAATCAATAACTTGGTTTCAAGGCTTAAGGAACTAAGTTTAGAACCAGTATACGAACAATTACAACAAAGCTTGGCATAGGGATAGAAGAAGAGACCGAGATGGGGAAGGTAATTGGAGGAAAAATGATGGATACCAAAATGACCGCAATGGCTTGTAGCCTCCTAAGGCTCGTGAGTGTGATAAGGAACTTCAAAATTGGAGAGCATGATGGCTGAGTTGTTGAAAAAGGAAAAGTCAGCCATTGATCACCTGAAGGACATTCACAGAGACATATCTGGCATGAATCAGAAAGTTGAGTCGCACGTTGCAGTGATTAAACAGATTGAGCAGCAATTAGGCTAGATGTCCGCATCCCTGAACTAGAGGTAGAACGGCACACTCCCTATTAACATGGTTCAAAGTCCAAAGAATGACAGTCATCGTATAGCTGTGACTACTAGGAATGGAAAAGCAATAGTTGAACCACCTATGCCCATTGTAGTTGGGTATGGCTGAATTAAAGGAAGTTGATTCAAATAATGAGGCTGAGGCTGTAGAGAAGATAATTGAATGTATTGTAGAGATGAATAAGTCTCCAGTTACTGAAAAAGAGATTGGTCATCAGAAGTTGAAGAAGGAGGCCCCACAAATATTTAGGCATATCCTAAGACTACCTCCACTTTTTCCTCAGAGAATGAAGAATGGTAGATGATGGGAAATTTCACGAGTTCTTATCCATGCTAAAGCAGTTTTCTGTGGAAATTCCCTTGGTAGAGGCAATAGAGCAGATACCTAGCTATGTAAAATTTATGAAGGACCTGGTGATAAGAAAGTGTTCAGTGATCTATGAACCAGTTGGAAATTTACACCACTACAGTGCAATAGCCTCACGGGTCCTTGCATAGAAGACGAAACCTAATGCCTTCACCATCCCATGAACTATTGGATATTTTGAGTTTACCAAGGAATTGTATGATCTAGCAGCTAGCATAGATTTAATGCCGCTAGTCGTGTTTAGACAATTGGGCTTAGTATCCCCCACATCAATGATAATGCGGCTACAGATGGTAGACCTCATAGTGAAAAAGCTAGTTAGTATCCTTCATGATGTTCTAATGAAGGTGGACTAGTTTATTTTTCAAGCTAACTTCATGTTTCTCGATTGTGAAGTGGATTTTGAGGTCTCCATCATTTTAGGGAGACCATTCCTTGCCACTGAGCAAGCCCTGGTGGACGTTGAAGCTAGAGAATTAAAGTTCTAGTTAAATGAGGATGAAGTCACTTTTAACTTCTGCTATTCAATGATGCAGTGGAGTGAACTCAGCAATTGAGGTTTAAATTGAGTTTCTTAACAAATTCTGAGTAGTCAAGAAACCAGCATCGGGCTACAACGTTAAACCAAGCGGTGCATGGGAGCCAACCAATGAGGTAGTTTGGTGAAGCTTGGGTAACCAAACTGCCTAGATCTTGTCGCAATGTTAAATCCGACACATTTTGGGAGGCAACCCAAGTATCTTGACTTATATGTGTTGCAGTGTGCAAGTGAAACATGGATCAAAAGATGAAAATTGAAGCATAGGTTTGGACTATGAGCCTCGGTACAAATCGTATGATGTTTTTACAGCTCGTAGTCCCTGACGTGATAAGGAGTAGAGTCTAACAAAGTGCGAGAGTTCACACTTTGGTTGGACATTATAAATCGTACCTACATGGTACAAGTTGTAGTACCCACTATCACGATGAACTCCCTCAAAGGTCAACTAGCAGAAACCACAACCTACGAGATATGGTAAGAGTCGTACCAGCACGTTACGGATCGTACCATGCATCCATAGGTTCCTAGGTAAGTTCTCTGAACCTCAGGTACGTAAGGTAGAGAATCGTGGTATGAATTGTGAGAAGGAATTAAATGAAAAGAACCCATGTGACTCGACTCGAACCCAAAATTTTAAAACATCCCCATACATCTAAAATCTGGTCCTAAAAGCACTACATGATCCCAAGATTTCCTCCCATTCTTCCAACTTTTCCCATTGCACCTTCAATCTCCATTGAAACATCACTTTTCAAGACAATCTTGAATCATAAGAAGTACTTTTCTACTCCAAGCCTTAAGCAAAGAAGCATTGCTCAAGAACTTGTCAAGTAAATTGTCAAAATTTTCATGGCTTCTCTTTGGCTTTTGTTCACTGATGGCTGACTGTAACTCTTTCATTCTTGAAATGATTAGAGGAGCATGATCAGGAGGTTATCATGTTGTAATTATGAATAGGTTTATGAAATGAAATCACTCTATTTGTTCAAATGTTTTGTGGGTAGGGTGCTAATGATAAATACAAAATGAGGAAATCATGTGGGTAATAAAAATTTTATGTTTGTATAAAATTTGGGGGTGGTGAAGTCTAAGTATTCACCCCAAAACTTGTTTCTTTTATAATTGTTAATGCATAAGGGTTAGGACAGGCTTCACGAGCCATCCTACGACTCCTAGGATGATTCATTGGGGCTGTCCCACGAACCAACAGGTCTAAAGTAAAGGTATGAGAGTTGGAACGAATCGTGGTATCTCACCACGAGTCGTACCAAGTGATCATGCAAGAGAATCATAAAAAGGTCGCACACATAACATCAAACATGACCCATGGTATGACTCTTGGATCCTACAATGGGTCATATTATTGATTCATACCTAAAACATCAAAAGTCACAATATTTAGAATTTGATGCTATGACCCTTTATATGAACCGTACCACCTTGGTATGAGTCATACTTATGAAACTAAAGGTCATTATTATAGTACAAATCATACCACCTTGATACAACTTGTACTAATAAGGCATAACAAGAATCTACAAATATATATATATATATATTTTTGCTTTCATCTTCTTAAATCACATGTACTAATCTCTCCTTAACAGGTAAAATGTCACGAAAAGGACAATCAAGCAAGAATATACCGGACAAGAAGGTTCGAGATGAGATAGCAGGTTAAAGGGAATTAAGAGATAGTGCCTCTGTATCTAATCAGGAAGAAAATTCACCGGTAGTTCGGTGGAAGAATCTGATGTTGACACTGATGAAACTGGAGAGCCACGAACTACTAGGGCACAGGAAAAGTTCCAAGTCGGGGTCACCCCAAACACTCCGATAGCAGCTCCCCAGTCTAAAGAGGGAGGTGATGCATAGTCTCATGAGTCTGAAAGTGGCTCAAATGCAAAAGAGAGTTCAAATGAGGCCCAATATGAAGAGGGTTCAGGGGAAGCCCAATGTGAGGAGGGATGCAAGAGGAAGATGATGAGCCGACCCCACCCCCAGAGAGCCGCACAATCATATGGGGTGAGCGTTGTGCTTAGGATATATATGAGCATGGTTTAGCCCTAACATCAAAGGTGAACCCTGAGAAGTGTATTTAGGAGGAGCCTCGGTTCTTGACTGAGGCATTGAATGAGGTGGAGGAGATAAAGAGAATATTTGAGCTATATGTCTTCGGTTGGATGGCAAGGAACCCTGACAGCTTTAGTGCTGACATGGTCATGGAGTTCTATGTCGATTACATGGCTACCTTAGAGCATTAGACCCCAGCCATACAAAAAGTTAAAGATCAGCCCAGACTGGAGAGTGTCATAGTTCATGGGAGTGATGTGGATATATAATAAAGGACCATTTCCCAAATTTTGTACGGTCCAAAGTATTAGGCTCTATCTACCACTTTGAGTTTGACCATAGAATAGAGCCTCAAAAAAGGTCAAAACGTTGAGTGCAAAAAATTGGCAACGGCATCTGAAGCAGTTAGCCAGTGTCATTGCGGAAGAGAAGTAAGAGGAAAATTGGGTTAGTAGTGGTCGGTAAGTGATAACACTCAAATTACACTCCTGAAGAAGTATAACGAAGACATTGTCAATAAGGAACCCAACTAAGGTTGGGATCAATCCCACAAGGAATATGGTCATGTATAGACTAATTCTAGCATTCACAAATTTAGTTCAATTATTTCCTAAAAAGGGGGGTTTTAAATCAAGTAACAATATTGTGAACTGGAGTTGTGATCAATAGTTATGCAATTAACTAGGGAAGTGTTCCCCATGGCTTTCTAACTAAATAATATTATTACATTCGTGATCTATCCCAATACTTTGCCTATAGAACTAATAAATTATGAGCATCTAAATGACTGATTTACCCCTATTAGACGACTCTACTCAATCACCCAGTTAGGTCTAGTTAGCGATCTCACTTTAACCTTTATCAATAGTTCCAAACTAACTCTCCTGCAACCACAGTTCAAGCTACTCAATGAAACTCACTTTCAAGGCTTGGTTGTTCTTGTATTTTACTTATCTCTACTTATCTAGGTTCAAGCAAAAAGAAAATTGGGGCTAGTCCTACTGTTGCACACGTTTATGAAGAATTAAGCATGAAGACAAGAACAACACAAACATTCGCATTGATTTAGAATCACTTTGTTTTAACCCTAGTTTGTTATTCCACCATGGTTCCCACAATCCTAGTTGTGGAGGGTTTAGCTATTCATGATTGCAAGAATAAGATCAGATTTCATAGAAGAAAATATAATTGAAGACTTACAATATTAATAAAAGAAGAACCCAATAATCAATTGTTCAATCAAATTTTCAAAAATCCAAGAATAATAATGAACTTTGTCAAAGTAGTCGAGTATTTTCTCTCCAAGTAGTTAGGAAACCCAAAAACTACGATTACGATTGAAAAGTATCAGACCTAGTTAAGGAAAATAACCTAAAAGTAATTATATAATTAATGAAATCCTTTCCTAGTTTATCAGGAATTCTACTGCGGAGTCGTCCTATGAGTCATAACATGATGCTATGAGTAGTAGGAAGATTCCGTAAAACAAGTAAGCAGCTTCTGTCTTCTCAGTTACTAGAGGTTGGTATGACTCGTACAATGATACTACAAGTCATAGGAACTTGCCCTGAATCTCCCAAGTGACAACCTCTCTAAATCTTACCACGAGTCTGTCAATATGACTCGTACCTTGCCATCAAGACTCCTGCTTCCACTCGCACCGCTAGGTTCAGCAAGTGCATATCTTGTGGATCTCAAGTTACGGACATTCATTATGGCTCGTATCAGGATGGTATGTCTCATACTGTCAGTCGTATGTTGGCTCTGCACTTGTGCATTTTCTTTGAAGTTCAACTACGGGTGCCAGGGATAACTTGTATCAGGATTGTACAACTCATACTAAGACCTACAACAATTTATTTTCTGTTCTATTTTAGCTCCTTTTCCATAATCCAACTCTAGACCTGATTTTGCTAAAAATAAAATAAAATAACCTCATATCCATATAAACACACCTAAGTATAAAAATTGTCGCAAAACTACGACACATCAACATCCTCAACTTAGAACTTCTGCATGTCCTTAGGCAAAGAAAAACAATACTATAAACACGATGCTTAACTAGAAAGTAAAACAGAAGACCTATAGCCAACAACACAAAAATTTGCACAGATGACCATTATAAAGAATTGACCCTCTTTTCTTCAAACATTCTAAACCAGGATTGCTATGTACACATGCACCTACAACTCATAACACAGAGGGATCCTGAAATGGCATCAAACTATTAACAGACAAATAAGCTATCACTAATTCTATTTACATGGAGAATTGGCAGAATGCAATATATCCCATGTACCTTCACAACAAATGAAGTCCCAAACACTCAAAATGATATATTTATATATAGTGTCTAATCCTTCTTGGCACTACACAACTCTTGGATTCACTTTTAATTTTTTGTCCTTTCTTCTTTTTTTTCCTCCCTTTCTCCATTTTCTTCAGCTTTCAACTAGTGGGCATTGACCTACAGATGTTTAAGTTGACCTCTTTTTTGTTTAGCCTAAACATCAACTATCCCACTTCAACATCCACTAAAGCTCTTCCAGTAGCAAGGAATGGTCACCCCAAGATAATTGGGACATTACAATCTACCTCACGATCTAGGATTAGAAAGTCAACTGGAAAGATTAACTTGTCCACTTTCACTAGGATGTCATGGATAATACCTATAAACTTCTTCACCGTGCGATCAGCAATCAATAGCCGCATTATTATTGGTGTGGGGACTCATAAGGTCAATTGTTTAAACATAGCTAGCAACATCAGATTGATGCTAGCTCCCAAATCACACAGTGCTCTCATAAACTCAAAGTCTACAATAGTGCATGGGATAGTGAAGGCACCTGGATCTTCCTTGTTCTTTTGAAAGACCAGTGAAGCTATGGCACTATAATGGTGAAGATTTCCAACACGATTATAGCTTACAAATTGTTTCTTAGTCACCAGATCCTTCATAAACTTTGAATGCCTAGGCATCTGCTCCAATGCCTCGACCAATGGGATATTTATATACAACTACTTCAACATGGACAAAAACTTCTATAATTTTCCATCATTCACCTTATTCTTCATCCTCTGTGGGAATGGAGGGGAGGGGGGGTTGAGGGATATGCCTAAAAATCTGTAGGGCCACTTTCACATTCCCTTTTTTCTAACACAGGCTCCTTTGGATTACTTGGAGTCTCAGTCAAATCAGCGTCACCTTCCATTACCTATTCTGTAGCCGCATCCTTCTCATCTATATCCATGCCTTCTACTTCCCATCTAACTTATAACTGGAATAAGCAGATCAACTATAGTTTTTCTACTCCTAGTTATCAAGCCATGCAGGGGCTGTCATTCTTTGGATTATGTAGCATATTGCAAGGAAGTTTACACTTCTACCTCTGGTTCATAGATGCCGACATCTGGTCCTACCACTATTCAATTTGTTTGATTGTTGTGGCATGCATCTCAACTTTCTGGATCATGCTATAGATATCACCCTAAATGTCCTTCAAGTGTTCGTCGGTCGATTTTTATTTTTTTCTTCAGCAGCTCAGCCATCAGTCTCTCCAACACTGAGGGTCCAACATCCCCCTCACAAACCATAGAAGGGACGTATAAGCCTGTGCGTTCAATTTGGTAACCATCATTTTTCATCCAATCACCTTCCCTCCCTTGGCCTTTACTCATATGCTTGTAACCATTTATGTTGCAATTGTCCCTATACTGGTTTGAACATTGATTTTCAGAGCCTTGGCGTCAATTTTCTTGACCAGATCATTGGGCATTAGCCTATAAAACCACCACCCTATTATCAAAGAAGTTTGCCTCCTCCTCAAAATCACAGTACTCAAACCCCTATTCCTAACCCTGTGCTCCCACTACATTTACCTTTTGCACTCCAGACACCATGATCTATAGATTCTCTCATATGAGTTAATTCCTGATCATGCTCCTCCTCCTTCTTTCACTACTCCACAGTTATCCCAACAACATATTTACCTGCAGCTATCTCAGCCTGTCTTGTATTCAAGGACAACCTGTCTTGTATGCCAGGCTCTATTTTTCTTTGTCACTCGATATACTATGGTAGTTTCTTCCTCCCATGAGTTACTAATACATGTTCCACCTAACCACTTTATCAGCCACTACCTTGGTGCTATTGTTCAGTGGACAACCTGAATAAGCATGGCCTTCTCCACACACCTCATATGATGATGGTGGAGTCTAGACTTAATGGACTTGCTGAACATGATTTTCTACTGGTGTGATTACAAGCTTTCTAACAACATTCATCAGCTGACTATATGTGCTCAGACTGCCGCCACGTCATCTACTTCGAGCTTTCAAGCACCTTGGTTGCTGTGAATCCTCTTCGAGAGTCTTGATAATCTTGACTCCTCGCTGACATGAGGTTCAAAAGAGCTTCAATTTCATCTTAGCTCTTGGGAAAATTTTTTCATTATGCAGTAGAATGAAGAAACATTTTGGACTCTGGATTCAGCCCTTCTATAAAGTTATGCCTAATAATCTCCTTCGGTTGCATGTGGTTGGGGAAATATCTCAAGTAACCCTTGTATTGTTTCCATGTTTGAACCAAGGTTTAACCATCTGCCTACACAAACCCAGAGATCTTCCCTCTTAACAGTTTCTTCCTCCTTGAAGAGAAAAACCAATTGATGAACTTGCTGGAAAGAACCTCCCAAGTATTGATGGAATCTACTGGCTCTTTTAGAAGCCACTCCTTGGCCTCACCAATCAATAAGAATGGAAACAACATGAGCTTAACATACTCATCTGACATGTTTTGATAGTGAAAGTTCTCACTCAGCTCCACGAACATCATCAAATGCCAGTGAGGATCCTAGTGTGGCCTGCCCTTATATTGGCAAGGATTTAGGACCAGCCACATAGTCTCTCCTACCAACTCAAAGTTCACAATGATGGCTGACTTGATGATCGCTTTAGAAATGTTCTCCAAGTTCGGCCTAGAAAAATT
Organism: Datura wrightii; assembly: GCA_035772735.1. NCBI lineage: Eukaryota > Viridiplantae > Streptophyta > Magnoliopsida > Solanales > Solanaceae > Datura > Datura wrightii. Next base: position 116,284,318 of record JASDFA010000007.1, on the reverse strand, counting down.
CAACACTTGAACACACTCTTGGTTGTCCCCTTGTATTTGCTCGTTATTCTCCATAGTTAACCTTCAAAAGGTTCTCTCAATTTCAGGATCAAAAGAAGCCAAATGTGGTTCTTGACTTCTCGTATTTGGCATACACTGAGCACACAACATCTATAACTTCACAAACAAACAAACAAAAATGTAAAATACAGAATAGCGGATTAAAATTCCTGACCTACAGATGATCAATCAGTCTTCAAGTCCCTAGAAACGATGCTAAAAACATGACGTCGCCCAAGCGCACGCAAGCGCACGTGGTCATCAAGTAATATAGGATGGTGAAGTCCCAATTATTGATCCCTCAGAGACATGTCCGATTAATCATTTAAGTTTACTTCTTTATTTCACTATTCTACCAAAACAAATATAAATGGGGATTAGTTTGGAGAATTAAACTACTAAACTTGAAATGTAAAGTTAACTAAAGACTTTTGCAAACTTATTTGTTCTTCAAATGATGATGAAAATCTAGGGAATTGTCACTGTCATTTCAGGTTGAGTTTTCAAGATGTGATTACGCTAGTTTAGTTCTTCCTAAGGTTTCTAGTTGCAAGTTACTATCCCATTTCTTTCCACTCTCCTGAGCATCTAAGAACTATCTCATGAACCCTAACGCCTCTATCCCTATAGTCGCAGGAGATACATGAAATGACAGTTATGCCTACTTGTATTTCAACTAAATAGAGTTTTAGGGTATATCCCTATCCTCAACAACAACTTCCAATCTCCAACAAATGGGCCAAAGGATCTTCGCATTCCTGTTTTACATTTACATTTAACCCTTTGATTTTCCTTTCGCAAGTTCAACTAAAAGCCAACTGATTTACTCCCAAGGTAATCATTCTGTTGAATAAGAAATTACAACAAGTAAATATGCAAACTTTAAATGAAGAAGCTAAACTCACATTAAGAAGTCTTTCAAATATCAACCATCAAGTCTGGTTAAAACCCTTGAAGGGGTGTTTAGCCATTCACAGATAAGCGGAAAAACAAATACATAATCATCATTTGAAGTGAAATGATAAATAAAAGTGGAAACATAAGTAGATCTAGTCTCTACTCCAAAAGCTGCATTTACAACCTTCTACAATCAAACAAAATGACAAATGAATGAATCTTCTGCTACAAATTCCCTAGATGTTATATTTATACACTTTTTCGCTCATGTAATTTGCTTAAAATTTTAAAAAATCCATCCAGGAGTATTTAGAACACCGCCCCATGCATAGCCCCAAGGAGTTAGTCAGATTTCCTTTGAAGAATGGCTCTAGGCGCCCCACTCCTGCCATAGCACCAAGGAGTTATAAAAATTGCTACACTTCAAAACACCTCAGGTGCCCAATTCCATCCATAGCACCAAAGTGTTAGTCAAATTCCTGAGGTTGAAGACCCTTCTGGCGCCCCACATCATCCATGGCCCTAAAATGTTAGGAAAATTTCCTAAGTCTAGAGTTCTTCTGAGACTCCATGGCATCCTTCTCATCAAGGTGTTAGTCCAATTATCATCTCTGAAGCTAGGGCACTTGGCATCCCACTCCATCCATAGAACCATCTTTGGTGTATTTTTTCTGAAAGACAAGTGTTGGGCATGCCACGCCAGCAATAGCCCTAGGTCGACTATCATAAACTCTTCTTCTTCATACCTCGGGTCATTTTTGGGTCCTTTTTCCTTGATTTCCTGCTCAAAACATCTATAAACGCTCATTAGTTTGCAAGATACATGAAAGCATGAATTCATACATTTCATAAGTATTGTGAACTCAAAACAGGGAAAAATATGGGTAAAAACATGGGAAATGGGCATAAGAGTATGCCCAACATCATGCGTATCTTTCAAAAACACCTATAGTGTCAATCTACTTCAATTTTATCAAATTGAAGAGAACTCCCTTTCACTTAATTGCTTATTGCCAATTGGAATTCATCCTATGTCTAGGTGAATCCATTAAACAAGAGTTAGGGCCTTGTGTTATTCTTTATTGATGCTAATCTAAGCTAACTTGGCTCTGTTAGGTACAACAAAGGTAATTGGGCTGGATTGAATGAGTTTCATCATCCATCAGACTTTACAAAGAAAAACTCAATTAAATGTTCTTATGCCCACAATCAATTTTACCGAATTGGGATCAAATGGGTTCACAACTCATTGGGTTCACAACCCTAGATATGACTTTAGATACCCATAGAAAGAAGAAGAAAAGAAAGAAAGTCATTAGACATTCTTACCAATGAAATTGCCATTTTGGAGAAGAAAGCTTAAACTGATGGATTTAATTCTTCAAAATTGCAAGATAGATCTACTTTATATGCTATAAACTATTCTAATCTATTCTTTATATCAATCTGTCTAATTGTATCTAAGTGTAATAGCCTCTGTAAAAAAAGGTAGAAAAATAATATCTATACTAACATACAAAAACCCTTAAAAGTTTAAAACCAAAGGGTCCCAGGTGTATAGGGATGGACCGTCCTTTGCTTCACCAATTAAAAATTGGGTCTGCCTAGCTATTGCCCACACTTTGATTGGTGGACCGTTTTCTGGAAAGATGGTGCATCCTTTCTGTCATCCTTTGACTCTTGTATTTTTTGTCAACTTATCAATCATTCAATTGATGGGCTGTCTTTTGGAAATAGGGTCCGTCCTTTACCTCGTCAGTTACTTGACACTTGAAAGTGGTTTCTTGATCAGTTAGGATTTGTTGGACTCTTTAATGTGCGGACCGTCCTTCTGAAAGGTGGTTCGTCCTTTGCTTTGTCTTTTGGGCATATTTGTGACTTTAACTCCATTTTTTTCATTTCCCTTGGGTTATTGAAACATACCATAATAAGAAAAATTTTGACATAAATTAGTACCAAAAGACATGCAAAACTCTGTGAAATAAAGAATAGATATGTCGCAAATTCACGACTCAGCAATAAGTATTCCAATTAATTAGTTCGTTTTTCCTAGGTTGTCCATTATCTTACTGTTTTGGGTAAAAACTTATATTAGGTTCCAATTAAGGCACAAATCAAGAAAAAAATAGAAAGCCTAAGTTCTCCCTGATTCTCAACTATTAGAAACATGTAATCAGTAAAATCAAATGGGTAAAAAAGGACTAATATAATAGAAAATAAACAATCTAATATTGTAACATAGTTGAGACAAAAACTGAATAATTTGAAAAAGAAATATTAATAAATCAGAAGGCCGCAACCCAATAATATCCATCAATACATTTCCCACTCGTCTACTAGGGTCAATTTCTTCCTGAAGGAGAAGTCTCCATGCACACACAATATCAACAAGAAAGGTTCTACAGATCAAAGAATTGACCCATGTCACTTTTTAGTACAGTGAGGAAGAAGATACAAAATAAATTCAAAATAGATAAGAGAATATAGAGAAGATAACTTATATTTAGAGCTCTGTGAAGATAAACAACCATTTCTAGAGCTCTGGTGTGAGTTAGAAAAAATTCACACCAGTGATTGGTAGCTTTGTGTGAAGCTATCTTGAGAGGTATTGGTGATCATTGACAATGATGTTAGGATAGTGATGAACACCATATTATGGAATTATTGCTTCTTTAAGTTTCTGGAATAGAATGAAATTAAGGCTAAGAATCTTTTGGAATTATCGCCTCTCTAAGGATTATACAGAAATGTTCTTGGTCTCTGTATATATATTTTTTATATTAATTTTATGAAAATACACATAAAACATTTGGCAGACTGAGTTAAAAAATAATAAGGGAAATAATTTACCATAGCAATAGCAAACAATCATTGCCTCATATAATCTATTGCATTGGGTAAAAAATGATCGCGAAAAGACAATTTATGGCAATGGTTTGATTGCTAATTCATAGAAATAACATCATAGACTTTTGGTAACGCGTATAACTATCACAAAACCTATGCTATGTCATTAGTTGACAAACCAGTGTATAGGAAGTCGTTGTGATAGGCCTAATTTTTTATAGTGGTATCACTAGAAAGTTGACCCTTTTGCTTTGGGTTATGCTCTACCAAAAGGTCCCACATTTATTGATTTAACTTTTGGATAGAAGCGATGTGGGAGTTAACAATATTAGTCAAACTCTTTAAACAAGCATCCGACAAGTCTTAGTTTGTAAGAACCTTCTCTTGCATGCCCTTTATCTTTAACTTCATATGATCTTGGGATGATCCTTCCCTCTGATTTTGTGAACTAGAGGATGGGCCCTTGATGGAACAAAGTGGTTTGACCTTCTATTCCTAATGTTTCGATTGTGCCAGTCTTGACTCGGTCCACCATAATTATTTCTTACATAATATTGACATTGACTTTGTGGTTGAGGTTGCCATTAACTTTGATTATTCAAAGATGGATAAGTATGATTTTGTTGTTGAAAGTTTTTCCTTGGGTAACCTCCTCGTGTATTGTTTATATAATTAGCATCCTCGAACTGCCTAAGAGGTTGATCTTGGAACTGTTTACATTGGAATTGTTTATATAATTAGTATCCATGCCCATATTTAGGAGGACCACCTTCTGATTCTTCAACTACATTCACCTTTCTGACCTCATTCTAGATCAACTTTTCTTTGAGCAATGCAATATTAATGTCCATGGATGCCATCATCTAGTCTCTTTCTTGGTTCTCCTTATGCTTAATAATTTTGTCAAGTATGGTGGCAATGTGATTATATGTTTTATCCATGAAAAATCCTTCTGCTACATTATTTTCCATCGATTATGTGAGTGGATCCAACTCGGTATAGAATTTTTCACGTAAAATATGCTTGGGAAACCCATGGGTGGGTGCCCTTGGAACATATTGTTTGAAACATTTCCATGCCTCGAATGATTATTCCCCTAGTAATCGTTGAAAGAAGAAGATCTTGTCACATTGTTTGGCCTTTTTACTTGGGGGGAACCATTTCTTGAAAAAGATATCGATAAGTGTTGTTCCCCAGCACACGCGTAAGCATACGCGATCGTACAAGCAATACTGTGGCTCTTTTAAGAGCCGGATGTCGAACCCATAAGGACTGGACTATTTTAGAAAATATTCAAGTTTAAGTGTTAAGTTAACTTTCACAAGTGTTGATTTTAGAGATTTCGGTTGTTTAAACCTAATCTAAGTGATGATCACATAATACTAGGGAAACAATAATAAGAAGCATCTAGAGTTAAGGCCTGACAATTATGTAATGCTACAATTTACAATGGTTCAAGTATACAAATTTCAGTTGTTATCTCACATAGTTAACATGTAGTACTCATGGTCTCTTGAGCCTCTAAACACAACAAACTAGTTGATCTTGGGCAAATTTATATGCCCAAGTGATACTCAAAGGTGTCATTTTAGCCTTGTTTATCTATCAATGTTTATACATTCTCATGTGATTGATAATAAAATGTGAATTTATACTAACCAACATGATTAGCGTTGTTTTGAAGGTGAAATAAAATTTTGGGAAGCTAAAATGCGTGTTGGGAGAGATTGGGGTTGGGCTCGGATGTCAACAAGGAAAAAATGCAAAATTTGGCCTGTGGTGGAACAACAACGTGTCACGGAGGCAGTGCTCCGAGATACACATCGTGTCATGGAGGCAGTGCTCCGCGATACACTCCATGACATGGAGGCAGTGCTCCGCGATACACAACGTGTCATGGAGGCAGTGCTCCGCGATACACTCCGTGACATGTTGCTTCTCCTTGTATTCAATTGCTTGTATGTTGAACACTCATTTAACGATTTTTAATCCGCAAATGAGTGGCTAATTCATCTTCTTGCTGAGGTTATGAACACTTGTAATGAAATGTGATTATTGATTCTTTGGTTTTTCATCTTTTCTTCCATGGTTGTTCTATTAATTCTTGTTCTTACTGCATTAATGTGTGGCCTACGTTAATGTATATCTAAAAAGTCCGGTTTCACTCAAGAGAGCAAGAAATTGGAAAGTTGTGAATCAATAGGATATGATCTTTTCTTGGTTTGGGAAAATTGAGAATTGATTTACCTTCAGGATAGAGATATACCTGAAGGTCGTATTAGTCAATTTAGGAACCGGGTTTGTATGGCTAGAACATGAATTTCGTTTAATCACAGAAATGTAGGTGGACGGTTCATGATCCTTAAGTTGGGTTAAATACGAGAGTTTTAATCCATTGGCAATAGTTCTTGACTAGCAACCGGAGGAAAGGTTAACCAATTTATATTGATAATTAATTTCTTTACATGTTCAATTAACCTCAGTATGCTCACATTCATAGTTCAGACTCACATTAGATATTTGTTTTAGACTTAACATAAATATTAGAACCCAAAAATATCCAACTCTTGGTTACACTGTTGTCTTCATTGTTAGAATTAAAATATAGTACACTTGAGCAGATTGTACCTTATCCCAGTCCCTGTGGGATCGATACTTGGCTTACTTAAGCCACTTTACTACTTGTTCGACCACGTGCACTTGCGTGTAGTTATATACCCATATAACAAATAGACCGAACAGTAGTCTCACACCTACATCGTTGAGCAGGGATGTGACGTCCTAATTCATGAGCTATTTAACACTATGGATGTGATTTATGGGGTTTATGCCCTTGATTATGGAGTTTCGTACCTCTAATCATTTAACCTAACTTAGCTTCATTACTACTTCTACGAGTGGTGATAAACTATATCAAAAGTGACGTTGCCTAAGTTTAGGCTATAAACTATATCGAAAGTGACGTTGCCTTTTGAAATAAAGTTGTATTTAGTATTGATTGACGTATTTATGAATGCAGTTGGGAGAAAATAGTTGAAGTATCGGCCGAGCCCCGTCCGGCGGACGAATAATTCAAAGATAAGGTATGTAAAGTTAGTTTCCTCGGCAAGTTAAGAAATATTGAGACAGTATGGTAATTTATAGACCAGTAGAATGTTCAGAAATCGATTATTGTGTTATTATGAATATTGGTGCAATATGAGAAGTTTTGCGGTTGTAATGTGTACGATATCTATCCGTATGATATAGATTCGGACGTAAGTGATTAAGATTGCCCAGTATATTCAGTATATGATGTAATATGCCATGTTAAGATATTGTTGTGTTTAGCTGAAGCCTCGCGAAGTAGTACAGTATCCGTAAAACATTTCAGACATAGAATAGTAACTAAATAGAGTTTAGTAAGCATGTTAGAAATAGGAAATTATGTTAATACAGAAACTCAGTAAACAGTGTAGCTTCCAGCAGAAACACCTTCTTGTATAACCTTTGCCCCAGTACATTTTGACAGGAGGCTATATTCATAATTATACTTACCTGTCTCAGCATGTATCAGACACTTATAGATTGCTATTATTAGCTTAGTATGTGATTTATATGATACCTTACACCTGTTAGCCTTAGCTTATGAGATACACAGACAGCATGACTAGTTGAGACCGTTGTATTGATTGGGGTTAGATTACCTAGCATCCCTGACCGCCCAGGGTTAATAGCTGTATCGACTCGTCCGCCAGAGGACGAGGATACGTCACTCTACGGAGTGATATGCCGTCCCGCAAGGGGACGAAGATGGGATGCCAGTTTTCCCCATATTGTGCCTTGGTCGGCCCTTATACACCCCCGTCGAGCGGGTGCGCCCGGGGTGTTGATTTAGAGTCCTTCAGACTCAGGTACAGTTATAGTCAGGGGCTCAGCGAGCCCAAGTGCATACCTAGGGACCGGTAGGATGCTTACAGCCACTATAGGAGATGGGATGACCGGGGTAGTGGCATAGACTCTGTGTTGATTGTACCTCCCCGCTTATGGGGGCCGGGTAAGGTTTGTGTATGCTGTGTTATGTTATGTATGTTATGCTACATTATATTAGACGTGAGTAGATTAGTAGTAGAATGATACGCCTCCAGATATGACATCTACTCCTCTCAGTATGATTGAGAACAGGTACGACTTACATCATCAGACAGATAATCTAGTTCTTCCTATTTCAGTTTTGTCAGTTATGTTATTGATTTCAGATATCTTTTCAGTCATTGCTTTACATACTCAGTACCAGCGGTACTGACGCCCGGTGGGGCACTGCATTACTTGCCTGCAGGTACTCATAGACGAGCAGGCGATTCTACGTGACTCCCTGTCAGCGGTCGAGTATTCAGCTCCAGTCATCCGGAGGCTGAATTTCAGAGGTGTAGCTCAGTTCCTTTTGTTGTATATTATGGGTAGGTCGGGGCCCTGTCCCGATCAGTTCTATTGCTATTCCTAGAGGCTTGCAGTCTGTGTATATTCCCTGTGGTCAGATGAGCCAGTCGTGTGAGGCCGTGCAATTGTATAGTTTCCTTTACTCTTTCTTTCTTTTGTAATGGCCGTGTGGGGCCATAGTTTGCCAGTAGTGGTGACCTTGCCGGTCACGTAGCTTTTCAGTATGTTATGTTTGAGTTACAGATAACTATACAGCATGGTGGCCTTGTCGGCCGCATAGGTTTCCCTGAATTACTATGTTCCTGGTCAGCTGTTAGTACAGGTACAGAAGGCTATATGCCAATGGGCCGGGGGCTGTATTTACAACCGTTATATAGCCCTTTGTTTCCAGAAATGTGAGTTAGAGCCAGCCAGGCGCCAGATGCACCCAGGCTTAACAGTCCAGCAGGTCAGGTCCTAGTAGGGAACCAGGTGCCAGTCATACCCCCCAAGGTGGGGTGTGACAATGAAATACTAACTAGGTGGGGATAGGCCAGGTCATCTCATAAGTTCAACAAGTGTAAATATTCTCGGGAAATAAGTAGTCGTAGCTTCCCAACCTATTGACTACCCCTAGATATAGTTTTCTCAAACACTAGCTGCAATTTAGCACAACCCGAATTGATTTGGACCAGCAACTTCACTAGCCCTAGCTATTAGCTGCCAATTAGGTAGGAGAAAGTACTTTCAGTTATTTTTAGCCTAATTTTACAATCTCCCATCCATACCCACTACTAGATTCTCTTGCAATACTTAATTATTCTCTCCCGAGCAGCAAACAAGCAAGTATAGATAGACCTATATTATCATCAATGGATCTTCAATAATAGATTTAAGGGAATCTAATAGATTTTCACTTAATTGAACATTATTGAGATGACTCTAGAAATACCCATTCCAATTAAGTATTCTTCATCACACACCTCTAGTTAATGGTTTTATCTACTCATAATTGAGAAATTCAAAAACACAATCATCATAGGTATCCTTTAATTTAATAAGAAGAGTAGATACATCAAAAGCACAATTATCCTTCAACTACAGCTAAAACTAAATAATACCAAATAAGAAAATAGAGTAGAGTATCTTTTAAAAGAATCAATCAAAATCCATTTCTCAGCTAAAAGATGGTCTTAATCTAAAAGAGAAAAGATGATGTGATGTGTACTTAGCTTTTCTCTATAACTCTCTATCTTCTTCCTCTCTCTTCTTCTCCTCTACAAAGTACTTCTCTTTCTAATTATACCCTGAAAAGTAGGGTACTTTTCCTTTCTTTCTAAGCAATAGACAATTATACCCATAAAGGCATTGTTCTGAAACTGGTGAGGTACCGACAATTCGTCGATGAAATCCGTGAACCACCGTATACTTTCTCTTTAGCTGCATTCATTTCTAGTGAACTTCGATGGTTCACCCGGCGTTTTGCCGTTGCCAATCCATGAACTGCTTGACCTTGAATGCCAATTCCAGAATTTTCTGAGTGTCATTCGATGACTGCACCGGCGTCTCACCACTAGTGACTCATGAACCGCTAGTAGCATTCCTCCCATGAGGCAGTGAACTTCAGCTTTTGACCGGCATTTCACCAGTTAACACCTATGATTCGCCGCTTATACTCATTTCCTCCTTTTTACTTCATTTTTGCTATTTTCTTCAAACTTAGGCATCTTCACACAACCAAAGCAAAAAGGGAATAAAATCTTCATAATCAACTTGGGAACTAGATAAAAAATCATGTTTTAGAGTCTAATGAGTTGGTAAATTACCAACTCATCAAGCCCCCAAACTTGAATCATTGTTGTCCTAAAGTAATGCAATATTTCAACTATTGAGGAAAATGTCACATTTCTTCACAATTTGACTTCGCCGATCAAATTACCAACTCATCAAGACCCCAAACTTGAATCATTGCTGTCCTAAAGTAATGCAATATTTCAACTATTGAGGAAAATGTCACATTTCTTCACAATTTGACTTCGCCGATCACCTAGACTATGACAACCCAAAAATTCTCATCATGCTCACCGAAAAGAGAAGGAAATACCCCAAAAGACCAAAACAATGAAGGTGTTTCAAGAAGGAAACAAATTTTTATCAAATAAAGCTTTTTGAAAGGAATCATTAATCACACAAGGGCATTTATCAACAAGTAACACACATAGCATCTCAAGTTGTAATTAATGAAAATTCAAAGCTTGCCTTAGATTTTGCACTAGTTGTTCTATGTCCTTATGAACTCTAAATGCTCTTGCATCCCTAAAAGGAATGATGCCACTCACCAAATATAAGGATCCCTATTCTCTTGACTCTTTGATCATTTGAATGCATATCAGGGATTAGTTGGAAGAGGCACTCACGCTCACTCTCCCAAAAGATATCTTCCTACGTACACTTGACCCATAGGCTTGCCGTTCATGTAGTTCTCCACTAATGTAGATTAGTTGCACCTAGAATCATTTAGAACTTGCGGGATATGATGTAGGCTTAAGGTCAGGGTAGGGTGAGCATTTGTCTATAGTGACTAGATCCTTCCTAATGCTTTTTGTTTCATGCCTTACAACATTTTTTCTCACTCAACCTTCTTTTCATTTCTTCTCTTGTTGTTGCCTTTCATTTATTTAATACTCTCCATTATCACCTCTCTTTTGCTTCCAGCACTAACCTTATTACCTCACGAGGGAACACCAATTCACAAAAATAGTCCTTTTTCTTTTTGGATTCATCTTTTTGTGCACTTTGACTAAAGGTGATATTTCTGTTACACTATGATTCTTGTCTTCCCCCTTTATTTTTCATACCCCCAAACTTAGGCTCTTGCCTCATTTTTCACATTTGCTTTTCTCATTCCCTTCATCTTAGGCATTGAGCCCTGCTTCAACACTTATTTAGTCATTTAGCATTTAGGGATAATGGGGCCAAAAGAGGTATTAAGAATTGTTTTAAGGCTTGTAATGTGGTTGCCAAGGAAGGTTTTAAGGCTCAAAATTGGATAACAAGGATTAATGATCATGTAGAGCGTATGGTTGAAGTGGCTAGACAATTGAGGGCTTAAACTGATTTCCTTGGTGCAACTACATCAAGGATTTCGCCTTGAATCACATTTAGGGCAAGTTCTAGACAAGATGTAATGCACAAGATTAACAAAAATATCCTTTCCACACAAAGAATCACCTTAAATGGTCTAGAAGAGTCATTTTTCAAAACAAAACATCACATTAGGACATCAAGCAAGCAAACATCATAAGTCAAGCAGGGAATTTACAATGTATGACCATGATTACTATGCTATGGTGTCAACACTTGCTCATTATCTTTATCTTCATGCCCTTGATTTCACATTCTCATTTCAATCAAAAGAAAAATTTTAGTTGATGTCTCTCAAATCAACTTCACCACAAACTCAAAGTGACATGGCATTTCCCTTATGAATGTCGCCACTCAATCCATCATCAGGAAAAGCCAACCCGATTCGACAAAAAAATAACTCAAATAAAAGAATGTTCCTTGGAAATGAATCGTGGTATAAAGAAAACCCTCATAGTTTTAATTTCTACCCTACTCTATTTACAATGGAGAAAAAGAAAGAAGCACAATTCAAAACTTATCAACACACCATTCAAAAATTATCAAGTCAGAATAAACATTTAATTCCCAAAGGACAATAATCAATCGCTCCCCCAAACTTAAATTAGACATTGCCCCCAATGGAAATTACAAGAAAGAAAAGAAGGTAAAAGAGATTTCCTGATCATATCAGCGATAGGGTCTTGGCTTCCATGTATAAGTGACAACATAAAAAAACCCAAGAAGTTGTATCATCTAGTGTGGGTTGCATGGGATCTGGTAGGAGTGTGATGGGTAGACTAGGGCCTAGTGCGACCCATCTGTCTTGGAGGGTTCGAAGCTCATGATAAGATGTTGTTTCCACTCCTCCCAGAGCCCACGAAGGATCGAAATCATACACCGAATGCATTAGCGGCGGAGGAGGTGGGCTGTGGTAGTCCTCCTTCTCATCAGACACAATATCCACATTACTGTGGTAGCCCACCCACCAATCATATGGAGGACTTTTGGGTGCTTCAACTTGTGGTGGCACCACCTCAAGGCCACAAGGCTTCGGTTGGTTGGTGGGTGCAGTAAGTGTGGCCAGCTCTTGCAACAATGTTGTCACTTCACTTTCATGAATATCCACTTTGGAGCATAAGTGTGTCAACTTGTCTTAAGCAGGTAGTAAGGCTTTCTTAAATGCACTTTGGATCATGGACAGGATAGCCTTGGCTAATCGTATTCTCATGCATCTTTGCCTATTGTGCAATATTGAGTAAATCCGGGGGGCAGAGAAGTTTGGGACTCGCCTGTATTGGCTGGAAGAGTAGCTATATGAGGAGATGCCACGGGTGATGGTGGGGTTATGTTCCCTGTATACCTTGCTCACTTTATCATTGGGGCCTCTTTGTCTGTCTTGGTGTCCAAAGTAATCACTCTGTGGAATTGTATAGTCTTATCCAATGAGCACAACAAAGGACACTCAACCCTCAAACACAACATGCTTACCAAGGAAGGAAAGGGCAATGTTGCGGCTTGTTGTTTAGCTTTTCACCTGAACTGATTAGCAATAATCTCTCCCACATTAATGTGCACATGCTTCATTATGCACGCAAGAAGAATCGCCACATCAATCGGCACCTCTGAGGTATTCCGAGAGGGCGTCAACCTAGAATAGACCAAATTTAACCACATGCGGGCGTCGAATTTAAACTCACGCTTATTAGGCCTTTGGACACAACCCATTGTGGTTGGCCTTGTGCAATTACGTGAGCTACCCTTTGAATTGGTTCGTCTTGTCGTTTACCTTCTGACGGAGGATTAGATGTGGTGGGATTGGATCCTCCCAATACAATGAGTTGATTGCTTCAGGTGTGACTTGATCCTCCTGCCCTCACACCCAAACTAATTTTAGGCATGGGAACGCTTCAATGCAATCTTCCAGCTTCATCAGTTGTTTCCTTGCTCTATATGATGCATAAAATTCCCACACTAGCTTCGGGAAGTATGGGTCAACTGGTATGGTAAATGGGCCCCAATAAGGCATCCCAATCTACTGATATATATATATGGGCATACAGTTTTGGATGATTCTACATCAAATTGATCTTCTGCATGGATGACACATTTTTCTTTGAAGGTTCTGTAAAAATCCTCCATTTCTTTCAGCCCAAATCTCTCTTGAGGGGTATTTGCGGGCACGGATGCTTGGCCTGTTTGAGAATGCTGGATTGTAGACATAATGCTGCAAGAGTATGTTTGTATTGGACAATAATATGTAGCTTAAAACTAAAGCATTAGAAGGAACTTAGTAAATACTCATGTGTCATAGCCGACTCGCCAGTGAGCCGCAGTTACATTTTGCGAGTCGCCGATGAATCGCCGTTTAGCTAAGAAAAGGGTACAATAGGCATCACAGCATCTCATTGGCGAACCACCACTAGTGATTTGCTAGCCGCAAAATTGCATCTAATTATCCTCCAAATCACCTCTTATCTGACAACCACCCTATCATACTCATACTTTAGTGACAAAAGACAAGGGTACCCTAAAGAGATGTGTCAATCAATTCGTCATTGAGAAACCCACTTGAGTATGTAGAATATACCCAAATATGAGTAAACACAACAAAGCAACATCCATACACATAAAATAAGAAAATAAAACCAAATGTGAGGAACATGGGTAGAACAACACGTTACGATAGAATTATGACCTTTTTAGCATGGGTGAGAAGATGCTTACCTTCAAGGAAACGTTCTTGTGAAGATCTGTGAAGGATGTCCAAGATATAAACACTTGACGAATATGAAAGGGTGCTTGGGATGGGGAATATAAAGAGGTGGTAGGTGAGGTATAATGGGTTATTTTGGGGAAAAATGAGAGAGAATTTTGGGAGTTTGCAGCCTTTGTTGAATTTAGCAATCTGGGATTGTGTCTTGGGAGTTGCATCGGTGATCGCCGAATTAGTCCGGCTGTTCACCGCTATGACCCGATGCTCGTATTACCAGAAACATAATTCTTCCTGCAAGATCAGCGGTTGATCGGCGCTTCGTGGATTTTCCTGGCGATTCGCCAGTTGTTTCTTAGGTTCTTCTTGGAATGTTCAGTGCACTGGATGGGATCAGTGGTTCTTGACTTCATGTATTTGGTATATACTGAGCACACAACACATTTAACTTCACAAACAAACAAACAAAAATGTAAAATATAGAATAGCAGATTAAAATTCCTAACTTACAAATGATCAATCAATCTTCAAGTCCCCGGCAGCGGCACCGAAAACGTGATGTTGCCTAAGTGCACGCAAACACGCATGGTCATCAAGTAATACAGAACGATTAAAATGAAATTATTGATCCCTCAGAGACATGTCAGATTAATCATATAAGTTTACTTCTTTATTTCGCTATTCTACCAAAACAGATATAAATGGGGATTGGTTTGGAGAATTAAACTACTAAACATGAAATGTAAAGTTAACTTAAGACTTTTGCAAACTTATTTGTTCTTCAAATGATGATGAATATATAGGGAATTTTCACTATCATTTCAGGTTGAGTTTTCCAGACGTGATTACACTAGTTTAGTTCTTCCTAAGATTGCTAGTTTCAAGTTACTATCCCATTTCTTTCCACTTTCCGGAGCATCTAAGAACTATCTCATGAACCCTAACGCCTATATCTCTATGGTCGCAGGAGATACATGAAACGACAGTTATGCCCACTTGTATTTCAACCAAACAGAGTTGAAGGGTATATCTCTATCCTCAAAAACAACTTCTAACCTCCAACCAATGGGCCAAAGGATATTCGCATTCCTATTTTACATTTACTTTTAACCCTTTTAGTTCCCTTTCCCAAGTTCAACTAAAATCCAACAGATTTACTCACAAGGTAATCAATCTAGTGAATAAACAATTAGAACAAATAAGGATAAACAAACTTTAATGAAGATTCTAAACTTGCATTAAGAAGTCTTTCAAACATCAATCATCAAGTCTGGTCAAAACCCTAGAAGGGGTGTTTAGTAATATATAGACAAGCTTAAAAACAAAGAAATAATCATCATTTGAAGTGAAACGATAGAGAAAACAGAAAACCTAAGTAGAACTAGTCTCTCCTCCAAAAGCTGCATATACAACCTTCTACAATCAAACAAAGTGACGAATGATATAATGAATCATCTGCTAAAAATCCCTTAGATGTTATATTTATAGGCTTTTCCCTCATGTTATTTTCTTAAAATTCAACAAAAATCCATCCAGGAGGGTTCGACACACTGCCCCATGCATAGCCCCAAGGAGTTAGTCAAATTTCCTTTGAAGAATAGCTCTAGGCGCCCCACTCCTGCCATAACACCAAGGAGTTAGCAAAATTTATAAACTTCCAAACACCTCGGGTACCCATTCCATCCATATCACAAGAGTGTTAGAAGAATTTATGAGGTTTAAGACCCTTTTGGCACCCCACTTCATCCATGGCCCTAAAATATTAGAAAAATTTCCTAAGTCTGGAGTGCTTCTAGGACTCCACACTATCCATCTCGCCAAGGTGTTAGTCATATTCTCATATCCACAGCTAGGGCTCCTGGCGTCCCACGCCATCCATAGAACCATCTTTAGTACATTTTTCTCTGAAACACAAGTGTTGGGTGTGCCATGCCAGCCATAGCCTTAGGCCGACTATCATAAACTCTTCCTCTTCACACCTTGGGTCTTTTTGGGTCCTTTTTCCTTGAATTCCTGCTCAAAACATCTAGAAACATTCATTAGTTCATAAGACACAAGAAAGCATGAATTCATACTTTTTATAAGGATTGTGGACTCAAAACAAGCCAACATATGAGTAAAAACATGGCAAATTGGCATAAGAATATGCCAACATCATGGGTATCTTTCAATAGCACAAATGATATCGATCTACTTCAATTTTATCAAATTGAAGAGAACTCCCTTCCACTTAATTGCTTATTGCCAATTGGAATTCATCCTATGTCAAGGTGAATCCATTAAACGAGGGTTAGAGCCTTGTGTTATTCTTGATTGATACTAAACCAATCTAACTTGGCTCTATCAAGCATAATAAAGGTAATTAGGCAGGACTGAATGAGTTTTATCATCAATCAAACTTTACAAAGCAAAAATCAATTAAATGTTCTTTAGCCGACAATCAATTTTACTTAATTGGGATCAAATGGGTTCTCAACTCATTGGTTTCACAATCCTAGATCTGACTTTAGATACCCATAGAAAGAAGAAGAGAAGAAGAAAGCAAGTAATTAGATAGTCTTACCACTAAAATTTCCATTTTCGAGAAGAAAGCTTAAATTTATGAATTTAATTCTTCAAAATTGCAAGATAGATCTACTTTATATGCTGTAAACTATTCTAATCTATACGTTATATCAATCTGTCTAATTGTATCTAAGTATAATAGCCTCTTTGAAAAAAGAAAGAGAAGTACTATCTATACATTGCTTCAAAAACCCTTAAATCATTTAAAACCAGAGGATCCCAAGTGTGTAGGGATAGACCGTCCTTTTCTTTACCAATTAAAAATTGGGTCTGCCTAGCCATTTTCCATCTTGTGATTGGTGGACTATTTTCTGGAAAGACAGTGCATCCTTTATGTCGTCCTTTGACTCTAGTATTTTTTGTCAAGTTTTCCATCTTTCAACTTATGGTCCGTCTTTGGGAAATAGGGTCTGTCCTTTTGTCAGTTTCTTGCCACATGAAAGTTGTTTCTTGGATAGTTAGGATTTGTTGGACTCTTTGATGTGTGGATCGTTCTTTTGAAAGGCGGTCCATCCTTTGCTTTGTCTTTTTGGCAGATTTGTGAGTTTAACTCCATTTATTTTCATTTCCCTTGGGTTCTTAAAACATAGAATAATAAGATAAGTTTTGAAATAAATTAGTAGCAAAAGACATGAAAATTCTATGAAATAAAGCACAGATGTGTCGCAAATTCCCGACTCATTAATAAGTATTCCAATTAATTAGATAGTTTTTCCTAGGTTGTCCATCTTACTATTTTGGGTAAAAACTTATATTTGGTTCCAATTAAATCACAAATCAAGAAAAAGAATAGAAATCCTAAGTTCTCCCTGAAACTCAACTATTAGAAACATGTAATCAGTAAAATCAAATGGGCATATGGATATATAAGAAGACCATAACCCAATAATATCAAAGAATAGAGTTCCCCCTCATCTACTAGGGCATTTTCTTCCTGAAGAAAAAATCTCCATGCATACACAATATCAACAAGAAAGGTTCTACAGTTCAAAGAATTGACCCATGTCACTTTTCAGTACAGTGAAGAAGAAAATACAAAATAAATTCACAATAGATAAGAGAAAATAGAGAAGATAACTTACACTTAGAGCTCTATGAAGATAAACAACAATTTCTAGAGCTCTAGTTAGAAAAAACTCACACCAACGATTTGTAGCTTTGCATGAAGCAATCTTGAGAGATACTAGACATCATTGGAAATGTTGTTAGAATGGTGATGAACACCGTATTCTTGATTTATCGGGTCTGTAAGTTTCTAGAATAGAATGAAGTTAGGGCTAAGAATCTTTTGGAATTATCACCTCTCTAAGGATTATACACAATTGTTCTTGTTCTCTATATCTATTTTTTATATTAATTTTAGGAAATTACATATAAAACATTTGGCAGACTGAGTTAAAAAATAATAAGGGAAATAATTAACCGTAGCAATAGCAAACAATCATTGCCTCATACAATCTATTGCATTGCATAAAAAAATAATTGCGAAAAGCTAATCTGTGGAATTTGATTGCTAATGCATAGAAATAACATCATAGACTTTTGATAACTCATATAACTATTAGAAAACCTATTCTATATCATTAGTTGTCAAACCGGTGTATAAGAAGTCATTGCAGTAGGCCTAATTTCTAGTAGTGGTATTACTAAAAAGTTGACCCTTTTGCTTTTCATTATGCTCTCTCGAAAGGTCCCATATTTGTTCATTAATCTTTTGGATAGAAACGGTGTGGGAGTTAACAATATTAGTCAAACTCTTTGAACAAGCATCCGACCACTCTTGGTTTGTAAGCACCTTCTCCGGCATGCCCTTTATCTTCAACTTCATATGATCTTGGGATGATCCTTCCCTCCAATTTTGTCAACTAGAGGATGACCCTTGATGGAACATAGTGGTTCATGCTTCTATTCCTAAAGTTCCGATTGTGCCAATCTTGACTCGGTCCACCATAATTGTTTCATATATAATATTGACCTTTACTTTTTGGTTGAGGTTTCCATTGACTTTGATAATTCGAAGATGGATAACTATGATTTTGTTGTTGAAATCATATTGAGGAGGACCACCTTCTGCTTCTTCAACTATATTCACCTTTTTGACCTAATTCTAGATCAACTTTTTTTTGAGCAATGCAATATTAGTGGCAATGGCTGCCATCATCTAGTCTCTTTCTTGGTTCTCCTTATGCTAAACAATTTTGTCAAGTATGGTGGAAATATGATTATAGTATATTTTATCCATGAAGCATTCTTATTCTACATTAATTGCCATCGATTTTGTGAGTGGATCCAACTTGGTATAGAACTTTTCACGCAAAATATTCTCTGAGAACCCATGGGTAGATGCCCTAGGAACATATTGTTTGAAACATTTCCATGCCTTGAACGATTATTCCCCTAGTAATTATTGAAAGCAGAAGATCTTGTCACGTTGTTTGGCCTTTTTACTTGGGGGGAACCATTTCTTCAAAAAGATATTGATAAGCTCTGTCCAAGTATGTATTGAATTGGGGTTGGGGGTAGGCACTTCTACCAATCACGGTCCTCCCACACTAATGAGTACTTGAAAACCATCAAGCGGATGACATCATCAGCCATGTTGCTTTATTTGAAAATATTGTGAACCTTTGAGAAGTTCTTTAAATGTTGATGCAGATCTTGGCTTGTTGAGTTGTAAAGTGACCTTCAGCCTTTATCATTGTGTAAATGCTCCCGTAAATTTTAAAGGTGGGAGCATTCACTCTTGGGAGTACAATCACACTTGCATAGTCTATGTTGTCATTAACCACCAAAAAGACATTATCCAATTCACCTTGAGGAGCTGCCATTCTATACTTGTTTCACAAGTCCAAGAAACATAAGTGTGATATATAATTATAAATCAAACAAGTCAAAATTTGATCCACTTAGTAGGACCAATTACCAAAATCCCCAGCAAGGCGCTAAAATTTATATTGCCCAATTCCACCTCTAAGTAGGAGTGTGTATACAGTCGATTGCAATATAATTATCCAACGAAGAGTCACGATTATATCCACAAGGACTTTGTATTTATCTAAGCTACTAAGTAAAACAAATGAATGAATGCATTTAGAACTACTCTAGAAAATGATAAAGAGCAAACTAAACTAAATTGCTAAATCTAGAATGCAAAAGGTTGAAATATATAGGAGAAAATATTAGGGATGTGTCCCCACATAGGATTGATCCCTGTAAACCAATCAATTAGGTTCATCAATAACGGACTCTTTGTAATTATGAAAATAATCACTTACTGGATTACTAGGTGTCTTTCAACAACCAAACAATGTTTATCTTTATCAATATTTTAAAATTGATGAGAATTCAAATCGAAACAGATTGCAATTTCTCAATTAGATTCATCAAATATCTAATTGAATCTATTAAACAAGGGTTATGCCTGGGGTTACTATTGATTTATTCTACCCAAACCCTAATTGGCTCTTTCAAGCATAATTGGAGGAATTTGGTATGATTTAATATTTGCAACCACCAATTGCAGCTTACAAATCAAAGATCAATCAAATATTTAAAAGATCATTTTCAATTAATTGAGATAAAAAAGGTTCACAACCCTAGATAAGAATTTAGATTCTCATGAGTGGAGAAGAAGAAAAAGAAGAAGAAATTTAGCTACTCATGAGAGAGAAAAATCCTAAATATGAAATAGATCTTCAATTTGTCTTCAAAATACAACGGGTATTCTCTAGCTAGTCTATTCTTTATTGTAAAGTTCTGACTCTTAAGAAAAATTACTAAAAAGATTATTTATACAAAGGACAAAACACAAAGTGTAATTTAATTCAGTAGGACCAATTCATCGTTACCAACCTCAAGTTGAATTAACGGTCTGCACTTTGCTTCACATTTTAAATATGCCCTTTGTTTCGTTGGCTGCCATATTTCAACCTATGGACCGTACTTTTAATTTGTGATCCTTATCTTCCCTTCATGAATTGCTTCTCCAGGTTGACAACTTGTTAACTTTGGTATCTCTGGTGCCATTTTTGGTCCGCAAAATTAATGTGCAAGCGTATCTTGATTTGTACTTTTCTAATTGAGTTATATCACTAATTGGATAGATTTATGGTTGAATCTGCAGACCGCACTATGATTTTGTGGTCTGTAATTTTTGTTTTTCGACAGAAGTCTGTAAACTGTGCCTCTTTCCTCCAACTCTTTGGTAATCCTGAAACTTAGTAAAATAGCATTAGTATTTACTTAAATTAGCACTCAAAGGCTTGCAAAACTCAATGAAATCAAGTACAGATGTGTCCCAAAACACCGATACATTAGCAATCATGTCACCCATTCCAACAACTCATAAATCATATTTTCAAGCTATGGGGAGGGTCTTTAGGGAAAAGAGGTCTAACACTCAAAATGACTGGACATGTCATGACACTTCATCCAAGCTTTAATCCTAATATTGAAAATTTAACCAAAATGCCCTCTGTTAAAGTATGTCTACAAATGCCCTTATTGATAATAGTTTTGTCCAAAAATGCCCCTATTATTATTTAATTGGATAAAAGTTGCCCCTTTTTAATGAAATATATTCATTCTCTTTTCCTTTTGTCTAAGAAAATTATTTTCTTATTAGAATATTATTTTTTAAAGAACCCTACTCTTTTTTCTCTTCGTTTATTAAAATTCTTTTAAATAATAACGTGACAAGTGTGCCCGCATAATCGCTCATCACCTCACAAATACGGCACCCATTTATCCCTATCCTTTATTAGTTATTTCATTATGAAAAAGTTCCCTCCTTTGGAGTCTTAGTATTAACATATGGAAACTATGACACTTGTCCCCTCGAGGCAAAAATCATATTTTAAGCCTATGAGCTGTTCAATTTAAGAGAAAAGGGGATAAACCCTAGTGAGCACCACAAAAATTTTACCCCATGGCTTCGCTGGTCACTAGCCTACCTCCTCCAATGATTGGTCAGACCATTGCTTTAACTTCTCAATCCCAATTCCTACCATTACAAAGCGTAATCCACAAAAATAATGAACTTCTTCAACAGATACCAAAAATAGAAATTCAAATGTAAGTCTAGCACATAAATTTCAACAAGCACCGGAGGTTCAAGGATGTGTCTACCCACAATTCCATTCAACGAAGCGAGATTAGTTAATGGAGAACATGTGGTGAAATGAACATAGGCAAAAGTTACAAAGATGAATTAGATTTAAAATCTTTATTATGCTATCATATCAATGTTTTCACGTGGGTGGCTATCAATTGACAAACTACAACATATAATACCTTCATAATGTGGTGTAAGAGGTGAATGCAGAATTTTCCTTTTAAGGAACAAACATTTTTTTATTAAATGTGCAATTATGGAGGACTTCATAAATGTCATGTCAAAAAATTCACATTGTTTTAAATAAAACGATGGTGGGTCGTAGGTGATGAGGCCTCTGATATAAAACTCAAAATTCAAGATTGATGCAGAAACTACTCAAGCTATAACTTGGATCTCATTCCCTAATCTTCTCCCACCTTTTTTTGTTAAGGAAGATTTCCTCATTTGCTTTTGTTGTGTTTAAGCTACTTCAAGTTGATATGGCTACAACAAAAAAGACCTTACCAATCTTACAAGGGTTAGAGTACAGGTAGACCTAGCAAGAAATCTCCTAAAGAGTGTGAAGATTAAAATTCATGACGAGATCACTAGATAAACAAAGGTGGAAAAGGTGACGATTGTATATGATCATCTTTCTAGATATTGCATAAGCTACAAATTACAATGTCATAGAAATGAGGAATGTTGGTATAGCTGCCCAGATACAATGGAAAAGGCAAAGAAAGAAACAAGGTGGAAGGAATGGGGAAATGAGCCAAAGGGATGGTAATTAGTCTAAATGAGAAACAACATCCAATGGAAACAGTCTTTCCCAAATATTAATAAGTGGTATAATTATGGGTGATTTAGAATGATGGAAAGTTGTTCAACCCAAGGTGGTAGAAAATGCGACAAGTAAGAATGGGATTAAGACAATGGAAAAAAGGGTGATAGATACCAACCTATTTGTCCGCCTAACAAACAGGAAGAGGACCATGAGTCTAAAGGAATAGAAGAAGAACAACACATTGTTGCTCAGGCAGTTCATAATAGGGGGATATCATCTTTAGAGGAAGGCTAGGGAGAAATTGAAGCAACAGAGGAATAATAACACTAAAGTTTGGGTTGCCAAAACTGGGGTGATAGAGTTGAGGAGGCTGAGGAAGGGAAAATCATCAAAGATACTAGATTGATAAAGGAGAGCTATTCTGGGGTTTACCCACAACATGAGATGTTGGTAGTGGAACATTAAATAGGGACAAAGGGGTAAATAGGAGTAGATGTGACTGATGCAGGTCAATATGAAGGATCAATGGTGGCTAGAACCTGTCATCCTACAACTAAGGTAGGAAATAGTATGGAAGATATTAATAGAAGAGCTATTGTGGTTAGTCAAAATATAAAAGATGAATGCCTATTAGCAGTGGTGAGGTTTGAAGGTACAAGGGGAAGAAAGGAGGTGAACTCAAAATCACAAACAACAGGGAGGGGGGAACAACTCAGATGATAGCATATCAGGGGGGGTGATCAGATGAATCATAAAGAAAGTTCTTCAGCAGAAGATAAAAAAGAAGAAAGGGAGATAAAAAAGCTCAATCCTACTAGGAAGTTGCATGATGTTATCACTCACAATTTACAAAAGTATAGGAATAGTTGTAGAGGGAGTGATAATGTTAGGGAGATCGAGAAAGGAGATTATTTACTAGGAAAGCAAACAGAAGTATATCAGAAATCTAATAGAAAATGGAATAAAAATGGGAGGAAGCAGGGTCCATCTAACTTGCAACAACCATGTAGAATTATGATAAGGAGTAATACCAGTAGAACCAGTTCCAAAAAATGAAAGCCTTTATTTGGAACATTAAATGTATTAGAACAAATAAAGCTTTTCACATGCTACAAATATTACACATACATGACTAATTTTTTCTCGTTGCATTGATGGAGCCTTTTCAGCATACAAAATATATACAAAAATATGGGAGGAAGTTGGGAATGGAGCAGATAGGATCAAATTGTAATGGGATGAATTGGTACTTTATAAAAGACAACATGGAGGTACAAGTTGTGAGGGACGCTGAGCAACAACTATCTTTAAAGTTGTTCATTTAGGAGTTAAACATACATATGATAACAACTTGGATGTATGCCAAGTGTGATGTTAATGAAAGGCTACACTTATGGCATAGTATATATCAATTGGCCAATATCACTATTATGCCATGGCTAGTGGGTGAGGAATTTAATATGGTGATCAATGAAGAAGAAAAACTTGGAGGACAACCAATTAGATCACAATATGTGGAAGAATTTTGCTTTTTGAATCAATTCCTCTAAGCTATTTGAATTGTCTTTTCAAGGGAGTCCTTTAACTCGATGGAATGGAAGGACAGTAGATGATTGTATCTTTGAGAGGTTGGACAAAGTAGTGGTATCCTAGCCAATGCTAGATATGATTGGAAATGTGGAGGTTGAGCATCTTGCAAGGATAGAGTTAAATCATACTCCATTGTTTATTTCAATTGGGGCACAAAGTCATAGTGTAAAAAAACCATTTAGATCCCTTAAATTCTTGACAGAACATGTGGATTTTTAAAGAGTAGTGAAGCAGAATTAGTCAGCAGACTTTATAGGTCACCCTTTTTAGTGCTTAAACATAAGGTTAAACAAATAAAAAAAGCTCTGTACTTAGGGAGATATTTTTAAACAGTTGATGTCAAAGAAGAAAGTACAAGAATTAAAGAAAACTTATTTAAAGAGCATCCTACAACCAATAATAGAATGGTCCTGCAACAAGCTCAGAATAAGTTGAAAAAGTATCTACACTATGAGAAAGTTCTCCGAAAACAAAAGGCCAGAGTGGATTGGCATGTGGAGGGGTGTAAAAACACTACGTTCTTCCATAACCTAGTGAATGGAAGAAGAAACAAATTGCAAATAAAATGAATTCAGAATGGAGGGGGAACTGGATTGATGATTGAAATTTAATGAATCTAGAAGCAGGTGATAGTTTTTAGAAATAGCTTACTTTAGGGGGAGAGGGAACTGACTTCTCATTGTTGAATCATATCATAGAAATAATTATAGAGAAGGACTAACAGAAGAATATGTGATAAAAGAAATAGAGCATAAGTAAGAACAATAGTTTTCTCTCTAGATAGTGCCAATGCTAGTGGTTTAGATTGACTAACAGGTGTGTTTTTTCAAAGTTGTTGGCAGATCATCCAAAATGATATGTTTGATGTGGTATAAGCTTTCTTTAATGTTGATACTCTTCCTAAAGCATTTATTCATACAAATTTGGTATTAATACCAAAGAGGAATCTGGTTCAATCATTCTTTGATTAAATACCTATTAGTTTGAGTAACTTCATTAATAACATTATTTCTAAGGTAGTACAATGGAAACTGACAGGAGTATTGGATAAGATTATTTTTGTTACTCCATCTAGATTTGTGAAGGGGGGAAGTATTATTGAAAATATCTTGTTAACATAAGAGATAGACACAGATATAAGGAAAAGGGATAAATCAGAACATGAAGTTAGATATAACCTAGGCATATGACCGGCTATGTTGGCTATTTGTAACTAAAGTTTTGAGAAGGACGGATTTCGCAGAGATATTTATTGACATAATATGGAGATTAGTAGCTAATAACAGGTACTCTATTTTGTTTGATGGTCAATATCATGATTCTTACACTCAACTAGAGGAGTTAAGAAGGGTGATCCAATCTCTCCTACATTATTATTTTAGCATCAGAAATACTCTCCAGAGCACTAAATGATTTATTTGATAAAAATAGACAAAGGTTTTGGGATGCCTAAGTGAAGTGCCAATATATATCATCTGGCTTATATAGATGATATTATTACATTTGCATCAACAGATAAAACATTTTTCGAGATGATTATGGAAATATTGAATGTTATGAATAGATATTAGGATAACTTATTAGTAAGGAGAAAAGCTCTTTCTATATGTATAATACGGTTGTCAGTGCACTGATTCAGTAGGTGAAATAGGTTACTGGATTTGAAAAGGAGAGTTCCTTTTATTGTATTTTGGATGCCCAATATTTCACACAAGAAAGAGAAAGATCTTTTATAACGACATTATTAAAATGATAAAAGATAAGTTGCAGCACTGGGAAGGAAAGCTGATATCCTAAGGAGGAAAGGTTGTTCTTATTAACAATGTGCTACAAAGCCTTCCTATATATCTTCTTTCTGCTATGGTTCCTACTAAGCACACTATTACGAGATGTAAAGGATATTTTCCAGACTTTTTCTGGAATAATACGGAAGAAGAAAGGAGTAGGCATTGGTCTACTAGGTTAAATATTTTTTTGTCTCAGGAAGACGGGGAAATAGGCTTCAAGCCATTATTTGATGTGTCCACGACTTTATTTTCCAAGTTATAATGGACTTTTAGAACCACAAGGCCTCTCTGGATCAGTTTTACGTGGAACAAGAAGCAAATTCCAGTAGTGGTACAATGGAAAGGAGAATCTCAGTTATGGAAGAAAATGTTGGAAGCAAGAGAAGAAGTAGATCATGAAATTTGGTGGGAACCAAGATGTGGAGGTTCTAATGTTTTGTTTGACAACTGGACTAAATTAGGACCCCTCATTCATTTGATCCCATAAAACTTTTCAATTGATGAGAATATAGAAGATATCAGTGAATAAATGGGATGTAATGCTCAGGAACTACAACAATGTCTACCTTAAGACATTAGTATCATATATATAAAAATATCAAATTATCTAAGAAGTCAAAATTGTGGATAAGCCATGGTGGATGAATAATAGTAGTGGGAGGTTCTTTGTCAAAAGTGCATAAAAACTTAGAAGACATAGGGTAAAAATAGTTGGATAAAAGAAGTTTTTGATGAAGGGTCTGCAAAATATCTTTCTTCTTATGGAGGTTATGGAAACACAAAATTCCTGTAGATGACATGTTGGCTAGGAATGGTATAGATATTGTCTCTAGGTGTAGATGCTGCCTTCAACCACAAAGTGAGACCGCAGAACATATTTTTATGACAAGAAGGGGGGCTAGGAAAATTTGGTAAATTTTCTCTACTACTGCAGGGATTATAACACTATTTCTGCAACTAAAATAGACCATTATTCAGTGGTGGATAGTAAAGTGTGGAGCCAATATTAAACCTCTTTATCAAACTACTCCCCCAATTATATGTTGGAAAATATAGAAATTGAGAAATTTAGTGGTGTATGGAGAAAACATGTCAAAAAGAAGACTGATATCTAAGATAAATTATAATTTGTATATGGTGTCTAGATTAAATTATTCATGGATAGAGAGCATTCCAAATACATGAGCATAGACTGTCCTCTTTTTTGAAGAGCATTCTCCCAAAATGAAGTGCAGATTAGTAGGCTGGGAACACCCTAATGTGGGGTGGCACAAGTGTAACTGTGAAGGGGGGAAATCCTAGGGATAGCTTGATAGGTTTTTGTATAACAGATAATAGAGGTGACCTTATATATGCTAGAGCAAGAGTTATTTCAGACACTTCTAACTCAATTGTTGAAGCACTTCTATAGAAGAGGGGATATATTATTGTATGAATAATAATTTATACCTTTTAATCATAGAAACGGACTCACTTACAATGGTTAAGGAACAATGAGGGTCTGGGAAGTATCTTGGTGTATAAGCATGGAAGTTAACAGAGTTAGAAGCTGGATAGAGAAAGGAGAAGTGCAGATTAGTCGTGTGCTGAGAGAAGGAAACCAACTGATAGAGTTTTTTAATAACATAGTGTTAAATTTGAAGGCACACAACAAAAAATACATGTTCATTTAGATAATGGTATTCCAATAGAGGCAAGAAGAATCCTTATCGCAGAAAAAGCATAAAGGCCTAATCAAGGACATGACTACGCTATAAATACACATCTACATTGAGGCATGCCTCAAGTAGAATCCAAAATATACAAGTGTACAGTGAATCTGAGATTAACTGCAAGGTATAGAAGTACAAGATGTCGTGCTCTATAGATTAACCATTTACTCTTTTTCAATATGTGGTATCAATTTCCTTGAATATTCAATCTACTGAAAGAGGATTAATAGGAAATCAGTAAGTAGTAAAATATTATTGTGTTCAAATTTCTAAGATTTTAGAGATACCTTGTTAGATCTAGAATTGGTATGCGACATAAGTGAAAGAGTGAAGGACATTCGAAGGTGATGCATCCATGGTGTCTAGTGGGAGCTTTGAGGTTGTTGGAATGGAAGCGTCCCATCTCTTGGACATTAGAGGCATCTAGGTTAGAAAAGACAAGGTAAGTTCAATGCTCTTAATGTGGAAGACTGGAAAGTGGTAAAGTTTTACCTCGATATGTGGTCTTGTCAGCATCATCACCTACTTTGATCATGAGAAGATGAGCTTGGTAGGGTTTCCTAAAGTGGGGTTGAGTCAGGGGTGTTTTGTAGAGTTGTCTGTAGATTATTTTTCAGGCTTAGTTGGTTTGTTTGGTATATTTTCTTCTTTATTTTGTTCCAAGTCATTTGTTTGTGGACTAGGATGGTTTTTTTTCTTTGGTTTAAATAAAGTGATTTTGTTCTTTTAAGTTAAAAAAATTTATGAGAAAAGGGTAAAATTAATAAAAATTATCACGCAGACCATTACATTGAAGAAAAAAATTTCTCTTTTCCCATTCAATATTCTTTTCCTTTAAGCACCGGGTGAAAAACCAGTTGTGCAAACAATTCTTACTTCCAAATAAAATAAATATAATGTATTAAAAAAATATATTTCATCATCACTCTTCCCTTTCTTCTATTTTTATTTATCTCCTTCTCCTCCACTAATATGTTATGTCATGTAAATCTCTTGTTAGAAAGAATAAACAAACACAAACACCCAATACCAATTAATAAAATCGAGCTACTCCATACTCTTTTAAAATTATGTAATTTTATGTTAAACTAATAAGGATAAGCATAGTCATGCACAATAAAAAAGAATTAAAAGGAAAAAGATAATGAATGAAAGAGATTTTAGAAATACAAAAAGCTAACAACATAAGAAAAGAATTAGGAGTATGTTTCCGGTAACTTTATATGCATAAAATAAGATAAAAGTATTAAAAAAAAATTAGACTGTTAGAGATCTTTTGCAGATGCCACATCAGCTCTCTTATGCACATGTTTATTGAAATTAAATAGTAAAAATTTAAATTTTGAAAAATACATAAATTGAGATCTATCTCTAAGAGATGCCACATCAGCTCTCTTATGCCTAGAATTATATGAATATATAAATTAGATAATAATTTGGTTAGTTAATCACTGGCTTATGTTACTTACCAAATTCAAGTAATCATAATGGCTATATATTTTGGAGAGTACTTTCAATGTTTCTCATTATCTTTGGGTATTAAGCACTAAATGATAAACATCTTCCATGGCAACAACAAAGTTCTCTCTTCACTCAGTTTTGCTTATTTCCTTGGTTTTGTTTTCTCTGTTTGCTCTCCATCGTTGTATGTCCACATTTATCCTTTTGAACTTGATTTATTATTAATTTTATTATTATTATTATTATTGGAAATATAATTAAATTAACTAAGTATTATGGAATAACATGAAACAGATTTATATATCATCACCTATTAAAACTCGTAACATATCTTTTCTTAATATTATTTTCGCTTTTATTGGTTTGTTATGTGTTTTATCTGTTATTAACCTGATAGCATGCAAATTGTTCATTTCATACTATTAGTATTAAAACATCAAATTCCACATTTTTTTATATTAATTTCACAAAATGCAGGTTATGAAGAAACAAGCTATAATGCAAATCTTACAGTTGGAAAATGTATCCAAATTCCTGATGAACCAGGAAAATGGTGTTGCCTCCTAGATTATTTACGAGAATGCTATGATACACTTGATATATGTAATGCAAAATGTCGCGATCGAAGAATTTTCAAGAAAAATAATGTTAATTAATTCGAGAAATCATTATCATTTTCACAATTTATTTTCATTTCTTTCATGTTGTTGGTTAAGTTGATGTATAAGTAAAAATTGCAATTCTTATTTATAAAAATTTAGTTACATTTATTGATACTTAAATTCATCTATCCATATCATATTATTCTTGCTATGTTATACTTACAATTTTAAATTTTATAAATTCTAACTCTAATAAGAAAGTGCCATTTCAGTGAAGTTTGAAAGCCGCATATGATAACAAATTGAAGCTTGAGCAGAAGTAATAGCTGTTAGGATCAAAATAATCAGGTTTCATGTGAAAGCTAACAATGCAAACCTCGAAAGACAATTATAAAATGATAAATGACAAGTAATATCAAAAAGAGACAGAATAACATACGTGCATGAGTCCATCAACCTACATCTACAAGAGGAGATTAACATTCTATTTTATAAAAAAATACAAAAATATCGAGAGAAATAACCTCATAAGAGGGAATCTATAATAACATGGTCATGCAATAGGAGGGATAGGGAAAAAAACTGCAAGTGTGGTAGAAGTGGATAACATCATAGCGTTGGCAGCTCAGCTGGCTTCTTTTCAAAAATAGATGATGACACAGTTCAGTAAGTTGAACATGGCTCAATCTTAGGCGCAAGTAAATGCATTACAACCATCTTCATATTGTTGTGAAATTTGTGGAGGTAGTGGTCATTTTGCATATGTGTGTGGAGAAAACATGGAGTTAGTGAACTTTGTGGATAATGCATAGTGAGGATATCAGAACTTCGTGAATACCTACAATCGCTACTGGCAGAATCATCCCAACTTCTCATAGGGTAGAAATTAATGACAGAGCCAAATTTTCAATAGAAGAAGCAATAGGGGAGTCAAGCTAGTTCTCAGTCAAGCAACGTTGTGGATATGCTAAAGAAAATCATGGCTGACCAAGTACAATTGGCTACAGAGATTAAAAATCAACAACTGGCCACCGAAAATCTAGAGAGGCAGGTGGTCCAGCTTAAAATACCAAGCCTCAAGGGGGTTTTCCAAGTGACACTGATACAAAGCCAAGAAAGGTTATGATAATCACTTTAAGGAGTGGACGAGAGTTATATGGAGCACCTTTAAAATAGAAAAATCATGGGGTGCAAGCAGAGTTACCTAGACCAAGCCCAAGTGTAGAGAAAGGTAAGGGAAAAGCAGTTGTAGATAATATTGCACAACTAGTAGAGTAGCAAGTGAAGAGACAAACACCACGCTTCCCTCAAAGGCTCCAGAAAAGTAATGAGGATTCATGCTTTAAGAAGTTCTTTGATATCTTCAGAGAACTTCGCATAAACCTTCCTCTACTTGATGTTTTAAAGGGAATACCCAAATATGCCAAGTACTTAAATGAGGTGGTGACAAAGAAAAATTGACTTCTGGATGTAAAGGTAGTGACACTTACTAAAGAGTGCAGTTCAAGGGTGACGATTAAGCTCACAAAAAAGCTCAACGACCTTGTGAATTTCACCCTCCCAATACAAATTAGTGAAAGTGAGATGATGCATACCTTGTGTTATTTTAGGGTAAGTGTAAACTTGATGTATTGATATTTGTTTAATATGATTTTAGGGAAAGTGTAAACTTGATGTCTTGATATTTGTTTAATACTCTTTGTTTTGGAAAACAAAGGTCATCTAAATTAGTCCTTCAACTTGCTTACATATCAAGAGTGGCTCCAAAGGGAAACATTGAGGATGTGCTCATCAAGTTTGGTAAGTTGTAATCCGTATTGATTTTATTTTTCTTGATTATGAAGTAGATAAAAGTTTTCCAATCATACTGGGACATTCATATTTGGCAACTGATGGAGCTTTGATAGATTTTAGAGGAGAAAATTTGAAGATGAGAGAGAATGACGAGGCAGTCACTTTAAGAGTGTAAAAAACACTCAACACACTGTCACACTACAAATATCTGTGTATGATTATGGAGTGAAAGAGGATGAGTGTTGGTTGGTGGAGAATGAGTTGAAAAAGAAACGGTCAAAGGCTCTCATTAAATGGCCCAAGAAAGATGCAAAGGAAATTCACAACCTGCAGAGCACCTAAGCCTGTGTCGGACGAACTTAAAGGTGATCCTAGTTAGGATGTGAGGGCGAAAGAAGGGGAAAGTATTGATATTGTTCCCACTAAAGTTAAGACGAAAAGGAAGATTAGCCTGAATAGGAAGAAGAGATTGACGAAATCTTTACATGGATGTGACCCACGTCGTGCTACGACGTCAAATAAAACGCTGCTAGGGAGGCAACACAAGTTGGACCAAAGGTAAAAAAAAGTTTCTTCTGTTATTGTTTGTATAATGTCACCTTTTTTATGCCTGCTATTTCTATTTGAAGGGAAGTCTGAGTACCCACAAAAGCGAAGCAAAGAAGCATGGTGAAGCATGAGTATGGGGTCATTGACCCTTTTGATGGAAATTGGAATGCAACATGCTGCTAGCTAGGCCTAGATGCCTTTGGAAGTATTCATAAACTTTGTGTTTCTTTTAATTAATTCTTTAGGGACATAGTATGATTTTATATGTCGGTGAGGAAACCTTTAAAATTTTGATGAGGGTGAAGTATGTGGAATATTTGAATTTGGCTTATTTGAAATGTTAAGTAGAGAACAATTCACCCACTCCATGATTTTTCTTTCTGGTTCTTTTTCAAGAGGGGCCCTTTGAACCGAGAATAATTTTTTGTTTTTATGACATTTTTGTTTTCTATCATAGTTACGGACTTTTCCAATGATAGATGGATGATGACCGTCTTGAGGGATGATTAGTCTCTTGGAATTAGAGAACCCTTTCACTAATTGAATGCTAGGAGCTTGATGTGCCATGGTTTTACGGCACGTTTGATTCTTAAAACATAGAAAAGATGCTAGAACTTGGGTGTGTTTATATGGATATATGGTGCTTTTACTGTATATTTACGAAAATTAAGTTTGGGAGTTTTAGTGCAAAAAAAGAAGTGCAAAAGTACAAAAAAGGGTCTGTTATAGGTCACGGTACGATGCATACAATCTGGGTATGAGCCGTAACTATTGCTCATGATGAAGCTTCAGAAAATGTTTAAGTGCAGGTTTCATGATACAACCAGATACTTCGAGTCATAGTAACACTGTGCGAGTCATACCTCAAACTCGTGGTGAGATGAAGAGAATTAGCAACTTGGCATCCTCAAGGCACAATTGGAATACACGACTAGTAGCAGCAATGCACGAGTCATACGAAGGACTCGTAGGTTGATCATTAGAGATTCCTTTATTAAGATGTTCAAGCCACGACTGGTTACCACAACTCATAGTGGCATGCCACGAGTTGTACCGATCACTCATACCTGAGAAGACCAGAAGCTGTCAACCATTCTATGATTGTAGACAATGTCTTATAGTAGCATGCTACGACTCGTAGGTCATCCCGGCGTAGCAATCCCTGTTAATTTAGGAAAGAATTTTCATTTATAGTATAAATACTTTCCTTTATTTTTTATGAGGAGATTCTATACTTTACAGAATTATTGTTTTTGGAGTTTCCCCATGCAACTTGAATAACAGAAATACACAATGTTTGGAACATGTTTCTTCTTGTAATCTTAACTTTGAAGATTGCTTATTGCAATTGATCATTGGGTTTTATTTCTTTCATCATTGTAAGTATTTACTCATGAATTCTTCTATATTTTTTATAGTTAATCTTACAATTATAAGTAGCTAAACACATACAACTAGGATTGTGGAAACCATGGAGAAATAACAAATTCGGGTGAACACAAAGTGATTCTAAACTAATACTAATGCTTGTATTGTTGTTCCCTTCATGATAATTGTTTCTTCATACTGCACAATATTAGCACTAGCCCATATTATCTACTTGCTTGAACATAGAGGATAGAGATTAGGAAAAGGTTAAGACAACAAATACATGAAATTATCAATTTTCATTTAATAACTCGCGTTGCAGTCACGGGAAAGTTAAATTGGGATATTTGATACAGGTTATTCAGGAACACTAATGAGACCTAATATGGTATTTGATCATAGTCATCTAATAGGGGAAAATTAACCATTTAGATGAATGTGTTTTATTGATTCTATAGGCTATCTATTGGAATAGATCACAAGTGTAATAATTCGACATAGTTATGAATCAATGGGTAACATTTCCCTAGTTAGTCGCATATTTCTTATCACAATACCATTTCACAACATTGACACTTATTATTTTCTATTACCCCCCCCCCCCAGGAAATAATAGAACTAAAAGCACAAGTAATAGCATTAGTCTAAATCATGACCATATTCCTTGTGGGATCGACCACAACCTTAGTTGGATTCTCTATTAACAACAACATGTTATACTTCTTCAGAGGTGTAATTTGAGCGTTATCAAAAATGAAACTGTTGCCGGGGAATACGACTTAGGATTACATTAATTTCTGTTATTTATCTTTTAGTCTTTATTTCCTTATTTACATTTTCTTTCGTCTTTTTTTCACATAGGTTATCACTTGGTGAATGCCAAGTACTCGGAGTAGTTGAAAATCCCTAGTCCCACTTGATAAAGAACATGAACAAACAATGAGAAAGATGGGCTGTATTGAGACTCCTAAGAAAATGGAGGCCAGAGTAGCCCAGGAAGCTCGGCGAGCTAATGAAGCCTATCCGGCGGAGTTAGCTCGTTAGCTGCTCTTCAGGAGGCTGATGAGGCACAGGAAGAAGTGGAGACTGCTGGCCGAAATGGAAGAAATAGAGGGCATGAACCACATTAGTTCCATATATATTCTCCACACTTTGATGATGATGAGGATACAAATATTGATGAAGTCAGGTCAATAGGAGCTATTCTACCCCCACCTCTGCCTGCTGAGGCAAAATTTGACATCACTAGCATGATGATCCAATTGTTGAACATGAAGGGAGTGTTTAGGGGAAATGCTATTGATAATGCAGATCTCCACTTGATGAATTTTGTGGTAATCTGCAAGACATACAGGTTTCCTAGAGTGAGCCAGGATGCAAGTAAACTGAGGCTCTTTCCATTCTCTCTAGTCTATGGCTATCGGAGTTTCCAAATGACTCCATCACTAATTGGAGAGAATTGAAGCGCACCTTCTTGGAAAGGTTCTTCCCACCTTCAAGGATGCTGCAACTCAAGGATGAGATATATAACTTTCGACAACTTAAGAGGAGGCACTTCATGAGACATGGTTGCGGTTTAAGAAAAAATTGAATAAGTGCCCAAATCGTAGAATTCCAAATAAGATCTTGTTGGAATGACTTTAACAATCCTTGAACAAAAGCAACAAAGCAGTAGCAAATACTATAGTAGGTGGAGCATTGATGAGTCACTCATGGGTGGATGCAACAACAATACTTGACCGAGTGACCAAAACCAATAGAGCCTAGCATAACAGAGAAGCAGAAGTAGCTACAGGTACATATGCGAATGGGATGACTACGGAGCAACACAAAAAAGAAGAGGAATGTGATCAAGAGTTAGCATATATGAGGACTTCCATTGACCTGCTCATGAAGAATATCATGGGATTTGGAGCTCAGAAAGTGAATGCAGTTGGGAGCTCAAAGTCAGGATCCGGGGTATGAACACTCTGACTTCGAGGAGGAAGTTAACTTCTTAGATAACTAGGTGGCGGGTTTACTGACAAACGCTCAAGGCTCTAATCAAGAACTTGGTTTCAAGGCTTAAGGAACTAAGTTTAGAACCGGTATACGGACAATTACAACAAAGCTTGGCATAGGGATAGAAGAAGAGAGCGAGACGGAGAAGGTAATTGGAGGAAAAATGATGGATACCAAAATGACCGCAATGGCTTGTAGCCTCCTAAGGCTCGTGAGTATGATAAGGAACTTAAAAATTGGAGAGCATGATAGCTGAGTTGTTGAAAAAGGAAAAGTTAGCCATTGATCACCTGAAGGACATTCACGGAGACATACCTGGCATGAATCAGAAAGTTGAGTCGCATGTTGCAGTGATTAAACAGATTGAGCAGCAATTAGGCTAGATGTCCGCATCCCTGAACTAGAGGTAGAAGGGCACACTCCCTATTAACATGGTTCAAAGTCCAAAGAATGACAGTCATCGTATAGTCGTGACTACTACGAATGGAAAAGCAATAGTTGAACCACCTATGCCCATTGTAGTTGGGTATGGCTAAATTAAAGGAAGTTGATTCAAATAATGAGGCTGAGGCTGTAGAGAAGATAATTGAAGGTATTGTAGAGGTGAAAAAGTCTCCAGTTACTGAAAAGGAGATTGGTCATCAGAAGTGGAAGAAGGAGGCCCCACAAATTTTTAGGCATATCCTAAGACTGCCTCCACCTTTTCCTCAGAGAATGAAGAATGGTAGATGATGGGAAATTTCACAAGTTCTTATCCATGCTAAAGCAGTTGTCTGTGAAAATTCCCTTGGTAGAGGCAATAGAGCAGATGCCTAGCTATGTAAAATTTATGAAGGACCTGGTGATAAGAAAGTGTTCAGTGAGCTATGAACCAATTGGAAATTTACACCACTACAATGCAATAGCCTCACGGGTCCTTGCATAGAAGACGGAAGACCCTAATGCCTTCACCATCCCATGAACTATTGGATATTTTGAATTTACCAATGAATTGTATGATCTAGGAGCTAGCATAAATTTAATGCAGCTAGTCCTGTTTAGACAAATGGGCTTAGTATCCCCCACATCAACGATAATGCGGCTACTGATGGTAGACCTCACAGTGAAAAAGCAAGTTAGTATCCTTCATGATGTTCTAATGAAGGTGGACAAGTTTATTTTTCAAGCTAACTTCATGTTTCTAGATTGTGAAGTGGATTTTGAGGTCTCCATCATTTTAGGGAGACCATTCCTTGCCACTGAACAAGCCTTGGTGGACGTTGAAGCTAGAGAATTGAAGTTCTGGTTAAATGAGGATGAAGTCACTTTTAACTTCTGCTATTCAATGATGCAGTCGAGTGAACTCAGCAATTGAGGTTGAAATTGAGTTTCTTAACAAATTCTGAGTAGTCAAGAAACCCGCATCAGGCTACAACATTAAACCAAGCGGTGCATGGGAGCCAACCAATGAGGTAGTTTGGTGAAGCTTGGATAACCAAACTGCCTAGATCTTGTTGCAATGTTAAATCCGGCATATTTTGGGAGGCAACCCAAGTATCTTGACTTATATGTGTTGCAGTGTGCAAGTGAAACAGGGATCAAAAGATGAAAATTGAAGCATAGGTCTGGACTATGAGCCTCAGTACAAATCGTATGATGTTTTTACCTCTCGTAGTCCCCGACATAATAAGGAGTAGAGTCTAACAAAGTGCAAGAGTTCACACTTTGGTTGGACATTACGAATCGTACCTACATGGTACAACTTGTAGTACCCACTATCATGATGAACTCCCTCAAAGGTCAACTAGCAGAAACCACAACCTACGAGATATGGTAAGAGTCGTACCAGCACGTTACGGATCGTACCATGCATCCATAGGTTCCTCTGAACCTCAGGTACGTAAGGTAGAGAATCGTGGTACGAATTGTGAGAAGGCATTAAATGAAAAGAACCCATGTGACTCGACTCGAACCCAAAATTTTTAAACATCCCCATACATATTTAAAACTAAAATCTGGTCCTAAAAGCACTACATGATCCCACGATTTGCTCCCATTCTTCTAACTTTACCCATTGCACCTTCAATCTCCATTGAAACATCACTTTTCAAGACAATCTTGAATCATAAGAAGTACTTTTATACTCCAAGCCTTAAGCAAAGAAGCATTGCTCAAGAACTTGTCAAGTAAATTGACAAAATTTTCATGGCTTCTCTTTGGCTTTTGTTCATTGATGGCTGATTGTAACTCTTTCATTCTTGAAATGATTAGAGGAGCATGATCAGGAGGTTATCATGTTGTAATTATGAATAGGGTTATGAAATGAAATCACTCTATTTGTTCAAATGTTTTGTGGGTAGGGTGCTAATGAAAAATACAAAATGAGGAAATCGTGTGGGTAATAAAAATTTTATGTTTGTATAAAATTAGGGGATGTTGAAGTCTAAGTATTCACCCCAAAACTTTTTTCTTTTATAATTGTTAATGCACAAGGGTTAGGACAGGCTTCATGAGCCATCCTACGACTCGTAGGATGATTCATTGGGGCTGTCCCACGAACCAACAAGTCTAAAGTAAAGGTATGAGAGTTGGAACGAATCGTGGTATCTCAGCACGAGTCGTACCAAGTTATCATGCAAGAGAATCATAAAAAGGTCGCACACATAACATCAAACATGACCCATGGTACGACTCTTGGATCCTACCATGGGTCATATTATTGATTCATACCTAAAACATCAAAAGTCACAATATTTAGAATTTGATGCTACGACCCTTTATATGAACCGTACCACCTTGGTATGAGTCATACTTATGAAACTAAAGGTCATTATTATAGTACAAATCATACCACCTTGATACAACTTGTACTAATAAGGCATAACAAGAATCTACAAATTAGATATATATTTTTTTGCTTTCATCTTCTTAAATCACATGTACTAATCTCTCCTTAACAGGTAAAATGTCACGAAAAGGACAATCAAGCAAGAATATACAGGACAAGAAGGTTCGAGATGAGATAGCAGGTTAGAGGGAATTAAGAGATAGTGCCTTTGTATCTAAGTAGGAAGGAAATTCACCGGTGGTTCGGTGGAAGAATCTGATGTTGACACTGATGAAACTGGAGAGCCACGAACTACTAGGGCACAGGAAAAGTTCCAATTCGGGGTCACCCCAAACACTCCGATAGCAGCTCCCCAGTCTAAAGAGGGAGGTGATGCACAGTCTCATAAGTCTGAAAGTGGCTCAAATGCAAAAGAGAGTTCAAATGAGGCCTAATATGAAGAGGGTTCAGGGGAAGCCCAATGTGAGGAGGGATGCAAGAGGAAGATGATGAGCCGACCCCACCCCCAGAGAGCCGCACAATCATATGGGGTGTGCATAGTTCTTAGGATATATATGAGCATGGTTTAGCCCTAACATCAAAGATGAACCCTCAGAAGTGTATTTAGGAGGAGCCTCGGATCTTGACTGAGGCATTGAATGAGGTGGAGGAGATAAAGAGAATATTTGAGCTATATGCCTTCGGCTGGATGGCAAGGAACCCTGACGACTTTAGTGCTGACATGGTCATGGAGTTCTATGTCGATTACATAGCTAACTTGGAGCATCAGACCCTAGCCATACAAAAAGTTAAAGATTAGCCCAGACTGGAGAGTGTCATAGTTCATGGGAGTGATGTGGATATATAATATACGACCATTTCACAAATTTTATACGGTCCAAAGTATTAGGCTCTATCTACCACTTTGAGTTTGACCATAGAATAGAGCCTCAAAAAAGGTCAAAAAGTTGAGCGCAAAAAATTGGCAGCGGCATCTGAAGTAGTTAGCCAGTGACATTGCGGATGAGATGTAAGAGGAAAATTGGGTTAGTAGTGGTCGGTAAGTGATAACACTCAAATTACACTGCTGAAGAAGTATAACGAAGACATTGTCAATAAGGAACCCAACTAAGGTTGGGATCAATCCCACAAGGAATATGGTCATGTATAGACTAATTCTAGCATTCACAAATTTAGTTAAATTATTTCCTAAAAAGGGGGGTTTTAAATCAAGTAACAATATTGTGAATTGGAGTTGTGATCAATAGTTATGCAATTAACTAGGGAAGTGTTCCCTATGGCTTTCTAACTAAATCAGATTATTACATTCGTAATCTATCCCAATACCTAGCCTGTAGAACTAATAAATTATGAGCATCTAAATGACTGATTTACCCCTATTAGACGACTCTACTCAATCACCTAGTTAGATCTGGTTAGCGATCTCACTTTAACCTTTATCAATAGTTCCAAACTAACTCTCCTGCAACCACAGCTCAAGCTATTCAATGAAACTCACTTTCAAGGCTTGGTTTTTCTTGTATTTTACTTATCTCTACTTATCTAGGTTCAAGCAAAAAGAAAATTGGGGCTAGTCCTAATGTTGCACACGTTTATGAAGAATTAAGCATGAAGACAAGAACAACACAAACATTCGTATTGATTTAGAATCACTTTGTTTTAACCCTAGTTTGTTATTCCACCATGGTTCCCACAATCCTAGTTTTGGAGGGTTTAGCTATTCATGATTGCAAGAATAGGATCAAATTTGATAGAAGAAAACATAATTGAAGACTTACAATATTAATAAAAGAAGAACCCAATAATCCATTGTTCAATCAAATTTTCAAAAATCCAAGAATAATAATGAACTTTGTCAAAGTAGTCGAGTATTTTCTCTCCAAGTAGTTAGGAAACCCAAAAACTATGATTATGATTGAAAAGTATCAGACTTAGTTAAGGAAAATAACCTAAAAGTAATTATATAATTAATGAAATCCTTTCCTAGTTTATCAGGAATTCTACTGCGGAGTCGTCCTATGAGTCATAACATGATGCTATGAGTAGTAGGAAGCTTCCGTAAAACAAGTAAGCAGCTTCTATCTTCTCAGTTACTAGAGGTTGGTATGACTCGTACAATGATACTACAAGTCATAGGAGCTTGCCCTGAATCTCCCAAGTGACAACCTCTCTGAATCTTACCACGAGTCTGTCAATATGACTCGTACCTTGCCATCAAGACTCCTGCTTCCACTCGCACCGCTAGGTTCAGCAAGTGCATATCTTGTGGATCTCAAGTTACAGACATTCAGTATGGCTCGTATCAGGATGGTATGTCTCATACTGTCAGTCATATGTTGGCTCTGCACTTTTGCATTTTCTTTGAAGTTCAGCTACGGGTGCCAGGGACAACTTGTATCAGGATGGTACAACTCGTACTAAGACCTACAACAATTTATTTTCTGTTCTATTTTAGCTCCTTTTCCATAATCCAACTCTAGACCTGATTTTGCTAAAAATAAAATAAAATAACCTCATATCCATATAAACACACCTAAGTATAAAAATTGTCGCAAAACTATGACACATCAACATCCTCAACTTAGAACTTCTGCATGTCTTTAGGCAAAGAAAAACAATACTATAAACACGATGCTTAACTAGAAAGTAAAACAGAAGACCTATAGCCAACAACAGAAAAATTTGCACAGATGACCATTATAAAGAATTGACCCTCTTTTCTTCAAACATTCTAAACCAGGATTGCTATGTACACATTCACCTACAACTCATGACACAAAGGGATCCTGAAATGGCATCAAACTATTAACAGACAACTAAGCTATCACTAATTCTATTTACATGGAGAATTGGCAGAATGCAATATATCCCATGTATCTTCACAACAAATGAGGTCCCAAACACTCAAAATGATATATATATATATATATATGGACTATAGTGTCTAATCCTTCTTGGCACTACACAACTCTTGGATTCACTTTTAATTTTTTTCTCCTTTCTTCTTTTTTTTTCCTCCCTTTCTCCATTTTCTTTAGCTTTCAACTAGTGGGCATTGTGTATTTTTCACTTTTCTATATTTTTCAATTTTTTTTCTTTCCTTTTTTTTCTTTTTTTTTCACACCCACCACACCTTTTACTGACCAGCTTTTTGTTTTCTCCCCTACCTCATCTATGCACCCCTACAATATCACACTTTTTGATGAACAAAACAAGACAAATAGGTACATGCCCCACAAATAGTGTGCTTTGTCCCTAAAGTAGAGAAATGAAAACTAGGAGAGTAAAAAATACTTATGGTGATCTAAGCACTCCTGCCATTCTATGGAGATGCTGTGAAGGCACACTCACTGCCTATGCAATTTTGACGGCAACAGTGGCTAGCGCACTCAATGGTTTGGTGATAGCGGGGGTTGTGGTCACCCCCTTAGCAATCTCTAATGCCTCAGCAACCATTGTCTCAATTTGGGCTGAATATGGCTCATATGAAGGGTCCTCTCCTTCATAGGCTCCCTACATACAATAGCTAAGATCTCAACTCCTTTAGCTCTCTTGTACAGCTCAAACATGTGCTAGTCATGACAATGCTGGCTCGCTGCTATTGCCCGCTTGTGCTCCTTCTTCTCTCTCTTACTCCTCTTCTTGGAGGTCTCCTTATCAACTACCTCCGATGATCTCCTCTTTCCTCTATCTCCACCAATCAGTTCATGAGTCCAAAATGCCCCTAAATCAAGCTCATCATTTGGCTCATCCTTAAATAATGAAATAGTAGGGGCTAGTAATATGGCCAACTGTCGAGATGATAGCTCATCAACCTGACTCCTAATCGACCCCATCTTATCCCAAAGACTCCTCATGTCTAGAAGCTCCGTTAGATGCTCCTTGAACATAAGTTAAAAGCTATCAAGTCTCATATGCAAATCTCGTATGCAAATATCTAGCTGCTGCATCGATCTCGGCCCTCACCCATGGATTGACCTGCTCCATCATCACCCTCACCTTCTTTTCTATCAAGATCAGCTTTTTGGCCAACTTTTGTAAGAAATCCTATTGCACAATGATGTATTCAGTTGGGACCTGGCCTGGTGTGACTAGTGGAGGAAGTGTTGGAGTAGCTGCTATGTGGGCAGGCTGGGCCGACATCTCACTCTAATCAACTAATATGGGGGCATCTACCTGCTCGTCCCCTCCTATCAGTGGGTTTTGGACTGTTGCTGGTGCTCTAACACGACTCACTAGGTTCATCTCAGCCTGTATCAATTTGATATCTATAATTTGTGTACCTCTCACTCTAGTTTATATCTTTGCTATCACCAAGACACTTGACTTCCTACAAAACCTATATATAATACTCAGGAATAGAATCATAGTGGTCAAAGCTAGAGCTTGATCCTGAATCCCCCTACTATAACCCTTGAAATGTTGATAGCATAACCCGACATGATACTCTCTACAAAACTTGATCCAGTCGGCACTCAAAGTATTATCAGTCTCCATTGGCACCAATCTGTGGTGAACTAAAGTCCAGCAGGCCATCACTATGAAATTAACTGAGGCTTTGGTGACATGACGTCCACTAGTCACCCAATCTACTTCCTTCTTCTCCTCAACTATGACTCTGGCTAACCATCTTACATGACTCTACCTTTCCTCTGCACTCAATTTATTGACCCTTCTCAAGGACTTAATGCGGTCATCAAACTCTTCTTTGGAGGCTAGGGCCTGAAATCTGGCTTATATAATATTCAACCAGTGGCCTACTCTAAGACATCTACAATCTACAGTCGGACTATCACACTCTCCAGTCTGGGCTGCTCCTTCAACATCTACCCAGCTAGAGTCTGATGCTCCATAGTCACCATATAGTTGGCACAAACCTACTTGATCATGTCAGCACCGAAGCTGTCAAGGGTTCTTGCCATCCAACCAAACCCGTACAAATCAAATAGCCATCTCATCTCCTCAACCTCTTTTAATGCCCCAGTCAGGATCTGCGACTCCTCCTAATTGCTCCTCCTATGGTTCTACTCTGATGCTAGGGTGAGGCCTTCATGTAAATCTCCCAAGAACCTAACATACCCACCTTATTGAATGGCTCTCCAGGGGTGGGGTTTTATCATCACAATCCTTATGTACCTCCTCCTTAGATTCGGCCTCACCTGACCATTCCTCTGCATTTGAGCTATTACTATACTCACGGAACTGGGTATTATCTCCCTCTTCATATTGTGGAGCATCTCCTGGAGCAGTTGAGGTAGCTGTGGCTTGAGCCTTGGCTTGTACCCTAATGTTTAATGGCTCGTCGGTATCATCAGTA
Source organism: Datura wrightii (assembly GCA_035772735.1). NCBI lineage: Eukaryota > Viridiplantae > Streptophyta > Magnoliopsida > Solanales > Solanaceae > Datura > Datura wrightii. Next base: position 116,240,846 of record JASDFA010000007.1, on the reverse strand, counting down.
TCCACTTCGTACTCCTCCACTAAACTACTAGGCTAGTTTGCCTCCTGCTCAGATGTAGAGGCTTCATCCCTCAAAGCCCTCTGGGCTGCAATTTCATCTCTGGTCCTTTTGTCCTGGGCACCCTTGGTTGCTTTTCTTTTGTGTCCCATAGAACCTATAGAGAAAAGGTTAGGACACATGATATCAAAGAATGAAAACAAGATAGAATGACTGCAGTATCCTTCTATGGTTCATCAGTACGAGTCGTACCACGGAGGTACAATCCATACTGAGATTCATAATACAACTTTTCACATTCATGACTCACTGGTATGACCCATACCAGTGTGGTTTGACTCATACTAATGATCGTAGTGTTAACTTCTGAGAATGTGACTTTTTGTAATTCTGGTACGACTCCTTATCACGGTTCGTAGTGGCATTTTACTAGTCGTACCATGGGTCAAAATCTTGAGCTTTAATCTGACCCTTTCTATTTATTTAGTAAGACTCTTGGTGTGATACCACAATCTGTACCAGGCTCCATACCATGAATTTCAACTTTAATAATCCTGGAGCAGTCTCAACTAATCATCATACGAGTCGTAGTTCAAAACCACGAGTCGTAGGATGACTCGTGAAGCATGTCCTCACACTGTGCAGTACCAGTTATGCAAGCAAGCATGTTTTTGAGGTGGGTACTCATATTTTACCACCCCATTAGTTCACAGTCAGAATTTCAACTACCCTCTCATTCCCCACAGTCAAATTTTCCCATTAACTCACTACCCATAGGAATATAAATTCATTGAGCATTTTACTCCATAACCCAACATACAAGATTATAAATAACCCATTGATCATATTCCTCCACTTCATTTTCATGAGTAGTGGAATCACAGTGATGGTATGACTATGCTAGCAAGAAAATAAAATGAGAACTTTTCAACTTGCTAAACTTTTGAATGATTCTTTCTTACTTCGGTTTTAGGATAGAAATTCATCAAAATCATGCCTTTTAACGCAAAAATGAGAATTTTCATCTTACTTGCTAAACTTTTGAATGATTCTTGCTTACTTCAGTCTTAGGGAATTCATCAAAATGATGCCTTTTAATGCACAAATCCAAGCTCAATTGAAATGGGAGTGAATTATGGGTGAATGGGGAATGAAAAGAGGAAATCGTGGTTTCAAAGTTGGAAATTCCAGAACAAATTTTTTTAAAATAGGTTTTGGGAAGATTTAAAAATCTGGGTCGATTTGGGTTCTATCATTAATTTACCCGTTACGACTCATACCACGAGTCATAGATCATACCTATGACTCATTCCTTTCATTCGTACCTTGAGAACTATGTGTGTCTGGTATTATTCGTATCAGCATGCCACGACCTATACCAAATCTCATAGGTATGCATTTCTACACTTCAACACTTAGAATAGTTCATCACTATGGTGGGTACTATGACTCGTACGGTTCGTAATGAACAACCATAGTATAAACATCTACATCATCTCAAGTCTCTACTTCCTAGTATGGAAGGGACTACGAGCTGTACCATTATGCTATGGTTCATACTGATGCTCGTACCAAACATGCACTGTATTTTTTTGGCATTAGTCCCTTTTCACCTGCACAATAAACACACATCAATCTAGATACTTGGGTTGCATCCCAAGAAGCGCATGATTAAACGTCGTGACACGATGCAGGTGGTTTGGTTACTCTGACTTTACAAAACTACCTCATGGGTTGCATCATATTCAGCGCCTAATTTAATGTCGCAACACTATGCGAGTCTCTTGATGACTCAAAATTTGTCAAGAAACTCAAACTCAACGTCAATCACCGAGACTATACAAAACTCATTTAGCTGTTTCATTGACCTACAGATGTTTAAGTTGACCTCCTTTTTGTTTAGCGTAAACATCAACTAGCCCACTTCAACATCCACTAAAGCTCTTCCAGTAGGAAGGAATGGTCACCCCAAGATAATTGGGACCTTAAGATCTACCTCACGATCTAGGATTAGAAAGTCAACTGGAAAGATTAACTTGTCCACATTCACTAGGATGTCAAGGAGAATACCTATAAACTTCTTCACCATACGCTCGGCAATCAATAGCCGCATTATTATTGGTGTGGGGACTCATAAGGTCAACTGTTTAAACATAGCTAGCAACATCAGATTGATGCTAGCTCCCAAATCACACAGTGCTCTCATAAACTCAAAGTCTACAATAGTGCATGGGATGGTGAAGGCACCTGGATCTTCCTTCTTCTGTTGAAAGACCAGTGAAGCGATGGCACTATAATGGTGAAGATTTCCAACACGATTATAGCTTACAAATTGTTTCTTAGTCACCAGATCCTTCATAAACTTTGAATTCCTAGACATCTGCTCCAATGCCTCGACCAATGGGATATTTATATACAACATGGACATAAACTTCTGGAATTTTTTGTCATTCACCTTATTCTTCATCCTCTGTGGGAATGGAGGGGAGGGGGGGTTGAGGGATATGCCTAAAAATCTGTAGGGCCACTTTCACATTCCCTTTTTCTAACACAGGCTCCTTTGGATTACTTGGAGTCTCAATCAAATCAGCATCACCTTCCATTACCTATTCTGTAGCCGCATCCTTCTCATCTATATCCATGCCTTCTACTTCCTATCTAACTTATAACTGGCATAAGAAGATCAACTATAGTTTTTCTACTCCTAGTTATCAAGCCATGCAGTGGCTGTCATTCTTTGGATTATGTAGCATACTGCAAGGAAGTTTACACTTCTACCTCTGGTTCATAGATGCAGACATCTGGTCCTACCACTGCTCAATTTGTTTGATTGTTGTGGCATGCGTCTCAACTTTCTGGATAATGCTATAGATATCACCCTAAATGTCCTTCAAGTGTTCGTCGGTCGATTTTTCTTTTTTTCTTCAGCAGCTCAACCATTAGACTCTCCAACATTGAGGGTCCAGCATCCCCCTCACGAATCATAGAAGGGACATATAAGCCTGTGCGTTCATTTTGGTAACCATCATTTTTCATCCAATCACCTTCCCTCCCTTGGCCTTTACTCATATGCTTGTAACCATTTATGTTGCAATTGTCCCTATACTGGTTTGAACATTTATTTTCGGAGCCTTGGCGTCAATTTTCTTGACCAGATCATTGGGCATTAGCCTGGAAAACCGCCACCCTATTATCAAAGAAGTTTGCCTCCTCCTCAAAATCAGAGTACTCAAACCCCTATTCCTGACCCTGTGCTCCCACTACATTTACCTTTTGCACTCCAGACACTATGATCTATAGATTCTCTCATATGAGTTAATTCCTGATCATGCTCCTCCTCCTTCTTGCGCCACTCCACAGTTATCCCAACAATATATTTACCTGCAGCTATCTCAGCCTGTCTTGTATTCAAGGGCCAGGCTCTATTTTTCTTTGTCACTCGATATTCTATGGTAGTTTCTTCCTCCCATGAGTTACTAATCAATGTTCCACCTACCCACTTTATCAGCCACAACCTTGGTGCTATTGTTCAGTGGACAACCTAAATAAGCATGGCCTTCTCCACACACCTCATATGATGATGGTGGACTCTAGACCTAATGGACTTGCTGAACATGATTTTCTACTGGTGTGATTACAAGCTTTCTAACAACATTCATCAGCTGACTATATCTGCTCAGATTGCCACCACGTCATCTACTTCGAGCGTTCCAGGCACCTTGGTTGTTGCGAATCCTCTTCGAGAGTCTTGATAATCTTGACTCCTCGCTGACATGAGGTTCAAAAGAGCTTCAATTTCATCTTAGCTCTTGGGAAAAATTTTTCCTTATGCAGTAGAATGAAGAAACATTTTAGACTCTGGCTTCAGCCCTTCTATAAAGTTATGCCTAATAATCTCCTTCGGTTGCATGTGGTTGCGGAATATCTCAAGTAACCCTTGTATTGTTCCCATGTCTGAGCCAAGGTTTCACCATCTATCTACACAAACCCAGAGATCTTCCCTCTCAACAGTTTCTTCCTCCTTGAAGAGAAAAACCAATTGATGAACTTGCTGGAAAGAACCTCCCAAGTATTGATGGAATCTACCGGCTCTTTTAGAAGCCACTCCTTGGCCTCACCAATCAATAAGAATTGAAACAACATGAGCTTAACATACTCATCTGACACGTTTTGATAGTGAAAGTTCTCACTCAGCTCCACGAACATCATCAAATACCAGTGAGGATCCTAGTGTGGCTTGCCCTTATATTGGTAAGGATTTAGGACCATCCACACAGTCCCTTCTACCAACTCAAAGTTCACAATGATGGCTGACTTGATGATCGCTTTAGAAATGTTCTCCAAGTTCGGCCTAGAAATATTCAACACTGGAACACTCTCTTGGTTGTCCCCTTGTATTTGCTCGTTATTCCCCATAGTTAACCTTCAAAAGGTTCTCTCAATTTCAGGATCAAAAGAAGCCTAATGTGGTTCTTGACTTCTCATGTTTGGCATACACTGAGCACACAACATCTATAACTTCACAAACAAACAAACAAAAATGTAAAATACAGAATAGCGGATTAAAATTCCTGACCTACAGATGATCAATCAATCTTCAAGTCCCTAGAAACGACGCTAAAAACTTGACATCGCCCAAGCGCACGCAAGCGCACGTGGTCATGAAGTAATATAGGAAGGTGAAGTCCCAATTATTGATCCCTCAGAGACATGTCCGATTAATCGTTTAAGTTTACTTCTTTATTTCACTATTCTACCAAAACAAATATAAATGGGGATTAGTTTGGAGAATTAAACTACTAAACTTGAAATGTAAAGTTAACTAAAGACCTTTGCAAACTTATTTGTTCTTCAAATGATGATGAAAATCTAGGGAATTGTCACATTCATTTCAGGTTGAGTTTTCAAGATGTGATTACGCTAGTTTAGTTCTTCCTAAGGTTGCTAGTTGCAAGTTACTATCCCATTTCTTTCCACTCTCCCAAGCATCTAAGAACTATCTCATGAACCCTAACGCCTCTATCCCTATAGTCGCAGGAGATACATGAAATGACAGTTATGCCTACTTGTATTTCAACTAAATAGGGTTTAAGGGTATATCCCTATCCTCAACAACAACTTCCAACTTCCAACCAATGGGCCAAAGGATCTTCGCATTCCTGTTTTACATTTACATTTAACCCTTTGATTTTCCTTTCGCAAGTTCAACTAAAAGCCAACTGATTTACTCCTAAGGTAATCATTCTATTGAATAAGAAATTACAACAAGTAAATATAAGCAAACTTTAAATGAAGAAGCTAAACTCACATTAAGAAGTCTTTCAAATATCAACCATCAACTCTGGTTAAAACCCTTGAAGGGGTGTTTAGCCATTCACAGATAAGCGAAAAAACAAATACATAATCATCATTTGAAGTGAAATGATAAATAAAAGTGGAAACCTAAGTAGATCTAGTCTCTACTCCAAAAGCTGCATTTACAACCTTCTACAATCAAACAAAATGACAAATGAATGAATCTTCTGCTACAAATTCCCTAGATGTTATATTTATACACTTTTTCGCTCATGTAATTTTCTTAAAATTTTAAAAAATCCATCTAGGATTATTTTGAACACCACCCCATGCATAGCCCCAAGGAGTTAGTCAGATTTCCTTTGAAGAATGGCTCCGGGCGCCCCACTCCTGCCATAGCACCAAGGAGTTATAAAAATTTCTACATTTCAAAACACCTCAGGTGCCTAATTCCATCCATAGCACCAAAGTGTTGGTCAAATTCCTGAGGTTGAAGACCCTTCTGGCGCCCCACATCATCCATGGCCCTACAATTTTAGGAAAATTTCCTAAGTCTAGAGTGCTTCTGAGACTCCATGGCATCCTTCTCATCAAGGTGTTAGTCCAATTATCATCTCTGAAGCTAGGGTACTTGGCACCCCACTCCATCCATAGAACCATCTTTGGTGTATTTTTCTCTGAAACACAAGTGTTGGGCATGCCACGCCAGCAATAGCCCTAGGCCGACTATCATAAACTCTTCTTCTTCATACCTCGGGTCATTTTTGGGTCCTTTTTCCTTGATTTCCTTCTCAAAACATCTATAAACGCTCATTAGTTTGCAAGATACATGAAATCATGAATTCATACATTTCATAAGTATTGTGAACTCAAAACAAGGCAAAATATGGGTAAAAACATGGGAAATGGTCGTAAGAGTATGCCCAACATCATGCGTATCTTTTAGAAACACCAATAGTGTCAATCTACTTCAATTTTTTCAAATTGAAGAGAACTCCCTTTCACTTAATTGCTTATTGCCAATTGGAATTCATCGTATGTCTAGGTGAATCCATTAAACAAGAGTTAGGGCCTTGTGTTATTCTTTATTGATGCTAATCTAAGCTAACTTGGCTCTGTTAGGTACAATAAAGGTAATTGGGCTGGATTGAATGAGTTTCATCATCAATCAGACTTTACAAAGAAAAACTCAATTAAAATGTTCTTATGCCCACAATCAATTTTACCGAATTGGGATCAAATGGGTTCACAACTCATTGGGTTCACAACCCTAGATATGACTTTAGATACCCATATAAAGAAGAAAAGAAGAGAGAAAGTAATTAGACATTCTTACCAATGAAATTGCCATTTTGGAGAAGAAAGCTTAAACTGATGGATTTAATTCTTCAAAATTGCAATATAGATCTACTTTATATGCTATAAACTATTATAATCTATTCTTTATATCAATCTATCTAATTGTATCTAAGTGTAATAGCCTCTATAAAAAAAGGTAGAAAAATAATATCTATACTAAGCTACAAAAACCCTTAAAAGTTTAAAACCAAAGGGTCCCAAGTGTATAGGGATGGACCGTCCTTTGCTTCACCAATTAAAAATTGGGTCTGCCTAGCTATAGTCCATCCTTTAATTGGTGGACCATTTTCTGGAAAGATGGTGCATCCTTTTTGTCATCCTTTGACTCTTGTATTTTTTGTCAACTTATCAATCTTTCAATTGATGGGCTGTCTTTTGGAAATAGGGTCCGTCCTTTACCTCGTCAGTTACTTGCCACTTGAAAGTGGTTTCTTGATCAGTTAGGATTTGTTGGACTCTTTAATATGCAGACCGTCCTTCTGAAAGGTGGTTCGTCCTTTGCTTTGTCTTTCGGGCAGATTTGTGACTTTAACTCCATTTTTTTTCGTTTCCCTTAGGTTATTGAAACATACCATAATAAGATAAATTTTGACATAAATTAGTAGCGAAAGACATGCAAAACTCTGTGAAATAAAGAATAGATATGTCGTAATTCCCGACTCAGCAATAAGTATTCCAATTAATTAGTTCGTTTTTCCAAGGTTGTCCATTATCTTACTGTTTTGGGTAAAAACTTATATTAGGTTCCAATTAAGGCACAAATCAAGAAAAAAAACAGAAAGCCTAAGTTCTCCCTGATTCTCAACAATTAGAAACATGTAATCAGTAAAATGAAATGGGTAAAAAAGGACTAATATAATAGAAAATAAACAATCTAATATTGTAACATAGTTGAGACAAAAAATGAATAATTTGAAAAAGAAATATTAATAAATCAGAAGGCCGCAACCCAATAATATCGATCAATAGATTTCCCACTCGTCTACTAGGGTCAATTTCTTCCTGAAGGAGAAGTCTCTATGCACACACAATATCAACAAGAAAGGTTCTACAGATCAAAGAATTGACCCATGTCACTTTTTAGTACAGTGAGGAAGAAGATACAAAATAAATTCAAAATAGATAAGAGAATATAGAGAAGATAACTTATATTTAGAGCTCTGTGAAGATAAACAACCATTTCTAGAGCTCTGGTGTGAGTTAGAAAAAATTCACACCAGCGATTGGTAGCTTTGCATGAAACTATCTTGAGAGGTAGTGGTGATCATTGACAATGATGTTAGGATAGTGATGAACACCATATTATGGAATTATCGCTTCTTTAAGTTTCTGGAATAGAATGAAATTAAGGCTAAGAATCTTTTGAAATTATCGCCTCTCTAAGGATTATATAGAAATGTTCTTGTCTCTGTATATATATTTTTTATATTAATTTTATGAAAATACACGTAAAACATTTGGCAGACTGAGTTAAAAAATAATAAGGGAAATAATTTACCATAGCAATAGCAAACAATCATTGCCTCATATAATCTATTGCATTGGGTAAAAAATGATCGCGAAAAGCCAATCTATGGCAATGGTTTGATTGCTAATTCATAGAAATAACATCATAGACTTTTGGTAACGCGTATAACTATCACAAAACCTATGCTATATCATTAGTTGTCAAACCAGTGTATAAGAAGTCGTTTTGATAGGCCTAATTTTTTATAGTGGTATCACTAGAAAGTTGACCCTTTTGCTTTGGGTTATGCTCTACCAAAAGGTCCCACATTTATTGATTTACCTTTTGGATAGAAGCGGTGTGGGAGCTAACAATATTAGTCAAACTCTTTAAACAAGCATCCGACCAGTCTTAGTTTGTAAGAGCCTTCTCTTGCATGTCCTTTATCTTTAACTTCATATGATCTTGGGATGATCCTTCCCTCTGATTTTGTGAACTAGAGGATGGGCCCTTGATTGAACAAAGTGGTTTGACCTTCTATTCCTAATGTTTCGATTGTGCCAGTCTTTACTCGGTCCACCATAATTATTTCTTACATAATATTGACGTTGACTTTGTGGTTGAGGTTGCCATTGACTTTGATAATTCAAAGATGGATAAGTATGATTTTGTTGTTGAAAGTTTTTCCTTGGGTAACCTCCTCGTGTATTGTTTATATAATTAGCATCCTCAAACTGCCTAAGAGGTTGATCTTGGAACTTTTTACATTGGAATTGTTTATATAATTAGCATCCATGCCCATATTTAGGAGGACCACCTTCTGATTCTTCAACTACATTCACCTTTTTGACCTCATTCTAGATCAACTTTCGTTTGAGCAATGCAATATTAATGTCCATGGATGCCATCATCTAGTCTCTTTCTTGGTTCTCCTTATGCTTACTAATTTTGTCAAGTATGGTGGCAATGTTATTGTATGTTTTATCCATGAAAAATCCTTCTGCTACATTATTTTCCATCAATTATGTGAGTGGATCCAACTCGGTATAGAATTTTTCACGTAAAATATTCTTGGGGAACCCATGGGTGGGTGCCCTTGGAACATATTGTTTGAAACATTTCCATGCCTCGAATGATTATTCCCCTAGTAATCATTGAAAGAAGAAGATCTTGTCACATTGTTTGGCCTTTTTACTTGGGGGGAACCATTTCATGAAAAAGATATTGATAATTGTTGTTCCCCTGCGCAAGCGTAAGCATACGCGATCGTACAAGTAATACTGTGGCTTTTTTAAGAGCCGGATGTCGAACCCACAAGGACTGGACTATTTTAGAAAATATTCAAGTTTAAGTGTTAAGTTAACTTTCACAAGTGTTTATTTTAGAGATTTCGGTTGTTTAAACCTAATCTAAGTGATGATCACATAATACTAGGGAAACAATAATAAGAAGCATCTAGAGTTAAGGCCTGGAAATTATGTAATGCTACAATTTACAATGTTTCAAGTATACAAATTTCAGTTGTTATCTCACATAGTTAACATGTAGTACTCATGGTCTCTCGAGCCTCTAAACACAACAAACTAGTTGATCTTGGGCAAATTTATATGCCCAAGTGATACTCAAAGGTGTCATTTTAGCCTTGTTTATCTATCAATGTTTATACATTCTCATGTGATTGATAATAAAATGTGAATTTATACTAACCAACATGATTAGCGTTGTTTTGAAGGTTAAATATAATTTTGGGAAGCTAAAATGCGTGTTGGGAGAGATTGGGGTTGGACTCGGATGTCAATAAGGAAAAAATGCAAAATTTGGCCTGTGGTAGAACAGCAACGTGTCACGGAGGTAGTGCTCCGCGATACACACCGTGTCACGGAGGCAGTGCTCCGCGATACACTCCGTGACACGGAGGCAGTGCTCCGCGATACACAACGTGTCACGGAGGCAGTGCTCCGCGATACACTCCGTGACACGTTGCTTGTTATTCCGAGAAAAATTTCCACCAGTATAAATAGAACACTTAGGTTCATTTTTAATATTCTGACTTGGTGGAGCAAGAACGTGGGTTACAGGCAGTTGAGGGGATGAAATTATCAGGGTTTTTCTCTTTTTCCTTCTCCTTGTATTCAATTGCTTGTATGTTTAACACTCATTTAACGATGTTTAATCCGCAAATGAGTGGCTAATTCATCTTCTTGCTGAGGTTATGAACACTTGTAATGAAATGTGATTATTGATTCTTTGGTTTTTCATCTTTTCTTTCATGGTTGTTCTATTAATTCTTGTTCTTACTACATTAATGTGTTGCCTACGTTAATGTATATCTAAAAAGTCCGGTTTCAGTCGAGAGAGCAAGAAATTGGAAAGTTGTGAATCAATAGGATATGATCTTTTCTTGGTTTGGAAAAATTGAGAATTGATTTACCTTCAGGATAGAAATATACCTGAAGGTCATATTAGTCAATTTAGGAACCGGGTTTGTATGGCTAGAACATGAATTTCGTTTAATCACAGAAATGTAGGTGGACAGTTCATGATTCTTAAGTTGGGTTAAATACGAGAGTTTTAATCCATTGGCAATAGTTCTTGACTAGCAACCGGAGGAAAGGTTAACCAATTTATATCGATAATTAATTTCTTTACATGTTCAATTAACCTCAGTATGCTCACATTCATAGTTCAGACTCACATTAGATATTTGTTTTAGACTTAACATTAAAATTAGAACCCAAAATTATCCAACTCTTGGTTACACTATTGTCTTCATTATTAGAATTAAAATATAGTACACTTGAGCAGATTGTACCTTATCCCAGTCCCTGTGAGATCGATACTTGGCTTACTTAAGCCACTTTACTAGTTGTTCGACCACGTCCACTTGCGTGTAGTTATATACCCATATAACAAACAGACCGAACAAATTTTTTGCGCCGTTGCCGGAGACTGGCAATTGGTGAATTTTTCTTAAGTGTAAATTTACTATATTTTTTTTCTTAGTGCTGACAACTTGGTCTTAGTGTTTGTTTTAATTCTTTTTCATTTTATTTTTTTTCTTTTTCGGATACCCTTATTGACATGTCATCGTGGAATACAAATGGTATAAATGGTGGATACTCATATTTTGGCGAATCTTGTCTGAATTGCGGAGGACCCCACTTGTGGCAACATTGTAACACGTGCAATATATGTGGTGGTCGAGATGGCCATTGGGATGGTTGTCCGAATGCATATTCCCCTCCCCTAAGCCCCTACTATGATCCTTCTGTTGTTTTTGCTGAATATAGGCATGCTGAAAATGAGGACTTGCGACGCCAAGCTCAAATAGAAGACATGCTGAAACAACTCCTGGAGCAATCCGAAGCAATGAAGGAGGCGATGACAGTATTGACAATTCAGCAAGAAGAGAATGCAGAGACTCTAGAAAGGATGATCGTCAAATTCACGGAGATGATTGCTGAGGCTGAAGCTTGTGATAAATTGCAGGTGACAGTTTTAGCCGATATGCAAGAGGAACTACAAGAGGAAGACAAGGGTGAATTTTTGGATGAAGCCTAACAACTAGAATCTCTTGAGTGTCCCCGTGATGGGCTCACACTTATGGAAAATCCATTCATGGAAGAAGATATAGAGTATCCCCCAGTAGACATTAATGGACAGATAGATGTCGATGCTGAGAAGGTGTATACAAGTAAGGAGGTCAAGCACAATGCAGTTTCAGAGTGGAGGTTTATTGGACCACACTCGAAGCACTTTTCGACCTTAAGTTTGGTTGACAACCGAGAAATAGAGTCTTCCAAGCTTATAGAGAAATGTCTAGAGGAGGACCAAGCCCCGTATATTTTGAAATTTGCTACCTTGGAGAGACAAAATGACTTCGCTTACTTAAGGGCCAATAAGTTCAAAAGGCAACATCTACTGCTTGGTCCTTACAATTTTTCACCACTACCCCTGGAGCATAAGAGGAAATTAGAGAAGAAATTAGGGGTTTGATTCATATCCTCAAGGTGGAGGAAAAAGTGGTGAAACTTGGTACATCGTGCCGCGACGTAAAATTAGGCGCTGCTTGGGAGGCAACCCAACGGTACCATGGGTACCATTTTAATTTCTTGCATTTAAGTTGATTTTATTTATTTTTCATCTTGTGTTGTTTTGGTGGAAAGTTAAGCACAGATGGAGGGGAAGTCTGATTACCCGTGGAGGAGGAAGCTAACAAGCATGGAAGAGAAAAAGTGTGGGGTCGAACACCCACTTGTGCAAAGTTGAAGAAAGGAATGTTGTTAGCTAGGCCTAAAGGCCTCAGGGAGTATTTCTAACCCTCTTTAAATGTTAAGTTGATGCTATGAGGACATAGCATGATTCAAGTGTGGGGTGAGGAAAATTTTAAAATTTTTGTGCTTAACGATTTTTGGTGAATGTAATGCTTGTGAGAAAATTTGAAAAAAAAAATTTTTTTTTTGTGAGTCAAGCATGACTTCATCACCCGTTGGTTTTTCTTTTCGGTTCTTTTCCGACGGGGGGTCTTTGAACCGAAGAATAAAAAATTTTCTTTGTCTGTATATAATGTTTTTAGTCATAGTTAGAGACTGTTTCCAACGATGGATGGATGACGATCGTCTTGAGAAAAATTAGTCAGTAGGTTGGTTTTTGAACCCGTAGCTAATTGATGGCTTGATATTCTTGTTATGTGCTATAAATGATTGTAAGATGAAAGGATGTGTAGTGTTGAAGCATGCAAGTGGTACACCTATGTTTGAGACACCTAGGCTCTTGAATTTGACTTGATATGATTGAAGCTTAATTTTGAATTCTTGTGATTAGCTGAGTTAAGAGTCTGCAGAATGTGTCTTGAATTGAGCATGTGCTGTGAGTGTAAGTTTTTCGAATATTCCGTGCTATTGTGGAATGTCTAGAACATGCCTGGTGTGCATATAAAACGAAATGAAGGATGTGAATTGTAGGAGATGATTTAGGCATTTCTTTGAATGAACATAAATGTTATCCCTCACTTTACCAACCTTGAATATTTAATACTAGTTAGCCCCATTGAGCCTTGAGCCTATTCTTTGATAGCTACAACATAAGCTTAATCCTTTTTCTTTCATTAGCCTTGAATTTGATCCAAAACTCCTAAGCGCTTAAGTGAAAAAATTCCAAAGAATGAGGGAGTGACAAGCGTGAAAAAGAAGGAAAAGTAGAAGTTGTGAAAGTTGAGAAAAGGACAAAGGTGCACTTGTGTAAAAATGGTTGATTATTAGTAGGGAGTAAGAAAATAAATGAATGAAAAAAAAATTTGCTTAAGTACTCCTTACTACTAAGCTGAGTGTGCTTAAAGAAATGGGAACAAGAAGAGAAAATTCAGGATTGAAAAGAATGAGGGTGAAGTAAGGGAAGAGATATCCTTAATGAAGGTTGAAGTTATTAAAAGCGCTTGGGGGAAGATAGTCACTATTACTGGCCAGAATGTATCTACCCGTCCCTTAGCTTACATTACAACCCATTACGTCCTACTTGATCTTACGTTCAAACATCCTTAAATTAGTGGAGTAAAACACTAAGGGAAGGCTTATGGGTCATTACATGATGCATGTGAATTCTTTGTGAGAGTGAGCGTAATTCTATTCATTTACCCATACATGTTGTGATTTAAAAATTTGCGTGTGAAAAGAGGTAACTCTCTTGTTGTGAGGGCACATGTTTAATGAAGGATATAATTCATGTTGGATTTCTTGATCAGTTGATTTGCATGAGTTTGCTAAGATAGAGAGTCAATTCTTGAGGTTAGGAAGTCTTAACATAATTGTATTCCATTTCAATGATTAAATCGTGCATGCTCTATTTTTAGCTTGCTATCTTAAACAGTCATTGTAGCTGTAGCTTGAATTGCCTTGCTAAAATTAGCTATGTGTAAGTCATCATGTGCATGAGATGTAAAAGGTTTGTTCGAGGACGAACAAGACTTTAAGTGTGGGGTAAGTGATCTTGGGCAAATTTATCTGCCCAAGTGATACTCAAAGGTGTCATTTTGGCCTTGTTTATCTATCAATGTTTATACATTCTCATGTGATTGATAATAAAATGTGAATTTATACTAACCAACATGATTAGCGTTGTTTTGAAGGTTAAATATAATTTTGGGAAGCTAAAATGCGTGTTGGGAAAGGTTGGGGTTGGACTCGGATGTCAACAAGGAAAAAATGCAAAATTTGGCCTGTGGTGGAACAACAATGTGTCACGGAGGCAGTGCTCCGCGATACACACCGTGTCATGGAGGCAGTGCTCCGCGATACACAACTTGTCACGGAGGCAGTGCTCCGCGATACACAACGTGTCACGGAGGCAATGCTCCACGATACACTCCGTGACACGTTGCTTGTTATTTCGGGAAAAATTCCCACCAGTATAAATAGAACACTTACGTTCATTTTTAATATTCTGACTTGGTGGAGCAAGAACGTGGGTTACAGGTAGTTGAGGGGACGAAATTATCAGGGTTTTTCTCTTATTCCTTCTCCTTGTATTCAATTGCTTGTATGTTTAACACTCATTTAACGATGTTTAATCCGCAAATGGGTGGCTAATTCATCTTCTTGCTGAGGTTATGAACACTTGTAATGAAATGTAATTATTGATTCTCTGGTTTTTCATCTTTTCTTCCATGGTCGTTCTATTAATTCTCGTTCTTACTGCATTAAAGTGTGGCCTACGTTAATGTATATCTAAAAAGTCTTGTTTCACTCGAGAGAGCAAGAAATTGGAAAGTTGTGAATCAATAGGATATGATCTTTTCTTGGTTTGGCAAAATTGAGAATTGATTTACCTTTAGGATAGAAATATACCTGAAGGTCGTATTAGTCAATTTAGGAACCGGGTTTGTATGGCTAGAACATGAATTTCGTTTAATCACAAAAATGTAGGTGGACGGTTCATGATTCTTACATTGGGTTAAATACGAGAGTTTTAATCCATTGACAATAGTTCTTGACTGGCAACCGGAGGAAAGGTTAACCAATTTATATCGATAATTAATTTCTTTACATGTTCAATTAACCTCAGTATGCTCACATTCATAGTTCAGACTCACATTAGATATTTGTTTTAGACTTAGCATAAAAATTAGAACCCAAAAATATCCAACTCTTGGTTACACTGTTGTCTTCATTGTTTGAATTAAAATATAGTACACTTGAGCAGATTGTACCTTATCCCAGTCCCTGTGGGATCGATACTTGGCTTACTTAAGCCATTTGACTAGTTGTTCGACAACGTGCACTTGCGTGTAGTTATATACCCATATAACAAACAGACCGAACACTAGTCTCACACCTACATCATTGAGCAGGGATGTGATGTCCTAATTCATGAGCTATTTAATACAATGGATGTGATTTATGGGGTTTATGCCCTTGATTATGGACTTTCGTACGTCTAATCATTTAACCTAACTTAGCTTCATAACTACTTCTACAAGTGGTGATGCGACAATTCTATGTCGGTTTTTAGCTATCGCCCCATTTAATTAAGAAACCAAGGAAAATTAGGTATAGTTTTTATCCTAACAGTGAATCCTATCATAAAGACAAGAGCTTGCTCCCTGCATTCTTACTTTCTAACCTAGGGTTTCTCTTTCGAGCTTTTTGTCTAAGATTAAAAGGTTTGTTTCCGTGTTGATCAAGCATAAAAACAACAATAATTAAGAATGCAAGACAAAACAACAACTAAAACTCAAATCAAAGGTGAAAATCAAGCAATTACATTATCATGTGGCCTCAACCCTAGAAGAAGGGTTTTAGCCACTCATGTTCATACAATTAATCCAAAACATGTTTAAATTAAACTACTTATAAGAATGGTAAAAGTGAATAAAAGCTTTTGAACCCTAGGTGGAGTTTCCTTTATTCTCCCTTCCCTCCTTTCTGTTTCTCAAAATATATTTCATGATAATGATTTTAAAAGCTAAGGGTGGTAGTTATAATAAGTGAGAAAATTGCAAAAAATTTCCATCAGTGAAATGCCTCCATGCCACACTAGCTATTGATAACATCCAAAACATATTCTTAAATCAAAGAATATACACGGTCGTTATATCAAAACAAGTAAGCAGACGAGTGCCAGAGTCGAATCCCACAAGGACTAGGGAGTGATGAATTCAAGTGTTGATTGAGAAATTGATTTTAGCATGCACCATATAAATTTAACATGAAAATGAGGAAAATGGGGAGGGGGGTTAGAACTTTGCAGAGAATTACACAAATTGATTTAACGAACTAGAGCAAAATATCAGCTAAGTTGTTGACAATAGTGTGAAATAATAGAGGTGCGGTATAGATGAAATACTAACTAGGTGGGGATAGTCCAGGTCATCTCATAAGTTCAACAAGTGTAAATATTCTCGGGAAATAAGTAGCCGTAGCTTCCCAACCTATTGACTACCCCTAGATATAGTTTTCTCAAACACTAGCTGCAATTTAGCACAACGCGAATTGATTTGGACCAGCAACTTCACTAGCCCTAGCTATTAGCTGCCAATTAGGTAGGAGAAAGTACTTTCATCTATTTCTAGCCTAATTTTACAATCTCCCATCCATACCCACTACTAGATTCTCTTCCAATACTTAATTATTCTCTCCCGAGCAGCAATCAAGCAAGTATAGATAGACCTATGGTATCATCAATGGATCTTCAATAATAGATTTAAGGGAATTTAATAGATTTTCACTTAATTGAACATTATTGAAATGACTCTAGAAATACCCATTCCAATTAAGTATTCTTCATCACACACCTCTAGTTAATGGTTTTATCTACTCATAATTAAGAAATTCAAAAACACAATCATCAAAGGTATCCTTTAATTTAATAAGAAGAGTAGATAAATCAAAAGCACAATTATCCTTCAACTACAGCTGAAACTAAATAATACCAAATAAGAAAATAGAGTAGAGTATCTTTTAAAAGAATCAATCAAAATCTATTTCTCAGCTAAAAGATGGTCTTCATCTAAAAGAGAAAAGATGATGTGATGTGTACTTAGCTTTTCTCTATAACTCTCTATCTTCTTCATCTCTCTTCTTCTCCTCAACAGAGTACTTCTCTTTCTAATTATACCCTGAAAAGTAGGGTACTTTTCCTTTCTTTCTAAGCAATAGACAATTATACCTATAAAAGCATTGTTCTGAAACTGGTGAGGTACCGACGATTCGTCGATGAAATCCGTGAACCACCGTATACTTTCTCTTCAGCTGCATTCATTTCTAGTGAACTTCGACGGTTCACCCGGCATTTCGCCGATGCCAATCCATGAACTGCTTGACCTTGAATGCCAATTCCAAAATTTTCTGAGTGTTTTTCGATGACTGCACCAGGGTCTCGCCACTGGTGACTCATGAACCTCTAGTAGCATTCCTCCCTTGAGGCAGTGAACTTCAGCTTTTGACCGGCGTTTCACCAGTTAACACCTATGATTCGCCGCTTATACTCATTTCCTCCTTTTTACTTCATTTTTGCTCTTTTCTTCAAACATAGGCATCTTCACACAACCAAAGCAAAAAGGGAATAAAATCTACATAATCAACTTGCGAACTAGATAAAAAATCATGTCTTAGAGTCTAATGAGTTGGTAAATTACCAACTCATCAAGCCCCCAAACATGAATCATTGCTTGTCCTAAAGTAATGCAATATTTCAACTATTTAGGAAAATGTCACATTTCTTCACAATTTGACTTCGCCAATCACCTTGACTATGACAACCCAAAAATTCTCATCATGCTCACCGAAAAGAGAAAGAAATACCCCAAAAAGACCAAAACAATGAAGGTGTTTCAAGAAGGAAACAACTTTTTATCAAATAAAGCTTTTTGAAAGGAATCATTAATCACACAAGGGCATTTCTCAACAAGTAACACACATAGCATCTCAAGTTGTAATCAATGAAAATTCAAAGCTTGCCTTAGAGTGTGCACTAGTTGTTCTATGTCCATATGAACTCTAAATGCTCTTGCATCCCTAAAAGGAATGATGCCACTCACCAAATATAAGGATCCCTATTCTCTTGACTCTTTGATCATTTGAATGCATATCAGGGATTAGTTGGAAGAGGCACTCACGCTCACTCTCCCAAAAGATATCTTCCTACATATACTTGACCCATAGGCTTGCCGTTCATGTAGTTCTCCACTAATGTAGATTAGTTGCACCTAGAATCATTTAGAACTTGCGGGATATGATGTAGGCTTAAGGTCAGGGTAGGGTGAGCATTTGTCTATAGAGACTAGATCCTCCCTAATGCTTTTTGTTACATGCCTTACAACATTTTTTCTCACTGAACCTTCTTTTCATTTCTTCTCTTGTTGTTGACTTTCATTTCTTTAATACTCTCCCTTATAACCTCTCTTTTGTTTCCAGCACTAACCTTATTACCTCACGGGGGAACACCAATTCACAAAAATAGTCCTTTTTCTTTTTGGATTCATCTTTTTGTGCACTTTGACTAAAGGTGATATTTCTTTTACACTATGATTCTTGTCTTCCCGCTGTATTTTTCATACCCCCAAACTTAGGCTCTTGCCTCATTTTTCACATTTGCTTTTCTCATTCCCTTCTTCTTAGGCATTGAGCCCTGCTTCAACACTTATTTAGTCATTTAGCATTTAGGGATAATGGGGCCAAAAGAGGTATTAAGAATGGTTTTAAGGCTTGTAATGTGGTTGCCAAGGAAGGTTTTATGGCTCAAAATTGGCTAACAAGGATTAATGATCATGTAGAGCGTATGGTTGAAGTGGCTAGACAACTGAGGGCTTAAACTGATTTCCTTGGTGCAACTACATCAAGGATTTCGCCTTGAATCACATTTAGGGCAAGTTCTAGACAAGATGTAATGCACAAGATTAACAGAAATATCCTTTCCACACAACGAATCACCTTAAATGGTCTACAAGAGTCATTTTTCAAAAAAAAACATCACATTAGGACATCAAGCAAGCAAACATCATAAGTCAAGCAGGGAATTTACAATGTAGGACCATGATTACTATGCTACGGAGTCAACACTTGCTCATTATCTTTATCTTCATGCCCTTGTTTTCACATTCTCATTTCAATCAAAAGAAAAATTTTAGTTGATGTCTCTCAAATCAACTTCACCACAAACTCAAAGTGACATGGCATTTCCCTTAAGAATGTCGCCACTCAATCCATCATCAGGAAAAGCCAACCCAATTCAACAAAAAAATAACTCAAATAAAAGAATGTTCCTTGGAAAAGAATCGTGGTATAAAGAAAACCCTCATAGTTTTAGTTTCTACCCTACTCTATTTACAATGGAGAAAAAGAAAGAAGCACAGTTCAAAACTTATCAACACACCATTCAAAAATTATCAAGTCAGAATAAACATTTAATTCCCAAAGGACAATAATCAATCTCTCCCCCAAACTTAAATTAGACATTGCCCCCAATGGAAATTACAAGAAAGAAAAGAAGGTAAAAGAGATTTCCTAATCATATTTGCGATAGGGTCTTGGCTTCCATGTATAAGTGACAACATCAAAAAACCCAAGAAGTTGTATCATCTAGTGTGGGTTGCCTGGGATCTGGTAGGAGTGTGATGGGTAGACCAGGGCCTAGTGCGACCCATCTGTCTAGGAGGGTTTGAAGCTCATGATAAGATGTTGTTTCCACTCCTCCTAGAGCCCACGAAGGATCGAAATCATACACCGAATGCATTAGAGGCGGAGGAGGTGGGCTGTGGTAGTCCTCTTTCTCATCAGACACAATATCCACATTACTGTGGTAGCCCACCCACCAATCATATGGAGGACTTTTGGGTGCTTCGACTTGTGGTGGCACCACCTCAAGGCCACAAGGCTTCGGTTGGTTGGTGGGTGCAGTAAGTGTGGCCACCTCCTGCAACAATGTAGTTTCTTCACTTTCATGAATATCCACTTTGGAGCATAAGTGTGTCAACTTGTCTTAAGTAGGTAGCAAGGCTTTCTTAAATGCACTTTGGATCATGGACAGGATAGACTTGGCTAATCGTATTCTCATGCATCTTTTCCCATTGTACAATATTGAGTAAATCGGGGGGGTAGAGAAGTTTGGGACTCGCTTGTATTGGCTGGAGCAGTAGCTTTGTGAGGAGATGCCACGGGTGATGGTGGGGTCATGTTCCCTGTACAGCTTGCCTACTTTATCATTGGGGCCTCTTTGTCTATCTTGGTGTCCAAAGTAATCACTCTGTGGACTTGTATAGTCTTATCCAATGAGCACAACAAAGGACACTCAACCCTCAAACACAACATGCTTACCAAGGAAGGAAAGCGCAATGTTGTGGCTTGTTGTTTAGCTTTTCACCTGAACTAATTAGCAATAATCTCTCCCACATTAATGTGCACATGCTTCATTATGCACGCAAGAAGAATCGCCACTTCAATAGGCACCTCTGATGTATTCTGAGAGGGCGTCAACATAGAATAGACCAAATTTAACCACATGCGGGCGTCGAATTTAAACTCATGCTTATTAGGCCTTTGGACACAACCCATTGTGGTTGGCCTTGTGCAATTATGCGAGCTACCATTTGAATTGGTCCGTCTTGTCGTTTACCTTCTGACGGAGGATTAGATGTGGTGGGATTGGATCCTCCCAATACAATGAGTTGATTGCTTCTGGTGTGACTTGAACCTCCTACCCTCACACCCAAACTAATTTTAGGCATGGGAACGCTTCAATGCAATCTTCCAGCTTCATCAGTTGTTTCCTTGCTCTATATGATGCATAAAATTCCCACACTAGCTTCGGGAAGTATGGGTCAACTGGAATGGTAAATGGGCCCTAATAACGCATCCCAATCTAGTGATATATATATATATATATGGGCATACAGTTTTGGATGATTCTACATCAAATTGATCTTTTGCATGGATGACACATTTTTCTTTGAAGGTTCTGTAAAAATCCTCCATTCCTTTCAGCCCGAATCTCTCTTGAGGGGTATTTGTGGGCACAGATGCTTGGCCTATTTGAGAATGTTGGATTGTAGACATAATGCTGCAAGAGTACGTTTGTATTGGACAATAATATGTAGCTTAAAACTAAAGCATTAGAAGGAACTTAGTAAATACTCATGTGTCATAGCCGACTCGCCAGTGAGCCGCAGTTACATTTTGCGAGTCGCCGATGAATCGCCGTTTATCTAAGAAAAGGGTTAAACACTAGGCATCACAGCATCTCACTAGCGAACCACCACTGGTCATTTGCTAGCCGCAAAATTGCATCTAATTATCCTCCAAATCACCTCTTATCTGACAACCACCCTATCATACTCATACTTTAGTGACAAAAGACAAGTATACCCTGAAGAGATGTGTCAATCAATTCGTCATTGAGAAACCCACTTGAGTATGTAGAATATACCCAAATATGAGTAAACACAACAAAGCAACATCCATACACATAAAATAAGAGAATGAATCCAAATGTGAGGAACATGGGTAGAACAACACGTTACGATAGAATTATGACCTTTTTAGCATGGGTGAGAAGATGCTTACCTTCAAGGAAACGTTCTTGTGAAGATCTGTGAAGGATGTCCAAGATACAAACACTTGACGAATATGAAAGGGTGCTTGGGATGGGGAATATAAAGAGGTGGTAGGTGAGGAATAATGGGTTATTTTGGGGAAAAATGAGAGAGAATTTTGGGAGTTTGCAGCCTTTATGGAATTTAGCCATCTGGGATTGTGTCTTGGGAGTTGCATCGGTGATCGCCGAATTAGTCCATCTATTCACCGCTGTGAGCCGACGCTCGTATTACCAGAAACATAATTCTTCCTGCAAGATCGGCGGTTGATCGGCGCTTCGTGGATTTGCCTGGCGATTCGCCAGTTGTTTCTTAGGTTCTTCTTGGAATGTTCAGTGCACTGGATGGGATCAGTGCCCCAGCGGCGCCTCACGATTATCACTGCGGTCCGCCGGTTGATTTGCATAATTACCTTGAATACTTAAGTGCACTGGTTCTATCGGCGCTTGAACTGCGCCTCACGAATTCTGAGCGCCGGTTCGCCCATTTGGTTTTCATCCCATTTTTCACCCTTCTTCACCTACAAAGAAAATAAAAAACAACAAAATATATAATAATAAAAAATCTTGGGTTGCCTCCCAAGAAGCGCCTTATTTAACATCATGGCACGATGAGAGTCCAGGTCTATGGCTCTTCCAGATGCACCACCTCTATTCGCCCCACTTCTTCCAACACTCCTTGATATCTTTTGACCCACTGTCCATTTACTTTGAACTTGTACCCATTTTTATTATGAAGTTCAATGGCTCCATTTTCATACACCTGAGCTACCTTGAAAGGGCCTGACCATTTTGGCTTTAACTTCCCAGGGAATAGCTCTAGATGAGAATTGAATAATAGCACCCAATCCCCTGGAATAAAATTATGCTACAACACTTTTTTATCATCATAATGTTTCATTCTGGCTTTGTAAATTGCTGCAATTTCTTATGCCTTCATTCCAAACACTTCCATCTCATGTAAATTGTGGATTCAACCTTGGATAGCTTTTCCCTATTCCAAGTTCAAACTTTTCAACGCCCACAAGGCTTTGTGTTCTAGCTCCACCGGGAGGTGACATGCTTTACCATACACCAGTTGATAAGGGGACATCCCAATTGGTGTTTTAAATGCGGTCCTATAGGACCACAATGCATCATCTAACTTTTGTGCCCAATCGATTCTATTCAAATTCATTGTTTTAGTCAAGATGGACTTTATTTCAAGGTTTGAAAATTCCATTTGTCTGCTGGTCTATGGGTGATACGGAGTAGCCACTTTGTGATTTACACCATATTTAGCTAGTAGTATGCTGAATGCCTGATTGCTAAAATGAGACCCTCCATCACTAATGATAGCTCTAGGGGTACCGAACCATGAGAAGATATGTTTCTTTAGGAAAGCTATGACACTCCTTGCTTCATTGTTTGGTAATGCTACCACTTCTACCCACTTGGAAACATAATCAACCACCACCAAGATGTGTTTGTTCCCATAAGAGCATACAAAAGGACCCGTGAAGTCGATCCCCCACAAGTCAAACAATTCAACCTCTAGGATCGGAGTTAGGGGGAGTTCATGTCACCGCGAAATACTCCTTTTCCTTTGGCATCGATCACATTGCTTCACAAAGTCATGTGCATCCTCATGTAAGGTAGGCCAATATAATCTGCATTGCAACACCTTGGCCATGGTTTGCACGCTTCCATAATGACCTCCCACCGGGGAAGAGTGACAAGCCTCTAAAATTAGATGTATCTCCACTTTTGGAATACACCTTCGTCCTAACGCATTATAACAACTTCAGAAGAGGTAAGATTCATCCAAAAAAAAGTTCCGAACATCATGCATGAATTTCTTTCTTTGCTGATAATCCAAACCTTCAGGCACAATGTTGTTGGCCAGGTAATTAGCAAAATTTGCAAACCATGAGGTCAGGTCGTGTGTTGCAGCCAAGATTTGCTCATCCGGAAATGTGCCATTGATCTCCTCTTGTAGTCTTGGTTTCCCATTTGTTTTTAGGCGCGACAAATGGTCAGCCGATTGATTCTCGCAGCCCTTACGGTCTTTCACTTCAAAATCAAATTCCTGTAACAACAAAACCCACCTGATCAATCTTGGTTTAGCATCTTTTTTGGCCATTAAGTACCTGAGTGTCGCGTGATCCTTGTGCACCACCACTTTGGTTCCAAGAAAGTACGCTCGGAATTTTTCATATGAAAACACAATAGCTAAGAGCTCCTATTCGGTTACTATATAATTTATCCGTGCATTATTTAGAGCTTTACTAGCATAGTTGATTGGGTGGAACATCTTACCTCTTCATTGACCAAGGACTTCTTCCAATGCGACCCCACTTGCATCGCACATAAGTTCAAAGGGCTTTGACCAATCAGGTGCTACAATTATTGGCGAAAAAATTAATCTCACCTTCAACTCAAGCTTTCAAACACTCCTCATCAGAGTTGAATGTCGCCTCTTTTTCCAACAGTCAGAATAGGGGATGAGCTATTTTGGAGAAATCTTTAATGAAACAGCGGTAAAATCCCGTATTCCCAAGGAAATCCTAACACCTTTTATAGTACATAGTGGGGGTAGTTGAGCAATGGCATCCACTTTGGCTTGATCTACTTCAATCCCCTTTTCAGAAATTTTGTGTCCCAATACAATTCCTTCTTTGACAATGAAGTGACACTTTTCCCTATTTAGGACCAAATTCGTCTTCGTACATCTCTTTAATACCTTATCTAAATATGCCAAGCAGTTATCAAATGAGTTCCCCGCAATTGAAAAATCATCCATGAAAACTTCCATCGTGTCTTCCACCATGTCAGAAAATATGGACATCATACATCTCTAAAATGTGGTCGGGGTATTGCAAAGACCAAAAGGCAACCATTTAAATGAAAACGTACCATAAGGGCATGTAAAAGTGGTTTTTTCTTGATCCTCTAGTGGAATCGAGATTTGATTGTATCCCGAGTACCCATCCAAGAAACAATTGTACTCTTTGCAAGCTAGACGATCTAACATTTGGTCGATGAATGGCAGCGGAAAATGGTCCTACTTTGTCCAAGAGTTTAATTTACGGTAATCCATACAAACTCTCCACCCCGTGACCGGAAAAGTAGTTATCTACTTATTCTTTTCATTTGGAACAATCGTAATTCCCCCTTTTTTGGGAACCCCACTACAGCGGGCTAACCTAACTACTATCCGCAATGGGATACACTACCCCTGCATCCAGGAATTTAATAATCTCTTTCTTGACCACCTCTTGCATAGGTGGATTCAACCCTCTTTGATGTTCAACTGAAGGGATGCAATTTTCTTGGAGGTTGAACTTGTGGGAGAAAATCGCTGGAGGGATACCAATGATATAAGCTATTGACCATCTGATGGCTTGAATATGCCTTTTCAACACATCAATGAGTTTATCTACCTGCAGCGGCATAAGTTTTGCTGAGATGATAATCGGAAGTGTCTCATTCTCCCTCGGGTATACATATTTGAGGTGATTGGGCAAGGGTTTGAGCTCCAACTTTGGTGGTGACACAATAAAAGGCTGTGACGGAGGAGTTGTACGATTCTTCAAATCAAGGTCCATCTTTCTTGGTGGGAATGAATAATTTCTTATCTTCTTATGCACATGATAGATCTCCTCAAGTTCCTCACCTTTAAGAAAAATATAAACGATCATTTCTTCAATAGCCTTTTCCTCAAAGTCCCACTCTAAAATATCATCATCCATAATATCCTTCCTTGGGGCGGTTTTGTTTGCTGCTATTTGAGTTGCCATTTGGAATGCCAATTCATTCATCCGTTCCTCCAATTGTTGAATAATAACCTCATGACTCTTTACCGTGTGGGGTGAGCGAAGGATGAATTGGCAGTGCTTGCTACGGATTGAGGGATAAGTTATCATGCCCCTAACAACACGTCAAGTGGTCCGTGAAGGGAGGAAGTTCAGTCAATGGAAAATTTTCCAGTAGTGGCAATGAGTGAGGACTACGAGCCCTCAATGGTCCCAATGACTCATTAGGTCCCTCATTGGAACTGGCAGTGACTTTTTCCTTCAAAATTAGTAATGGTAGTTTAGTAATTCCTAAGCTCCTAAGTCTTAAACTACATCATTTTAGGCTCTTAAAGAAGTGTATTAAGGGAGCATAACCTATTCTAATTCATTCAACTCCAATGCATGCAAGCTTAGAAGTTCCCCTTCGAAGATCAAGCTTGAACCCTATCAACTTTTCTCCAAATCTCTTGGGCATTCAAAGTCAAATTTAGATTCATCTTACCCAGGTATGTGGGTCTATGAATGAGAGTTTCCTTTCACTCTCATGCCCAAACTTCTCCTCAAGTTCATAAATTCAAGTCTTAATTCAATTTGGTGATCTTATGGGGTTTTAACCCAATTTTATGAAATTCTCTATGATTTGTGTATGGGTCAATTCCTTTCATGTTTTAAAGTATGTGTTAAGATTCATAGGAATATTTTATACCTACTTTGATTATAAATTCATGATTTCAAGTTTTAGAAAATTATGCCCGATTATGCAGTTTTATGAAAAGTCAAGTTTATGATTGATGATTTCAAGAATGGTGAAATATCTAGCATGATTGAATGTTTATAAATTACCCATGTATAATTCCAAAATTTTGCTTATGAAATCTATTTCAAGTATGCAAGATTTTAAGGTTTTGGAGAACCTACAAAATTCAAGTATGTTTCATGATTTAGCCAAGGCTGAAAATATCAGTTATGATATATATATATATATATATATGAGTCAAGACTCCCCAATGTTTAGATTCAAGCTATGTTTGGAGAATATGATTATATGAGCATTATACATCTTTTTGGAGTACTGTCTAGCACCGTGTAGGCTAGGGGTTCCAATGTTCCTCGATCTCATAGACTACGCACCAATGTAGGGATATATCCTGAGACCTCTCAAGAGAGAGCTTCCCTCGCCCAAGGGCACACCATGATATCATACCTTTCTTATCCTTTTCCCTAGAAAGGCTTAGGATCACTCTCCTCTACGTGGGAAAGATGTGGGATCATCACGCACTCATACATGGTGGTTGTCCATTATGATGAGTCTCCCATTGTTAGTCATGATTTTAGTTAGTCATATTCATGACTTATGATATTATGTTTTCAGCAGGTTTGTCCCAATGATCAGTTTATGAGCTTTTACTATTGATTTCAGCTATGACAAGTCATATTATTTATATTTTAGCTTTGGGTAATTCTATTCGGATATGATATTAAGCTTATACTATACATGATTCAGATTCAGATTTCAGCATGCAATCCTTACTCTCATGATCTTATGTTTATGTTTATATGCGTGGTTTCCAGTTAAAGTTACTCAACATGTTTTACTTACCATGCATACTCAGTACATACCATGTATTGATCGCTTACTTTATGTTGTATCATTTCTTGATACAATTCCGAGCCATAAGACCTAGTTCCACTGTTAGCTCAGCTTCCTCTCAATCCAGTTCAGTTCCCCTTGTGGTCAGTACTTATTTTCTAGGGACCTTCAGCTTAGTACTTAATTATGTTATTTCATTTTTTAGACTTTAATGATGTCCCATCAGCTCATCAGACAGTAGTAGAGGCTTATCAGATAATATGTAGATTATCAGCTTTGTCGTGTATTGACTCTGTGTTATGTTGTTACGTTATTTAGACTTTCTCTTATTCATGATTATGTTATTAGATTCCACTTGATATACGTTCTTTAGGTTGTCATGTTCATGCCACGGGTCAACTTGGAGCCATTCATGGTTCTAGGTCCCGTGTCTCGAATGGAGGTCCCAGCTCAGGTTGTGATAGGTAAAGCTCCCATGGTCGTTTAGCTTCTTTGGAACTTTTTCTTCCACCCAAGAACTGCACTCCCTCGTGAGAGCCACAATTTCAAACTCCGTCAACCTCCTCTTTTTTGCTAGAATTTTCTTCAGATACTAGGCATACTTTGGAACTTCCTACAAAAGCTTTACTAATGGAAAGTTAACATGTACCTGCTTCAACATATCAAGAAATTTCTGGGTTTAGTGGACAACCTGAATAAGCATGGCCTTCTCCCTATACCTCATATGATGGTGGTGGAGTCTAGACATGATGGACCTGCTGAATATGACTTCCTACTGGTGTGGTTACAAGCTTTCTAATAACATTCACCAGCTGACTTATATCTGCTCAGATTGCCGCCACATCATCTACTTCAAGCTTTCCAGGCACCTTGGCTGCTGTGAATCCTTTTCTAGAGTCTTGATAATCTTGACTCCCCGCTGACATGGGTTCAAAAGAGCTTCAATTTCATCATAGCTCTTGAAAAAATTTATCCTTATGCAGTAGAATTAAAAAAGATTTTGGACTCTGGCTTCATCCCTTCTATAAAGTTGTTCCCTATAATCACCTTCGATTGCATATGGTGCGGGCAATATATCAAGTAACCCTTGTATTGTTCCCATGCTTGAGCCAAGGTTTCACCATCTCTCTGCACAAACCCAGAAATCTTCCATCTCAACTCTTTCTTCCTCCTTGAAGAGAAGAACCTACTGATGAACATGTCGGAAAGAACCTTCCAAGTATTGATGGAACCTAGTGGCTCGTTTGGATGCCACTCCTTGGCTTCACCAATCAATGAGAACGGAAATAACGTAAAATTAACATACACATCTAACACATTCTGATAGTCAAGTTCTCACTCAGATCCACGAATGTCATCAAATTCCAGTGGGGATCCTAGTGCAGCTTGCCCTTATATTGGTAAGTATTTAGGACTAACCACATTTTCCCTTCTTTCAACTCGAAGTTCACAATGATGGAAAACTTGATGATCGCTTTAGAAGCATTCACCAAGTTTGGCCTAGAAAAATCAACACTGGAACCCTCTCCTGGTTGTCGCCCTGTATTTGCTCGTTATTCTCCATAGTTAACCTTCAAAAGGTTTTCTCAATTTCAGGATCAAAAGAAGCCAAAAGTGGTTCTTGACTTCATGTATTTGGCATATACTGAGCACACAACACCTTTAACTTCACAAACAAACAAACAAAAATGTAAAATATAGAATAGCAGATTAAAATTCCTAACTTACAAATGATCAATCAATCTTCATGTCCCCGACAACGGCACCGAAAACATGATGTTTCCCAAGTGCACGCAAACACACATGGTCATCAAGTAATACAGGACGATTAAAACGAAATTATTGATCCCTCAGAGACATGTCAGATTAATCATATAAGTTTACTTCTTTATTTCTCTATTCTACCAAAACAGATATAAATGGGGATTGGTTTGGAGAATTAAACTACTAAACATGAAATGTAAAGTTAACTAAAGACTTTTGCAAACTTATTTGTTCTTCAAATGATGATGAATATATAGGGAATTTTCACTATCATTTCAGGTTGAGTTTTCAAGACGTGATTACACTAGTTTAGTTCTTCCTAAGATTGCTAGTTTCAAGTTACTATCCCATTTCTTTCTACTTTCCGGAGCATCTAAGAACTATCTCATGAACCCTAACGCCTATATCTCTATGGTTGCAGGAGATACATGAAACGACAGTTATGCCCACTTGTATTTCAACTAAACAGAGTTGAAGGGTATATCTCTATCCTCAAAAACAACTTCTAACCTCCAACCAATGGGCCAAAGGATCTTCGCATTCCTATTTTACATTTACTTTTAATCCTTTTAGTTCCCTTTCCCAAGTTCAACTAAAATCCAACAGATTTACTCACAAGGTAATCAATCTAGTGAATAAACAATTAGAACAAATAAGTAAAAACAAACTTTAATGAAGATTCTAAACTCGCATTAAGAAGTCTTTCAAACATCAATCATCAAGTCTGGTCAAAACCCTAGAAGGGGTGTTTAGTAATATATAGACAAGCTTAAAAACAAAGAAATAACCATCATTTGAAGTGAAACGATAGAGAAAAGAGGAAACCTAAGTAGAACTAGTCTCTCCTCCAAAAGCTGCATATACAACCTTCCACAATCAAACAAAGTGACGAATGATATAATGAATCATCTGCTAAAAATGCCTTAGATGTTATATTTATAGGATTTTCCCTCATGTTATTTGCTTAAAATTCAACAAAAATCCATCCAGGAGGGTTCAACACACTGCCCCATGCATAGCCCCAAGGAGTTAGTCAAATTTCCTTTGAAGAATAGCTCTGGGCGCCCCACTCCTGCCATAACACCAAGGAGTTAGCAAAATTTATAAACTTCCAAACACCTTGGCTACCCATTCCATCCATATCACAAGAGTGTTAGAAGAATTTATGAGGTTTAAGACCCATTTGGCACCCCACTTCATCCATGGCCCCAAAATATTAGAAAAATCCCCTAAGTCTGGAGTGCTTCTAGGACTCCACACTATCCTTCTCGCCAAGGTGTTAGTCATATTCTCATATCCACAGCTAGGGCTCCTGCTGTCCCACGCCATCCATAGAACCATCTTTAGTACATTTTTCTCTGAAACACAAGTGTTGGGCGTGCCAGGCCAGCCATAGCCTTAGGCCGACTATCATAAAGTATTTTCTTCACACCTTGGGTCTTTTTGGGTCCTTTTTCCTTGATTTCCTGCTCAAAACATCTAGAAACATTCATTAGTTCATAAGACACATGAAAGCATGAATTCATACTTTTTATAAGGATTGTGGACTCAAAAGAAGCCAAAATATGAGTAAAAACATGGCAAATTGGAATAAGAATATGCCAACATCATGGGTATCTTTCAATAGCACAAATGATATCAATCTACTTCAATTTTATCAAATTGAAGAGAACTGCCTTCCACTTAATTGCTTATTGCCAATTGAAATTCATCCTATGTCAAGGTGAATCCATTAAACGAGGGTTAGAGCCTTATGTTATTCTTGATTGATGCTAACCCAATCTAACTTGGCTCTATCAAGCATAATAAAGGTAATTAGGCAGGACTGAATGAGTTTTATCATCAATCAAACTTTACAAAGCAAAAATCAATTAAATGTTCTTAAGTCGACAATCAATTTTACGTAATTGGGATCAAATGGGTTCTCAACTCATTGGTTTCACAATCCTAGATCTGACTTTAGATACCCATAGAAAGAAGAAGAGAAGAAAGAAAGTAATTAGATAGTCTTACCAATAAAATTTCCATTTTCGAGAAGAAAGCTTAAATTGATGAATTTAATTCTTCAAAATTGCAAGATAGATCTACTTTATATGCTGTAAACTATTCTAATCTATACGTTATATCAATCTGTCTAATTGTATCTAAGTATAATAGCCTCTTCGAAAAAAGGAAGAGAAGTACTATCAATACAATGCTTCAAAAACCCTTAAATCATTTAAAACCAGAGGATCCCAAGTGTGTAGGGATAGACCGTCCTTTGCTTTACCTATTAAAAATTGGGTCTGCCTAGCTATTTTCCATCTTGTGATTGGTGGACTATTTTCTGGAAAGACAGTGCATCCTTTATGTCGTCCTTTGACTCTAGTATTTTTTGTCAAGTTATCCATCTTTCAACTTATGGGCCGTCTTTGGGAAATAGGGCCTATCCTTTACCTTGTCAGTTTCTTGCCACATGAAAGTTGTTTCTGGGTTAGTTAGGATTTGTTGGACTCTTTGATGTGTGGATCGTTCTTTTGAAAGGCGGTCCATCCTTTGTTTTGTCTTTTTGACAGATTTGTGAGTTTAACTCAATTTTTTTTCATTTCCCTTGGGTTCTTAAAACATAGAATAATAAGATAAGTTTTGAAATAAATTAGTAGCAAAAGACATGAAAATTCTGTGAAATAAAGCACAGATATGTCGCAAATCCCCGACTCATTAATAAGTATTCCAATTAATTAGATAGTTTTTCCTAGGTTGTCCATCATCTTACTATTTTGGGTAAAAACTTATATTTGGTTCCAATTAAATCACAAATCAAGAAAAAGAATAGAAATCCTAAGTTCTCCCTGAAACTCAACTATTAGAAACATGTAATCAGTAAAATCAAATGGGCAAAAAAGGACTAATATAACAAAAAATAAACAATCTAATATTGTAACAAAGTTGAGACAAAAACTCAATAATTTGAAAAAGGAATATGGATATATCATAAGACCATAACCCAATAATATCCAAAGAATAGAGTTCCCTCTCATCTACTAGGGCATTTTCTTCCTGAAGAAAAAATCTCCATGCATACACAATATCAACAAGAAAGGTTCTACAGTTCAAAGAATTGACCCATGTCACTTTTCAGTACAGTGAAGAAGAAAACACAAAATAAATTCAAAATAGATAAGAGAAAATAGAGAAGATAACTTACACTTAGAGCTATATGAAGATAAACAACAATTTCGAGAGCTCTAGTTAGAAAAAACTCCCACCAGCGATTTGTAGCATTGCATGAAGCTATCTTGAGAGATGCTAGCCATCATTGAAAATGTTGTTAGAATGGTGATGAACACCGTATTCTTGATTTATCGCGTCCGTAAGTTTCTAGAATAGAATGAAGTTAGGGCTAAGAATCTTTTGGAATTATCGCCTCTCTAAGGATTATACACAATTGTTCTTGTTCTCTATATCTATTTTTTTAATATTAATTTTAGGAAATTACATATAAAACATTTGGCAGACTGAGTTAAAAAATAATAAGGGAAATAATTAACCGTAGCAATAGCAAACAATCATTGCCTCATACAATCTATTGCATTGGGTAAAAACATAATTGCGAAAAGCTAATCTGAGGAAAGTGTTTGATTGCTAATGCATAGAAATAACATCATAGACTTTTGATAACTCATATAACTATTAGAAAACCTATGCTATATCATTAGTTGTCAAACCGGTGTATAAGCAGTCATTGCAGTAGGCCTAATTTCTAGTAGTGGAATTACTAGAAAGTTGACCCTTTTGCTTTTCATTATGCTCTCTCGAAAGGTCCCGTATTTGTTCATTAAACTTTTGGATAGAAGCGGTGTGAGAGTTAACAATATTAGTCAAACTCTTTGAACAAGCATCCGACCACTCTTGGTTTGTAAGCACCTTCTCCAGCATGCCGTTTATCTTCAACTTCATATGATCTTGGGATGATCCTTCCCTCCAATTTTGTGAACTAGAGGATGACCCTTGATGGAACATAGTGGTTCGTGCTTCTATTCCTAAAGTTCCAATTGTGCCAATCTTGACTCGGTCCACCATAATTGTTTCGTACATAATCTTGACCTTTACGTTTTGGTTGAGGTTTCCATTGACTTTGATAATTCGAAGATGGATAACTATGATTTTGTTGTTGAAATCATATTGAGGAGGACCACCTTCTGCTTCTTCAACTATATTCACCTTTTTGACCTAATTCTAGATCAACTTTTTTTTTTAGCAATGCAATATTAGTGGCAATGGCTGCCATCATCTAGTCTCTTTCTTGGTTCTCGTTATGCTAAACAATTTTGTCAAGTATGGTGGAAATATGATTATAGTATGTTTTATCCATGAAGCATCCTTATTCTACATTAATTGCCGTCGATTTTGTGAGTGGATCCAACTTGGTATAGAACTTTTCACGCAAAATATTCTCTGAGAACCCATGGGTAGATGCCCTAGGAACATATTGTTTGAAACATTTCCATGCCTTGAACGATTATTCCCCTAGTAATTATTGAAAGCAGAAGATCTTGTCACGTTGTTTGGCCTTTTTACTTGGGGGGAACCATTTCTTCAAAAAGATATTGATAAGCTCCGTCCAAGTATGTATTGAATTGGGGTTGGGGTAGGCACTTCTACCAATCACGGTCCTTCCACACTAATGAGTACTTGAAAACCATCAAGTGGATGACATCATCAGCCATGTTGCTTTATTTGTAAATATTGCGAACCTTTGAGAAGTTCTTTAAATGTTGATGCGGATCTTGGCTTGTTGAGTTGTAAAATGACCTTCAACCTTTATCATTGTGTAAATGCTCCCGTAAATTTTAAAGGTGGGAGCATTCACTCTTGCGAGTACAATCACACTTGCATAGTCTATGTTGTCATTAACCTCCAAAAAGACATTATCCAATTCACCTTGAGGAGCTGCCATTCTATACTTGTTTCACAAGTCCAAGAAACATAAGTGTGATATATAATTATAAATCAAACAAGTCAAAATTTGATCCACTTAGTAGGACCAATTACCAAAATCCCCAGCAAGGCGCTAAAATTTGTATTGCCCAATTCCACCTCTAAGTAGGAGTGTGTATACAGTCGATTGAAATATAATTATCCAACGAAGAGTCACGATTATATCCACAAGGACTTTGTATTTATCTAAGCTACTAAGTAAAACAAATGAATGAATGCTTTTAGAACTACTCTAGAAAATGATAAAGAGCAAACTAAACTAAATTGCTAAATCTAGAATGCAAAACGTTGAAATATACAGGAGAAAATATTAGGGATGTGTCCCCACATAGGATTGATCCCTGTAAACCACTCAATTAGGTTCATCAATAACGGACACTTTGTAATTATGAAAATAATCACTTAATGGATTACTAGGTGTCTTTCAACGACCAAACAATGTTTATCTTTATCAACATTTTAAAATTGATGAGAATTCAAATCGAAACAAATTGCAATTTCTCAATTAGATTCATCAAATATCTAATTGAATCTATTAAACAAGGGTTATGCCTGGGGTTACTATTGATTTATTCTACCCAAACCCTAATTGGCTCTTTCAAGCATAATTGGAGCAATTTGGTATGATTTAATATTTGCAGCCACCAATTGCAGCTTGCAAATCAAAGATCAATCAAATATTTAAAAGATCATTTTCAATTAATTGAGATCAACAAGGTTCACAACCCTAGATAAGAATTTAGATTCTCATGAGTGGAGAAGAAGAAAAAGAAGAAGGAATTTAGCTACTCATGAGAGAGAAAAATCCTAAATATGAAATAGATCATCAATTTGTCTTCAAAATACAACGGGTATTCTCTAGCTAGTCTATTCTTTATTGTAAAGTTCTGACTCTTAAGAAAAATTACTAAAACAATTATTTATACAAAGGACAAAACACAAAGTCTAATTTAATTCAGTAGGACCAATTTATCGTTACCAACCTCAAGTTGAATTAACGGTCTGCACTTTGCTTCAGATTTTAAATATGCTCTTTGTTTCGTTGGCTGCCATATTTCAACCTATGGACCGTACTTTTAATTTGTGATCCTTATCTTCCCTTCATGAATTGCTTCTCCAGGTTGACAACTTGTTAACTTTGGTATCTCTGGTGCCATTTTTGGTCCGCAAAATTAATGTGCAAGCGTATCTTGATTTGTACTTTTCTAATTGAGTTATATCACTAACTGGATAGATTTATGGTTGAATCTGCAGACCGCACTATGATTTTGTGGTCTGTAATTTTTGTTTTTCGACAGAAGTCTGTAAACTGTGCCTCTTTCCTCCAACTCTTTGGTAATCCTGAAACTTAGTAAAATAGAATTAGTATTTACTTAAATTAGCACTCAAAGGCTTGCAAAACTCAATGAAATCAAGTACAGATGTGTCCCAAAACACCGATACATTAGCAATCATGTCACCCATTCCAGCAACTCATAAATCATATTTTCAAGCTATGGGGAGGGTCTTTAGGGAAAAGAGGTCTAACACTCAAAATGACTGGACATGTCATGACACTTCATCCATGCTTTAATCCTAATATTGAAAATTTAACCAAAATGCCCTCTGTTAAAGTATGTCTAAAAATGCCCTTATTGATAATAGTTTTGTCCAAAAATGCCCCTATTATTACTTAATTGGATAAAAGGTGCCACTTTTTAATGAAACATATTCATTCTCTTTTCCTTTTGTCTAAAAAAATTATTTTCTTATTAGAATATTATTTTTTAAAGAACCCTACTGTTTTTTCTCTTCTTTTATTGAAATTCTTTTAAATAATAACGTGACAAGGGTGCCCGCATAATCGCTCATCACCTCACAAATACGGCACCCATTTATCCTTATCCTTTATTAGTTATTTCATTATGAAAAGTTCCCTCCTTTGGAGTCTTAGTATTAACATATGGAAACTGTGACACTTGTCCTCTCGAGGCATAAATCATATTTTAAGCCTATGAGCAGTTCCATTTAAGAGAAAAGGGGATAAACCCTAGTGAGCACCACAAAAATTTTACCCCATGGCTTCGCTGGTCACTAGCCTACCTCCTCCAATGATTGGTTAGACCATTGCTTTAACTTCTCAATCCCAATTCCTACCATCACAAAGCGTAATCCACAAAAATAATGAACTTCTTCAACATATACCAAAAACAGAAATTCAAATGTAAGTCTAGCACATAAATTTCAACAAGCACCGGAGCTTCAAGGATGTGTCTACCCACAATTCCATTCAACGAAGCGAGATTAGTTAATGGAGAACATGTTGTGAAATGGACATAGGCAAAAGTTACCAAGATGAATTAGATTTAAAATCTTTATTATGCTATCATATCAATGTTTTCACGTGGGTGGATATCAATTGACAAACTACAACATATAATACCTTCATAATGTGGTGTAAGAGGTGAATGCAGAATTTCCCTTTTAACGAACAAACATTTTTTTTATTAAATGTGAAATTATGGAGGACTTCATAAATGTCATGTCAAAAAATTCACATTGTTTTAAATAAAAGGATGGTGGGTCATAGGTGATGAGGCCTCTGATATAAAACTCAAAGTTCAAGATTGATGCAGAAACTACTCAAGCTATAACTTGGCTCTCATTCCCTAATCTTCTCCCAACTTTTTTTGTTAAGGAAGATTTTCTCATTTGCTTTTGTTGTGGTTAAGCTACTTCAAGTTGATATGGCTACAACAAAAAAGACCTTACCAATCTTACAAGGGTTAGAGTACAGGTAGACCTAGCAAGAAATCTCCCAAAGAGTGTGAAGATTAAAATTCATGATGAGATCACTAGATTAACAAAGGTGGAAAAGGTGAGGATTGTATATGATCATCTTTCTAGATATTGCAGAAGCTACAAATTACAATGTCATAGAAATGAGGAATGTTGGTATAGATGCCCAGATACAATGGAAAAGGCAAAGAAAGAAACAAGGTGGAAGGAATGGGGAAATGAGCCAAAGGGAATGGTAATTCGTCTAAATGAGAAACAACATCCAATGGAAACAGTCTTTCCCAAATATTAATAAGTGGTATAATTATGGGTGATTTAGAATGATGGAAAGTTGTTCAACCCAAGGTGGTAGAAAAGGCAACAAGTAAGAATGGGATTAACACAATGGAAAAAAGGGAGATAGATACCAACCTATTTGTCCGCCTAACAAACAGGAAGAGGACCATGAGTCTAAAGGAATAGAAGAAGAACAACATATTGTTGCTCAGGCAGTTCATAATAGGGGGATATCATCTTTAGAGGAAGGCTAGGGAGAAATGGAAGCAAAAGAGGAATAATAACACTAAAGTTTGGGTTGCCAAAACTGGGGTGATAGAGTTGAGGAGGCTGAGGAAGGGAAAATCATCAAAGATACCAGATTGATAAAGGAGAGCTGTTCTGGGGTTTACCCACAACATGAGATGCTGGTAGTGGAACAGTAAATAGGGACAAAGGGGTAAATAGGAGTAGATGCGACTGATGCAGGTCAATATGAAGGATCAATGGTGGCTAGAACCTATCATCCTACAACTAAGGTAGGTAATAGTATGGAAGATATTAATAGAAGAGCTATTGTGGTTAGTCAAAATGTAAAAGATGAATGCCTATTAGCAGTGGTGAGGTTTGAAGGTACAAGGGGAAGAGAGGAGGTGAACTCAAAATCACAAACAACAGGGAGGGGGGAACAACTCAGATGATAGCATATCAGGGGGGGGTGATCAGATGAATCATATAGAAAGTTCTTCAGCAGAAGATAAAAAAGCAGAAAGGGAGATAAAAAAGCTCAATCCTACTAGGGAGTTGCATGATGTTATCACTCACAATTTACAAAAGTATAGGAACAGTTATACAGGGAGTGATAATGTTAGGGAGATCGAGAAAGGAGATTATTTACTAGGAAAGCAAACAGAAGTATGTCAGATATCTAATAGAAAAGGGAATAAAAATGGGAGGAAGCAGGGTCCATCTAACTTGCAACAACCATGTAGAATTATGATAAGGAGTAATACCAGTAGAACCAGTTCCAAAAAATGAAAGCCTTTATTTGGAACATTAAATGTATTAGAACAGATAAAGCTTTTCACATGCTACAAATATTACACATACATGACTAATTTTTTCTCGTTGCATTGACAGAGCCTTTTCATCATACAAAATATATACAAAAATATGGGAGGAAGTTGGGAATGCAGCAGATAGGATCAAATTGTAATGGGATGAATTGGTACTTTATAAAAGACAACATGGAGGTACAAGTTGTGAGGGATGCTGAGCAACAACTATCTTTAAAGTTGTTCATTTAGGAGTTAAACATACATATGATAACAACTTGGATGTATGCCAAGTGTGATGTTAATGAAAGGCTACACTTATGACATAGTATATATCAATTGGCCAATATCACTATTATGCCATGGTTAGTGGGTGAGGACTTTAATATGGTGATCAATGAAGAAGAAAAACTTGGAGGACAACCAATTAGATCACAATATGTGGAAGAATTTTGCTTTTTGAATAAATTCCTCTAAGCTATTTGAATTGTTTTTTCAAGGGAGTCCTTTAACTCGATGGAATGGAAGGACAGTAGATGATTGTATCTTTGAGAGGTTGGACAAAGTAGTGGTATCCTAGCCAATGCTAGATATGATTGGAAATGTGGAGGTTGAGCATCTTGCAAGGATAGAGTTAAATCATACTCCATTTTTTATTTCAATTGGGGCACAAAGTCATAGTGTAAAAAAACCATTTAGATCCCTTAAATTCTTGACAGAACATGTGGATTTTCAAAGAGTAGTGAAGCAGAATTAGTCAGCAGACTTTATAGGTCACCTTTTTTAGTGCTTAAACATAAGGTTAAACAAATAAAAAAAGCTCTATACTTACGGAGATATTTTTAAACAGTTGATGTCAAAGAAGAAATTACAAGAACTAAAGAAAACTTGTTTAAAGAGCATCCTACAACCAATAATAGAATGGTCCTACAACAAGCTCAGGATGAGTTGAAAAAGTATCTACACTATGAGAAAGTTCTCCGAAAAAAAAAGGCTAGAGTGGATTGGCATGTGGAGGGGCACAAAAACACTACGTTCTTCCATAACCTAGTGAATGGAAGAAGAAACAAATTGCAAATAAAATGAATTCAGAATGGAGGGGGAACTGGATTGACGATAGAAATTTAATGAATCTGGAAGCAGGTGATAGTTTTTAGAAATAGCTTACTTTAGGTGAAGAGGGAACTGACTTCTCATTGTTGAATCATACCATAGAAATAATTATAGAGAAGGACTAACATAAGAATATGTGATAAAAGAAATAGAGCATAAGTAAGAACAATAGTTTTCTCTCTAGATAGTGCCAATGCTAGTGGTTTAGATAGACTAACAGGTGTGTTTTTTCAAAGTTGTTGGCAGATCATCCAAAATGATGTGTTTGATGTGGTATAAGCTTTCTTTAATGTTGATACTCTTCCTAAAGCATTTATTCATACAAATTTGGTCTTAATACCAAAGAAGAATTCGGTTCAATCATTCTTTGATTAAAGACCTATTAGTTTGAGTAACTTCATTAATAACATTATTTCTAAGGTAGTACGATGGAAACTAACAGGAGTATTGGATAAGATTATTTTTGTTACTCCATCTAGATTTGTGAAGGGGGGAAGTATTATTGAAAATATCTTGTTAACATAAGAGATAGACACAGATATAAGGAAAAGGGATAAATCAAAACATGAAGTTAGATATAACCTAGGCATATGACCAGCTGTGTTGGCTATTTGTAACTAAAGTTTTGAGAAGGACAGATTTCGCAGAGATATTTATTGACATAATATGGAGATTAGTAGCTAATAACAGGTAATCTATTTTGTTTGATGGTCAATATCATGATTCTTACACTCAACTACAGGAGTTAAGAAGGGTGATCCAATCTCTCCTACATTATTCATTTAGCATCAGAAGTACTCTCCAGAGCACTAAATGATTTATTTGATAAAAATAGACAAAGGTTTTGGGATGCCTAAGTGAAGTGCCAATATATATCATTTGGCTTATATAGATGATATTATTACATTTGCATCAACAGATAAAACATTTTTCGAGATGATTATGGAAATATTGAATGTTATGAATAGATATTAGGATAACTTATTAGTAAGGAGAAAAGCTCTTTCTATATGTATAATACGACTGTCAGTGCACTGATTCAGTAGGTGAAATAGGTTACGGGATTTGAAAAGGAGAGTTCCTTTTATTGTATTTTGGATGCCCAATATTTCACACAAGAAAGAGAAAGATCTTTTATAATGACATTATTAAAATGATAAAAGATAAGTTGGAGCACTGGGAAGGAAAGCTGATATCCTAAGGAGGAAAGGTTGTTCTTATTAACAATGTGCTACAAAGCCTTCCTATATATCTTCTTTCTGCTATGGTTCTTACTAAGCACACTATTAGGAGATGTAAAGGATATTTTCTAGACTTTTTCTGGAATAATACGGAAGAAGAAAGGAGTAGGCATTGGTCTACTAGGTTAAATTTTTTTTGTCTCAGGAAGATGGGGAAATAGGCTTCAAGCCATTATTTGATGTGTCCACGACTTTAGTTTCCAAGTTATAATGGACTTTTAGAACCACAAGGCCTCTCTGGATCAGTTTTACATGGAACAAGAAGCAAATTCCAGCAGTGGTACAATGGAAAGGAGAATCTCAATTATGGAAGAAAATGTTGGAAGCAAGAGAAGAAGTAGATCATGAAATTTGGTGGGAACCTAGATGTGGAGGTTCTAATGTTTGGTTTGACAACTGGACTAAATTAGGACCCCTCATTCATGTGATCCCATAAAACTTTTCAATTGATGAGAGTATAGAAGATATCAGTGAATAAATGCGATGCAATGCTCAGGAACTACAACAATGTCTACCTTAAGACATTAGTATCATATATATACAAATATCAAATTATCTATGAAGTCATAATTGTGGATAAGCCATGGTGGATGAATAACAGTAGTGGGAGGTTCTTTGTCAAAAGTGCATAAAAACTTAGAAGACATAGGGTAAAAATAGTTGGATAAAAGAAGTTTTTGATGAAGGGTCTGCAAAATATCTTTCTTCTTATGGAGGTTATGGAAACACAAGATTCCTATAGATGACACGTTGGCTAGGAATGGTATAGATCTTGTCTCTAGGTGTAGATGCTGCCTTCAACCACAAAGTGAGACCGCAGAACATATTTTTATGACAAGAAGGTGGGCTAGGAAAATTTGGTAAATTTTCTCTACTACTGCAGGGATTATAACACTATTTCTACAACTAAAATAGACCATTATTCAGTGGTGGATAGTAAAGTGTGGAGCCAATATTAAACCTCTTTATCAAGCTACTCCCGCAATTATATGTTGGAAAATATAGAAATTGAGAAATTCAGTGGTGTATGGAGAAAACATGTCAAAAAGAAGACTGATATCTAAGATAAATTATAATTTGTATATGGTGTCTAGATTAAATTATTCATGGATAGAGAGCATCCCAAATACATGAGCATAGACTGTCCTCTTTTTTGAAGAGCATTCTCCCAAAATGAAGTGCAGATTAGTGGGCTGGGAACACTCTAATGTGGGGTGGCACAAGCGTAACTATGAAGGGGGGAAATCCTAGGGATAGCTTGATAGCTTTTTGTATAACAGATAATAGAGGTGACCTTATATATGCTAGAGCAAGAGTTATTTCAAACACTTCTAACTCAATTGTTGAAGCACTGCTATAGAAGAGGGGATATATTATTGTATGAATAATAATTTATACCTTTTAATCATAGAAACAGACTCACTTACAATGGTTAAGGAAAAATGAGGGTCTAGGAAGTATCTTGGTGTATAAGCATGGAAGTTAACAGAGTTAGAAGCTTGATAGAGAAAGGAGAAGTGTAGATTAGTCGTGTGCTGAGAGAAGGAAACCAACTGGTAGAGTTTTTTAATAACATAGTGTTAAATTTGAATACACACAACAAAAAATACATGTTCATTTAGATAATGGTATTCCAATAGAGGCAAGAAGAATCCTTATCGCAGAAAAAGCATAAAGGCCTAATCAAAGACATGACTACGCTATAAATACACATCTACATTGAGGCATGCCTCAAGTAGAATCCAAAATATACAAGTGTACAGTGAATCTGAGATTAACTGCAAGGTATAGAGGTACAAGATGTCGAGCTCTATAGATTAACCATTTACTCTCTTTCAATATGTGGTATCAATTTCCTTGAATATTCAATCTACTGAAAGAGGATTAATAGGAAATCAGTAAGCAGCAAAATATTATTGTGTTCAAATTTCTAAGATTTTAGAGATACCTTGTTAGATCTAGAATTGGTATGCGACATAAGTGAAAGAGTGAAGGACATTCGAAGGTGATGCATCCATGGTGTCTAGTGGGAGCTTTGAGGTTGCTGGAATGGAAGCGTCCCATCTCTTGGACATTAGAGGCATCTAGGTTAGAAAAGACAAGGTAAGTTCAATGCTCTTAATGTGGAACACTGGAAAGTGGTAAAGTTTTACCTCGATATGTGGTCTTGTCAGCATCATCACCTACTTCGATCCTGGGAAGATGAGCTTGGTAGGGTTCCCTAAAGTGGGGTTGAGTCAGAGGTGTTTTGTAGAGTTGTCTGTAGATTATTTTTCAGGCTTTGTTAGTTTGTTTGGTATATTTTCTTCTTTATTTTGTTCCAGGTCATTTGTTTGTAGACTAGGATGGTTTATTTTCTTTGGTTTAAATAAAGTGGTTTTGTTCTTTTAAGTTAAAAAAATTTATGAGAAAAGGGTAAAATTAATAAAAATTATCACGCAGACCATTACATTGAAGAAAAAAATTG
The DNA here is from genome assembly GCA_035772735.1 of Datura wrightii. NCBI lineage: Eukaryota > Viridiplantae > Streptophyta > Magnoliopsida > Solanales > Solanaceae > Datura > Datura wrightii. Next base: position 116,198,147 of record JASDFA010000007.1, on the reverse strand, counting down.
CTCTTTTCCCATTCAATATTCTTTTCCTTTAAGCACCGGGTGAAAAACCAGTTGTGCAAATAATTCTTACTTCCAAATAAAATAAATATAATGTATTAAAAAAATTATATTTCATCATCACTCTTCCCTTTCTTCTATTTTTATTTATCTCCTTCTCCTCCACTAATATGTTATGTCATGTAAATCTCTTGTTAGAAAGAATAAACAAACACAAACACCCAATACCAATTAATAAAATCGAGCTACTCCATACTCTTTTAAAATTATGTAATTTTATGTTAAACTAATAAGGATGAGCATAGTCATGCACAATAAAAAAGAATTAAAAGGAAAAAGATAATGAACGAAAGAGATTTTAGAAATACAAAAAGCTAACAACATAAGAAAAGAATTAGGAGTATGTTTCCGGTAACTTTATATGCATAAAATAAGATAAAAGTACAAAAAAAAAAATAGACTGTTAGAGATCTTTTGCAGATGCCACATCAGCTCTCTTATGCACATGATTATTGAAATTAAATAGTAAAAAATTAAAATTTGAAAAATAGATAAATTGAGATCTATCTTTAAGACATGCCACATCAGCTCTCTTATGCCTAGAATTATATGAATATATAAATTAGATAATAATTTGGATAGTTAATCACTGGCTTATGTTACTTACCAAATTCAAGTAATCATAATGGCTATATATTTTGGAGAGTACTTTCGATGTTTCTCATTATCTTTGGGTATTAAGCACTAAATGATAAACATCTTCCATGGCAACAACGAAGTTCTCTCTTCACTCAGTTTTGCTTATTTCCTTGGTTTTGTTTTCTCTGTTTGCTCTCCATCATTGTATGTCCACATTTATCCTTTTGAACTTGATTTACTATTAATTTTATTATTCTTATTATTATTGGAATTATAATTAAATTAATTAAGTATTATGGAATAACATGAAACAGATTTATATATCATCACCTATTAAAACTCGTAACATATCTTTTCTTAATATTATTTTCGTTTTTATTGGTTTGTTATATGTTTTATCTGTTATTAACCTGATAGCATGCAAATTGTTCATTTCATACTATCAGCATTAAAACATCAAATTCCACATTTTCTTATATTAATTTCACAAAATGCAGGTGATGAAGAAACAAGCTATAATGCAAATCTTACAGTTGGAAAATGTATCCAAATTCCTGATGAACCAGGAAAATGGTGTTGCCTCCTAGATTATTTACGAGAATGCTATGATACACTTGATATATGTAATGCAAAATGTCGCGATCGAAGAATTTTCAAGAAAAATAATGTTAATTAATTCGAGAAATCATTATCATTTTCACAATTTATTTTCATTTCTTTCATGTTGTTGGTTAAGTTGATGTATAAGTAAAAATTGCAATTTTTATTTATAAAAATTTAGTTACATTTATTGATACATAAATTCATGTATCCATATCATATTATTCTTGCTATGTTATACTTACAATTTTAAATTTTATAAATTCTAACTCTAATAAGAAAGTGGCATTTCAGTGAAGTTTGAAAGCCGCATATGATAACAAATTGAAGCTTGAGCAGAGGTAATAGCTGTTAGGATCAAAATAATGAGGTTTCATGTGAAAGCTAACAATGCAAACCTCGAAAGACAATTATAAAATGATAAATGACAAGTAATATCAAAAAGAGACAGAATAACATAACGTGCATGAGTCCATCAACCTACATCTACAAGAGGACATTAACATTCTATTTTATAAAAAAATACAAAAATATCGAGAGAAATAACCTCACAAGAGGGAATCTATAATCACATGGTCATGCAATAGGAGGGATAGGGAAGAAAACTGCAAGGGTGGTAGAAGTGGACAACCTCATAGCGTTGGCAGCTCAGCTGGGTTCTTTTCAAAAATAGATGATGACACAGTTCAGTAAGTTGAACATGGCTCAATCTTAGGCGCAAGTAAATGCATTACAACCATCTCCATATTGTTGTGAAATTTGTGGAGGTAGTGGTCATTTTGCATATGTGTGTGTGGAGAAAACATGGAGTTAGTGAACTTTGTGGATAATGCACCGTGAGGATATCAGAACTTCGTGAATACCTACAATCGCAACTGGCAGAATCATCCCAACTTCTCATAGGGTAGAAATTAACGACAGAGCCAAATTTTCAATCGAAGAAGCAATAGGGGAGTCAAGCTATTTCTCAGTCAAGCAACATTGTGGATATGCTAAAGAAAATCATGGCTGACCAAGTACAATTGGCTATAGAGATTAAAAATCGGCAACTGGCCACCGAAAATCTAGAGAGGCAGGTGGTCCAGCTTAGAATACCAAGCCTCAAGGGGGTTTTCCAAGTGACACCGATACAAAGCCAAGAAAGGTTATGATAATCACATTAAGGAGTGGACGAGAGTTATATGGAGCACCTTTAAAATAGAAAAATCATGGGGTGCAAGCAGAGTTACCCAGACCAAGCCCAAGTGTAGAGAAGGGTAAGGGAAAAACAGTTATAGATAATATTGCACAACTAGTAGAGTAGCAAGTGAAGAGACAAACACCACGCTTCCCTCAAAGTCTCCAGAAAAGTAATGAGGATTCATGCTTTAAGAACTTCTTTGATATCTTCAGAGAACTTCGCATAAACCTTCCTCTACTTGATGTTTTAAAGGGACTACCCAAACATGCCAAGTACTTAAATGAGGTGGTGACAAAGAAAAATTGACTTTTGGATGTAAAGGTAGTGACACTTACTGAAGAGTGCAGTTCAAGGGTGACGAGCAAGCTCACGAAAAAGCTCAACGACATTGTGAATTTCACCCTCCCAATACAAATTAGTGAAAGTGAGATGATGCAGACCTTGTGTTATTTTAGGATAAGTGTAAACTTGATGTCTTGATTTTTTTTAATATGATTTTAGGGAAATTGTAAAATTTATGTCCTGATATTTGTTTAATACTCTTGGTTTTGGAAAACAAAGGCCATCTAAATTAGTCCTTCAGCTTGCTTACATATCAAGAGTGGCTCCAAAGGGAATCATTGAGGATGTGCTCATCAAGTTTGCTAAGTTGTAATCCCTGTTGATTTTATTATTCTTGATTATGAAGTGGATAAAAGTTTTCCAATCATACTGGGACATTCATATTTGGCAACTGATGGAGCTTTGATATATTTTAGAGAGGAAAATTTGAAGATGAGAGAGAATGACGAGGCAGTCACTTTAAGAGTGTAAAAAGCACTCAACACACTGTTACACTATAGATATCTATGTATGATTATGGAGTGAAAGAGGATGAGTGTTGGTTGGTGGAGAATGAGTTGAAAAAAAAAATGGTCAAAGGCTCTCATTAAATGGCCCAAGAAAGATGCAAAGGAAATTCACAACCTGCAGAGCACCTGAGCCTGTGTCAGACGAACATAAAGGTGATCCTAGTTAGGATGTGAGGGCGAAAGAAAGGGAAAATATTGATATTGTTCCCATTAAAGTTAAGACGAGAAGGAAGATTAGCCTGAATGGGAAGAAGAGATTGACGAAATCTTTAAATGGATGTGACCCACGTCGTGCTGCGACGTCAAATAAAACGCTGCTTGGGAGGCAACCCAAGTTGGACCAAAGGTAAAAAAAGTTTCTTCTGTTATTGTTTGTATAATGTCACCTTTTTTATGCCTACTATTCCTATTTGAAGGGAAGTCTGAGTACCCACAAAAGCGAAGCAAAGAAGCATGGTGAAGCATGAGTATGGGGTCATTGACCCTTTTGATGAAAATTGGAATGCAGCATGCTGCTTGCTAGGCCTAGATGCCTTTGGAAGTATTCATAAACTTTATGTTACTTTTAATTAATTCTTTAGGGACATAGTATGATTTTATATGTGGGTGAGGAATCCTTTAAAATTTTGATGAGGATGAAGTATGTGGAATATTTGAATTTGGCTTATTTGAAATGTTAAGTAGAGAACAGTTCACCCACTCCATGATTTTTCTTTCTGGTTCTTTTTCGAGAGGGGGCCCTTTGAACCGAGAATAATTTTTTGTTTTTATGAAAATTTTGTTTTCTATCATAGTTACGGACTTTTCCAATGATAGATGGATGATGACCGTCTTGAGGGATGATTAGTCTCTTGGAATTAGAGAACCCTTTCACTGATTGAATGCTAGGAACTTGATGTGCCATGGTTTTACGGCACGTTTGATTCTTAAAACATAGAAAAGATGCTAGAACTTGGGTGTGTATATGTATATATGGTGCTTTTACTGTATATTTACGAAAATCAAGTTTGGGAGTTTTAGTGTAAAAAAAGAAGTGCAAAAGTACAAAAAAGGGTCTGCTGTAGGTCACGGTACGATGCATACAATTTGGGTATGAGCCATAACTATTGCTCATGATGAAGCTTCAGAAAATGTTTAAGTGCAGGTTTCATGATACAACCAGATACTTCGAGTCATAGTAGCACTGTACGAGTCGTACCTCAAACTCGTGGTGAGATGAAGAGAATTAGCAACTTGGCATCCTCAAGGCACAATTGGAATGAACGACTAGTACCAGCAATGCACGAGTCGTACGAAGGACTCGTAGGTTGATCATTAGAGATTCCTTTATTCAGATGTTCAAGCCACGACTGGTTACCACAACTCATTGTGGCATGCCACGAGTTGTACCAATCACTCATACCTGAGAAGACCAGAAGCTGTCAACCATTCTATGATTGCAGACAATGTCATATAGTAGCATGCTACGACTCATAGGGCATCCCGGCGTAGCAATCCCTGTTAATTTAGGAAAGAATTTTCATTTACAGTATAAATACTTTCCTTTATTTTTTATGAGGAGATTCTATACTTTATAGAATTAGTGTTTTTGGAGTTTCCCCATGCAACTTGAATAACAGAAATACACAATGTTTGGAACATGTTTCTTCTTGTAATCTTAACTTTGAAGATTGCTTATTGCAATTGATCATTGGGTTTTATTTCTTTCATCCATGTAAGTCTTTACTCATGAATTCTTCTATATTTTCTATAGTTAATCTTACAATTATAAGTAGCTAAACACATACAACTAGGATTGTGGAAACCATGGAGAAATAACAAATTGGGGTGAACACAAAGTGATTCTAAACTAATACTAATGCTTGTATTGTTGTTCCCTTCATGATAATTGTTTCTTCATACTGCGCAATGTTAGCACTAGCCCATATTATCTACTTGCTTGAACATAGAGGATAGAGATTAGGAAAAGGTTAAGACAACAAATACATGAAATTATCAATTTTTATTTAATAACTCGCGTTGCAGTCACAGGAAAGTTAAATTGCGATATTTGATACAGGTTATTCAGGAACACTAATGAGACCTAATATGGTATTTGATCATAGTCATATAATAGGGGAAAATTAACCATTTAGATGAATGTGTTTTATTGATTCTATAGGCTATCTATTGGAATAGATCACAAGTGTAATAATTAGACATAGTTATGAATCAATGGGTAACATTTCCCTAGTTAGTCGCATATTTCTTATCACAATACCATTTCACAACATTGACACTTATTATTTTCTATTACCCCCCCCCCCCCCAGGAAATAATAGAACTAAAAGCATAAGTAATAGCATTAGTCTAAATCATGACCATATTCCTTGTGGGATCGACAACAACCTTAGTTGGATTCTCTATTAACAACGACATGTTATACTTCTTCAGAAGTGTAATTTGAGCGTTATCAAAAATGAAGCTGTTGCCGGGGAATACGACTTAGGATTACATTAATTTCTTTTATTTATCTTTTAGTCTTTATTTCCTTATTTACATTTTCTTTTGTCTTTTTTTCACATAGGTTATCACTTGGTGAATGCCAAGTACTCGGAGTAGTTGAAAATCCCTAGTACCACTTGATAAAGAACATGAACAAACAATGAGAAAGATGGGCTGTATTGAGACTCCTAAGAAAATAGAGGCCAGAGTAGCCCAGGAAGCTCAGCGAGCTAATGAAGCCTATCCGGTGGAGTTAGCTCGTTAGCTGCTCTTCAGGAGGCTGATGAGGCACAGGAAGAAGTGGAGACTGCTGGCCGAAATGGAAGAAATAGAGATCATGAACCACATTAGTTCAATAGATATTCTCCACACTTTGATGATGATGAGGATACAGATATTGATGAAGTCGGGTCAATAGGAGCTATTCTACCCTCACCTCTGCCTGCTGAGGCAAAATTTGACATCACTAGCATGATGATCCAATTGTTGAACATGAATGGAGTGTTTAGGGGAAATGCTATTGATAATGCAGATCTCCACTTGATGAATTTTGTGGTAATCTTCAAGACATACAGGTTGCCTAGAGTGAGCCAGGATGCAAGTAAACTGAGGCTCTTTCCATTCTCTCTAGTCTATGGCTATCGGAGTTGCCAAATGACTCCATCACTAATTGGAGAGAATTGAAGCGCACCTTCTTGGAAAGGTTCTTCCCACCTTCAAGGATGTTGCAACTCAAGGATGAGATATATAACTTTCGAAAACTTAAGAGGAGGCACTTCATGAGACATGGTTGCGGTTTAAGAAAAAATTGAATAAGTGCCCAAATCGTAGAATTCTAAATAAGATCTTGTTGGAATGACTTTAACAATCCTTGAACAAAAGCCACAAAGCAGTAGCAAATACTATAGTAGGTGGAGCATTGATGAGTCACTCATGGGTGGATGCAACAACAATACTTGACTGAGTGACCAAAACCAATAGAGCCTGGCATAACAGAGAAGCAGAAGTAGCTACAGGTACATATGCGATTGGGATGACTACGGAGCAACACAAAAAAGAAGAGGAATGTGATCAAGAGTTAGCATATATGAGGACTTCCATTGACCTGCTCATGAAGAATATCATGGGATTTGGAGCTCAGAAAGTGAATGCAGTTGGGAGCTCAAAGTCAGGATCCGGGGTATGAACACTCTGACTCCGAGGAGGAAGTTAACTTCTTAGATAACTAGGTGGCGGGTTTATTGACAAACGCTCAAGGCTCTAATCAAGAACTTGGTTTCAAGGCTTAAGGAACTAAGTTTAGAACCGGTATATGGACAATTACAACAAAGCTTGGCATAGGGATAGAAGAAGAGAGCGAGACGGGGAAGGTAATTGGAGGAAAAATGATGGATACCAAAATGACCGCAATGGCTTGTAGCCTCCTAAGGCTCGTGAGTGTGATAAGGAACTTCAAAATTGGAGAGCATGATGGCTGATTTGTTGAAAAAGGAAAAGTCAGCCATTGATCACCTGAAGGACATTCACTGAGACATACCTGTCATGAATCAGAAAGTTGAGTCGCACGTTGCAATGATAAAACAGATTGAGCAGCAATTAGGCTAGATGTCCGCATCCCTAAACTAGAGGTAGAAGGGTACACTCCCTATTAACATGGTTCAAAGTCCAAAGAATGACAGTCATCGTATAGCCGTGACTACTAGGAATGGAAAAGCAATAGTTGAACCACCTATGCCCATTGTAGTTGGGTATGGCTGAATTAAAGGAAGTTGATTCAAATAATGAGGCTGAGGCTGTAGAGAAGATAATTGAAGGTATTGTAGAGGTGAAAAAGTCTCCAGTTACTGAAAAGGAGATTGGTCATCAGAAGTGGAAGAAGGAGGCCCCACAAATTTTTAGGCATATCCTAAGACTGCCTCCACCTTTTCCTCATAGAATGAAGAATGGTAGATGATGGGAAATTTCACAAGTTCTTATCCATGCTAAAGCAGTTGTCTGTGAAAATTCCCTTGGTAGAGGCAATAGAGCAGATGCCTAGCTATGTAAAATTTATGAAGGACCTGGTGATAAGAAAGTGTTCAGTGAGCTATGAACCAGTTGGAAATTTACACCACTACAGTGCAATAGCCTCACGGGTCCTTGCATAGAAGACGGAAGACCCTAATGCCTTCACCATCCCATGAACTATTGGATATTTTGAGTTTACCAAGGAATTGTATGATCTAGGAGCTAGCATAAATTTAATGCCGCTAGTTGTGTTTAGACAATTGGGCTTAGTATCCCCCACATCAACGATAATGCGGCTACTGATGGTAGACCTCACAGTGAAAAAGCTAGTTAGTATCCTTCATGATGTTCTAATAAAGGTGGACAAGTTTATTTTTCAAGCTAACTTCATGTTTCTAGATTGTGAAGTGGATTTTGAGGTCTCCATCATTTTAGGGAGACCATTCCTTGCCACTAAGCGAGCCCTGGTGGACGTTGAAGCTAGAGAATTGAAGTTCTAGTTAAATGAGGATGAAGTGACTTTTAACTTCTGCTATTCAATGATGCAGTCGAGTAAACTCAGCAATTGAGGTTGAAATTGAGTTTCTTAACAAATTCTGAGTAGTCAAGAAACACACATCGGGCTACAACGTTAAACCAAGCTCCCAACCAATGAGGTAGTTTGGTGAAGCTTGGGTAACCAAACTGCCTAGATCTTGTCGCAATGTTAAATCCGGCACATTTTGGGAGGCAACCCAAGTATCTTGACTTATATGTGTTGCAGTGTGCAAGTGAAACAGGGATCAAAAGATGAAAATTGAAGCATAGGTCTGGACTATGAGCCTCAGTACAAATCGTATGATGTTTTTACAGCTCGTAGTCCCCGACGTAATAAAGAGTAGAGTCTAACAAAGTGCAAGAGTTCACACTTTGGTTGGACATTACAAATTGTACCTACATGGTACAAGTTGTATTACCCACTATCATGATGAACTCCCTCAAAGGTCAACTAGAAGAAACCACAACCTACGAGATATGGTAAGAGTCATACCAGCACATTACGGATCGTACAATGCATCCATAGGTTCCTAGGTAAGTTCTCCGAACCTCAGGTACGTAAGGTAGAGAATCGTGGTACGAATTGTGAGAAGGCATTAAATGAAAAGAACCCATGTGACTCGACTCGAACCCAAAATTTTAAAACATCCCCATACATATTTAAAACTAAAATCTGGTCCTAAAAGCACTACATGATCCCACGATTTCCTCCCATTCTTCCAACTTTTCCCATTGCACCTTCAATCTCCATTGAAACATCACTTTTCAAGACAATCTTGAATCATAAGAAGTACTTTTCTACTCCAAGCCTTAAGCAAAGAAGCATTGCTCAAGAACTTGTCAAGTAAATTGACAAAATTTTCATGGCTTCTCTTTGGCTTTTGTTCACTGATGGCTGACTGTAACTCTTTCATTCTTGAAATGATTAGAGGAGGATGATCAGGAGGTTATCATGTTATAATTATGAATAGGTTTATGAAATGAAATCACTCTATTTGTTCAAATGTTTTGTGGGTAGGGTGCTAATGAAAAATACAAAATGAGGAAATCGTGTGGGTAATAAAAATTTTATGTTTGTATAAAATTAGGGGGTGGTGAAGTCTAAGTATTCACCCCAAAACTTGTTTCTTTTATAATTGTTAATGCACAAGGGTTAGGACAGGCTTCATGAGCCATCCTACGACTCGTAGGATGATTCGTTGGGGCTGTCCCACGAACCAACAAGTCTAAAGTAAAGGTATGAGAGTTGGAACGAATCGTGGTATCTCACCACGAGTCGTACCAAGTTATCATGCAAGAGAATCATAAAAAGGTCACACACATAACATCAAACATGACCCATGGTATGACTCTTGGATCCTACCATGGGTCATATTATTGATTTATACCTAAAACATCAAAAGTCACAATATTTAGAATTTGATGCTACGACCCTTTATATGAACCGTACCACCTTGGTATGAGTCATACTTGTGAAACTAAAGGTCATTATTATAGTACAAATCATACCACCTTGATACAACTTGTACTAATAAGGCATAACAAGAATCTACAAATATATATATATATATATATTTTTTTTTGCTTTCATCTTCTTAAATCACATGTACTAATCTCTCCTTAACAGGTAAAATGTCACGAAAAGGACAATCAAGCAAGAATATACAGGACAAGAAGGTTCGAGATGAGATAGCAGGTTAGAGGGAATTAAGAGATAGTGCCTCTGTATCTAAGAAGGAAGCAAATTCACCGGTAGTTCGGTGGAAGAATCTGAAGTTGACACTGATGAAATTGGAGAGCCACGAACTACTAGGGCACAGGAAAAGTTCGAAGTCGGGGTCACCCCAAACACTCCGATAGCAGCTCCCCAGTCTAAAGAGGGAGGTGATGCACAGTCTCATAAGTCTGAAAGTGGCTGAAATGCAAAAGAGAGTTCAAATGAGGCCCAAAATGAAGAGGGTTCAGGGGAAACCCAATGTGAGGAGGGATGCAAGAAGAAGATGATGAGCCGACCCCACCCCCAGAGAGCCGCACAATCATATGGGGTGTGCGTAGTGCTTAGGATATATATGAGCATGGTTTAGCCCTAACATCAAAGATGAACCCTGAGAAGTGTATTTAGGAGGTGCCTCGGATCTTGACTGAGGCATTGAATGAGGTGGAGGAGATAAAGAGAATTGAGCTATATGTCTTCGGCTGGATGGCAAGGAACCCTAATAACTTTAGTGCTGACATGGTCATGGAGTTCTATGTCGATTACATTGATACCTTGGAGCATCAGACCCCAGCCATACAAAAAGTTAAAGATCAGCCCAGACTGGAGAGTGTCATAGTTCATGGGAGTGATGTGGAAATATAATAAAGGACCATTTCCCAAATTTTGTACGGTCCAAATTATTAGGCTCTATCTACCACTTTGAGTTTGACCATAGAATAGAGCCTCAAAACAGGTCAAAAATTTGAGCGCAAAAAATTGCCAGCGGCATCTGAAGTAGTTAGCCAGTGTCATTGCGAAAGAGAAGTAAGAGGAAAATTGGGTTAGTAGTGGTCGGTAAGTGATAACAATCAAATTACACTCCTGAAGAAGTATAACGAAGACATTGTCAATAAGGAACCCAACTAAGGTTGGGGTCAATCCCACAAGGAATATGGTCATGTATAGACTAATTCTAGCATTCACAAATTTAGTTCAATTATTTCCTAAAAAGGGGGGTTTTAAATCAAGTAACAATATTGTGAACTGGAGTTGTGATCAATAGTTATGCAATTAACTAAAGAAGTGTTCCCCATGGCTTTCTAACTAAATCAGATTATTACATTCGTGATCTATCCCAATACTTAGCCTGTAGAACTAATAAATTATGAGCATATAAATGACTGATTTACCCCTATTAGATGGCTCTACTCAATCACCCAGTTAGGTCTCGTTAGCGATCTCACTTTAACCTTTATCAATAGTTCCAAACTAACTCTCCTGCAACCACAGTTCAAGCTATTCAATTAAACTCACTTTCAAGGCTTGGTTGTTCTTGTATTTTACTTATCTCTACTTATCTAGGTTCAAGCAAAAAGAAAATTGGGGCTAGTCCTAATGTTTCACACGTTTATGAAGAATTAAGCATGAAGACAAGAACAACACAAACATTCGTATTGATTTAGAATCACTTTGTTTTAACCCTAGTTTGTTATTCCACCATGGTTCCCTCAATCCTAGTTGTGGAGGGTTTAGCTATTCATGATTGCAAGAATAAGATCAGATTTCATAGAAGAAAACATAATTGAAGACTTACAATATTAATAAAAGAAGAACCCAATAATCCATTGTTCAATCAAATTTTCAAAAATCCAATAATAATAATTAACTTTGTCAAAGTAGTCGAGTATTTTCTCTCCAAGTAGTTAGGAAACCCAAAAACTACGATTACGATTGAAAAGTATCAGACTTAGTTAAGGATAATAACCTTAAAGTAATTATATAATTAATGAAATCCTTTCCTAGTTTATCAGGAATTCTACTGCGGAGTCGTCCTATGAGTCATAACATGATGCTATGAGTAGTAGGAAGCTTCCGTAAAACAAGTAAGCAGCTTCTGTCTTCTCAGTTACTAGAGGTTGGTATGACTCGTACAATGATACTACAAGTCATAGGAGCTTGCCCTGAATATCCCAAGTGACAACCTCTCTAAATCTTACCACGAGTCTGTCAATATGACTCGTACCTTGCCATCAAGACTCCTGCTTCCACTCGCACCGCTAGGTTCAACAAGTGCATATCTTGTGGATCTCAAGTTACGGACATTCAGTATGGCTCGTATCAGGATGTTATGTCTCATACTGTCGGTCGTATGTTGGCTCTGCACTTGTATCAGGATGGTACAACTCGTACTAAGACCTACAACAATTTATTTTCTGTTCTATTTTAGCTCCTTTTCCATAATCCAACTCTAGACCTGATTTTGCTATTTTAAAATAACCTCATATCCATATAAACACACCTAAGTATAAAAATTGTCGCAAAACTACGACACATCAACATCCTCAACTTAGAACTTCTACATGTCCTTAGGCAAAGAAAGACAATACTATAAACACGATGCTTAACAAGAAAGTAAAACAAAGGACCTATAGCCAACAACACAAAAATTTGCACATATGACCATTATAAAGAATCGACCCTCTTTTCTTCAAACATTCTAAACCAGGATTGCTATGTACACATGCACCTACAACTCATGACACAAAGGGATCCTGAAATGGCATCAAACTATTAACAGACAACTAAGCTATCACTAATTCTATTTACATGGAGAATTGGCAGAATGTAATATATCCCATGTACCTTCACAACAAATGAAGTCCCAAATACTCACAATGATATATATATATATATATATATATATATATATATATATATATATGGACTATAGTGTCTAATCCTTCTTGGCACTACACAACTCTTGGATTCACTTTAATTTTTTCTCCTTTCTTCTTTTTTTTCCTCCCTTTCTCCATTTTCTTCAGCTTTCAACTAGTGGGCATTGTGTATTTTTCACTTTTCTATATTTTTCAATTTTTTTTCTTTCCTTTTTTTTTTCTTTTTTTTTCACACCCACCACACCTTTTGCTGACCAGCTTTTTCTTTTATCCCCTACCTCATCTATGCACCCCTACAATATCACACTTTTTGATGAACAAAATAAGACAAATAGGTACATGCCCCACAAACAGTGTGCTTTGTCCCTAAAGTAGAGAAATGAAAACTAGGAGAGTAAAAAATACTTATGGTGATCTAAGAACTCCTGCCATTCTATGGAGGTGTTGTGAAGGCACACTCACTTCCTATGCATTTGTGGCGCCAACAGTGGCTATAGCACTCAATGGTTTGGTGATAGCGGGGGTTGTGGTCACCCCCTTAGCAATCTCTGATGCCTCAGCAACCTTTGTCTCAATTTGGGCTGAATATGGCTCATATGAAGGGTCCTCTCCTTCATAGGATCCCTACATACAATAGCTAAGATCTCAACTCCTTTAGCTCTCTTCTACAGCTCAGACATGTGCTAGTCATGACAATGCTGGCTCGCTGCTATTGCCCGCTTGTGCTCCTTCTTCTCTCTCTTACTCCTCTTCTTGGAGGTCTCCTTATCAACTACCTCCGATGATCTCCTCTTTCCTCTATCTCCACCGATCAGTTCATGAGTCCAAAATGCCCCTAAATCAAGCTCATCATTTGGCTCATCCTTAAATAATGAAATAGTAGGGGCTAGTAATATGGCCAACTGTCGAGATGATAGCTCATCAACCTGACTCCTAATCGACCCCATCTCATCCCAAAGACTCCTCATGTCTAGAAGCTCCTTTAGACGCTCCTTGAACATAAGCTGAAAGCTATCAAGTCTCGTATGCAAATATCTAGCTGCTGCATCGATCTCGACCCTCACCTATGGATTGACCTGCTCCATCATTACACTTACCTTCTTCTCTATCAAGGTCAGCTTTTTGGCCAACTTTTGTAAGAAATCCTATTGCGCAATGATGTATTCGGTTGGGACCTGGCCTGGTGTGACTAGTGGAGGAAGTGTTGGAGTAGCTGCTATGTGGGCAGGCTGGGCCGACATCTCACTCTAATCAACTAATATGGGCCATCTACCTGCTCGCCCCCTCCTATCTGTGGGTTTTGAACTGTTGCTGGTGCTCTAACATGACTCACTAGGTTCATCTCAGCCTGTATCAATTTGATATCTATAATTTGTGTACCTCTCACTCTAGTTTCTATCTTTGATATCACCAAGACACTTGACTTCCTACAAAACCTATATATAATACTCAGGAATAGAATCATAGTACTCAAAGCTAGAGCTTGATCCTGAATCTCCCCTACTATAACCCTTGAAATATTGATAGCAAAACCCGACATGATACTCGCTAAAAATCTTGATCCAATCGGCACTAAAAGTATTATTAGTCTCCATTGGCACCAATCTGTGGTGAACTAAAGTCCAGTAGGCCTTCACTATGAAATTAACTGAGGCTTTGGTGACATGACGTCCACTAGTCACCCAATCTACTTCCTTCTTCTCCTCAACTATGACTCTGGCTAACCATCTTACATGACTCTACCTTTCCTCTGCACTCAATTTATTGACCCTTCTCAAGGACTTAATGTGGTGATCAAACTCTTCTTTGGGGGCTAGGGCCTGAAATCTGGCTTATATAATATTCAAGCAGTGGCCTACTCTGAAAAATCTACATTTTACAGTCGGACTATCACACTCTCCAGTCTGGGCTGCTCCTTCAACATCTACCCAGCTAGAGTCTGATGCTCCATAGTCACCATATAGTTGGCACAAACCTACTTGATCATGTCAGCACCGAAGCTGTCAAGGGTTCTTGCCATCCAACCAAACCCGTACAAATCAAATAGCCATCTCATCTCCTCAACCTCTTTCAATGCCCCAGTCAGGATCTGTGACTCCTCCTAAATGCTCCTCCTATAGAGAAAAGGTTAAGACACATGATATCAAAGAATGAAAACAAGATAGAATGACTGCAGTATCCTTGTATGGTTCATCAGTACGAGTCGTACCACGGAGGTACAATCCGTACTGAGATTCGTAATACAACTTTTCACATTCATGACACACTGGTATGACCCATACCAGTGTGGTTTGACTCATACTAATGATCGTACTATTAACTTTTGATAATGTGACTTTTTGTAATTCTGGTACGACTCCTTATCACGGATCGAAGTGGCATTTTACTAGTTGTACCATGGGTCAAAATCTTGAGCTTTAATCTGACCCTTTCTATTTATTTGGTAAGACTCTTGGTGTGATACCACAATCTGTACCAGGCTCCATACCATGAGTTTCAACTTTAATAATCCTGGAGCAGTCTCAACTAATCATCATACGAGTCGTAGTTCAAAACCACGAGTCGTAGGATGACTCGTGAAGCCTATCCTCACACTGTGCAGTACTAGTTATGCAAGCAAGCATGTTTTTGAGGTGGGTACTCATATTTTACCACCCCATTAGTTCACAATCAGAATTTCAACTACCCACTCATTCCCCACAGTCAAATTTTCCCATTAACTCACTACCCATAGGAATATAAATTCATTGAGCATTTTACTCCATAACCCAGCATACAAGATTATGAATAACCCACTGATCATATTCCTCCACTTCATTTTCATGAGTAGTGGAATCACAGTGATCGTATGACTATGCTAGCAAGAAAATAAAATGAGAACTTTTCAACTTACTTGCTAAACTTTTGAATGATTCTTTCTTACTTCGGTTTTAGGATAGAAATTCATCAAAATCATGCCTTTTAATGCAAAAATGAGAATTTTCATCTTACTTTCTAAACTTTTGAATGATTCTTGCTTACTTCAGTCTTAGGGTAGAAATTCATCAAAATGATTCCTTTTAATGCACAAATCCAAGCTCAATTGAAATGGGAGTGAATTACGGGTGAATGGGGAATGAAAAGAGGAAATCGTGGTTTCAAAGTTGAAAATTCCAGACCAAATTTTTTTAAAATAGGTTTTGGGAAGATTTAAAAATCCGGGTCGATTTGGGTTCTATCATTAATTTACCCGTTACGACTCATACCATGAGTCATAGATCATACATATGACTCATTCCTTTCATTTGTACCTTGAGAACTATGTGTGTGTGGTATTGTTCGTATCAGCATGCCACGACCTATACCAAATCTCATAGGTCAGAATTTCTGCACTTCAACACTTAGAATAGTTCATCACTATGGTGGGTACTATGACTCGTACAGTTCGTAATGAACAACCATAGTATAAACATCTACATCATCTCAAGTCTCCACTTCTTAGTATGGAAGGGACTACGAGCTGTACCATTATGCTATGGTTCATACTGATGCTCGTACCAAACATGCACTGTATTTTTTTGGCATTAGTCCCTTTTCACCTGCACAATAAACACACATCAATCAAGATACTTGGGTTGCCTCCCAAGAAGCGCCTGATTAAACGTCGTGACACGATGCAGGTGGTTTGGTTACTCTGACTTTACAAAACTACCTCATGGGTTGCATCATATTCAGTGCCTCATTTAATGTCGCAACACTATGCGAGTCTCTTGATGACTCAAAATTTGTCAAGAAACTCAAACTCAACGTCAATCACCGAGTCTATACAAAACTCATTTAGCTGTTTCATTGACCTACAGATGTTTAAGTTGACCTCTTTTTTGTTTATCCTAAACATCAACTAGCCCACTTCAACATCCACTAAAGCTCTTCTAGTAGCAAGGAATGGTCACCCCAAGATAATTGGGACCTTAAAATCTACCTCACGATCTAGGATTAGAAAGTCAACTAGAAAGATTAACTTGTCCACTTTCACTAGGATGTCATGGAGAATACCTATAAACTTCTTCACCGTGAGATCGGCAATCAATAGCCGCATTATTATTGTTGTGGGGACTCATAAGGTCAACTGTTTAAACATAGCTAGCAACATCAGATTGATGCTAGCTCCCAAATCACACAGTGCTCTCATAAACTCAAATTCTACAATAGTGCATGGGATGGTGAAGGCACCTGGATCTTCCTTCTTCTGTTGAAAGACCAGTGAAGCTATGGCACTATAATGGTGAAGATTTCCAACACGATTATAGCTTACAAATTGTTTCTTAGTCACCAGATCCTTCATAAACTTTGAATGCCTAGGCATCTGCTCCAATGCCTCGACCAATGGGATATTTATATACAACTACTTCAACATGGACATAAACTTCTGGAACTTTTAGTCATTCACCTTATTCTTCATCCTCTGTGGGAATGGAGGGGGGGGGGGGTTGAGGGATATGCCTAAAAATCTGTAGGGCCACTTTCACATTCCCTTTTTCTAACACAGGCTCCTTTGGATTACTTGGAGTCTCAGTCAAATCAGCATCACCTTCCATTACCTATTCTGTAGACGCATCCTTCTCATCTATATCCATGCCTTCAGCTTCCTATCTAACTTATAACTGGCATAAGCAGATCAACTATAGTTTTTCTACTCCTAGTTATCAAGCCATGCAGTGGCTGTCATTCTTTGGATTATGTAGCATATTGCAAGGAAGTTTACACTTCTACCTCAAGTTCATAGATGCAGACATCTGGTCCTACCAATGCTCAATTTGTTTGATTGTTGTGGCATGCGTCTCAACTTTCTGGATCATGCCATAGATATCACCCTAAATGTCCTTCAAGTGTTTGTCGGTCGATTTTTCATTTTTTCTTCAGCAGCTAAGCTATCAGACTCTCCAACATTGAGGGTCCAGCATCTCTCTCACGAACCATAGAAGGGACGTATAAGCCTGTGCGTTCATTTTGGTAACCATTATTTTTCATCCAATCACCTTCCCTCCCTTGGCCTTTACTCATATGCTTGTAACCATTTATGTTGCAATTGTCCCTATACTGGTTTGAACATTGATTTTCGGAGCCTTGGCGTCAATTTTCTTGACCAGATCATTGGGCATTAGCCTGGAAAACCGCCACCCTATTATCAAAGAAGTTTTCCTCCTCCTCAAAATCAGAGTACTCAAACCCCTATTCCTGACCCTGTGCTCCCACTACATTTACCTTTTGCACTCCAGACACCATGATCTATAGATTCTCTCATATGAGTTAATTCCTGATCATGCTCCTCCTCCTTCTTGCGCTACTCCACAGTTATCCCAACAACGTATTTACCTGCAGCTATCTCATCCTGTCTTGAATTCAAGGACAACCTGTCTTGTATGCCAGGCTCTATTTTTCTTTGTCACTTGATATACTATGGTAGTTTCTTCCTCCCATGAGTTACTAATCAATGTTCCACCTACCCACTTTATTAGCCACAACCTTGGTGCTATTGTTCAGTGGACAACCTAAATAAGCATGGCCTTCTCCACACACCTCATATGATGATGGTGGAGTCTAGACCTAATGGACTTACTGAACATGATTTTCTACTGGTGTGATTACAAGCTTTCTAACAACATTCATCAGCTGACGATATCTGCTCAGATTGCCGCCACGTCATCTACTTCGAGCTTTCCAGGTACCTTGGTTGCTGTGAATCCTCTTCGAGAGTCTTGATAATCTTGACTCCTCGCTGACATGAGGTTCAAAAGAGCTTCAATTTCATCTTAGCTCTTGGGAAAAAATTTTCCTTATGCAGTAGAATGAAGAAACATTTTAGACTCTGGCTTCAGCCCTTCTATAAAGTTATGCCTAATAATCTCCTTCGGTTGCATGTGGTTGGGGAAATATCTCAAGTAACCCTTGTATTGTTCCCATGTTTGAGCCAAGGTTTCACCATCTGTCTACACAAACCCAGAGATCTTCCCTCTCAATAGTTTCTTCCTCCTTGAAGAGAAAAACCAATTGATGAACTTGCTAGAAAGAACCTCCCAAGTATTGATGGAATCTACCGGCTCTTTCAGAAGCCACTCCTTGGCCTCACCAATCAATAAGAATGGAAACAACATGAGCTTAACATACTCATCTGACACGTTTTGATAGTGAAAGTTCTCACTCAGCTCAACGAACATCATCAAATGCCAGTGAGGATCCTAGTGTGGCTTGCCCTTATATTGGTAAGGATTTAGGACCATCCACACAATCCCTTCTACCAACTCAAAGTTCACAATGATGGCTGACTAGATGCTAGCTTTAGAAATGTTCTCCAAGTTCGGCCTAGAAAAATTCAACACTGGAACACTCTCTTGGTTGTCCCCTTGTATTTGCTCGTTATTCTCCATAGTTAACCTTCAAAAAGTTCTCTCAATTTCAGGATCAAAAGAAGCCAAATGTGGTTCTTGACTTCTCGTATTTGGCATACACTGAGCACACAACATCTATAACTTCACAAACAAACAAACAAAAATGTAAAATACAGAATAGCGGATTAAAATTCCTGACCTACAGATGATCAATCAATCTTCAAGTCCCTAGAAACGACGCTAAAAACTTGACATCACCCAAGCACACGCAAGCACACGTGGTCATCAAGTAATATAGGATGGTGAAGTCCCAATTATTGATCCCTCAGAGACATGTCCGATTAATCATTTAAGTTTACTTCTTTATTTCACTATTCTACCAAAACAAATATAAATGGGGATTAGTTTGTAGAATTAAACTACTAAACTTGAAATGTAAAGTTAACTAAAGACTTTTGCAAACTTATTTGTTCTTCAAATGATGATGAAAATCTTGGGAATTGTCACTGTCATTTCAAGTTGAGTTTTCAAGATGTGATTACGCTAGTTTAGTTCTTCCTAAGATTGCTAGTTGCAAGTTACTATCCCATTTCTTTCCACTCTCCCGAGCATCTAAGAACTATCTCATGAACCCTAATGCCTCTATCCCTATAGTCGCAGGAGATACATGAAATGACAGTTATGCCTACTTGTATTTCAACTAAATAGGGTTTAAGGGTATATCCCTATCCTCAACAACAACTTCCAACCTCCAACAATTGGGCCAAAGGATCTTCGCATTCCTGTTTTACATATACATTTAACCCTTTGATTTTCCTTTCGCAAGTTCAACTAAAATCCAACTGATTTACTCCCAAGGTAATCATTCTATTGAATAAGAAATTACAACAAGTAAATATAAGCAAACTTTAAATGAAGAAGCTAAACTCACATTAAGAAGTCTTTCAAATATCAACCATCAAGTCTGGTTAAAACCCTTGAAGGGGTGTTTAGCCATTCACAGATAAGTGAAAAAACAAATACATAATCATCATTTGAAGTGAAATGATAAATAAAAGTGGAAACCTAAGTAGATATAGTCTCTACTCCAAAAGATGCATTTACAACCTTGTACAATCAAACAAAATGACAAATGAATGAATCTTCTGCTACAAATTCCCTAGATGTTATATTTATACACTTTTTCGCTCATGTAATTTGCTTAAAATTTTAAAAAATCCATCCAGGAGTATTTAGAACACCGCCCCATGCATAGCCCCAAGGAGTTAGTCAGATTTCCTTTGAAGAATGGCTCCGAGCGCCCCACTCCTGCCATAGCACCAAGGAGTTATAAAAATTTCTACACTTCAAAACACCTCAGGTGCCCAATTCCATCCATAGCACCAAAGTGTTAGTCAAATTCCTGAGGTTGAAGACCCTTCTGGTGCCCCACATCATCCATGGCCCTAAAATGTTAGGAAAATTTCCTAAGTCTAAAGTGCTTCTGAGACTCCATGGCATCCTTCTCATCAAGCTGTTAGTCCAATTATCATCTCTGAAGCTAGGGCACTTGGCACCCCACTCCATCCATAGAACCATCTTTGGTGTATTTTTCTCTGAAACACAAGTGTTGGGCATGCCACGCCAGTAATAGCCCTAGGCTGACTATCATAAACTCTTCTTCTTCATACCTCGGGTCATTTTTGGGTCCTTTTTCCTTGATTTCCTGCTCAAAACATCTATAAACGCTCATTAGTTTGCAAGATACATGAAAGCATGAATTCATACATTTCTTAAGTATTGTGAAATCAAAAAAGGGCAAAATATGGGTAAAAACATGGGAAATGGGCATAAGAGTATGCCCAATATCATGCGTATCTTTCAAAAACACCAATAGTGTCAATCTACTTCCATTTTATCAAATTGAAGAGAACTCCCTTTCACATAATTGCTTATTGCCAATTGGAATTCATCCTATGTCTAGGTGAATCCATTAAACAAGAGTTAGGGCCTTGTGTTATTCTTTATTGATGCTAATCTAAGCTAACTTGGCTCTGTTAGGTACAATAAAGGTAATTGGGCTGGATTGAATGAGTTTCATCGTCAATCAACTTTACAAAGAAAAACTCAATTAAATGTTCTTATGCCCGCAATCAATTTTACCGAATTGGGATCAAATGGGTTCACAACTCATTGGGTTCACAACCCTAGATATGACTTTAGATACCCATAGAAAGAAGAAGAGAAGAAAGAAAGTAATTAGACATTCTTACCAATGAAATTGCCATTTTGGAGAAATAAGCTTAAACTGATGGATTTAATTCTTCAAAATTGCAAGATAGATCTACTTTATATGCTATAAACTATTCTAATCTATTCTTTATATCAATCTGTCTAATTGTATCTACGTGTAATAGCCTCTGTAAAAAAAGGTAGAAAAATAATATCTATACTAACATACAAAAACCCTTAAAAGTTTAAAACCAAAGGGTCCCAAGTGTATAGGGATGGACCGTCCTTTGCTTCACCAATTAAAAATTGGGTCTGCCTAGCTATTGTCCATCCTTTGATTGGTGGACCATTTTCTAGAAAGATGGTGCATCCTTTTTGTCATCCTTTGACTCTTGTATTTTTGTCAACTTATCAATCTTTCAATTGATGGGCTGTCTTTTGGAAATAGGGTCCGTCCTTTACCTCGTCAGTTATTTGCCACTTGAAAGTGGTTTCTTGATCAGTTAGGATTTGTTGGACTCTTTAATGTGCGGACCGTCCTTCTGAAAGGTGGTTCGTCCTTTGCTTTGTCTTTTGGGAAGATTTGTGACTTTAACTCCATTTTTTTCATTTCCCTTGGGTTATTGAAACATACCATAATAAGATAAATTTTGACATAAATTAGTAGCGAAAGACATGCAAAACTCTGTGAAATAAAGAATAGATATGTCGTAAATTCCCGACTCAGCAATAAGTATTCCAATTAATTAGTTGGTTTTTCCTAGGTTGTCCATTATCTTACTATTTTGGGTAAAAACTTATATTAGGTTCCAATTAAGGCACAAATCAAGAAAAAAATAGAAAGCCTAAGTTCTCCCTGATTCTCAACTATTAGAAACATGTAATTAGTAAAATCAAATGGGTAAAAAAGGACTAATATAATAGAAAATAAACAATCTAATATTGTAACATAGTTGAGACAAAAACTAAATAATTTGAAAAAGAAATATTAATAAATCAGAAGGCCGCAACCCAATAATATCGATCAATAGATTTCCCACTCGTCTACTAGGGTCAATTTCTTCTTGAAGGAGAAGTCTGCATGAACACACAATATCAACAAGAAAGGTTCTACAGATCAAAGAATTGACCCATGTCACTTTTTAGTACAGTGAGGAAGAAGATACAAAATAAATTCAAAATAGATAAGAGAATATAGAGAAGATAACTTATATTTGGAGCTCTGTGAAGATAAACAACCATTTCTAGAGCTCTGGTGTGAGTTAGAAAAAATTCACACCAGCGATTGGTAGCTTTGCATGAAGCTATCTTGAGAGGTATTGGTGATCATTGACAATGATGTTAGATAGTGATGAACACCATATTATGGAATTATCACTTCTTTATGTTTCTGGAATAGAATGAAATTAAGGCCTAGAATCTTTTGGAATTATCGCCTCTCTAAGGATTATACATAAATGTTCTTGTTCTCTGTATATATATTTTTTATATTAATTTTATGAAAATACACATAAAACATTTGGCAGACTGCGTTAAAAAATAATAAGGGAAATAATTTACCATAGCAATAGCAAACAATCATTGCCTCATATAATCTATTGCATTGGGTAAAAAATGATCGCGAAAAGCCAATCTATGGCAATGGTTTGATTGCTAATTCATAGAAATAGCATCATAGACTTTTGGTAACGCGTATAACTATCACAAAACCTATGCTATATCATTAGTTGTCAAACCCGGTGTATAAGAAGTCGTTGTGATAGGCCTAATTTTTTATAGTGGTATCACTAGAAAGTTGACCCTTTTGCTTTGGGTTATGCTCTACCAAAAGGTCCCAAATTTATTGATTTAACTTTTGGATAGAAGCGGTGTGGGAATTAACAATATTAGTCAAACACTTTAAACAAGCATCCGACCAGTCTTAGTTTGTAAGAACCTTCTCTTGCATGCCCTTTATCTTTAACTTCATATGATCTTGGGATGATCCTTCCCTCTGATTTTGTGAACTAGAGGATGGGCCCTTGATGGAACAAAGTGGTTTGACCATCTATTCCTAATGTTTCGATTGTGCCAGTCTTGACTAGGTCCACCATAATTATTTCTTACATAATATTGACGTTGACTTTGTGGTTGAGGTTGCCATTGACTTTGATAATTCAAAGATGGATAACTATGATTTTGTTGTTGAAAGTTTTTCCTTGGGTAACCTCCTCGTGTATTTTTTATATAATTAGCATCCTCGAACTGCCTAAGAGGTTGATCTTGGAACTGTTTACATTGGAATTGTTTATATAATTAGCATCCATGCCCATATTTATGAGGACCACCTTCTGATTCTTCAACTACATTCACCTTTTTGACCTCATTCTAGATCAACTTTTCTTTGAGCAATGCAATATTAATGTCCATGGATGCCATCATCTAGTCTCTTTCTTGGTTCTCCTTATGCTTAATAATTTTGTCAAGTATGGTGGCAATGTGATTGTATGTTTTATCCATGAAAAATCCTTCTGCTACATTATTTTCCATCGATTATGTGAGTGGATCCAACTCGGTATAGAATTTTTCACGTAAAATATGCTTGGGGAACCCATGGGTGGGTGCCCTTGGAACATATTGTTTGAAACATTTCCATGCCTCGAATGATTATTCCCCAAGTAATCAGTGAAAGAAGAAGATCTTGTCACATTGTTTGGCCTTTTTACTTGGGGGGAACCATTTCTTGAAAAAGATATTGATAAGTGTTGTTCCCCAGCGCACGCGTAAGCATACGCGCTCGTACAAGTAATACCGTGGCTCTTTTAAGAGCCGGATGTCGAACCCACAAGGACTGGACTATTTTAGAAAATATTCAAGTTTAAGTGTTGAGTTAACTTTGACAAGTGTTGATTTTACAGATTTTGTTTGTTTAAACCTAATCTAAGTGATGATTACATAATACTAGGGAAACAATAATAAGAAGCATCTAGAGTTAACGCCTGACAATTATGTAATGCTACAATTCACAATGGTTCAAGTATACAAATTTCAGTTGTTATCTCACATAGTTAACATGTAGTACTCATGGTCTCTCGAGCCTCTAAACACAACAAACTAGTTGATCTTGGGCAAATTTATATGCCCAAGTGATACTCAAAGGTGTCATTTTAGCCTTGTTTATCTGTCAATGTTTATACATTCTCATGTGATTGATAATAAAATGTGAATTTATACTAACCAACATGATTAGCGTTGTTTTGAAGGTTAAATATAATTTTGGGAAGCTAAAATGCGTGTTGGGAGAGATTGGGATTGGACTCGGATGTCAACAAGGAAAAAATGCAAAAATTTGGCCTGTGGTGGAACAACAACGTGTCACGGAGGCAGTGCTCCGCGATACACACTGTGTCACGGAGGCAGTGCTCCGCGATACACAACGTGTCACGGAGGCAGTGCTCCGCGAGTCTCTTGATGACTCAAAATTTGTCAAGAAACTCAAACTCAACATAAATCACCGAGACTATACAAAACTCATTTAGCTGTTTCATTGACCTACAGATGTTTAAGTTGACCTCTTTTTTGTTTAGCCTAAACATCAACTAGCCCACTTCAACATCCACTAAAGCTCTTCCAGTAGCAAGGAATGGTCACCCCAAGATAATTGGGACCTAAAAATCTACTGCACGATCTAGGATTAGAAAGTCAACTGGAAAGATTAACTTGTCCACTTTCACAAGGATGTCATGGAGAATACCTATAAACTTCTTCACTGTGCGATCAGCAATCAATAGCCGCATTATTATTGGTGTGGGGACTCATAAGGTCAACTGTTTAAACATAGCTAGCAACATCAGATTGATGCTAGCTCCCAAATCACACAGTGCTCTCATAAACTCAAAGTCTACAATAGTGCATGGGATGGTAAAGGCACCTGGATCTTCCTTCTTCTGTTGAAAGACCAGTGAAGCTATGGCACTATAATGATGAAGATTTCCAACACGATTATAGATTACAAATTGTTTCTTAGTCACCAGATCCTTCATAAACTTTGAATGCCTAGGCATCTGCTCCAATGCCTCGACCAATATGATATTTATATACAACTACTTCAACATGGACATAAACTTCTGGAATTTTCCGTCATTCACCTTATTCTTCATCCTCTGTGGGAATGGAGTGGAGGGGGGGTTGAGGGATATGCCTAAAAATCTGTAGGGCCACTTTCACATTCCCTTTTTCTAACACAAGCTCCTTTGGATTACTTGGAGTCTCAGTCAAATCAGCATCACCTTCCATTACCTATTCTGTAGATGCATCCTTCTCATCTATATCCATGCCTTCTGCTTCCCATCTAACTTATAACTGGCATAAGTAGATCAACTATAGTTTTTCTACTCCTAGTTATCAAGCCATGCAGTGGCTGTCATTCTTTGGATTATGTAGCATATTGCAAGGAAGTTTACACTTCTACCTCTGGTTCATAGATGCAGACATCTGGTCACACCACTGCTCAATTTGTTTGATTGTTGTGGCATGCGTCTCAACTTTCTGGATCATGCTATAGATATCACCCTAATGTCCTTCAAGTGTTCGTCGGTCGATTTTTCTTTTTTTCTTCAGCAGCTCAGCCATCAGACTCTCCAACATTGAGGGTCTAGCATCCCCCTCACGAATCATAGAAGGGACGTATAAGCCTGTGCGTTCATTTAGGTAACCATCATTTTTCATCCAATCACCTTCCCTCCCTTGGCCTTTACTCATATGCTTGTAACCATTTATGTTGCAATTGTCCCTATACTGGTTTGAACATTGATTTTCGGAGCCTTGGCGTCAATTTTCTTGACCAGATCATTGGGCATTAGCCTGGAAAACCACCACCCTATTATCAAAGAAGTTTGCCTCCTCCTCAAAATCAGAGTACTCAAACCCCTATTCCTGACCCTGTGCTCCCACTACATTTACCTTTTGCACTCCAGACACCATGATCTATAGATTCTCTCATATTTGTTAATTCCTGATCATGCTCCTCCTCCTTCTTGCGCTACTCCACAGTTATCCCAACAACATATTTACCTGCAGTTACCTCAGCCTGTCTTGTATTCAAGGACAACCTGTCTTGTATGCCAGGCTCTATTTTTCTTTGTCACTCGATATACTATGGTAGTTTCTTCCTCCCATGAGTTACTAATCAATGTTCCACCTGCCCACTTTATCAGCCACAACCTTGGTGCTATTGTTCAGTGGACAACCTGAATAAGCATGGCCTTCTCCACACACCTCATATGATGATGGTGGAGTCTAGACCTAATGGACTTGCTGAACATGATTTTCTACTGGTGCGATTACAAGCTTTCTAACAACATTCATCAGCTGACTATATCTGCTCAGATTGCAGCCACGTCATCTACTTCGAGCTTTCCAGGCACCTTGGTTGCTGCGAATCCTCTTCGAGAGTCTTGATAATCTTGACTCCTTGCTGACATGAGGTTCAAAAGAGCTTCAATTTCATCTTGGCTCTTGGGAAAAATTTTTCCTTATGCAGTAGAATGAAGAAACATTTTTGACTCTGGCTTCAGCCCTTCTATAAAGTTATGCCTAATAATCTCCTTCGGTTGCATGTGGTTGGGGAAATATCTCAAGTAACCCTTGTATTGTTCCCATGTTTGAGCCAAGGTTTCACCATCTGTCTACACAAACCCAGAGATCTTCCCTCTAAACAGTTTCTTCCTCCTTGAAGAGAAAAAACAAATGATGAACTTGCTGGAAAGAACCTCCCAAGTATTGATGGAATCTACCAGCTCTTTTAGAAGCCATTCCTTGGCCTCACCAATCAATAAGAATGGAAACAACATGTGCTTAACATACTCATCTGACACGTTTTGATAGTGAAAGTTCTCACTCAGCTCCACGAACATCATCAAATGCCAGAGAGGATCCTAGTGTGGCTTGCCCTTATATTGGTAAGGATTTAGGACCAGCCACACAGTCCCTTCTACCAACTCAAAGTTCACAATGATGGCTGACTTGATGATCGCTTTAGAAATGTTCTCCAAGTCCGGCCTAGAAAAATTCAACACTGGAACACTCTCTTGGTTTTTCCCTTCTATTTGCTCGTTATTCTCCATAGTTAACCTTCAAAAGGTTCTCTCCATTTCAGGATCAAAAGAAGCCAAATGTGGTTCTTGACTTCTCATATTTGGCATAAACTGAGCACACAACATCTATAACATCACAAACAAACAAACAAAAATGTAAAATACAGAATAGCGGATTAAAATTCCTGACCTATAGATGATCAATCAATCTTCAAGTCCCTAGAAACGATGCTAAAAACTTGACGTCGCCCAAGCGCACGCAAGCGCACGTGGTCATCAAGTAAAATAGGATGGTGAAGTCCCAATTATTGATCCCTCAGAGACATGTCCGATTAATCGTTTAAGTTTACTTCTTTATTTCACTATTCTACCAAAACAAATATAAATGAGGATTAGTTTGGAGAGTTAAACTACTAAACTTGAAATGTAAAGTTAACTAAAGACTTTTGCAAACTTATTTGTTCTTCAAATGATGATGAAAATATAGGGAATTGTCACTGTCATTTCAGGTTGAGTTTTCAAGATGTGATTACGCTAGTTTATTTCTTCCTAAGATTGCTAGTTGCAAGTTACTATCCCATTTCTTTCCACTCTCCCGAGCATCTAAGAACTATCTCATGAACCCTAACGCCTCTATCCCTATAGTCGCAGGAGATACATGAAATGACAAATATGCCTACTTGTATTTCAACTAAATAGGGTTTAAGGGTATATCCCTATCCTCAACAACAACTTCCAACCTCCAACCAATGGGCCAAAGGATCTTCGCATTCCTGTTTTACATTTACATTTAAATCTTTGATTTTCCTTTCGCAAGTTCAACTAAAAGCCAACTGATTTACTCCCAAGGTAATCATTCTGTTGAATAAGAAATTACAACAAGTAAATATAAGCAAACTTCAAATGAAGAAGCTAAACTCACATTAAGAAGTCTTTCAAATATCAACCATCAAGTCTGGTTAAAACCCTTGAAGGGGTGTTTAGCCATTCACAGATAAGCGAAAAAACAAATACATAATCATCATTTGAAGTGAAATGATAAATAAAAGTGGAAACCTAAGTAGATCTAGTCTCTACTCCAAAAGCTGCATTTACAAGCTTCTACAATAAAACAAAATGACAAATGAATGAATCTTCTGCTACAAATTCCTTAGATGTTATATTTATACACTTTTTCGCTCATGTAATTTGCTTAAAATTATAAAAAAATCCATCTAGGAGTATTTAGAACACCGCCCCATGCATAGCCCCAAGGAGTTAGTCAGATTTCCTTTGAAGAATGGCTCCGGGCGCCCCACTCCTGCCATAGCACCAAGGAGTTATAAAAATTTCTACACTTCAAAACACCTCAGGTGCCCAATTCCATCCATAGCACCAAAGTGTTAGTCAAATTCCCGAGGTTGAAGACCCTTCTGGCGCCCCACATCATCCATGGCCCTAAAATGTTAGGAAAATTTCCTAAGTCTAGAGTGCTTCTGAGACTCCATGGCATCCTTCTCATCAAGGTGTTAGTCCAATTATCATCTATGAAGCTAGGGCACTTGGCACCCCACTCCATCCATAGAACCATCTTTGGTGTATTTTTCTCTGAAACACAAGTGTTGTGCATGCCACGCCAGCAATAGCTCTAGGCCGACTATCGTAAACTCTTCTTCTTCATACCTCGGGTCATTTTTGGGTCCTTTTTCCTTGATTTCCTGCTCAAAACATCTATAAACGCTCATTAGTTTGCAAGATACGTGAAAGCATGAATTCATATATTTCATAAGTATTGTGAACTCAAAACAAGGCAAAATATGGGTAAAAAAATGGGAAATGGGCATAAGAGTATGCCCAACATCATGCATATCTTTCAAAAACACCAATAGTGTCAATCTACTTCAATTTTATCAAATTGAAGAGAACTCCCTTTCACTTAATTGCTTATTGCCAATTGGAATTCATCCTATGTCTAGGTGAATCTATTAAACAAGAGTTAGGGCCTTGTCTTATTCTTTATTGATGCTAATCTAAGCTAACTTGGCTCTGTTAGGTACAATAAAGGTAATTGGGCTGGATTGAATGAGTTTCATCACTAATCAGACTTTACAAAGAAAAACTCAATTAAATGTTCTTATGCCAACAATCAATTTTACCGAATTGGGATCAAATGGGTTCACAACTCATTGGGTTCACAACCCTAGATATGACTTTAGATACCCATAGAAAGAAGAAGAGAAGAAAGAAAGTAATTAGACATTCTTACCAATGAAATTAAGGCTAAGAATCTTTTGAAATTATCGCCTCTCTAAGGATTATACAGAAATGTTCTTGTTCTCTGTATATATATTTTTTATATTAATTTTATGAAAATACACATAAAACATTTGGCAGACTGAGTTAAAAAATAATAAGGGAAATAATTTACCATAGCAATAGCAAACAATCATTGCCTCATATAATCTATTGCATTGTGTAAAAAATGATCGCGAAAAGCCAATCTATGCCAATGGTTTGATTGCTAATTCATAGAAATAACATCATAGACTTTTGGTAACGCGTATAACTATCACAAAACCTATGCTATATCATTAGTAGTCAAACCAGTGTATAAGAAGTTGTTGTGATAGGCCTAATTTTTTATAGTGGTATCACTAGAAAGTTGACCCTTTTGCTTTGGGTTATGCTCTACCAAAAGGTCCCACATTTATTGATTTAACTTTTGGATAGAAGCGGTACGGGAGTTAACAATATTAGTCAAACTCTTTAAACAAGCATCTGACTAGTCTTAGTTTGTAAGAACCTTCTCTTGCATGCCCTTTATCTTTAACTTCATATGATCTTGGGATGATCCTTCCCTCTGATTTTGTGAACTAGAGGATGGGCCCTTGATGGAACAAAGTGGTTTGACCTTCTATTCCTAATGTTTCGATTGTGCCAGTGTTGACTCAGTCCACCATAATTATTTCTTACATAATATTGACGTTGACTTTTTGGTTGAGGTTGCCATTGACTTTGATAATTCAAAGATGGATAACTATGATTTTGTTGTTGAAAGTTTTTCCTTGGGTAACCTCCTCGTGTATTGTTTATATAATTAGCATCCTCGAACTGCCTAAGAGGTTGATCTTGGAACTGTTTACATTGGAATTGTTTATATAATTAGCATCCATGCCCATATTTAGGAGGACCACCTTTTGATTCTTCAACTACATTCACCTTGTTGACCTCATTCTAGATCAACTTTTCTTTGAGCAATGCAATATTAATGTCCACGGATGCCATCATCTAGTCTCTTTCTTGGTTCTCCTTATGCTTAATAATTTTGTCAAGTATGGTGGCAATGTGATTGTATGTTTTATCCATGAAAAATCCTTCTGCTACATTATTTTCCATCGATTAAGTGTTAAGTTAACTTTCACAAGTGTTGATTTTAGATATTTCGGTTGTTTAAACCTAATCTAAGTGATGATTACATAATACTAGGGAAACAATAATAAGAAGCATCTAGAGTTAAGGTCTGACAATTATGTAATGCTACAATTTACAATGGTTCAAGTATACAAATTTCAGTTGTTATCTCACATAGTTAACATGTAGTACTCATGGTCTCTCGAGCCTTTAAACACAACAAACTAGTGGATCTTGGGCAAATTTATATGCCCAAGTGATACTCAAAGGTGTCATTTTAGCCTTGTTTATCTATCAATGTTTATACATTCTCATGTGATTGATAATAAAATGTGAATTTATACTAACCAACATGATTAGCGTTGTTTTGAAGGTGAAATATAATTTTGGGAAGCTAAAATGCGTGTTGGGAGAGATTGGGGTTGGACTCGGATGTCAACAAGGAAAAAATGCAAAATTTGGCCTGTGGTGGAACAGCAACGTGTCACGGAGGAAGTGCTCTGCGATACACACTGTGTCACAGAGGCAGTGCTCCGCGATACACAACGTGTCACGGAGGCAGTGCTCCGCAATACACAACGTGTCACGGAGGCAGTGCTCCGCGATACACTCTGTGACATGTTGCTTGTTATTCCGGGAAAAATTTCCACCAGTATAAATAGAACACTTAGGTTCATTTTTAATATTTCGACTTGGTGGAGCAAGAACGTGGGTTACAGGCAGTTGAGGGGACGAAATTATCAGGGTTTTTCTCTCTTTCCTTCTCCTTGTATTCAATTGCTTGTATGTTTAACACTCATTTAACGATGTTTAATCCGCAAATGAGTGGCTAATTCATCTTCTTGCTGAGGTTATGAACACTTGTAATGAAATGTGATTATTGATTCTTTGGTTTTTCATCTCTTCTTCCATGGTTGTTCTATTAATTCTTGTTCTTACTGCATTAATGTGTGGCCGATGTTAATGTATATCTAAAAAGTCCGGTTTCACTCGAGAGAGCAAGAAATTGGAAAGTTGTGAATCAATAGGATATGATCTTTTCTTGGTTTGGGAAAATTGAGAATTGATTTACCTTCAGGATAGAAATATACCTGAAGGTCGTATTAGTCAATTTAGGAACCGGGTTTGTATGGTTAGAACATGAATTTCGTTTAATCACAGAAATGTAGGTGGACGGTTCATGATTCTTAAGTTGGGTTAAATATGAGAGTTTTAATCTATTGGCAATAGTTCTTGACTAGCAACCGAAGGAAAGGTTAACCAATTTATATCGATAATTAATTTCTTTACATGTTCAATTAACCTCAGTATGCTCACATTCATAGTTCAGACTCACATTAGATATTTGTTTTAGACTTAGCATAAAAATTACACCCCAAAAATATCCAACTCTTGGTTACACTGTTGTCTTCATTGTTAGAATTAAAATATAGTACACTTGAGCAGATTGTACCTTATCCCAGTCCCTGTGGGATTGGTACTTGGCTTACTTAAGCCACTTTACTACTTGTTCGACCACGTGCACTTGCGTGTACTTATATACCCATATAACAAACAGACCAAACACTAGTCTCACACCTACATCATTGAGCAGGGATGTGACGTCCTAATTCATGAGCTATTTAACACTATGGATGTGATTTATGGGGTTTATGCCCTTGATTATGGACTTTCGTACCTCTAACCATTTAACCTAACTTAGCTTCATAACTACTTCTACGAGTGGTGATGCGACAATTCTATGTCGGTTTCTAGCTATCGCCCCATTTAATTAAGAAAGCAAGGAAAATTAGGTATAGTTTCTATCCTAACAGTGACTCCTATCATAAAGACAAGAGCTTGCTCCCTGCATTCTTAATTTCTAACCTAGGGTTTGTCTTTTGAGCTTTTTGTCTAAGATTAAAAGGTTTGTTTCCATGTTGATCAAGCATAAAAACAACAATAATTAAGAATGCAAGACAAAACAACAACTAAAACTCAAATCAAAGGTGAAAATCAAGCAATTACATTATCATGTGGCCTCAACCCTAAAAGAAAGGTTTTAGCCACTCATGTTCATACAATTAATCCAAAACATGTTTAAATTAAACTACTTATAAGAATGGTAAAAGAGAATAAAAGCTTTTGAACCCAAGGTGGAGTTTCCTTCATTCTCCCTTCCCTCCTTTCTGTTTTTCAAAATATATTTCATGATAATGATTTTAAAAGCTAAGGGTGGTATTTATAATAAGTGAGAAAATTGCAAAAATTTACCATCAGTGAAATGCCTCCATGCCACACTGCCTATTGATAACATCCAAAACATATTCTTAAATCAAAGAATATACACGGTCGTTATATCAAAACAAGTAAGCAGACGAGTGCCAGAGTCGAATCCCACGAGGACTAGGGAGTGATGAATTCAAGTGTTGATCGAGAAATTGATTTTAGCATGCACCATATAAATTTAACATGAAAATGAGGAAAATGGGGAGGGGGTTAGAACTTTGCAGAGAATTACACAAATTGATTTAACGAACTAGAGCAAACTATCAGCTAAGTTGTTGACAATAGTGTGAAATAATAGAGGTGCGGTATAGATGAAATACTAACTAGGTGGGGATAGGCCAGGTCATCTCATAAGTTCAACAAGTGTAAATATTCTCGGGAAATAAGTAGTCGTAGCTTCCCAACCTATTGACTACCCCTAGATATAGTTTTCTCAAACACTAGCTGCAATTTAGCACAACCCGAATTGATTTGGACCAGCAACTTCACTAGCCCTAGCTATTAGCTGCCAATTAGGTAGGAGAAAGTACTTTCAGCTATTTCTAGCCTAATTTTACAATCTCCCGTCCATACCCACTACTAGATTCTCTTCTAATTCTTAATTATTCTATCCCGAGCAGCAATCAAGCAAGTATAGATAGACCTATATTATCATCAATGGATCTTCAATAATAGATTTAAGGGAATCTAATAGATTTTCACTTAATTGAACATTATTGAGATGACTCTAGAAATACCCATTCCAATTAAGTATTCTTCATCACACACCTCTAGTTAATGGTTTTATCTACTCATAATTAAGAAATTCAAAAACACAATCATCAAAGGTATCCTTTAATTTAATAAGAAGAGTAGATAAATCAAAAGCACAATTATCCTTCAACTACAGATGAAACTAAATAATACCACATAGGAAAATAGAGTAGAGTATCTAGATCCTCCCGAATGCTTTTTGTTACATGCCTTACAACATTTTTTCTCACTCAACCTTCTTTTCATTTCTTCTCTTGTTGTTGCCTTTCATTTCTTTAATACTCTACCTTATAACCTCTCTTTTGTTTCCAGCACTAACCTTATTACCTCACGAGGGAACACCAATTCACAAAAATAGTCCTTTTTCTTTTTGGATTCATCTTTTTGTGCACTTTGACTAAAGGTGATATTTCTTTTACACTATGATTCTTGTCTTCCCCCTTTATTTTTCATACCCCAAACTTAGGCTCTTGCCTCTTATTTCACATTTGCTTTTCTCATTCCCTTCTTCTTAGGCATTGATCCTTGCTTCAGCACTTATTTAGTCATTTAGCATTTAGGGATAATGGGGCCAAAAGAGGTATTAAGAATGGTTTTAAGGATTGTAATGTGGTTGCCAAGGAAGGTTTTAAGGCTCAAAATTGGCTAACAAGGATTAATGATCATTTAGAGCGTATGGTTGAAGTGGCTAGACAACTGAGGGCTTAAACTGATTTCCTTGGTGCAACTACATCAAGGATTTCTCCTTGAATCACATTTAGGGCAAGTTCTAGACAAGATGTAATGCACAAGATTAACAAAAATATCCTCTCCACACAAAGAATCACCTTAAATGGTCTACAAGAGTCATTTTTCAAAACAAAACATCACATTAGGACATCAAGCAAGCAAACATCATAAGTCAAGCAGGGAATTTACAATGTATTACCATGATTACTATGCTATGGTGTCAACACTTGCTCATTATCTTTATCTAAATGCCCTTGTTTTCACATTCTCATTCAATCAAAAGAAAAATTTTAGTTGATTTCTCTCAAATCAACGTCACCACAAACTCAAAGTGACATGGCATTTCCCTTAAGAATGTCGCCACTCAATCCATCATCAGGAAAAGCCAACCCGATTCGACAAAAAAAAATAACTCAAATAAAAGAATGTTCCTTGGAAAAGAATCGTGGTATAAAGAAAACCCTCATAGTTTTAATTTCTACCCTACTCTATTTACAATGGAGAAAAAGAAAGAAGCACAATTCAAAACTTATCAACACACCATTCAAAAATTATCAAGTTAGAATAAACATTTAATTCCCAAAGGACAATAATCAATCGCTCCCCCAAACTTAAATTAGACATTGCCCCCAATGGAAATTACAAGAAAGAAAAGAAGGTAATGATCAGCGATAGGGTCTTGGCTTCCATGTATAAGTGACAACATCAAAAAACCCAAAAAGTTGTATCATCTAGTGTGGGTTGCATGGGATCTGGTAGGAGTGTGATGGGTAGACCAGGGCCTAGTGCGACCCATATATCTAGGAGGGTTCGAAGCTCATGATAAGATGTTGTTTCCACTCCTCCCAGAGCCCACGAAGGATCGAAATCATACACCGAATGCATTAGAGGCGGAGGAGGTGGGCTGTGGTAGTCCTTTTTCTCATCAGACACAATATCCACATTGCTGTGGTAGCCCACCCACGAATCATATGGAGGACTTTTGGGTGCTTCGACTTGTGGTGGCACCACTTCAAGGCCACAAGGCTTCGGTTGGTTGGTGGGTGCAGTAAGTGTGGCCACCTCCTGCAACAATGTAGTCACTTCACTTTCATGAATATCCACTTTGGAGCATAAGTGTGTCAACTTGTCTTAAGCAGGTAGCAAGGCTTTCTTAAATGCACTTTGGATCATGGACAGGATAGCCTTAGCTAATCGTATTCTCATGCATCTTTTCCCTTTGTGCAATATTGAGTAAATCCGGGGGGCAGAGAAGTTTGAGACTTGCTTGTATTGGCTGGAGCAGTAGCTATGTGAGGAGATGCCACGGGTGATGGTGGGGCCATGTTCCCTGTATACCTTGTTCACTTTATCAGTGGGGCCTCTTTGTCTGTCTTGGTGTCCAAAGTAATCACTCCGCGGACTTGTATAGTCTTATCCAATGAGCACAACAAAGGACACTCAACCCTCAAACACAACATGCTTACCAAGGAAGGAAAGGGCAATGTTGTGGCTTGTTGTTTAGCTTTTCACCTGAACTAATTAGCAATAATCTCTCCCGCATTAATGTGCATATGCTTCATTATGCACGCAAGAAGAATCGCCAGTTCAATAGGAACCTCTGATGTATTCCGAGAGGGTGTCAACCTAGAATAGACCAAATTTAACCACATGCGGGCGTCGAATTTAAACTCACGCTTATTAGGCCTTTGGACACAACCCATTGTGGTTGGCCTTGTGCAATTACGCGAGCTACCATTTGAATTGGTCCGTCTTGTCGTTTACCTTCTGATGGAGGATTAGATGTGGTGGGATTGGATCCTCCCAATACAATGAGTTGATTGCTTCAGGTGTGACTTGAACCTCCTGCCTCACACCCAAACTAATTTTAGGCATGGGAACGCTTCAATGCAATCTTCCAGCTTCATTAGTTGTTTCCTTGCTCTATATGATGCATAATATTCCCACACTAGCTTCGGGAAGTATGGGTCAACTGGTATGGTAAATGGACCCTAATAACGCATCCCAATCTAGTGATATATATATATACA
The DNA here is from genome assembly GCA_035772735.1 of Datura wrightii. NCBI lineage: Eukaryota > Viridiplantae > Streptophyta > Magnoliopsida > Solanales > Solanaceae > Datura > Datura wrightii. The sequence goes on along the minus strand of JASDFA010000007.1, from coordinate 116,161,655 downwards.
TATATATATATATATATATATATACACATATATATATATATATGGGCATACAGTTTTCGATGATTCTACATCAAATTGATCTTCTGCATGGATGACACATTTTTCTTTGAAGGTTCTGTAAAAATGCTCCATTCCTTTCAGCCCGAATCTCTCTTGAGGGGTATTTGCGGGCACGGATGCTTGGCTAGTTAGAGAATGCTGGATTGTAGACATAATGCTGCAAGAGTACGTTTGTAATGGACAATAATATGTACCTTAAAGTTATGTGTCATAGCCGACTTGCCAGTGAGCCGCAGTTACATTTTGCGAGTCGCCGATGAATCGCCGTTTAGCTAAGAAAAGGGTTTTAACACTAGGCATCACAAAATCTCACTGCGAACCACCACTGGTGATTTGCTAACCGCAAAATTGCATCTAATTATCCTCCAAATCACCTCTTATCTGACAACCACCCTATCATACTCATACTTTAGTGACAAAAGACAAGGGTACCCTGAAGAGATGTTTCAATCAATTCGTCATTGAGAAACCCACTTAAGTAAGTAGAATATACCCAAATATGAGTAAACACAACAAAGCAACATCCATACACATAAAATAAGAAAATAAAACCAAATGTGAGGAACATGGGTAGAACAACACGTTACAATAGAATTATGACCTTTTTAGCATGGGTGAGAAGATGCTTACCTTCGAGGAAACGTTCTTGTGAAGATCTGTGAAGGATGTCCAAGATACAAACACTTGAGGAATATGAACGGGTGCTTGGGATGGGGAATATAAAGAGGTGGTAGGTGAGGAATAATGGATTATTTTCGGGGAAAATGAGAGAGAATTTTGGGAGTTTGCAGCCTTTGTGGAATTTAGCCATCTGGGATTGTGTCTTGGGAGTTGCATCGGTGATCGCCGAATTAGTCCGGCTGTACACCGCTGTGACCCACCGCTCGTATTACCTAAAACATAATTCTTCCTGCAAGATCGACGGTTGATCGGTGCTTCGTGGATTTGCCTGGCGATTCACCAGTTGTTTCTTCGGTTCTTCTTGGAATGTTCAGTGCACTGGATAGGATCAATGCCCCAGCGGTGCCTCACGATTATCACTGGCGGTCCGCTGGTTGATTCGCATAATTACCTTGAATACTTTAGTGCACTGGTTCTATCGGCGCTTGAACTGCGCCTCACGAATTCTGAGCGCCGGTTCACCCATTTCGTTTTCATCCCATTTTTCACCCTTCTTCACCTACAAAGAAAATAAAAAACAACAAAATATATAATAATAACAAATCTTGGGTTGCCTCCCAAGAAGCGCCTTATTTAACATCATGGCACGACGAGAGTCTAGGTCTATGGCTCTTCCAGATGCACCACCTCTATTCGCCCCACTTCTTCCAACACTCCCTAATATCATTTGACCCATTGTCCATTTACTTTGAACTTGTTCCCATTTTTATTATGAAGTTCAATGGCTCCATTTTCATACACCTGAGCTACCTTGAAAGTGCCTGACCATTTTGACTTTAACTTCCCAGGGAATAGCTCTAGACGAGAATTGAATAATAGCACCCAATCCCCTAGAATAAAATTATGCTACAACACTTTTTTATCATGATAATGTTTCATTCTGGCTTTGTAAATTGCTGCAGTTTCATATGCCTTCATTCCAAACACTTCCATTTCATGTAAATTGTGGATTCGACCTTGGATAGCTTTTCCCTATTCCAGGTTCAAACTTTTCAACGCCCACAAAGCTTTGTGTTCTAGCTCCACCGAGAGGTGACATGGTTTACCATACACCAGTTGATAAGGGGACATCCCTATTGGTGTTTTAAATGCGGTCCTATAGGACCACAATGCATTATCTAACTTTTGTGCCCAATCGATTCTATTCAAATTCACTGTTTTAGTCAAGATGGACTTTATTTCTAGGTTTGAAAATTCCACTTGTCCGCTGGTCTGTGGATGATACGGAGTAGCCACTTTGTGCTTTACACCATATTTAGCTAGTAGTATGCTGAACGCCTGATTGCAAAAATGAGACCCTCCATCACTAATGATAGCTCTAGGGGTACCAAACCATGAGAAGATATGTTTCTTTAGGAAAGCTATGACACTCCTTGCTTCATTGTTTGGTAATGCTACCACTTCTACCTACTTGGAAACATAATCAACCACCACCAAGATGTGTTTGTTCCCATAAGAGCATACAAAAGGACCCATGAAGTTGATCCCCCACAAGTCAAACAATTCAACCTCTTGGATCGAAGTTAGGGGGAGTTCATGTCACCGCGAAATACTCCTTTTCCTTTTGCATCGATCACATTGATTCACAAAGTCATGTGCATCCTGATGTAAGGTAGGCCAATATAATCTGCATTGCAACACCTTGGCCATGGTGTGCATGCTTCCATAATGACCTCCCACAGGGGAAGAGTGACAAGCCTCTAAAATTGGATGTATCTCCACTTCTGGAATACACCTTCGTACTAACGCATTATCACAACTTTGGAAGAGGTAAGATTCATCCAAAAAGAAGTTCCGAACATCATGCATGAATTTCTTTCTTTACTGATAATCCAAACCTTCGGGCACAATGTTGCTGGCCAGGTAATTAGCAAAATTCGCAAACCATGGGGTCAGGTCGTGTGTTTCAGCCAAGATTTGCTCATCCGGAAAGGCGCCACTGATCTCCTCTTGTAGTCTTGGTTGCCCATTTGTTTTTAGGCGCGACAAATGGTCAGCCGATTGATTCTTGCAGCCCTTACGGTCTTTCACTTCAAAATCAAATTCCTGTAACAACAAAACCCACCTGATCAATCTTGGTTTAGCATCTTTTTTGGCCATTAAGTACCTGAGTGTCACGTGATCCATGTGCACCACCACTTTGGTTCCAAGAAAGTACACTCGGAATTTTTCATATGAAAACACAATAGCTAAGAGCTCCTGTTCGGTTACTATATAATTTATTTGTGCATTATTCAGAGCTTTACAAGCATAGTAGATTGGGTGGAACATCTTACCTCTTCATTGACCAAGGACTTCTCCCAATGCGACCCCACTTGCATCGCACATAAGTTCAAAGGGCTTTGACCAATCAGGTGCTACAATTATTAGAGAAGAAATTAATCTCACCTTCAACTCAAGCTTTCAAACACTCCTCATCAGAGTTGAATGTCGCCTCTTTTACCAACAGTCAGAACAGGGGATGAGCTATTTTGGAGAAATCTTTAATGAAATAGAGGTAAAAGCCCGTATTCCCAAGGAAATCCTAACACCTTTTATAATACATGGTGGGGGTAGTTGAGCAATGGCATCCACTTTGGCTTGATCTACTTCAATCCCCTTTTCAGAAATTTTGTGTCCCAATACAATTCCTTCTATGACCATGAAGTGACACTTTTCCCTATTTAGGACCAAATTCATCTTCGTACGTCTCTTTAATACCATATCTAAATGTGCCAAGCAATTATCAAATGAGTTCCCCGCAACTGAAAAATCATCCATAAAAACTTCCATCGTGTCTTCCACCATGTAAGAAAATATGGACATCATACATCTCTAAAATGTGGTCGGGGCATTGCAAAGACCAAAAGGCATCCATTTAAATGAAAACGTACCATAAGGGCATGTAAAAGTGGTTTTTTCTTGATCCTCTGGTGGAATCGAGATTTGATTGTATCCCTAGTATCCATCCAAGAAACAATTGTACTCTTTGCAAGCTAGACGATCTAACATTTGGTCGATGAATGGCAGTGGAAAATGGTCCTTCTTTGTCCAAGAATTTAATTTACGGTAATCCATACAAACTCTCCACCCCATGACCGGAAAAGTAGTTATCTACTTATTCTTTTCATTTGGAACAACCGTAATTCCCCCTTTTTTGGGAACCCCACTACAGCGGGCTAACCCAACTACTGTCCGCAATGGGATACACTACCCCTGCATCCAGCCGTTTAATAATCTCTTTCTTGACCACCTCTTGCATAGGTGGATTCAACCCTCTTTGATGTTCAACTGAAGGGATGCAATTTTCTTGGAGGTTGAACTTGTGGGAGAAAATCGTCGGAGGGATACCAATGATATAAGCTATTGACTATCTGATGGCTTGAATATGCCTTTTCAACACATCAATGAGTTTATCTACCTGCAGCGGCATAAGTTTTGCTGAGATGATAATTGGAAGTGTCTCATTCTCCCTCGGGTATACATATTTGAGGTGATTGGGCAAGGGTTTGAGCTCCAACTTTGGTGGAGACACAATAGAAGGCTGTGACGGAGGAGTTGTACGATTCTTCAAATCAAGGTCCATATTCCTTGGTGGGAATGAATAATTTCTTATCTTCTTATGCACATGATAGATATCCTCAAGTTCCTCACCTTTCAGAAAAATATAAACGATCATTTCTTCAATAGCCTTTTCCTCCATTTCCCACTCTAAAACATCATCATCCATAATATCCTTCCTTGGGGAAGTTTTGTTTGCTGCTATTGGAGTTGCCATTTGGAATGCCAATTCGTTCATCCGTTTCTCCAATTGTTGAATAATAACCTCATGACTCTTTACCGTGTGGGGTGAGCGAAGGATGAATTGGCAGTGCTTGCTACGGATTGAGGGACAAGTTATCGTGCCCCTAACAACACGTCAAGTAGTTCGTGAAGGGAGGAAGTTCAGTCAATGGAAAATTTTCCAGTAGTGGCAATGAGTGAGGACCACGAGCCCTCAAAGGTCCCAATGACTCATTAGGTCCCTCATTGGAACTGGCAGTGACTTTCTCCTTCAAAATTAGTAATGGTATTTTAGTAATTCCTAAGCTCCTAAGTCCTAAACTACATCATTTTAGGCTCTTAAAGAAGTGTATTAAGGGAGCATAACCTATTCTAATTCATTCAACTCCAATGCATGCAATCTTAGAAGTTCCCCTTCGAAGATCAAGCTTGAACCCTACCAACTTTTCTCCAAATCTCTTGGGCATTCAAAGTCAAATTCAGATTCAGCTTACCCAGGTATGTGGGTCTATGAATGAGAATTTCCTTTCACTCTCATGCCCAAACTTCTCCTCAAGTTCATAAATTCAAGTCTTAATTCAATTTGGTGATCTTATGGGGTTTTAACCCAATTTTATGAAATTCTCTATGATTTGTGTATGGGTCAATTCCTTTCATGTTTCAAAGTATGTTTTAAGATTCATAGCAATATTTTATACCTACTTTGATTATAAATTCATGATTTCATGTTTTAGAAAATTATGCCCGATTATGCTGTTTTATGAAAAGTCAAGTTTATGATTGATGATTTCAAGAATGGTGAAATATCTAGCATGATTGAATGTTTATAAATTACCCATGTATAATTCCAAAATTTTTCTTATGAAATCTATTTCAAGTATGCAAGATTTTAAGGTTTTGGAGAACCTACAAAATTCAAGTATGTTTCATGTGTCACACCCCGCCCTGGGGGGTATGACTGGCACTTGGTGCCCTACTGGGACCTGAACTGCTGGACTGCTAAGCCTTGGCACATCTGGTGCCTAGCTGGCTCTAATTCACATTTCTGGAAACAAAGGGCTATATAACGGCTGTAAACACAGCCCCCGGCCCATTGGCCTATAGCCTCCTGTACCTGTACTAACAGCTGACCAGAAACATGTCGATATAGGGAAACCTATGCGGGCCGACAAGGCCACCATGCTGTCTAGTTATCCGCAACTTAATCATAGAATATTAGAAAGCTACGTGACCGGCAAGATCACCACTACTGTCAAGCTATGGCCCCACACGGCCAACATGAAAGAAACAGAAGTACTAACACCTAACAACTGCACGGCCTTACACGACCGGCTCATCTGACCACAGGGAACATATACAGACTGCAAGCCTCTAGGAATAGCAATAGAAATGATCGGGACAGGGCCCCGACCTACCCGTACTATACAACAAAAGAAAATGAAGTACACCTCTGGAATTCAGTCTCTGGATGACAAGAGCTGAATACTCGATCGCTGACAGGAATCACGTTGTATCGCCTGCTCGTCTATGAGTACCTGCAGGCAATTAATGCAGCACCCCATCGGGCGTCAGTACCGCTGGTACTTAGTATGTAAAGCAATAACTGAAAGCAAAATCTGAAAACAACAATGTAACTGATGAAACTGAAGTAGGAAGGAATATATTAACTATTTGATAATGTAAGTCATACCTTCTCTCAATTATACTGGGAGGAGTAGGAGTCATACCTGGAGATGTATCGTTCTACTGCTGATCTACTCATATCTACTGTAACACAGCATAAAATATCATAACATAACATAGCACACACAAACCTTACCCGGCCCCCATAAGTCGGGAGGTACAACTAGCACAGAATCTATACCCCTGCCCCGGTCATCCCATCTCCTATAAACCCTGTAAGCATCCTTCCGGTCCCCTGGGTATGCACTTGGGCTCGCTGAGCCCCTAACTATAACTGCATCTGAGTCCGGAGGACTCCTGAATCAGCACTCGGGCGTATCCGTCGACAGGGGTGTTTAAAAGCCGACCAAGGCATAATATGGGGAAAACTGGCATCCCATCTTCGTCCCTTGTGGGACGGCATGCCACTCCGTAGAGCGACGTATCCTCGTCCTCTGGAGGACGAGTCGATACAGCTATTAACCCTGGGGCGGTCATGGATGCTAGGTAGTCCAACCCAAAAAATACAACAGTCTCAACTAGTAATATTATCTGCATGTCCCACATTCTGAAGTTAACGATAATAAAGTGTTTGTACATACTGCATGCTGAACTAGCGATAGTGATATGTACATATTTAATTCATGCTGAGACTGAGCATAGCATATGTACATAAATATAATCTTCTGCCATACTGTACTGAGTCTAATGCTGAACATGATATAGTATTTCTGCTGAAAACTATGTTGTATACTGAGTTTCTATAGTAACATGATTTACTATTCCTAACATTCTTTCCAACTTCAATTTAACTTATCATTCTATTTCTGAGATGTCTTACAGGTATTACATCGCTTTACTGGGTTTCAACTAAATACAATGATATCCTAACGTTCTGTGTCGCATCACATATTGAGCATGCTGTGCAGTTTTAACACTTGTATTAGAATCTATATCGTACTAGTAAGTTTCATGCAAGCTATAACTTGATGCTTCTGATATCGTACCAACATTCATAATAAGCATAACACCAGATTTCTGAATATTCTACTGGCCTTTAAATTATTGTACTGTCCCAAGATTACTAACTTGCCGAGGAAACTAGCTTTACATACCTTATCCTCGAACTATCCGTCTGTCGGATGAGGCTCGGCCAGTATTTCAACTATTTCCTCCCAACTGCATTCTTAAATGTGCCAATCAATACTAAATACAGCGTTATTGTAAAGAGCAACGTCGCTTTCGATATAGTTTATAGCCTAAACTTAGGCTTATCAAAAGACGGTCGAAAACTCGCTATTTTTCAGTGGTCCAGAAGGGAGAAATATTCACTTCGTAGCTAGGAACACATAGACACTAATTTAGAGCAATTCCACTTACCTTAGCTCGGTGGCTCGACGATTCGTCGGCCGTATTTCACGAAACTAAATCCGTAGGAATGCTCTCTGCTGCTAAATACCTCAGTATCTGAGGTTAATTTGAGTTTGGACAACGTTTAGCAGCATAATCGGACGAAAATTATATTATTTCTTCGTTCCTTTTCCTTCTCCTGCGTTTGCTCTCTGTTTTCTGGAAGTTTATAAGTGTTTTAATCATTTAAAACCGAAGTGGGGCTTTATATACTTGGGCCTGGACAAGGCCAACGTGTCATGGAGCCAACGCGGAGGCCTCACCTCCGTGACACGCTGCCATCGCGGAGGGGCACTGCCTCGGCTCCTTCCGCGATGGTTCGACAGGTTTCTCGTCCGATCTTTTCCCGGGCCTTTCTCCAGCACGTATGGCCTCCAAATATGATTAGCCAACGTGCGTATAGGTCATTTAGGTGCGGGCAATATATCAAGTAACCCTTGTATTGTTCCCATGCTTGAGCCAAGGTTTCACCATCTCTCTGCACAAACCCAGAAATCTTCCCTGTCAACTCTTTCTTCCTCCTTGAAGAGAAGAACCTACTGATGAACATGCCGGAAAAAACCTTCCAAGTATTGATGGAACCTACTGGCTCGTTTTGATGCCACTCCTTGGCCTCACCAGTCAATGAGAACGGAAATAACATAAAATTAACATATACATCTAACACATTCTGATAGTGCAAGTTCTCACTCAGATCCACGAATGTCATCAACTTCAAGTGGAGATCCTAGTGCAGCTTTCCCTTATATTGGTAAGTATTTAGGACTAACCGCATTGTCCCTTCTTTCAACTCGAAGTTCACAATGATGGAAAACTTGATGATTGCTTTAGAAGCATTCTCCAAGTTTGGCCTAGAAAAATTCAACACTGTAACCCTCTCCTGGTTGTCGCCTTGTATTTGCTCGTTATTCTCCATAGTTAACCTTCAAAATGTTTTCTCAATTTCAGGATCAAAAGAAGCCAAAAGTGGTTCTTGACTTCATGTATTTGGCATATATTGAGCACACAACACCTTTAACTTCACAAACAAACAAACAAAAATGTAAAATATAGAATAGCAGATTAAAATTCCTAACTTACAAATGATCAATCAATCTTCAAGTCCCTGGCAGCGGCACCGAAAACATGATGTTGCCCAAGTGCACGCAAACACACATGGTCATCAAGTAATACAGGACGATTAAAATGAAATTATTGATCCCTCAGAGTCATGTCAGATTAATCATATGAGTTTACTTCTTTATTTCTCTATTCTACCAAAACAGATATAAATGGGGATTGGTTTGGAGAATTAAACTACTAGACATGAAATGTAAAGTTAACTAAAGACTTTTGCAAACTTATTTGTTCTTCAAATGATGATCAATATATAGGGAATTTTCACTATCATTTCAGGTTGAGTTTTCAAGACGTGATTATACTAGTTTAGTTCTTCCTAAGATTGCTAGTTTCAAGTTACTATCCCATTTCTTTCCACTTTTCGGAGCATCCAAGAACTATCTCATGAACCCTAACGCCTATATCTCTATGGTCGCAGGAGATACATGAAACGACAGTTATGCCCACTTGTATTTCAACTAAACAGAGTTGAAAGGTATATCTCTATCCTCAAAAACAACTTCTAACCTCCAACCAATGGGCCAAAGGATCATCGCATTCCTATTTTACATTTACTTTTAACCCTTTTAGTTCCCTTTCCCAAGTTCAACTAAAATCCAACAGATTTACTCACAAGGTAATCGATCTAGTGAATAAACAATTAGAACAAATAAGTATAAACAAACTTTAATGAAGATTCTAAAATCGCATTAAGAAGTCTTTCAAACATCACCATCAAGTCTGGTCAAAACCCTAGAAGGGGTGTTTAGTAATATATAGACAAGCTTAAAAACAAAGAAATAATCATCATTTGAAGTGAAACGATAGGGAAAAGAGGAAACCTAAGTAGAACTAGTCTCTCCTCCAAAAGCTGCATATACAACCTTCTACAATCAAACAAAGTGACGAATGATATAATGAATCATCTGCTAAAAATGCCTTAGATGTTATATTTATAGGCTTTTCCCTCATGTTATTTTCTTAAAATTCAACAAAAATCCATCCAGGAGGGTTCGACACACTGCCCCATGCATAGCCCCAAGGAGTCAGTCAAATTTCCTTTGAAGAATAGCTCTGGGCGCCCCACTCCTGCCATAACACCAAGGAGTTAGCAAAATTTAAAAACTTCCAAACACCTCGGGTACCCATTCCATCCATATCATAAGAGTGTTAGAAGAATTTATGAGGTTTAAGACCCTTTTGGCACCCCACTTCATCCATGGCCCCAAAATATTAGAAAAATTTCCTATGTCTGGAGTGCTTCTAGGAATCCACACTATCCTTCTCGCCAAGGTGTTAGTCATATTCTCATATCTACAGCTAGGGCTCCTGGTGTCCCACGCCATCCATAGAACCATCTTTAGTACATTTTTCTCTGAAACACAAGTGTTGGGTGTGCCACGCCAGCCATAGCCTTAGCCCGACTATCATAAACTCTTCTTCTTCACACCTTGGGTCTTTTTGGGTCCTTTTTCCTTGATTTCCTGCTCAAAACATCTAGAAACATTCATTAGTTCATAAGACACATGAAAGCATGAATTCATACTTTTTATAAGGATTGTGGACTCAAAACAAGCCAAAATATGAGTAAAAACATGGCAAATTGGCATAAGAATATGCAAACATCATGGGTATCTTTCAATAGCACAAATGATATCAATCTACTTCAATTTTATCAAATTGAAGAGAACTCCCATCCACTTAATTGCTTATTGCCAATTGAAATTCATCCTATGTCAAGGTGAATCCATTAAACGAGGGTTAGAGCTTTCTGTTATTCTTGATTGATTCTAACCCAATCTAACTTGGCTCTATCAAGCATAATAAAGGTAATTAGGTAGGACTGAATGAGTTTTATCATCAATCAAACTTTACAAAGCAAAAATCAATTAAATGTTCTTAAGCCGACAATCAATTTTACTTAATTGGGATCAAATGGGTTCTCAACTCATTGGTTTGACAATCCTAGATCTGACTTTAGATACCCATAGAAAGAAGAAGAGAAGAAAGCAAGTAATTAGATAGTCTTACCAATAAAATTTCCATTTTCGAGAAGAAAGCTCAAATTGATGAATTTAATTCTTCAAAATTGCAAGATAGATCTACTTTATATGCTGTAAACTATTCTAATCTATACGTTATATCAATCTGTCTAATTGTATCTAAGTATAATAGCCTCTTTGAAAAAAGGAAGAGAAGTACTATCTATACAATGCTTCAAAAACCCTTAAATCATTTAAAACCGGAGGATCCCAAGTGTGTAGGGATAGACCGTCCTTTGCTTTACCAATTAAAAATTGAGTCTGCCTAGCTATTTTCCATCTTGTGATTGGTGGACTATTTTCTGGAAAGACAGTGCATCCTTTATGTCGTCCTTTGACTCTAGTATTTTTTGTCAAGTTATCCATCTTTCAACTTATGGGCCGTCTTTGGGAAATAGGGTTTGTCCATTACCTTGTCAGTTTCTTGCCACTTGAAAGTTGTTTCTTGGTTAGTTAGGATTTGTTGGACTCTTTGATGTATGGATCGTTCTTTTGAAAGGCGGTCCATCCTTTGCTTTGTCTTTTTGGCAGATTTGTGAGTTTAACTCCCTTTTTTTTTATTTCCCTTGGGTTCTTAAAACATAGAATAATAAGATAAGTTTTGAAATAAATTAGTAGCAAAACACATGAAAATTCTATGAAATAAAGCACAGATATGTCCCAAATTCCCGATTCATTAATAAGTATTCCAATTAATTAGATAGTTTTTGCTAGGTTGTCCATTATCTTACTATTTTGGGTAAAAACCTATATTTGGTTCCAATTAAATCACAAATCAAGAAAAAGAATAGAAATCCTAAGTTCTCCCTGAAACTCAACTATTAGAAACATGTAATCAGTAAAATCAAATGGGCAAAAAAGGACTAATATAACAGAAAATAAACAATCTAATATTGTAACAAAGTTGAGACAAAAACTCAATAATTTGATAAAGGAATATGGATATATCCGAAGACCATAACCCAATAATATCCAAGAATAGAGTTCCCCCTCATCTACTAGGGCATTTTCTTCCTGAAGAAAAAATCTCCATGCATACACAATATCAACAAGAAAGGTTCTACAGTTCAAAGAATTGACCCATGTCACTTTTCAGTACAGTGAAGAAGAAAATACAAAATAGATTCAAAATAGATAAGATAAAATAGAGAAGATAACTTACACTTAGAGCTCTATGAAGATAAACAACAATTTCTAGAGCTCTAGTTAGAAAAAACTCACACCAGCGATTTGTAGCTTTGCATGAAGCTATCTTGAGAGATGCTAGCCATCATTAAAAATGTTGTTAGAATGGTGATGAACACCGTATTCTTGATTTATCGCATCTGTAAGTTTCTAGAATAGAATGAAGTTAGGGCTAAGAATCTTTTGGAATTATCGTCTCTTTAAGGATTATACACAATTGTTCTTGTTCTCTATATCTATTTTTTATATTAATTTTATGAAATTACATATAAAACATTTGGCAGACTGAGTTAAAAAATAATAAGGGAAATAATTAACCGTAGCAATAGCAAACAATCATTGCCTCATACAATCTATTGCATTGGGTAAAAAATTAATTGCGAAAAGCTAATCTATGGAAAGTGTTTGATTGCTAATGCATAGAAATAACATCATAGACTTTTGATAACTCATATAACTATTAGAAAACCTATGCTATATCATTAGTTGTCAAACCGGTGTATAAGAAGTCATTGCAGTAGGCCTAATTTCTAGTAGTGGTATTACTAGAAAGTTGACCCTTTTGCTTTTCATTATGCTCTCTCGAAAGGTCCCGTATTTGTTCATTAAACTTTTGGATAGAAGCGGTGTGGGAGTTAACAATATTAGTCAAACTCTTTGAACAAGCATCCGACCACTCTTGGTTTGTAAGCACCTTCTCCAGCATGTCCTTTATCTTCAACTTCATATCATCTTGGGATGATCCTTCCCTCCAATTTTGTGAACTAGAGGATGACCCTTGATGGAACATAGTGGTTCGTGCTTCTATTCCTAAAGTTCCGATTGTGCCAATCTTGACTCGGTCCACCATAATTGTTTCATACATAATATTGACCTTTACTTTTTGGTTGAGGTTTCCATTGACTTTGATAATTCGAAGATGGATAACTACGATTTTGTTGTTGAAGTCATATTGAGGAGGACCACCTTCTGCTTCTTCAACTATATTCACCTTTTTGACCTAATTCTAGATCAACTTTTTTTTGAGCAATGCAATATTAGTGGCAATGGCTGCCATCATCTAGTCTCTTTCTTGGTTCTCCTTATGCTAAACAATTTTGTCAAGTACGGTAGAAATATGATTATAGTATGTTTTATCCATGAAGCATCCTTATTCTACATTAATTGCCATCGATTTTGTGAGTGGATCCAACTTGGTATAGAACTTTTCACACAAAATATTCTCTGAGAACCCATGGGTAGATGCCCTAGGAACATATTGTTTGAAACATTTCCATGCCTTGAACGATTATTCCCCTAGTAATTATTGAAAGCAGAAGATCTTGTCACGTTGTTTGGCCTTTTTACTTGGGGGGAACCATTTCTTCAAAAAGATATTGATAAGCTCCGTCCAAGTATGTATTGAATTGGGGTTGGGGGGTAGGCACTTCTACCAATAATGGGAGGGTCCTCCCACACTAATGAGTACTTGAAAACCATCAAGCGGATGACATCATCAGCCATGTTAATTTATTTGTAAATATTGCGAACCTTTGAGAAGTTCTTTAAATGTTGATGCGGATCTTGGCTTGTTGAGTTGTAAAATGACCTTCAGCCTTTATAATTGTGTAAATGCTCCCGTAAATTTTAAAGGTGGGAGCATTCACTCTTGGGAGTACAATCACACATGCATAGTCTATGTTGTCATTAACCTCCAAAAGACCTTATCCAATTCACCTTGAGGAGCTGCCATTCTATACTTGTTTCACAAGTCCAAGAAACATAAGTGTGATATATAATTATAAATCAAACAAGTCAAAATTTGATCCACTTAGTAGGACCAATTACCAAAATCCCCAGCAAGGCGCTAAAATTTGTATTGCCCAATTCCACCTCTAAGTAGGAGTGTGTATACAGTCGATTGCAATATAATTATCCAACGAAGAGTCACGATTATATCCACAAGGATGTTGTATTTATCTAAGCTACTAAGTAAAACAAATGAATGAATGCTTTTAGAACTACTCTAGAAAATGATAAAGAGCAAACTAAACTAAATTGCTAAATCTTGAATGCAAAAGGTTGAAATATACAGGAGAAAATATTAGGGATGTGTCCCCAGATAGGATTGATCCCTGTAAACCACTCAATTAGGTTCATCAATAACGGACTCTTTGTAATTATGAAAATAATCACTTAATGGATTACTAGGTGTCTTTCAACAACCAAACAATGTTTATCTTTATCAAATATTTTAAAATTGATGAGAATTCAAATCGAAATAGATTGCAATTTCTCAATTAGATTCATCAAATATCTAATTGAATCTATTAAACAAGGGTTATGCCTGGGGTTACTATTGATTTATTCTACCCAAACCCTAATTGGCTCTTTCAAGTATAATTGGAGCAATTTGGTATGATTTAATATTTGCAACCATCAATTGTAGCTTACAAATCAAAGATCAATCGAATATTTAAAAGATCATTTTCAATTAATTGAGATCAACAAGGTTCACAACCCTAGATAAGAATTTAGATTCTCATGAGTGGAGAAGAAGAAAAAGAAGAAGGAATTTAGCTACTCATGAGAGAGAAAAATCCTAAATATGAAATAGATCTTCAATTTGTCTTCAAAATACAACGGGTTCTCTAGCTAGTCTATTCTTTATTGTAAAGTTCTGACTCTTAAGAAAAATTACTAAAACGATTATTTATACAAAGGACAAAACACAAAGTCTAATTTAATTCAATAGGACCAATTCATCGTTACCAACCTCAAGTTGAATTAACGGTCTGCACTTTGCTTCACATTTTAAATATGCTCTTTGTTTCGTTGGCTGCCATATTTCAACCTATGGACCGTACTTTTAATTTGTGATCCTTATCTTCCCTTCATGAATTGCTTCTCCAGGTTGACAACTTGTTAACTTTGGTATCTCTGGTGCCATTTTTGGTCCGCAAAATTAATGTGCAAGCGTATCTTGATTTGTACTTTTCTAATTGAGTTATATCACTAAATGGATAGATTTATGGTTGAATCTGCAGACCGCACTATGATTTTGTGGTCTGTAATTTTTGTTTTTTGACAGAAGTCTCTAAACTGTGCCTCTTTCTTCCAACTCTTTGGTAATCCTGAAACTTAGTAAAATAGCATTAGTATTTACTTAAATTAGCACTCAAAGGCTTGCAAAACTCAATGAAATCAAGTACAGATGTGTCCCAAAACACCGATACATTAGCAATCATGTCACCCATTCCAGCAACTCATAAATCATATTTTCAAGCTATGGGGAGGGTCTTTAGGGAAAAGAGGTCTAACACTCAAAATGATTGGACATGTCATGACACTTCATCCAAGCTTTAATCCTAATATTGAAAATTTAACCAAAATGCCCTCTGTTAAAGTATGTCTAAAAATGCCCTTATTGATAATAGTTTTGTCCAAAAATGCCCCTATTATTACTCAATTGGATAAAAGTTGCCCCTTTTTAATGAAACATATTCATTCTCTTTTCCTTTTGTCTAAAAAAATTATTTTCTTATTAGAATATTATTTTTTAAAGAACCCTACTCTTTTTTCTCTTCTTTTATTAAAATTCTTTTAAATAATAACGTGACAAGGGTGCCCGCATAATCGCTCATCACCTCACAAATACGGCACCCATTTATCCTTATCCTTTATTAGTTATTTCATTATGAAAGGTTCCCTCCTTTGGAGTCTTAGTATTAACATATGGAAACTGTGACACTTGTCCCCTCGAGGCATAAATTATATTTTAAGCCTATGAGAAGTTCCATTTAAGAGAAAAGGGGATAAACCCTAGTGAGCACCACAAAAAATTTACCCCATGGCTTCGCTGGTCACTAGCCTACCTCCTCCAATGATTGGTCAGACCATTTCTTTAACTTCTGAATCCCAAGTCCTACCATCACAAAGCGTAATCCACAAAAATAATGAACTTCTTCAACAGATACCAAAAATAGAAATTCAAATGTAAGTCTAGCACATAAATTTCAACAAGCACAGGAGGTTCAAGGATGTGTCTACCCACAATTCCATTCAATGAAGCGAGATTAGTTAATGGAGAACATGTGGTGAAATGGACATAGGCAAAAGTTACAAAGATGAATTAGATTTAAAATCTTTATTATGCTATCATATCAAATTTTTCACGTGGGTGGCTATCAATTGACAAACTACAACATATAATACCTTCATAATGTGGTGTAAGAGGTGAATGCAGAATTTTCCTTTTAAGGAACAAACATTTTTTTATTAAATGTGCAATTATGGAGGACTTCATAAATGTCATGTCAAAAAATTCACATTGTTTTAAATAAAAGGATGGTGGGTCGTAGGTGATGAGGCCTCTGATATAAAACTCAACGTTCAAGATTGATGCAGAAACTACTCAAGCTATAACTTGGATCTCATTCCCTAAACTTCTCCCAACTTTTTTGTTAAGGAAGATTTCCTCATTTGCTTTTGTTGTGGTTAAGCTACTTGAAGTTGATATGGCTACAACAAAAAAGACCTTACCAATCTTACAAGGGTTAGAGTACAGGTAGACCTTGAAAGAAATCTCCCAAAGAGTGTGAAGATTAAAATTCATGATGAGATCACTAGATTAACAAAGGTGGAAAAGGTGAGGATTGTATATGATCATCTTTCTAGATATTGCATAAGCAGCAAATTACAATGTCATTGAAATGAGGAATGTTGGTATAGCTGCCCAGATACAATGGAAAAGGCAAAGAAAGAAACAAGGTGGAAGGAATGGGGAAATGAGCCAAAGGAAAAGGTAATTAGTCTAAATGAGAAACAACATCCAATGGAAACAGTCTTTCGCAAATATTAATAAGTGGTATAATTATGGGTGATTTAGAATGATGGAAAGTTGTTCAACCCAAGGTGGTAGAAAAGGTGACAAGTAAGAATGGGATTAACACAATGGAAAAAAGGGAGATAGATACCAACCTATTTGTCCGCCTAACAAACAGGAAGAGGACCATGAGTCTAAAGGAATAGAAGAAGAACAACATCTTGTTGCTCAGGCAGTTCATAATAGGGGGATATCATCTTTAGAGGAAGGCTTGGGAGAAATGGAAGCAACAGAGGAATAATAACACTAAAGTTTGGGTTGCCAAAACTGGGGTGAGAGAGTTGAGGAGGCTGAGGAAGGGAAAATCATCAAAGATACTAGATTGATAAAGGAGAGCTGTTCTGGGGTTTACCCACAACATGAGATGCTGGTAGTGGAACAGTAAATAGGGACAAAGGGGTAAATAGGATTAGATGCGATTGATGCAGGTCAATATGAATGATCGATGGTGGCTAGAACCTATCATCCTACAACTAAGGTAGGTAATAGTATGGAAGATATTAATAGAAGAGCTATTGTGGTTAGTCAAAATGTAAAAGATGAATGCCTATTAGCAGTGGTGAGGTTTGAAGGTACAAGGGGAAGAGAGGAGGTGAACTCAAAATCACAAACAACAGGGAGGGGGGAACAACTCAGATGATAGCATATCAGGGGGGCGGGTGATCAGATGAATCATAAAGAAAGTTCTTCAGCAGAAGATAAAAAAGCAGAAAGGGAGATAAAAAAAGCTCAATCCTACTAGGGAGTTGCATGATGTTATCACTCACAATTTACAAAAGTATAGGAACAGTTATAGAGGGAGTGATAATGTTAGGGAGATCGAGAAAGTAGATTATTTACTAGGAAAGCAAACAGAAGTATATCAGAAATCTAATAGAAAAGGGAATAAAAATGGGAGGAAGCAGGGTCCATCTAACTTGCAACAACCATGTAGAATTATGATAAGGAGTAATACCAGTAGAACCAGTTCCAAAAAATGAAAGCCTTTATTTGGAACATTAAATGTATTAGAACAAACAAAGCTTTTCACATTCTACAAATATTACACATAGATGACTAATTTTTTCTCGTTGCATTGATGGAGCCTTTTCAGCATACAAAATATATACAAAAATATGGGAGGAAGTTGGGAATGCAGCAGATAGGATCAAATTGTAATGGGTTGAATTGGTACTTTATAAAAGACAACATGGAGGTACAAGTTGTGAGGGACGCTGAGCAACAACTATCTTTAAAGTTGTTCATTTAGGAGTTAAACATACATATGATAACAACTTGGATGTATGCCAAGTGTGATGTTAATGAAAGGTTACACTTATGGCATAGTATATATCAATTGGCCAATGTCACTATTATGCCATGGTTAGTGGGTGAGGACTTTAATATGGTGATCAATGAAGAAGAAAAACATGAAGGACAACCAATTAGATCACAATTTGTGGAAGAATTTTGCTTTTTGAATCAATTCCTCTAATCTATTTGAATTTTCTTTTCATGGGAGTCCTTTAACTCAATAGAATGGAAGGACAGTAGATGATTGTATCTTTGAGAGGTTGGACAAAGTAGTGGTATCCTAGCCAATGCTAGATATGATTGGAAATGTGGAGGTTGAGCATCTTGCAAGGATAGAGTTAAATCATACTCCATTGTTTATTTCAATTGGGGCACAAAGTCATAGTGTAAAAAACCCATTTAGATCCCTTAAATTCTTGACAGAACATGTGGATTTTCAAAGAGTAGTGAAGCAGAATTAGTCAGCAGACTTTATAGGTCACCCTTTTTAGTGCTTAAACATAAGGTTAAACAAATAAAAAAAGCTCTGTACTTAGGGAGATATTTTTAAACAGTTGATGTCAAAGAAGAAATTACAAGAATTAAAGAAAACTTGTTTAAAGAGCATCCTACAACCAATAATAGAATGGTCCTGCAACAAGCTCAGGATGAGTTGAAAAAGTATCTACACTATGAGAAAGTTCTCCGAAAACAAAAGGCTAGAGTGGATTGGCATGTGGAGTGGCGCAAAAACACTACGTTCTTCCATAACCTAGTGAATGGAAGAAGAAACAAATTGCAAATAAAATGAATTCAGAATGGAGGGGGAACTGGATTGACGATAGAAATTTAATGAATCTGGAAGCAGGTGATAGTTTTTAGAAATAGCTTACTTTAGGTGAAGAGGGAACTGACTTATCATTGTTGAATCATATCATAGAAATAATTATAGAGAAGGACTAACAGAAGAATATGTGATAAAAGAAATAGAGCATAAGTAAGAACAATAGTTTTCTCTCTAGATAGTGCCAATGCTAGTGGTTTAGATAGACTAACAGGTGTGTTTTTTCAAAGTTGTTGGCAGATCATCCAAAATGATGTGTTTGATGTGGTATAAGCTTTCTTTAATGTTGATACTCTTCTTAAAGCATTTATTCATACAAATTTGGTCTTAATACCAAAGAAGAATCCGGTTCAATCATTATTTGATTAAAGACCTATTAGTTTGAGTAACTTCATTAATAACATTATTTCTAAGGTAGTACAATGGAAACTGACAAGAGTATTGGATAAGATTATTTTTGTTACCCCATCTAGATTCGTGATGGGGGGAAGTATTATTGAAAATATCTTGTTAACATAAGAGATAGACACAGATATAAGGAAAAGGGATAAATCAGAACATGAAGTTAGATATAACCTAGGCATATGACCGGCTGTGTTGGCTATTTGTAACTAAAGTTTTGAGAAGGACGGATTTCACAGAGATATTTATTGACATAATATGGAGAGTAGTAGCTAATAACAAGTACTCTATTTTGTTTGATGGTCAATATCATGATTCTTACACTCAACTAGAGGAGTTAAGAAGGGTGATCCAATCTCTCCTACATTATTCATTTAGCATCAGAAGTACTCTCCAGAGCACTAAATGATTTATTTGAAAAAAATAGACAAAGGTTTTGGGATGCCTAAGTGAAGTGCCAATATATATCATCTGGCTTATATAGATGATATTATTACATTTGCATCAACAGATAAAACATTTTTCGAGATGATTATGGAAATATTGAATGTTATGAATAGATATTAGGATAACTTATTAGTAAGGAGAAAAGCTCTTTCTATATGTATAATACGGCTGTCAGTGCACTGATTCAGTAGGTGAAATAGGTTACTGGATTTGAAAAGGAGAGTTCCTTTTATTGTATTTTGGATGCCCAATATTTCACACAAGAAAGAGAAAGATCTTTTATAATGACATTATTAAAATGATAAAAGATAAGTTGTAGCACTGGGAAGGAAAGCTGATATCCTAAGGAGGAAAGGTTGTTCTTATTAACAATGTGCTACAAAGCCTTCCTATATATCTTCTTTCTGCTACGGTTCCTACTAAGCACACTATTCGGAGATGTAAAGGATATTTTCCAGACTTTTTCTAGAATAATACGGAAGAAGAAAGGAGTAGGCATTGGTCTACTAGGTTAAATTTTTTTTGTCTCAGGAAGACGGGGAAATAGGCTTCAAGCCATTATTTGATGTGTCCACGACTTTATTTTCCAAGTTATAATGGACTTTTAGAACCACAAGGCCTCTCTAGATCAGTTTTACATGGAACAAGAAGCAAATTCCAGCAGTGGTATAATGGAAAAGAGAATCTCAGTTATGGAAGAAAATGTTGGAAGCAAGAGAAGAAGTAGATCATGAAATTTGGTGGGAACCTAGATGTGGAGGTTCTAATGTTTGGTTTGACAACTGGACTAAATTAGGACCCCTCATTCATGTGATCCCATAAAACTTTTCAATTGATGAGAGTATAGAAGATATCAGTGAATAAATGGGATGCAATGCTCAGGAACTACAACAATGTCTACCTTAAGACATTAGTATCATATATATACAAATATCAAATTATCTAAGAAGTCATAATTGTGGATAAGCCATGGTGGATGAATAACAGTAGTGGGAGGTTCTTTGTCAAAAGTGCATAAAAACTTAGAAGACATAGGGTAAAAATAGTTGGATAAAAGAAGTTTTTGATGAAGGGTCTGCAAAATATCTTTCTTCTTATGGAGGTTATGGAAACACAAAATTCCTGTAGATGACACGTTGGCTAGGAATGGTTTAGATATTGTCTCTAGGTGTAGATGCTGCCTTCAACCACAAAGTGAGACCGCAGAACATATTTTTAAGACAAGAAGGTGGGCTAGGAAAATTTGGTAAATTTTCTCTACTACTGCAGGGATTATAACACTATTTCTGCAACTAAAATAGACCATTATTCAGTGGTGGATAGTAAAGTGTGGAGCCAATATTAAACCTCTTTATCAAGCTACTCCCGCAATTATATGTTGGAAAATATAGAAATTGAGAAATTCAGTGATGTATGGAGAAAACATGTCAAAAAGAAGATTGATATCTAAGATAAATTATAATTTGTATATGGTGTCTAGATTAAATTATTCATGGATAGAGAGCATCCCAAATACATGAGCATAGACTGTCCTCTTTTTTGAAGAGCATTCTCCCAAAATGAAGTGCAGATTAGTGGGCTGGGAACACCCTAATGTGGGGTGGCACAAGCGTAACTGTGAAGGGGGGAAATCCTAGGGATAGCTTGATAGCTTTTTGTATAACAGATAATAGAGGTGACCTTATATATGCTAGAGAAAGAGTTATTTCAGACACTTCTAACTCAATTGTTGAAGCACTTCTATAGAAGAGGGGATATTATATTGTATGAATAATAATTTATACCTTTTAATCATATAAACGGACTCACTTACAATGGTTAAGGAACAATGAGGGTCTAGGAAGTATATTGGTGTATAAGCATGGAAGTTAACAGAGTTAGAAGCTGGATAGAGAAAGGAGAAGCGTAGATTAGTCGTGTCCTTAGAGAAGGAAACCAACCGGTAGAGTTTTTTAATAACATAGTGTTAAATTTGAAGGCACACAACAAAAAATACATGTTCATTTAGATAATGGTATTCCAATAGAGGCAAGAAGAATCCTTATCGCAGAAAAAGCATAAAGGCCTAATCAAAGACATGACTACGCTATAAATACACATCTACATTGAGGCATGCCTCAAGTAGAATCCAAAATATACAAGTGTACAGTGAATCTGAGATTAACTGCAAGGTATAGAGCTACAAGATGTCGAGCTCTATAGATTAACCATTTACTCTCTTTCAATATGTGGTATCAATTTCCTTGAATATTCAATCTACTGAAAGAGGATTAATAGGAAATCAGTAAGCAGCAAAATATTATTGTCTTCAAATTTCTAAGATTTAAGAGATACCTTGTTAGATCTAGAATTGGTATGCGGCATAAGTGAAAGAGTGAAGGACATTCGAAGGTGATGCATCCATGGTGTCTAGTGGGAGCTTTGAGGTTGCTGGAATGGAAGCGTCCCATCTCTTGGACATTAGAGGCATCTAGGTTAGAAAAGACAAGGTAAGTTCAATGCTCATAATGTGGAAGACTGGAAAGTGGTAAAGTTTTACCTCGATATGTGGTCTTGTCAGCGTCATCACCTACTTCGATCCTGAGAAGATGAGCTTGGTAGGGTTTCCTAAAGTGGGGTTGAGTCAGAGGTGTTTTGTAGAGTTGTCTGTATATTATTTTTCAGGCTTTGTTGGTTTGTTTGGTATATTTTCTTCTTTATTTTGTTCCAGGTCATTTGTTTGTGGACTAGGATGGTTTTTTTCCTTTGGTTTAAATAAAGTGGTTTTGTTCTTTTAAGTTAAAAAAATTTATGAGAAAAGGGTAAAATTAATAAAAATTATCACGCAGACCATTACATTGAAGAAAAAAATTGCTCTTTTCCCATTCAATATTCTTTTCCTTTAAGCACCGGGTGAAAAACCAGTTGTGCAAACAATTCTTACTTCCAAATAAAATAAAAATAATGTATTAAAAAAATTATATTTCATCATCACTCTTCCCTTTCTTCTATTTTTATTTATCTCCTTCTCCTCCAATAATATGTTATGTCATGTAAATCTCTTGTTAGAAACAATAAACAAACACAAACACCCAATACCAATTAATAAAATCGAGCTACTCCATAATCTTTTAAAATTATGTAATTTTATGTTAAACTAATAAGGATAAGCATAGTCATGCACAATAAAAAAGAATTAAAAGGAAAAAGATAATGAATGAAAGAGATTTTAGAAATACAAAAAGCGAACAACATAAGAAAAGAATTAGGAGTATGTTTCCGGTAACTTTATATGCATAAAATAAGATAAAAGTATAAAAAAAAAATTAGACTGTTAGAGATCTTTTGCAGATGCCACATCAGCTCTCTTATGCACATGATTATTGAAATTAAATAGTAAAAAATTAAAATTTGAAAAATAGATAAATTGAGATCTATCTCTAAGAGATGCCACATTAGCTCTCTTATGCCTAGAATTGTATGAATATATAAATTAGATAATAATTTCGTGAGTTAATCACTGGATTATGTTACTTACCAAATTCAAGTAATCATAATGGATATATATTTTGGAGAGTACTTTCAATGTTTCTCATTATCTTTGGGTATTAAGCACTAAATGATAAACATCTTCCATGGCAACAACGAAGTTCTCTCTTCACTCAGTTTTGCTTATTTCCTTGGTTTTGTTTTCTCTGTTTGCTCTCCATCGTTGTATGTCCACATTTATCCTTTTGAACTTGATTTATTATTAATTTTATTATTATTATTATTGGAATTATAATTAAATTAACTAAGTATTATGGAATAACATGAAACAGATTTATATATCATCACCTATTAAAACTCATAACATATCTTTTCTTAATATTATTTTCGCTTTTATTGGTTTGTTATGTGTTTTATCTGTTATTAACCTGATAGCATGCATATTGTTCATTTCATACTATCAGTATTAAAACATCAAATTCCACATTTTTTTATATTAATTTCACAAAATGCAGGTGATGAAGAAACAAGCTATAATGCAAATCTTACAGTTGGAAAATGTATCCAAATTCCTGATGAACTAGGAAAATGGTGTTGCCTCCTAGATTATTTACGAGAATGCTATTATACACTTGATATATGTAATGCAAAA
The DNA here is from genome assembly GCA_035772735.1 of Datura wrightii. Lineage (NCBI taxonomy): Eukaryota > Viridiplantae > Streptophyta > Magnoliopsida > Solanales > Solanaceae > Datura > Datura wrightii. The sequence goes on along the minus strand of JASDFA010000007.1, from coordinate 116,137,806 downwards.
TGTCGCGATCGAAGAATTTTCAAGAAAAATAATGTTAATTAATTCGAGAAATCATTATCATTTTCACAATTTATTTTCATTTCTTTCATGTTGTTGGTTAAGTTGATGTATAAGTAAAAATTGCAATTTTTATTTATAAAAATTTAGTTACATTTATTGATACTTAAATTCATCTATCCATATCATATTATTCTTGCTATGTTATACTTACAATTTTAAATTTTATAAATTCTAACTCTAATAAGAAAGTGGCATTTCAGTGAAGTTTGAAAGCCGCATATGATAACAAATTGAAGCTTGAGCAGAAGTAATAGCTGTTAGGATCAAAATAATCATGTTTCATGTTAAAGATAACAATGCAAACCTCGAATGACAATTATAAAATGATAAATGACAAGTAATATCAAAAAGAGACAGAATAACATACGTGCATGAGTCCATCAACCTACATCTACAAGAGGAGATTAACATTCTATTTTATAAAAAAATACAAAAATATCGAGAGAAATAACCTCACAAGAGGGAATGTATAATAACATGGTCATGCAATAGGAGGGATAGGGAAGAAAACTGCAAGTGTGGTAGAAGTGGACAACGTCATAGCGTTGGCAGCTCAGCTGGCTTCTTTTCCAAAATAGATGATGACACAGTTCAGTAAGTTGAACATGGCTCAATCTTAGGCGCAAGTAAATGCATTACAACCATCTCCATATTGTTGTGAAATTTGTGGAGTTAGTGGTCATTTTGCATATGTGTGTGGAGAAAACATGGAGTTAGTGAACTTTGTGGATAATGCACAGTGAGGATATCAGAACTTCGTGAATACCTACAACCGCAACTGGCAGAATCATCCCAACTTCTCACATGGTAGAAATTAACGACAGAGCCAAATTTTCAATAGAAGAAGCAATAGGGGAGTCAAGCTAGCTCTCAGTCAAGCAACATTGTGGATATGCTAAAGAAAATCATGGCTGACCAAGTACAATTGGCTACAGAGATTAAAAATCAGCAATTGGCCACCGAAAATCTAGAGAGGCAGGTGTTCCAGCTTAGAATACCAAGCCTCAAGGGGGTTTTCCAAGCGACACTGATACAAAGCCAAGAAAGGTTATGATAATCACTTTAAGGAGTGGAAGAGAGTTATATGGAGCACCTTTAAAATAGAAAAATCATGGGGGGCAAGCAGAGTTACCCAGACCAAACCCAAGTGTAGAGAAGGGCAAGGGAAAAACAGTTGTAGATAAGATTGAACAACTAGTAGAGTAGCAAGTGATGAGACAAACACCACGCTTCCCTCAAAGGCTCCAGAAAAGTAATGAGGATTCATGCTTTAAGAAGTTCTTTGATATCTTCAGAGAACTTCGCATAAACCTTCCTCTACTTGATGTTTTAAAGGGAATACCCAAATATGCCAAGTACTTAAATGAGGTGGTGACAAAGAAAAATTGACTTCTGGATGTAAAGGTAGTGACACTTACTGAAGAGTGCAGTTCAAGGGTGACGAGCAAGCTCACAAAAAAGCTCAATGACCTTGTGAATTTCACCCTCCCAATACAAATTAGTGAAAGTGAGATGATGCAGACCTTGTGTTATTTTAGGGTAAGTGTAAACTTGATGTCTTGATATTTGTTTAGTATGATTTTAGGGAAAGTGTAAAATTGATGTCCTGATATTTGTTTAATACTCTTAGTTTTGGAAAACAAAGGTCATCTAAATTAGTCCTTCAGCTTGCTTACATATCAAGAGTGGCTCCAAAGGGAATCATTGAGGATGTGCTCATCAAGTTTGGTAAGTTGTAATCCCTGTTGATTTTATTATTCTTGATTATGAAGTAGATAAAAGTTTTCCAATCATATTGGGACATTCATATTTGGCAACTGATGGAGCTTTGATAGATTTTAGAGAGGAAAATTTGAAGATGAGAGAGAATGACGAGGCAGTCACTTTAAGAGTGTAAAAAGCACTCAACACACTGTCACACTACAGATATCTATGTATGATTATGGAGTGAAAGAGGATGAGTGTTGGTTGGTGGAGAATGAGTTGAAAAAGAAACGGTCAAAGGCTCTCATTAAATGGCCCAAGAAAGATGCAAAGGAAATTCACAACCTGCAGAGCACCTGAGCCTGTGTCAGACGAACTTAAAGGTGATCCTAGTTAGGATGTGAGGGCGAAAGAAAGGGAAAGTACTGATATTGTTACCACTAAAGTTAAGACGAGAAGGAAGATTAGCCTGCATGGGAAGAAGAGATTGACCAAATCTTTAAATGGATGTGACCCACGTCGTGCTGCGACGTCAAATAAAATGCTACTTGGGAGGCAACCCAAGTTGGACCAAAGGTAAAAAAAAGTTTCTTCTATTATTTTTTGTATAATGTCACCTTTTTTATGCCTGCTATTTCTATTTGAAGGGAAGTCTGAGTACCCACAAAAGCGAAGCAAAGAAGCATGGTGAAGCATGAGTATGGGGTCATTGACCCTTTTGATGGAAATTGGAATGCAACATGCTGCTATCTAGGCCTAGATGCCTTTGGAAGTATTCATAAACTTATGTTACTTTTAATTAATTCTTTAGGGACATAGTATGATTTTATATGTGGGTGAGGAAACCTTTAAAATTTTGATGAGGGTGAAGTATGTGGAATATTTGAATTTGGCTTATTTGAAATGTTAAGTAGAGAAAAGTTCACCCACTCCATGATTTTTCTTTCTGGTTCTTTTTCGAGAGGGGCCCTTTGAACCGAGAATAATTTTTTGTTTTTATGACATTTTTGTTTTCTATCATAGTTACGGACTTTTCCAATGATAGATGGATGATGACCGTCTTGAGAGATGATTAGTCTCTTGGAATTAGAGAACCCTTTCACTTATTGAATGCTAGGAGCTTGATGTGCCATGGTTTTACGACACGTTTGATTCTTAAAACATAGAAAAGATGCTAGAACTTGGGTGTGTTTATATGGATATATGGTGCTTTTACTGTATATTTACGAAAATCAAGTTTGGGAGTTTTAGTGCAAAAAAAGAAGTGCAAAAGTACAAAAAAGGGTCTGCTATAGGTCACGGTACGATGCATACAATCTGGGTATGAGCCGTAACTATTGCTCATGATGAAGCTTCAGAAAATGTTGAAGTGCAGTTTTCATGATGCAACCAGATACTTCGAGTCATAGTAGCACTGTACGAGTCGTACCTCAAACTCGTGGTGAGATGAAGAGAATTAGCAATTTGGCATCCTCAAGGCACAATTGGAATGCACGACTAGTACCAGCAATGCACGAGTCGTACGAAGGACTCATAGGTTGATCATTAGAGATTCCTTTATTTAGATGTTCAAGCCACGACTGGTTACCACAACTCATAGTGGCATGCCACGAGTTGTACCAATCACTCATACCTGAGAAGACCAGAAGCTGTCAACCATTCCATGATTGCAGACAATGTCTTATAGTAGCATGCTACAACTCGTAGGTCATCCCGGCGTAGCAATCCCTGTTAATTTAGGAAAGAATTTTCATTTACAGTATAAATACTTTCCTTTATTTTTTATGAGGAGATTCTATACTTTACAGAATTAGTGTTTTTGGAGTTTCCCCATGCAACATGAATAACAGAAATACACAATGTTTGGAACATGTTTCTTCTTGTAATCTTAACTTTGAAGATTGCTCATTGCAATTGATCATTGGGTTTTATTTCTTTCATCATTGTAAGTCTTTACTCATGAATTCTTCTATATTTTCTATAGTTAATCTTACAATTATAAGTAGCTAAACACATACAACTAGGATTGTGGAAACCATGGAGAAATAACAAATTGGGGTGAACACAAAGTGATTCTAAACTAATACTAATGCTTGTATTGTTGTTCCCTTCATGATAATTGTTTCTTCATACTGCGCAATGTTAGCACTAGCCCATATTATCTACTTTCTTGAACATAGAGGATAGAGATTAGGAAAAGGTTAAGACAACAAATACATGAAATTATCAATTTTCATTTAATAACTCGCGTTGCAGTCACAGGAAAGTTAAATTGGGATATTTGATATAGGTTATTCAGGAACACTAATGAGACCTAATATGGTATTTGATCATAGTCATCTAATAGGGGAAAATTAACCATTTAGATGAATGTGTTTTATTGATTCTATAGGCTATCTATTGGAATAGATCACAAGTGTAATAATTCGACATAGTTATGAATCAGTGGGCAACATTTCCCTAGTTAGTCGCATATTTCTTATCACAATACCATTTCACAACATTGACACTTATTATTTTCTATTACCCCCCCTGGAAATAATATAACTAAAAGCATAAGTAATAGCATTAGTCTAAATCATGACCATATTCCTTGTGGGATCGACCACAACCTTAGTTGGATTCTCTATTAACAACGACATGTTATACTTCTTCAGAGGTGTAATTTGAGCGTTATCAAAAATGAAGCTGTTGCCGGGGAATATGAATTAGGATTACATTAATTTCTTTTATTTATCTTTTAGTCTTTATTTCCTTATTTACATTTTCTTTTGTCTTTTTTTCACATAGGTTATCACTTGGTGAATGCCAAGTACTCGGAGTAGTTGAAAATCCCTAGTCCCACTTGATAAAGAACATGAACAAACACTGAGAAAGATGGGCTGTATTGAGACTCCTAAGAAAATAGAGGCCAGAGTAGCCCAGGAAGCTCGGCAAGCTAATGAAGCCTATCCGGCGGAGTTAGCTCGTTAGCTGCTCTTCAGGAGGCTGATGAGGCACAGGAGGAAGTGGAGACTGCTGGCCGAAATGGAAGAAATAGAGGGCATGAACCACATTAGTTCCATAGATATTCTCCACACTTTGATGATGATGAGGATACAAATATTGATGAAGTCGGGTCAATAGGAGCTATTCTACCCCCACCTTTGCCTGCTGAGGCAAAATTTGACATCACTAGCATGATGATCTGATTGTTGAACATGAAGGGAGTGTTTAGGGGAAATGCTATTGATAATGCAGATCTCCACTTGATGAATTTTGTGGTAATCTGCAAGACATACAGGTTGCCTAGAGTGAGCCAGGATGCAAGTAAACTAAGGCTCTTTACATTCTCTCTAGTCTATGGCTATCAGTGTTGCCAAATGACTCCATCACTAGTTGGAGAGAATTGAAGCGCACCTTCTTGGAAAGGTTCTTCCCACCTTAAAGGATACTGCAACTCAAGGATGAGATATATAACTTTTGACAACTTAAGAGGAGGCACTTCATGAGACATGGTTGCGGTTTAAGAAAAAATTGAATAGGTGCCCAAATCGTAGAATTCCAAATAAGATCTTGTTGGAATAACTTTAACAATCCTTGAACAAAAGCAACAAAGCAGTAGCAAATACTATAGTAGGTGGAGCATTGATGAGTCACTCATGGGTGGATGCAACAACAATACTTGACTGAGTGACAAAAACCAATAGAGCCTGGCATAACAGAGAAGCAGAAGTAGCTACAGGTACATATGCGATTGGGATGAATACGGAGCAACACAAAAAAGAAGAGGAATGTGATCAAGAGTTAGCATATATGAGGACTTCCATTGACCTGCTCATGAAGAATATCATGGGATTTGGAGCTCAGAAAGTGAATCCAATTGGGAGCTCAAAGTCAGGATCCGGGGTATGAACACTCTGACTCCGAGGAGGAAGTTAACTTCTTAGATAACTGGGTGGCGGGTTTACTGATAAACACTCAAGGCTCTAATCAAGAACTTGGTTTCAAGGCTTAAGGAACTAAGTTTAGAACCGGTATACGGACAATTACAACAAAGCTTAGCATAGGGATAGAAGAAGAGAGCGAGACGGGGAAGGTAATTGGAGGAAAAATGATGGATACCAAAATGACCGCAATGGCTTGTAGCCTCCTAAGGCTCGTGAGTGTGATAAGGAACTTCAAAATTGGAGAGCATGATTTCTGAGTTGTTGAAAAAGGAAAAGTCAGCCATTGATCACCTGAAGGACATTCACGGAGACATACCTGACATGAATCAGAAAGTTGAGTCGTACGTTGCAGTGATTAAATAGATTGAGCAGCAATTAGGCTGGATGTCCGCATTCCTGAACTAGAGGTAGAAGGGCACACTCCCTATTAACATGGTTCAAAGTCCAAAGAATGACAGTCATCGTATATCCGTGACTACTACGAATGGAAAAGCAATAGTTGAACCACCTATGCCCATTGTAGTTGGGTATGGCTGAATTAAAGGAAGTTGATTCAAATAATGAGGCTGAGGCTGTAGAGAAGATAATTGAAGGTATTGTAGAGGTGAAAAAGTCTCCAGTTACTGAAAAGGAGATTGGTCATCAGAAGTGGAAGAAGGAGGCCCCACAAATTTTTAGGCATATCCTAAGACTGCCTCCACCTTTTCCTTAGAGAATGAAGAATGGTAGATGATGGGAAATTTCACAAGTTCTTATCCATGCTAAAGCAGTTGTCTGTGAAAATTCCCTTGGTAGAGGCAACAGAGCATATGCCTAGCTATGTAAAATTTATGAAGGACCTGGTGATAAGAAAGTGTTCAGTGAGCTATGAACCAATTGGAAATTTACACCACTACAGTGCAATAGCCTCACGGGTCCTTGCATAGAAGACGGAAGACCCTAATGCCTTCCCCATCCCATGAACTATTGGATATTTTGAGTTTACCAAGGAATTGTATGATCTAGGAGCTACCATAAATTTAATGCCGCTAGTCGTGTTTAGACAAATGGGCTTAGTATCCCCCACATCAACGATAATGCAGCTACTGATGGTAGACCTCACAGTGAAAAAGCTAGTTAGTATCCTTCATGATGTTCTAATGAAGGTGGACAAGTTTATTTTTCAAGCTAACTTCATGTTTCTAGATTGTGAAGTGGATTTTGATGTCTCCATCATTTTAGGGAGACCATTCCTTGCCACTGAACGAGCCCTGGTGGACGTTGAAGCTAGAGAATTGAAGTTCTGGTTAAATGAGGATGAAGTCACTTTTAACTTCTGCTATTCAATGATGCAGTCGAGTGAACTCAGCAATTGAGGTTGAAATTGAGTTTCTTAACAAATTCTGAGTAGTCAAGAAACCCGCATCGGGCTACAACATTAAACCAAGCGGTGCATGGGAGCCAACCAATGAGGTAGTTTGGTGAAGCTTAGGTAACCAAACTGCCTAGATCTTGTTGCAATGTTAAATACGGCACATTTTGGGAGGCAACCCAAGTATCTTGACTTATATGTGTTGCAGTGTGCAAGTGAAACGGGGATCAAAAGATGAAAATTGAAGCATAGGTCTGGACTATGAGCCTCAGTACTAATCGTATGATGTTTTTACAGTTCGTAGTGCCCGACATAATAAGGAGTAGAGTCTAACAAAGTGAAAGAGTTCACACTTTGGTTGGACATTACGAATCGTACCTACATGGTACAAGTTGTAGTACCCACTATCATGATGAACTCCCTCAAAGGTCAACTAGCAGAAACCACAACCTACGAGATATGGTAAGAGTCGTACCAGCATGTTACGGATCGTACCATGCATCCATAGGTTCCTCTGAACGTCAGGTACGTAAGGTAGAGAATCATGGTACGAATTGTGAGAAGGCATTAAATGAAAAGAACCCATGTGACTCGACTCGAACCCAAAATTTTTAAACATCCCCATACATATTTAAAACTAAAATCTGGTCCTAAAAGCACTACATGATCCCACGATTTCCTCCCATTCTTCTAACTTTTCCCATTGCACCTTTAATCTCCATTGAAACATCACTTTTAAAGACAATCTTGAATCATAAGAAGTACTTTTATACTCCAAGCCTTAAGCAAAGAAGCATTGCTCAAGAACTTGTCAAGTAAATTGACAAAATTTTCATGGCTTCTCTTTGGCTTTTGTTCATTGATGGCTGACTGTAACTCTTTCATTCTTGAAATTATTAGAGGAGCATGATCAGGAGGTTATCATGTTGTAATTATGAATAGGGTTATGAAATGAAATCACTCTATTTGTTCGAATGTTTTTTGGGTAGGGTGCTAATGAAAAATACAAAATGAGGAAATCGTGTGGGTAATAAAAATTTTATGTTTGTATAAAATTAGGGGGTGGTGAAATCTAAGTATTCACCCCAAAACTTGTTTCTTTTATAATTGTTAATGTACAAGGGTTAGGACAGGCTTCATGAGCCATCCTACAACTCGTAGGATGATTCGTTGGGGCTGTCCCACGAACCAACAAGTCTAAAGTAAAGGTATGAGAGTTGGAACGAATCGTGGTATCTCAGCACGAGTCGTACCAAGTTATCATGCAAGAGAATCATAAAAAGGTCGCACACATAACATCAAACATGACCCATGGTATGACTCTTGGATCCTACCATGGGTCATATTATTGATTCAACATAAAACATCAAAAGTCACAATATTTAGAATTTGATGCTACGACCCTTTATATGAACCGTACCACCTTGGTATGAGTCATTCTTGTGAAACTAAAGGTCATTATTATAGTACAAATCATACCACCTTGATACAACTTGTACTAATAAGGCATAACAAGAATCTACAAATATATATATATATTTTTTTGCTTTCATCTTCTTAAATCACATGTACTAATCTCTCCTTAACAGGTAAAATGTCACGAAAAGGACAATCAAGCAAGAATATACAGGACAAGAAGGTTCGAGATGTGGATCTCAAGTTACAGACATTCAGTATGGCTCGTATCAGGATGGTATGTCTCATACTGTCAGTCATATGTTGGCTCTGCACTTATGCATTTTCTTTGAAGTTCAGCTACGGGTGCCAGGGACAACTTGTATCAGGATGGTACAACTCGTACTAAGACCTACAACAATTTATTTTCTGTTCTATTTTAGCTCCTTTTCCATAATCCAACTCTAGACCTGATTTTGCTAAAAATAAAATAAAATAACCTCATATCCATATAAACACACCTAAGTATAAAAATTGTCGCAAAACTACGACACATCAACATCCTCAACTTAGAACTTCTGCATGTCCTTAGGCAAAGAAAAACAATACTATAAACACGATGCTTAACTAGAAAGTAATACAGAAGACCTATAGCCAACAACAGAAAAATTTGCACAGATGACCATTATAAAGAATTGACCCTCTTTTCTTCAAACATTCTAAACCAGGATTGCTATGTACACATGCACCTAGAACTCATGACACAAAGGGATCCTGAAATGGCATCAAACTATTAACAGACAACTAAGCTATCACTAATTCTATTTACATGGAGAATTGGCAGAATGCAATATATCCCATCTACCTTCACGACAAATGAAGTCCCAAACACTCAAAATGATATATATATATATATATATATATATGGACTATAGTGTCTAATCCTTCTTGGCACTACACAACTCTTGGATTCACTTTTAATTTTTTTATCCTTTCTTCTTTTTTTTCCTCCCTTTCTCCATTTTCTTTAGCTTTCAACTAGTGGGCATTGTGTATTTTTCACTTTTCTATATTTTTCAATTTTTTTTCTTTCCTTTTTTTTTCTTTTTTTTCACACCCACCACACCTTTTACTGACCAGCTTTTTCTTTTCTCCCCTACCTCATCTATGCACCCCTACAATATCACACTTTTTGATGAACAAAACAAGACAAATAGGTACATGCCCCACAAATAGTGTGCTTTGTCCCTAAAGTAGAGAAATGAAAACTAGGAGAGTAAAAAATACTTATGGTGATCTAAGCACTCCTGCCATTCTATGGAGGTGCTGTGAAGGCACACTCACTGCCTATGCAATTTTGACGCCAACAGTGGCTAGCGCACTCAATGGTTTGGTGATAGCGGGGGTTGTGGTCACCCCCTTAGCAATCTCTGATGCCTCAGCAACCATTGTCTCAATTTGGGCTGAATATGGCTCATATGAAGGGTCCTCTCCTTCATAGGCTCCCTACATACAATAGCTAAGATCTCAACTCCTTTAGCTCTCTTGTACAGCTCAGACATGTGCTAGTCATGACAATGCTGGCTCGCTGCTATTGCCCGCTTGTGCTCCTTCTTCTCTCTCTTACTCCTCTTCTTGGAGGTCTCCTTATCAACTACCTCCGATGATCTCCTCTTTCCTCTATCTCCACCGATCAGTTCATGAGTCCAAAATGCCCCTAAATCAAGCTCATCATTTGGCTCATCCTTAAATAATGAAATAGTAGGGGCTAGTAATATGGCCAACTGTCGAGATGATAGCTCATCAACCTGACTCCTAATCGACCCCATCTCATCCCAAAGACTCCTCATGTCTAGAAGCTCCGTTAGATGCTCCTTGAATATAAGTTAAAAGCTATCAAGTCTCATATGCAAATCTCGTATGCAAATATCTAGCTGCTGCATTGATCTCGGCCCTCACCCATGGATTGACCTTCTCCATAATTACACTCACCTTCTTCTCTATCAAGGTCAGCTTTTTGGGAAACTTTTGTAAGAAATCCTATTGCACAATGATGTATTCAGTTAGGACCTGGCCTGGTGTGACTAGTGGAGGAAGTGTTGGAGTAGCTGCTATGTGGGCAGGCTGGGCCGACATTTCACTCTAATCAGCTAATATGGGGGTATCTACCTGCTCGCCCCCTCCTATCAGTGGGTTTTGGACTGTTGCTGGTGCTCTAACACGACTCACTAGGTTCATCTCAGCCTGTATCAATTTGATATCTATAATTTGTGTACCTCTCACTCTAGTATCTATCTTTGCTATCACCAAGACACTTGACTTCCTACAAAACCTATATATAATACTCAGGAATAGAATCATAGTGCTCAAAGCTAGAGCTTGATCCTGAATCCCCCTACTACAACCCTTGAAATGTTGATAGCATAACCCGACATGATACTCGCTACAAAACTTGATCCAATCGGCACTCAAAGTATTATCAGTCTCCATTGGCACCAATCTGTGGTGAACTAAAGTCCAGCAGGCCTTCACTATGAAATTAACTGAGGCTTTGGTGACATGACGTCCACTAGTCACCCAATCTACTTCCTTCTTCTCCTCAACTATGACTCTGGCTAACCATCTTACATGACTCTGCCTTTCCTCTGCACTCAATTTATTGACCCTTCTCAAGGACTTAATGTGGTGATCAAATTCTTCTTTGGAGGCTAGGGCCTGAAATCTGGCTTATATAATATTCAAGCAGTGGCCTACTCTGAGACATCTACAATCTACAGTCGGACTATCGCACTCTCCAGTCTGGGCTGCTCCTTCAACATCTACCCAGCTAGAGTCTGATGCTCCATAGTCACCATATAGTTGGCACAAACCTACTTGATCATGTCAGCACCGAAGCTGTCAAGGGTTCTTGCCATCCAACCAAACCCGTACAAATCAAATAGCCATCTCATCTCCTCAACCTCTTTCAATGCCCCAGTCAGGATCTGCGACTCCTCCTAAATGCTCCTCCTATGGTTCTGCTTTGATGCTAGGGTGAGGCCTTCATGTAAATCTCCCGAGCACCTAACATACCCACCTTATTGAATGGCTCTCCAAGGGTGGGGTTTTATCATCACAATCCTTATGTACCTCCTCCTTAGATTCGTCCTCACCTGACCATTCCTCTGCATTTGAGCTATCACTATACTCACGGAACTGGGTATTATCTCCCTCTTCATATTGCGGAGCATATGCTGGAGCAGTTGAGGTAGCTTTGGCTTGAGCCTTGGCCTGTACCCTAATGTTTCATGGCTCATCGGTATCATCAGTATCCACTTCGTACTCCTCCACTAAACTACTAGGCTAGTTTGCCTCCTGCTCAGATGCAGAGGCTTCATCCCTCAAAGCCCTCTGGGCTGCAATTTCATCTCTGGTCCTTTTGTCCTGGGCACCCTTGGTTTCTTGTCTTTTGTGTCCCATAGAACCTATAGAGAAAAGGTTAGGACACATGATATCAAAGAATGAAAACAAGATAGAATGACTGCAGTATCCTTCTATGGTTCATCAGTACGAGTCGTACCACGGAGGTACAATCCATACTGAGATTCGTAATACAACCTTTCACATTCATGACTCACTGGTATGACCCATACCAGTGTGGTTTGACTCATACTAATGATCGTAGTATTAACTTCTGATAATGTGACTTTTTGTAATTCTGGTACGACTCCTTATCACGGTTCGTAGTGGCATTTTACTAGTCATACCATGGGTCAAAATCTTGAGCTTTAATCTGACCCTTTCTATTTCTTTGGTAAGACTCTTGGTGTGATACCACAATCTGTACCAGGCTCCATACCATGAATTTCAACTTTAATAATCCTGGAGTAGTCTCAACTAATCATCATACGTGTCGTAGTTCAAAACCACGAGTCGTAGGATGACTCGTGAAGCCTGTCCTCACACTGTGCAGTACCAGTTATGCAAGCAAGCATGTTTTTGAGGTGGGTACTCATATTTTACCTCCCCATTAGTTCACAGTCAGAATTTCAACTACCCACTCATTCCCCACAGTCAAATTTTCCCATTAACTCACTACCCATAGGAATATAAATTCATTGAGCATTTTACTCCATAACCCAGCATACAAGATTATGAATAACCCACTGATCATATTCCTCCACTTCATTTTCATGAGTAGTGGAATCACAGTGATGGTATGACTATGCTAGCAAGAAAATAAAATGAGAACTTTTCAACTTACTTGCTAAACTTTTGAATGATTCTTTCTTACTTCGGTTTTAGGATAGAAATTCATCAAAATCTTGCCTTTTAATGCAAAAATGAGAATTTTCATCTTACTTGCTAAACTTTTGAATGATTCTTGCTTACTTCAGTCTTAGGGTAGAAATTCATCAAAATGATGCCTTTTAATGCACAAATCCAAGCTCAATTGAAATGGGAGTGAATTACGGGTGAATGGGGAATGAAAAGAGGAAATCGTGGTTTCAAAGTTGGAAATTCCAGACCAAAATTTTTTAAAATAGGTTTTGGGAAGATATAAAAATCTGGGTCGATTTGGGTTCTATCATTAATTTACCCGTTACGACTCATACCACGAGTCATAGATCATACCTATGACTCATTCCTTTCATTCGTACCTTGAGAACTGTGTGTGTGGTATTGTTCGTATCAGCATGCCACGATCTATACCAAATCTCATAGGTAAGAATTTCTACACTTCAACACTTAGAATAGTTCATCACTATGGTGGGTACTATGACTCGTACGGTTTGTAATGAACAACCATAGTATAAACATCTACATCATCTCAAGTCTCTACTTCCTAGTATGGAAGGGACTACGAGCTGTACCATTATGCTATGGTTCATACTGATGCTCGTACCAAACATGCACTGTATTTTTGTGGCATTAGTCCCTTTTCACCTGCACAATAAACACACATCAATCTAGATACTTGGGTTGCCTCCCAAGAATCGCATGATTAAACGTCGTGACACGATGCAGGTGGTTTGGTTACTCTGACTTTACAAAACTACCTCATGGGTTGCATCATATTCAGTGCCTAATTTAATGTCGCAACACTATGCGAGTCTCTTGATGACTCAAAATTTGTCAAGAAACTCAAACTCAACGTCAATCACCGAGACTATACAAAACTCATTTAGCTGTTTCATTGACCTACAGATGTTTAAGTTGACCTCCTTTTTGTTTAGCGTAAACATCAACTAGCCCACTTCAACATCCAGCAAAGCTCGTCCAGTAGCAAGGAATGGTCACCCCAAGATAATTGGGACCTTAAAATCTACCTCACGATCTAGGATTAGAAAGTCAACTGGAAAGATTAACTTGTCCACATTCACAAGGATGTCATGGAGAATACCTATAAACTTCTTCACCGTACGATCGGCAATCAATAGCCGCATTATTATTGGTGTGGGGACTCATAAGGTCAACTGTTTAAACATAGCTAGCAACATCAGATTGATGCTAGCTCCCAAATCACACAGTGCTCTCATAAACTCAAAGTCTACAATAGTGCATGGGATGGTGAAGGCACCTGGATCTTCCTTCTTCTGTTGAAAGACCAGTGAAGCTATGGCACTATAATGGTGAAGATTTCCAACACGATTATAGCTTACAAATTGTTTCTTAGTCACCAGATCCTTCATAAACTTTGAATGCCTAGACATCTGCTCCAATGCCTCGACCAATGGGATATTTATATACAACTACTTCAACATGGACATAAACTTTAGGAATTTTCCGTCATTCACCTTATTCTTCATCCTCTGTGGGAATGGAGGGGAGGGGGGGTTGAGGGATATGCCTAAAAATCTGTAGGGCCACTTTCACATTCCCTTTTTCTAACACAGGCTCCTTTGGATTACTTGGAGTCTCAATCAAATCAGCATCACCTTCCATTACCTATTCTGTAGCCGCATCCTTCTCATCTATATCCATGCCTTCTCCTTCCTATCTAACTTATAACTGGCATAAGCAGGTCAACTATAGTTTTTCTACTCCTAGTTATCAAGCCATGCAGTGGCTGTCATTCTTTGGATTTTGTAGAATATTGCAAGGAAGTTTACACTTCTACGTCTGGTTCATAGATGCAGACATCTGGTCCTACCACTGCTCAATTTGTTTGATTGTTGTGGCATGCGTCTCAACTTTCTGGATAATGCTATAGATATCACCCTAAATGTCCTTCAAGTGTTCGTCGGTCGATTTTTCTTTTTTTCTTCAGCAGCTCAGCCATTAGACTCTCCAACATTGAGGGTCCAACATCCCCCTCACGAACCATAGAAAGGACGTATAAGCCTGTGCGTTCATTTTGGTAACCATCATTTTTCATCCAATCACCTTCCCTCCCTTGGCCTTTACTCATATGCTTGTAACCATTTATGTTGCAATTGTCCCTATACTGGTTTGAACATTGATTTTCGGAGCCTTGGCGTCAATTTTCTTGACCAGATCATTGGGCATTAGCCTGGAAAACCGCCACCCTATTACCAAAGAAGTTTGCCTCCTCCTCAAAATCAGAGTACTCAAACCCCTATTCCTTACCTTGTGCTCCCACTACATTTACCTTTTGCACTCCAGACACTATGATCTATAGATTCTCTCATATGAGTTAATTCCTGATCATGCTCCTCCTCCTTCTTGCGCCACTCCACAGTTATCCCAACAACATATTTACCTGCAGCTATCTCAACCTGTCTTGTATTCAAGGGCCAGGCTCTATTTTTCTTTGTCACTCGATATACTATGGTAGTTTCTTTCTCCCATGAGTTACTAATCAATGTTCCACCTACCCACTTTATTAGCCACAACCTTGGTGCTATTGTTCAGCGGACAACCTGAATAAGCATGGCCTTCTCCACACACCTCATATGATGATGGTGGAGTCTAGACCTAATGGACTTGCTGAACATGATTTTCTACTGGTGTGATTACAAGCTTTCTAACAACATTCATCAGCTGACTATATCTGCTCAGATTACCGCCACGTCATCTACTTCGACCTTTCCAGGCACCTTGGTTGTTGCGAATCCTCTTCGAGAGTCTTGATAATCTTGACTCCTCGCTGACATGAGGTTCAAAAGAGCTTAAATTTCATCTTAGCTCTTGGGAAAAATTTTTCCTTATGCAGTAGAATGAAGAAACATTTTAGACTCTGGCTTCAGCCCTTCTATAAAGTTATGCCTAATAATCTCCTTCGGTTGCATGTGGTTGGGGAATATCTCAAGTAACCCTTGTATTGTTCCCATGTTTGAGCCAAGGTTTCACCATCTATCTACACAAACCCAAAGATCTTCCCTCTCAACAGTTTCGTCCTCCTTGAAGAGAAAAACCAATTGATGAACTTGCTGGAAAGAACCTCCCAAGTATTGATGGAATCTACCGGCTCTTTTAGAAGCCACTGCTTGGCCTCACCAATCAATAAGAATGGAAATAACATGAGCTTAACATACTCATCTGACACGTTTTGATAGTGAAAGTTCTCACTCAGCTCCACGAACATCATCAAATACCAGTGAGGATCCTAGTGTGGCTTCCCCTTATATTGGTAAGGATTTAGGACCATCCACACAGTCCCTTCTACCAACTCAAAGTTCACAATGATGGCTGACTTGATGATCGCTTTAGAAATGTTCTGCAAGTTCGGCCTAGAAAAATTCAACACTGGAACACTCTCTTGGTTGTCCCCTTGTATTTGCTCGTTATTCCCCATAGTTAACCTTCAAAAGGTTCTCTCAATTTCAGGATCAAAAGAAGCCTAATGTGGTTCTTGACTTCTCGTATTTGGCATACACTGAGCACACAACATCTATAACTTCACAAACAAACAAACAAAAATGTAAAATACAGAATAGCGGATTAAAATTCCTGACCTACAGATGATCAATCAATCTTCAAGTCCCTAGAAACGACGCTAAAAACTTGACATCACCCAAGAACACGCAAGCGCTCGCACGTGGTCATGAAGTAATATAGGATGGTGAAGTCCCAATTATTGATCCCTCAGAGACATGTCCGATTAATCGTTTAAGTTTACTTCTTTATTTCACTATTCTACCAAAACAAATATAAATGGGGATTAGTTTGGAGAATTAAACTACTAAACTTGAAATGTAAAGTTAACTAAAGACTTTTGCAAACTTATTTGTTCTTCAAATGATGATGAAAATCTAGGGAATTGTGACGGTCATTTCAGGTTGAGTTTTCAAGATGTGATTATGCTAGTTTAGTTCTTCCTAAGGTTGCTAGTTGCAAGTTACTATCCCATTTCTTTCCACTCTCCCAAGCATCTAAGAACTATCTCATGAACCCTAACGCCTCTATCCCTATAGTCGCAGGAGATACATGAAATGACAGTTATGCCTACTTGTATTTCAACTAAATAGGGTTTAAGGGTATATCCCTATCCTCAACAACAACTTCCAACCTCCAACCTATGGGCCAAATCATCTTCGCATTCCTGTTTTACATTTACATTTAACCCTTTGATTTTCCTTTCGCAAGTTCAACTAAAAGCCAACTGATTTACTCCCAAGGTAATCATTCTATTGAATAAGAAATTACAACAAGTAAATATAAGCAAACTTTAAATGAAGAAGCTAAACTCACATTAAGAAGTCTTTCAAATATCAACCATCAAGTCTGGTTAAAACCCTTGAAGGGGTGTTTAGCCATTCACAGATAAGCAAAAAAACAAATACATAATCATCATTTGAAGTGAAATGATAAATAAAATTGGAAACCTAAGTAGATCTAGTCTCTACTCCAAAAGTTGCATTTACAACCTTCTACAATCAAACAAAATGACAAATGAATGAATCTTCTGCTACAAATTCCGTAGATGTTATATTTATACACTTTTTCGCTCATGTAATTTGCTTAAAATTTTAAAAAATCCATCTAGGAGTATTTAGAACACCGCCCCATGCATAGCCCCAAGGAGTTAGTCAGATTTCCTTTGAAGAATGGCTCCGGGCGCCCCACTCCTGCCATAGAACCAAGGAGTTATAAAAATTTCTACACTTCAAAACACCTCAGGTGCCCAATTCCATCCATAGCACCAAAGTGTTAGCCAAATTCCTGAGGTTGAAGACCCTTCTGCCGCCCCACATCATCCATGGCCCTAAAATTTTAGGAAAATTTCCTAAGTCTAGAGTGCTTCTGAGACTCCATGGCATCCTTCTCATCAAGGTGTTAGTCCAGTTATTTTCTCTGAAACACAAGTGTTGGGCATGCCACGCCAGCAATAGCCCTAGGCCGACTATCATAAACTCTTCTTCTTCATACCTCGGGTCATTTTTGGGTCCTTTTTCCTTGATTTCCTGCTCAAAACATCTATAAACGCTCATTAGTTTGCAAGATACATGAAAGCATGAATTCATACATTTCATAAGTATTGTGAACTCAAAACAAGGCAAAATATGGGTAAAAATATGGGAAATGGGCATAAGAGTATGCCCAACATCATGCGTATCTTTCAAAAACACCAATAGTGTCAATCTACTTCAATTTTATCAAATTGAAGAAAACTCCCTTTCACTTAATTGCTTATTTCCAATTGGAATTCATCCTATGTCTAGGTGAATCCATTAAACAAGAGTTAGGGCCTTGTGTTATTCTTTATTGATGCTAATCTAAGCTAAGTTGGCTCTGTTAGGTACAATAAAGGTAATTGGGCTGGATTGAATGAGTTTCATCATCAATCAGACTTTACAAAGGAAAACTCAATTAAAATGTTCTTATGCCCACAATCAATTTTACCGAATTGTGATCAAATGGGTTCACAACTCATTGGGTTCACAACCCTAGATATGACATTAGATACCCATAGAAAGAAGAAAAGAAGAAAGAAAGTAATTAGACATTCTAACCAATGAAATTGCCATTTTGGAGAAGAAAGCTTAAACTGATGGATTTAATTCTTCAAAATTGCAAGATAGATCTACTTTATATGCTATAAACTACTCTAATCTATTCTTTATATCAATCTATCTAATTGTATCTAAGTGTAATAGCCTCTGTAAAAAAAGGTAGAAAAATAATATCTATACTAAGCTACAAAAACCCTTAAAAGTTTAAAACCAAAGGGTCCCAAGTGTATAGGGATGGACCGTCCTTTGCTTCACCAATTAAAAATTGGGTCTGCCTAGCTATTGTCCATCCTTTGATTGGTGGACCATTTTCTGGAAAGATGGTGCATCCTTTTTGTCATCCTTTGACTCTTGTATTTTTTGTCAACTTATCAATCTTTCAATTGATGGGCTGTCTTTTGGAAATAGGGTCCGTCCTTTACCTCGTCAGTTACTTGCCACTTGAAAGTGGTTTCTTGATCAGTTAGGAATTGTTGGACTCTTTAATATGCAGACCGTCCTTCTGAAAGGTGGTTCGTCCTTTGCTTTGTCTTTCGGGCAGATTTGTGACTTTAACTCCATTTTTTTTCATTTCCCTTGGGTTATTGAAACACACCATAATAAGATAAATTTTGACATAAATTAGTAGCGAAAGACATGCAAAACTCTGTGAAATAAAGAATAGATATGTCGTAAATTCCCGACTCAGCAATAAGTATTCCAATTAATTAGTTCGTTTTTCCTAGGTTGTCCATTATCTTCCTATTTTGGGTAAAAACTTATATTAGGTTCCAATTAAGGCACAAATCAAGAAAAAAATAGAAAGCCTAAGTTCTCCCTGATTCTCAACTATTAGAAACATGTAATCAGTAAAATCAAATGGGTAAAAAAGGACTAATATAATAGAAAATAAACAATCTAATATTGTAACATAGTTGAGACAAAAAAATGAATAATTTGAAAAAGAAATATTAATAAATCAGAAGGCCGCAACCCAATAATATCGATCAATAGATTTCCCACTCGTCTACTAGGGTCAATTTCTTCCTGAAGGAGAAGTCTACATGCACACACAATATCAACAAGAAAGGTTCTACAGATCAAAGAATTGACCCATGTCACTTTTTAGTACAGTGAGAAAGAAGATACAAAATAAATTCAAAATAGATAAGAGAATATAGAGAAGATAACTTATATTTAGAGCTCTGTGAAGATAAACAACCATTTCTAGAGCTCTGGTGTGAGTTAGAAAAAATTCACACCAGCGATTGGTAGCTTTGCATGAAGCTATCTTGAGAGGTAGTGGTGATCATTGACAATGATGTTAGGATAGTGATGAACACCATATTATGGAATTATCGCTTCTTTAAGTTTCTGGAATAGAATGAAATTAAGGCTAAGAATCTTTTGGAATTATTGCCTCTCTAAGGATTATACAGAAATGTTCTTGTTCTCTGTATATATATTTTTTATATTAATTTTATGAAAATACACATAAAACATTTGGCAGACTGAGTTAAAAAATAATAAGGGAAATAATTTACCATAGCAATAACAAACAATCATTGCCTCATATAATCTATTGCATTGGGTAAAAAATGATCGCGAAAAGCCAATCTATGCCAATGGTTTGATTGCTAATTCATAGAAATAACATCATAGACTTTTGGTAACACGTATAACTATCACAAAACCTATGCTATATCATTAGTTGTCAAACTAGTGTATAAGAAGTCGTTGTGATAGGCCTAATTTTTTATAGTGGTATCACTAGAAAGTTGACCCTTTTGCTTTGGGTTATGCTCTACCAAAAGGTCCCACATTTATTGATTTAACTTTTGGATAGAAGCGGTGTGGGAGCTAACAATATTAGTCAAACTCTTTAAACAAGCATCCGACCAGTCTTAGTTTGTAAGAACCTTCTCTTGCATGTCCTTTATCTTTAACTTCATATGATCTTGGGATGATCCTTCCCTCTGATTTTGTGAACTAGAGGATGGGCCCTTGATGGAACAAAGTGGTTTTACCTTCTATTCCTAATGTTTCGAGTGTGCCAGTCTTTACTCGGTCCACCATAATTATTTCTTACATAATATTGATGTTGACTTTGTGGTTGAGGTTGCCATTGACTTTGATAATTCAAAGATGGATAAGTATGATTTTGTTGTTGAATGTTTTTCCTTGGGTAACCTCCTCGTGTATTGTTTATATAATTAGCATCCTCGAACTGCCTAAGAGGTTGATCATGGAACTGTTTACATTGGAATTGTTTATATAATTAGCATCCATGCCCATATTTGGGAGGACCACCTTCTGATTCTTCAACTACATTCACCTTTTTGACCTCATTCTAGATCAACTTTCCTTTGAGCAATGCAATATTAATGTCCATGGATGCCATCATCTAGTTTCTTTCTTGGTTCTCCTTATGCTTAATAATTTTGTCAAGTATGGTGGAAATGTGATTGTTTGTTTATCCATGAAAAATCCTTCTGCTACATTATTTTCCATCAATTATGTGAGTGGATCCAACTCGGTATAGAATTTTTCACGTAAAATATTCTTGAGGAACCCATGGGTGGGTGCCCTTGGAACATATTGTTTGAAACATTTCCATGCCTCGAATGATTATTCCCCTAGTAATTGCTGAAAGAAGAAGATCTTGTCACATTGTTTGGCCTTTTTACTTGGGGGGAACCATTTCATGAAAAAGATATTGATAATTGTTGTTCCCCAGTGCACGCGTAAGCATACGCGATCGTACAAGTAATACTGTGGCTCTTTTAAGAGCCGAATGTCGAACCCACAAGGACTGGACTATTTTAGAAAATATTCAAGTTTAAGTGTTAAGTTAACTTTCACAAGTGTTGATTATAGAGATTTCGGTTGTTTAAACCTAATCTAAGTGATGATCACATAATACTAGGGAAACAATAATAAGAAGCATCTAGAGTTAAGACCTGACAATTATGTAATGCTACAATTTACAATGGTTCAAGTATACAAATTTCAGTTGTTATCTCACATTGTTAACATGTAGTACTCATGGTCTCTCGAGCCTCTAAACACAACAAACTAGTTGATCTTGGGCAAATTTATATGCCCAAGTGATACTCAAAGGTGTCATTTTAGCCTTGTTTATCTATCAATGTTCATACATTCTCATGTGATTGATAATAAAATGTGAATTTATACTAACCAACATGATTAGCGTTGTTGTGAAGGTGAAATATAATTTTGGGAAGCTAAAATGCATGTTGGGAGAGATTGGGGTTGGACTCGGATGTCAACAAGGAAAAAATGCAAAATTTGGCCTATGGTGGAACAACAACGTGTCACGGAGGCAGTGCTCCGCGATACACTCTGTGACATGGAGGCAGTGCTCCGCGATACACAACGTGTCACGGAGGCAGTGCTCCGCGATACACTCCGTGACACGTTGCTTGTTATTCTGGGAAAAATTCCCACCAGTATAAATAGAACACTTCGGTTCATTTTTAATATTCTGACTTGGTGGAGCAAGAACGTGGGTTACAGGCAGTTAAGGGGATGAAATTATCAGGGTTTTTCTCTCTTTCCTTCTCCTTGTATTCAATTGCTTGTATGTTTAACACTCATTTAACGATGTTTAATCCGCAAATGAGTGGCTAATTCATCTTCTTGCTGAGGTTATGAACACTTGTAATGAAATGTGATTATTGATTCTTTGGTTTTTCATCTTTTCTTCCATGGTTGTTCTATTAATTCTTGTTCTTACTGCATTAATGTGTGGCCTACGTTAATGTATATCTAAAAAGTCCGATTTCAGTCGAGAGAGCAAGAAATTGGAAAGTTGTGAATCAATAGGATATGATCTTTTCTTGGTTTGGGAAAATTGAGAATTGATTTACCTTCAGGATAGAAATATACCTGAAGGTCGTATTAGTCAATTTAGGAACCGGGTTTGTATGGCTAGAACATGAATTTCGTTTAATCACAGAAATGTAGGTGGACAGTTCATGATTCTTAAGTTGGGTTAAATACGAGAGTTTTAATCCATTGGCAATAGTTCTTGACTAGCAACCGGAGGAAAGGTTAACCAATTTATATCGATAGTTAATTTCTTTACATGTTCAATTAACCTCAGTATGCTCACATTCATAGTTCAGACTCACATTCGATAATTGTTTTAGACTTAGCATTAAAATTAGAACCCAAAAATATCCAACTCTTGGTTACATTGTTGTCTTCATTGTTAGAATTAAAATATAGTATACTTGAGCAGATTGTACCTTATCCCAGTCCCTGTGGGATCGATATTTGGCTTACATAAGCCACTTTACTAGTTGTTCGACCACGTGCACTTGCGTGTAGTTATATACCCATATAACAAACAGACCAAACAAGTTTTTGGCGCCGTTGCCGGGGACTGGCAATTAGTGAATTTTTCTTAACTGTAAATTTACTATATTTTTTTTCTTAGTGCTGACAACTTGGTCTTAGTGTTTGTTTTAATTCTTTTTCATTTTATTTTTTTTCTTTTTCGGATACCCTTATTGACATGTCATCGTGGAATACAAATGGTATAAATGGTGGATACTCATATTTTGGCGAATCTTGTCTAAATTGCGGAGGACCCCACTTGTGGCAACATTGTAACACGTGCAATATATGTGGTGGTCGAGATGGCCATTGGGATGGCTGTCCGAATGCATATTACCCTCCCCCAAGCCCCTACTATGATCCTTCTGTTGTTTTTACTGAATATAGGCATGCTGAAAATGAGGACTTGGGACGCCAAGATCAAATAGAAGACATGCTGAAACAACTCCTGGAGTAATCAGAAGCAATGAAGGAGGCGATGACAGTATTGAGAATAAAGCAAGAAGAGAATGCAGAGGCTCTAGAAAGGATGAGCGTCAAATTCACGGAGATGATTGCTGAGGCTGAAGCTTGTGATAAATTGCAGGTGACAGTTTTAGCCGATATGCAAGAGGAACTACAAGAGGAAGACAAGGGTGAATTTTTGGATGAAGCCCAACAATTAGAATCTCTTGAGTGTCCCCGTGATGGGCTCACACTTATGGAAAATCCATTCATGGAAGAAGATATAGAGTATCCCCCAGTAGACATTAATGGACAGATAGATGTCGATGCTGAGAAGGTGTATACAAGTAAGGAGGTCAAGCACAATGTAGTTTCAGAGTGGACGTTTATTGGACCACACTGGAAGCACTTTTCGACATTAAGTTTGGTTGACAACCGAGAAATAGAGTCTTCCAAGCTTATAGAGAAATGTCTAGAGGAGGACCAAGCCCCGTATATTTTGAAATTTGCTACCTTGGAGAGACAAAATGACTTCGCTTACTTAAGGGCCAATAAGTTCAAAAGGCAACATCTACTGCTTGGTCCTTACAATTTTTCACCACTGCCCCTGGAGCATAAGAGGAAATTAGAGAAGAAATTAGGGGTGAGATTCATATCCTCAAGGTGGAGGAAAAAGTGGTGAAACTTGGTACGTCGTGCCGCGACGTAAAATTAGGCGCTGCTTGGGAGGCAACCCAATGGTACCATGGGTACCATTTTAATTTCTTGCATTTAAGTAGATTTTATTTATTTTTCATCTTGTGTTGTTTTGGTGGAAAGTTAAGCACAGATGGAGGGGAAGTCTGAGTACCCGTGGAGGAGGAAGCTAACAAGCATGGAAGAGAAAAAGTGTGGGGTCGAACACCCACTTGTGCAAAGTTGAAGAAAGGAATGTTGTTAGCTAGGCCTAAAGGCCTTAGGGAGTATTTCTCACCCTCTTTAAATGTTAAGTTGATGCTATGAGGACATAGCATGATTCAAGTGTGGGGTGAGGAAAATTTAAAATTTTTTGTGATTAACGATTTTTGGTGAATGTAATGCTTGTGAGAAAATTTGAAAAATAAAATTTTTTTTTTGTGAGTCAAGCATGACTTCATCACCCGTTGGTTTTTCTTTTCGGTTCTTTTCCGACGGGGGTTCTTTGAACCGAAGAATAAAAAATTTTCTTTGTCTGTATATAATGTTTTTAGTCATAGTTAGAGACTGTTTCCAACGATGGATGGATGACGACCGTCTTGAGAAAAATTAGTCAGTGGGTTGGTTTTTAAACCCGTAGCTAATTGATGGCTTGATATTCTTGTTATGTGCTATAAATGATTGTAAGATGCAAGGATGTGTAGTGTTGAAGCATGCAAGTGGTACACCTATGTTTGAGACACCTAGGCTCTTGAATTTGAGTTGATATGATTGAAGCTTAATTTTGAATTCTTGTGATTAGCTGAGTTAAGAGTCTACGGAATGTGTCTTGAATTGAGCATGTGTTGTGAGTGTAAGTTTTTCGAATATTCCGTGCTATTGTGGAATGTCTAGAACATGCCTGGTGTGCATATAAAACGAAATGAAGGATGTGAATTGTAGGAGATGATTTAGGCATTTCTTTGAATGAACATAAATGTTATCCCTCACTTTACCAACCTTGAATATTTAATCCTAGTTAGTCCCATTGAGCCTTGAGCGTATTCTTTGATAGCTACAACATAAGCTTAATCCTTTTTCTTTCATTAGCCTTGAATTTGATCCAAAACTCCTAAGCGCTTAAGTGAAAAAATTCCAAAGAATGAGGGAGTGAGAAGCGAGAAAAAGAAGAAAAAGTAGAAGTTGTGAAAGTTGAGAAAAGGACAAAGGTGCACTTGTGTAAAAATGGTTGATTATTAGTAGGGAGTAAGAAAATAAATGAATGAAAAAAAAAATTTTGCTTAAGTACTCCTTACTACTAAGCTGAGTGTGCTTAAAGAAATGGGAACAAGAAGAGAGAAAATTCAGGATTGAAAAGAATGAGGGTGAAGTAAGGAAAGAGATATCCTTAATGAAGGTTGAAGTTATTAAAAGCGCTTGGGGGAAGATAGTCACTATTACTGGCCAGAATGTATCTACCTGTCCCTTAGCTTACATTACAACCCATTACGTCCTACTTGATCTTACGTTCAAGCATCCTTAAATTAGTGGAGTAAAACACTAAGGGAAGGCTTATGGGTCATTACATGATGCATGTGAATTCTTTGTGAGAGTGAGCGTAATTTTATTCATTTACCCATACATGTTGTGATTTAAAAATTTGCGTGTGAAAAGGGGTAACTCTCTTGTTGTGAGGGCACATGTTTAATGAAGGATATAATTCATGTTGGATTTCTAGATCAGTTGATTTGCATGAGTTTGCTAAGATAGAGAGTCAATTGTTGAGGTTAGGAAGTCTTAACATAATTGTATTCCATTTAAATGATTAAATCGTGCATGCTTTATTTTTAGCTTGCTATCTTAAACAGTCATTGTAGCTGTAGCTTGAATTGTCTTGCTAAAATTAGCTATGTGTAAGACTTCATGTGCATGAGATGTAAAAGGTTTGTTCGAGGACAAACAAGACTTTAAGTGTGGGGTAAGTGATCTTGGGCAAATTTATCTGCCGGTGTGATACTCAAAGGTGTCATTTTAGCCTTGTTTATCTATCAATGTTTATACATTCTCATGTGATTGATAATAAAATGTGAATTTATACTAACCAACATGATTAGCGTTGTTTTGAAGGTTAAATATAATTTTGGGAAGCTAAAATGCGTGTTGGGAGAGATTGGGGTTGGACTCGGATGTCAACAAGGAAAAAATGCAAAATTTGGCCTGTGGTGGAACAACAATGTGTCACGGAGGAAGTGCTCCATGATACACACCATGTCATGGAGGCAGTGCTCCGCGATACACAACGTGTCACGGAGGCAGTGCTCCGCGATACACAACGTGTCACGGAGGCAGTGCTCCGCGATACACTCTGTGACACGTTGCTTGTTATTCCGGGAAAAATTTCCACCAGTATAAAAAGAACACTTAGGTTCATTTTTAATAATCTGACTTGGTGGAGCAAGAACGTGGGTTACAGGCAGTTGAGGGGACAAAATTATCAGGGTTTTTCTCTTATTCCTTCTCCTTGTATTCAATTGCTTGTATGTTTAACACTCATTTAACGATGTTTAATCCGAAAATGGGTGGCTAATTCATCTTCTTGCTGAGGTTATGAACACTTGTAATGAAATGTGATTATTGATTCTTTGGTTTTTCATCTTTTCTTCCATGGTTGTTCTATTAATTCTTGTTCTTACTGCATTAAAGTGTGGCCTACGTTAATGTATATCTAAAAAGTCCGGTTTCACTCGAGAGAGCAAGAAATTGGAAAGTTGTGAATCAATAGGATATGATCTTTTCTCGGTTTGGAAAAATTGAGAATTGATTTACCTTTAGGATAGAAATATACCTGAAGGTCGTATTAGTCAATTTAGGAATCGGGTTTGTATGGCTAGAACATGAATTTCGTTTAATCACAGAAATGTAGGTGGACGGTTCATGATTCTTAAGTTGGGTTAAATACGAGAGTTTTAATCCATTGGCAATAGTTCTTGACTAGCAACCGGAGGAAAGGTTAACCAATTGATATCAATAATTAATTTCTTTACATGTTCAATTAACCTCAGTATGCTCACATTCATAGTTCAGACTCACATTAGATATTTGTTTTAGACTTAGCATAAAAATTAGAACCCAAAAATATCCAACTCTTGGTTACACTGTTGTCTTCATTGTTAGAATTAAAATATAGTACACTTGAGCAGATTGTACCTTATCCCAGTCACTGTGGGATTGATACTTCGCTTACTTATGCCACTTTACTACTTGTTCGACCATGTGCACTTGCGTGTAGTTATATACCCATATAACAAACAGACCGAACACTAGTCTCACACCTACATCGTTGAGCAGGGATGTGACGTCCTAATTCATGAGCTATTTAACACAATCGATGTGATTTATGGGGTTTATACCCTTGATTATGGACTTTCGTACTTCTAATCATTTAACCTAACTTAGCTTCATAACTACTTCTACAAGTGGTGATGCGACAATTCTATGTCGGTTTTTAGCTATCGCCCCATTTAATTAAGAAAGCAAGGAAAATTAGGTATAGTTTTTATCCTAACAGTGAATCCTATCATAAAGACAAGAGCTTGCTCCCTGCATTCTTACTTTCTAACCTAGGGTTTCTCTTTCGAGCTTTTTGTCTAAGATTAAAAGGTTTGTTTCCATGTTGATCAAGCATAAAAACAACAATAATTAAGAATGCAAGACAAAACAACAACTAAAACTCAAATCAAAGGTAAAAATCAAGCAATTACATTATCATGTGGCCTTAACCCTAGAAGAAGGGTTTTAGCCACTCATGTTCATACAATTAATCCAAAACATGTTTAAATTAAACTACTTATAAGAATGGTAAAAGAGAATAAAAGCTTTTGAACCCTAGGTGGAGTTTCCTTCATTCTCCCTTCCCTCATTTCTGTTTCTCAAAATATATTTCATGATAATGATTTTAAAAGCTAAGGGTGGTATTTATAATAAGTGAGAAAATTGCAAACATTTACCATCAGTGAAATGCCTCCATGCCACACTGGCTATTGATAACATCCAAAACATATTCTTAAATCAAAGAATATACACGGTCGTTATATCAAAACAAGTAAGCAGATGAGTGCCAGAGTCGAATCCCACGAGGACTAGGGAGTGATGAATTCAAGTGTTGATCGAGAAATTGATTTTAGCATGCACCAAATAAATTTAACATGAAAATGAGGAAAATGGGGAGTGGGGTTAGAACTTTGCAGAGAATTACACAAATTGATTTAACGAACTAGAGCAAAATATCAGCTAAGTTGTTGACAATAGTGTGAAATAATAGAGGTGCGGTATAGATGAAATACTAACTAGGTGGGGATAGGCCAGGTCATCTCATAAGTTCAACAAGTGTAAATATTCTCGGGAAATAAGTAGCCGTAGCTTCCCAACCTATTGACTACCCTTAGATATAGTTTTCTCAAACACTAGCTGCAATTTAGCACAACCCGAATTGAATTGGACCAGCAACTTCACTAGCCCTAGCTATTAGCTGCCAATTAGGTAGGAGAAAGTACTTTCATCTATTTCTAGCCTAATTTTACAATCTCCCATCCATACCCACTACTAGATTCTCTTCCAATACTTAATTATTCTCTCCAGAGCAGCAATCAAGCAAGTATAGATAGACCTATGGTATCATCAATGGATCTTCAATAATAGATTTAAGGGAATCTAATAGATTTTCACTTAATTGAACATTATTGAGATGACTCTAGAAATACCCATTCCAATTAAGTATTCTTCATCACACACCTCTAGTTAATGGTTTTATCTACTCATAATTAAGAAATTCAAAAACACAATCATCAAAGGTATCCTTTAATTTAATAAGAAGAGTAGATAAATCAAAAGCACAATTATCCTTCAACTACAGATGAAACTAAATAATACCAATTAAGAAAATAGAGTAGAGTATCTTTTAAAAGAACCAATCAAAATCTATTTCTCAGCTAAAAGATGGTCTTCATCTAAAAGAGAAAAGATGATGTGATGTGTACTTAGCTTTTCCCTATAACTCTCTATCTTCTTCCTCTCTCTTATTCTCCTCTACAGAGTACTTCTCTTTCTAATTATACCCTGACAAGTAGGGTACTTTTCCTTTCTTTCTAAGCAATAGACAATTATACCCATAAAAGCATTGTTCTAAAACTGGTGAAGTACCGACGATTCGTCGATGAAATCCGTGAACCACCATATACTTTCTCTTCAGCTGCATTCATTTCTAGTGAACTTCGACGGTTCACCCGACGTTTCGCCGATGCCAATCCATGAACTGCTTGACCTTGAATGCCAATTCCAAAATTTTCTGAGTGTCATTCGATGACTGCACCGGCGTCTCTCCACTAGTGACTCATGAACCGCTAGTAGCATTCCTCCCTTGAGGCAGTGAACTTCAGCTTTTGACTGGCGTTTCACTAGTTAACACCTATGATTCGCCGCTTATACTCATTTCCTCCTTTTTACTTCATTTTTGCTCTTTTCTTTAAACTTAGGCATCTTCACACAACCAAAGCAAAAAGGGAATAAAATCTACATAATCAACTTGGGAACTAGATAAAAAATCATGTTTTAGAGTCTAATGAGTTGGTAAATTACCAACTCATCAAGCCCCCAAACTTGAATCATTGCTTGTCCTAAAGTAATGCAATATTTCAACTATTGAGGAAAATGTCACATTTCTTCACAATTTGACTTCGCCGATCACTGAGACTATGACAACCCAAAAATTCTCATCATGCTCACCGAAAAGAGAAGGAAATACCCCAAAAGACCAAAACAATGAAGGTGTTTCAAGAAGGAAACAACTTTTTATCAAATAAAGCTTTTTGAAAGGAATCATTAATCACACAAGGGCATTTCTCAACGAGTAACACACATAGCATCTCAAGTTGTAATCAATGAAAATTCAAAGCTTGCCTTAGAGTTTGCACAAGTTGTTCTATGTCCATATGAACTATAAATGCTCTTGCATTCCTAAAAGGAATGATGCCACTCACCAAATATAAGGATCCCTATTCTCTTGACTCTTTGATCATTTGAATGCATATCAGGGATTAGTTGGAAGAGGCATTCACGCTCACTCTCCCAAAAGATATCTTCCTACATATACTTGACCCATAGGCTTGCCGTTCATGTAGTTCTCCACTAATGTAGATTAGTTGCACCTAGAATCATTTAGAACTTGCGGGATATGATGTAGGCTTAAGGTCAGGGTAGGGTGAGCATTTGTCTATAGAGACTAGATCCTCCCTAATGCTTTTTGTTACATGCCTTACAACATTTTTTCTCACTTAACCTTCTTTTCATTTCTTCTCTTGTTGTTGCCTTTCATTTCTTTAATACTCTCCCTTATAACCTCTCTTTTGTTTCCAGCACTAACCTTATTACCTCACGGGGGAACACCAATTCACAAAAATAGTCCTTTTTCTTTTTGGATTCATCTTTTTGTGCACTTTGACTAAAGGTGATATTTCTTTTACACTATGATTCTTGTCTTCCCCCTGTATTTTTCATACCTCCAAACTTAGGCTCTTGCCTCATTTTTCACATTTTCTTTTCTCATTCCCTTCTTCTTAGGCATTGAGCCTTTCTTCAGTACTTATTTAGTCATTTAGCATTTAGGGATAATGGGGCCAAAAGAGGTATTAAGAATGGTTTTAAGGCTTGTAATGTGGTTGCCAAGGAAGGTTTTAAGGCTCAAAATTGGCTAACAAGGATTAATGATCATGTAGAGCGTATGGTTGAAGTGGCTAGACAACTGAGGGCTTAAACTGATTTCCTTGGTGCAACTACATCAAGGATTTCACCTTGAATCACATTTAGGGCAAGTTCTAGACAAGATGTAATGCACAAGATTAACAAAAATATCCTTTCCACACAAAGAATCACCTTAAATGGTCTACAAGAGTCATTTTTCAAAACAAAACATCACATTAGGACATCAAGCAAGCAAACATCATAAGTCAAGCAGGGAATTTACAATGTATGACCATGATTACTATGCTATGGTGTCAACACTTGCTCATTATCTTTATCTTCATGCCCTTGTTTTCACATTCTCATTTCAATCAAAAGAAAAATTTTAGTTGATGTCTCTCAAATCAACTTCACCACAAACTCAAAGTGACATGGCATTTCCCTTAAGAATGTCGCCACTCAATCCATCATCAGGAAAAGCCAACCGGATTCAACAAAAAAATAACTCAAATAAAAGAATGTTCCTTGGAAAAGAATCGTGGTATAAAGAAAACCCTCATAGTTTTAGTTTCTACCCTACTCTATTTACAATGGAGAAAAAGAAAGAAGCACAGTTCAAAACTTATCAACACACCATTCAAAAATTATCAAGTCAGAATAAACATTTAATTCCCAAAGGACAATAATCAATCTCTCCCCCAAACTTAAATTAGACATTGCCCCCAATGGAAATTACAAGAAAGAAAACAAGGTAAAAGAGATTTCCTAATCATATTTGCGATAGGGTCTTGGCTTCCATGTATAAGTGACAACATCAAAAAACCTAAGAAGTTGTATCATCTAGTGTGGGTTGCATGGGATCTGGTAGGAGTGTGATGGGTAGACCAGGGCCTAGTGCGACCCATCTGTCTAGGAGGGTTTGAAGCTCATGATAAGATGTTGTTTCCACTCCTCCTAGAGCCCACGAAGGATCGAAATCATACACCGAATGCATTAGAGGCGGAGGAGGTGGGCTGTGGTAGTCCTCTTTCTCATCAGACACAATATCCACATTACTGTGGTAGCCCACCCACCAATCATATGGAGGACTTTTGGGTGCTTCGACTTGTGGTGGCACCACCTCAAGGCCACAAGGCTTCGGTTGGTTGGTGGGTGCAGTAAGTGTGGCCACCTCCTGCAACAATGTAGTTTCTTCACTTTCATGAATATCCACTTTGGAGCATAAGTGTGTCAACTTGTCTTAAGTAGGTAGCAAGGCTTTCTTAAATGCACTTTGGATCATGGACAGGATAGACTTGGCTAATCGTATTCTCATGCATCTTTTCCCATTGTGCAATATTGAGTAAATCAAGGGGGCAGAGAAGTTTGGGACTCGCTTGTATTGGCTGGAGCAGTAGCTATGTGAGGAGATGCCACGGGTGATGGTGGGGTCATGTTCCCTGTACAGCTTGCTCACTTTATCATTGGGGCCTCTTTGTCTATCTTGGTGTCCAAAGTAATCACTCTGTGGACTT
This sequence comes from Datura wrightii, assembly GCA_035772735.1. Lineage (NCBI taxonomy): Eukaryota > Viridiplantae > Streptophyta > Magnoliopsida > Solanales > Solanaceae > Datura > Datura wrightii. The sequence goes on along the minus strand of JASDFA010000007.1, from coordinate 116,105,783 downwards.
GTATAGTCTTATCCAATGAGCACAACAAAGGACACTCAACCCTCAAACACAACATGCTTACCAAGGAAGGAAAGGGCAATGTTGTGGCTTGTTGTTTAGCTTTTCACCTGAACTAATTAGCAATAATCTCTCCCACATTAATGTGCACATGATTCATTATGCACGCAAGAAGAATCGCCACTTCAATAGGCACCTCTGATGTATTCCGAGAGGGTGTCAACCTAGAATAGACCAAATTTAACCACATGCGGGCGTCGAATTTAAACTCATGCTTATTAGGCCTTTGGACACAACCCATTGTGGTTGGCCTTGTGCAATTATGCGAGCTACCATTTGAATTGGTCCGTCTTGTCGTTTACCTTCTGACGGAGGATTAGATGTGGTGGGATTGGATCCTCCCAATACAATGAGTTGATTGCTTCTGGTGTGACTTGAACCTCCTGCCCTCACACCCAAACTAATTTTAGGCATGGGAACGCTTCAATGCAATCTTCCAGCTTCATCAGTTGTTTCCTTGCTCTATATGATGCATAAAATTCCCACACTAGCTTCGGGAAGTATGGGTCAACTGGTATGGTAAATGGGCCCCAATAACGCATCCCAATCTAGTGATATATATATATATATATATATATATATATATATATATATATATATGGGCATACAGTTTTGGATGATTCTACATCAAATTGATCTTTTGCATGGATGACACATTTTTCTTTGAAGGTTCTGTAAAAATCCTCCATTCCTTTCAGCCCGAATCTCTCTTGATGGGTATTTGTGGGCACAGATGCTTGGCCTATTTGAGAATGTTGGATTGTAGACATAATGCTGCAAGAGTACGTTTGTATTGGACAATAATATGTAGCTTAAAACTAAAGCATTAGAAGGAACTTAGTAAATACTCATGTGTCATAGCCGACTCGCCAGTGAGCCGCAGTTACATTTTGCGAGTCGCCGATGAATCGCCGTTTATCTAAGAAAAGGGTTAAACACTAGGCATCACAGCATCTCACTAGCGAACCACCACTGTTCATTTGCTAGCCGCAAAATTGCATCTAATTATCCTCCAAATCACCTCTTATCTGACAACCACCCTATCATACTCATACTTTAGTGACAAAAGACAAGTATACCCTGAAGAGATGTGTCAATCAATTCGTCATTGAGAAACCCACTTGAGTATGTAGAATATACCCAAATATGAGTAAACACAACAAAGCAACATCCATACACATAAAATAAGAGAATAAATCCAAATGTGAGGAACATGGGTAGAACAACACGTTACGATAGAATTATGACCTTTTTAGCATGGGTGAGAAGATGCTTACCTTCAAGGAAACGTTCTTGTGAAGATCTGTGAAGGATGTCCAAGATACAAACACTTGAGGAATATGAAAGGGTGCTTGGGATGGGGAATATAAAGAGGTGGTAGGTGAGGAATAATGGGTTATTTTGGGGAAAAATGAGAGAGAATTTTGGGAGTTTGCAGCCTTTATGGAATTTAGCCATCTGGGATTGTGTCTTGGGAGTTGCATCGGTGATCGCCGAATTAGTCCATCTATTCACCGCTGTGACCCGACGCTCGTATTACCAGAAACATAATTCTTCCTGCAAGATCGGCGGTTGATCGGCGCTTCGTGGATTTGCCTGGCGATTTACCAGTTGTTTCTTAGGTTCTTCTTGGAATGTTCAGTACACTTGATGGGATCAGTGCCCCAGCGGCGCCTCACGATTATCACTGCGGTCCGCCGGTTGATTCGCATAATTACCTTGAATACTTAAGTGCACTGGTTCTATCGGCGCTTGAACTGCGCCTCACGAATTCTGAGCGCCGGTTCGCCCATTTGGTTTTCATCCCATTTTTCACCCTTCTTCACCTACAAAGAAAATAAAAAACAACAAAATATATAATAATAACAAATCTTGGATTGCCTCCCAAGAAGCGCCTTATTTAACATCATGGCACGATGAGAGTCCAGGTCTATGGCTCTTCCAGATGCACCACCTCTATTCGCCCCACTTCTTCCAACACTCCTTGATATCTTTTGACCCACTGTCCATTTACTTTGAACTTGTTCCCATTTTTATTATGAAGTTCAATGGCTCCATTTTCATACACCTGAGCTACCTTGAAAGGGCCTGACCATTTTGGCTTTAACTTCCTAGGGAATAGCTCTAGATGAGAATTGAATAATAGCACCCAATCCCTTGGAATAAAATTATGCTACAACACTTTTTTATCATCATAATGTTTCATTCTGGCTTTGTAAATTGCTGCAATTTCTTATGCCTTCATTCCAAACACTTCCATCTCATGTAAATTGTGGATTCAACCTTGGATAGCTTTTCCCTATTCCAAGTTCAAACTTTTCAACGCCCACAAGGCTTTGTGTTCTAGCTCCACCGGGAGGTGACATGGTTTACCATACACCAGTTGATAAGGGGACATCCCAATTGGTGTTTTAAATGCGGTCCTATAGGACCACAATGCATCATCTAACTTTTGTGCCCAATCGATTCTATTCAAATTCATTGTTTTAGTCAAGATGGACTTTATTTCAAGGTTTGAAAATTCCATTTGTCCGCTGGTCTATGGGTGATACGGAGTAGCCACTTTGTGATTTACACCATATTTAGCTAGTAGTATGCTAAATGCCTGATTGCTAAAATGAGACCCTCCATCACTAATGATAGCTCTAGGGGTACCGAACCATGAGAAGATATGTTTCTTTAGGAAACCTATGACACTCCTTGCTTCATTGTTTGGTAATGCTACCACTTCTACCCACTTGGAAACATAATCAACCACCACCAAGATGTGTTTGTTCCCATAAGAGCATACAAAAGGACCCGTGAAGTCGATCCCCCACAAGTCAAACAATTCAACCTCTAGGATCGGAGTTAGGGGGAGTTCATGTCACCGCGAAATACTCCTTTTCCTTTGGCATCGATCACATTGCTTCACAAAGTCATGTGCATCCTCATGTAAGGTAGGCCAATATAATCTGCATTGCAACACCTTCGCCATGGTTTGCACGCTTCCATAATGACCTCCCACCGGGGAAGAGTGACAAGCCTCTAAAATTAGATGTATCTCCACTTTTGGAATACACCTTCGTCCTAACGCATTATAACAACTTCAGAAGAGGTAAGATTCATCCAAAAAAAAGTTCCGAACATCATGCATGAATTTCTTTCTTTGCTGATAATCCAAACCTTCAGGCACAATGTTGTTGGCCAGGTAATTAGCAAAATTTGCAAACCATGAGGTCAGGTCGTGTGTTGCAGCCAAGATTTGCTCATCCGGAAATGTGCCATTGATCTCCTCTTGTAGTCTTGGTTTCCCATTTGTTTTTAGGCGCGACAAATGGTCAGCCGATTGATTCTCGCAGCCCTTACGGTCTTTCACTTCAAAATCAAATTCCTGTAACAACAAAACCCACCTGATCAATCTTGGTTTAGCATCTTTTTTGGCCATTAAGTACCTGAGTGTCACGTGATCCTTGTGCACCACCACTTTGGTTCCAAGAAAGTACGCTCGGAATTTTTCATATGAAAACACAATAGCTAAGAGCTCCTGTTCGGTTATTATATAATTTATCCGTGCATTATTTAGAGCTTTACTAGCATAGTTGATTGGGTGGAACATCTTACCTCTTCATTGACCAAGGACTTCTTCCAATGCGACCCTACTTGCATCGCACATAATTTCAAAGGGCTTTGACCAATTAGGTGCTACAATTATTGGCGAAGAAATTAATCTCACCTTCAACTCAAGCTTTCAAACACTCCTCATCAGAGTTGAATGTCGCCTCTTTTTCCAACAGTCAGAATAGGGGATGAGCTATTTTGGAGAAATCTTTAATGAAACAGCGGTAAAATCCCGTATTCCCAAGGAAATCCTAACACCTTTTATAGTACATAGTGGGGGTAGTTGAGCAATGGCATCCACTTTGGCTTGATCTACTTCAATCCCCTTTTCAGAAATTTTGTGTCCCAATACAATTCCTTCTTTGACAATGAAGTGACACTTTTCCCTATTTAGGACCAAATTCGTCTTCGTACATCTCTTTAATACCTTATCTAAATGTGCCAAGCAGTTATCAAATGAGTTCCCCGCAACTGAAAAATCATCCATGAAAACTTCCATCGTGTCTTCCACCATGTCAGAAAATATGGACATCATACATCTCTAAAATGTGGTCGGGGTATTGCAAAGACCAAAAGGCAACCATTTAAATGAAAAGGTACCATAAGGGCATGTAAAAGTGGTTTTTTCTTGATCCTCTGGTGGAATCGAGATTTGATTGTATCCCGAGTACCCATCCAAGAAACAATTGTACTCTTTGCAAGCTAGACGATCTAACATTTGGTCGATGAATGGCAGCGGAAAATGGTCCTACTTTGTCCAAGAGTTTAATTTACGGTAATCCATACAAACTCTCCACCCCGTGACCGGAAAAGTAGTTATCTACTTATTCTTTTCATTTGGAACAATCGTAATTCCCCCTTTTTTGGGAACCCCACTACAGCGGGCTAACCTAACTACTATCCGCAATGGGATACACTACCCCTGCATCCAGCCATTTAATAATCTCTTTCTTGACCACCTCTTGCATAGGTGGATTCAACCCTCTTTGATGTTCAACTGAAGGGATGCAATTTTCTTGGAGGTTGAACTTGTGGGAGAAAATCGCCGGAGGGATACCAATGATATAAGCTATTGACCATCTGATGGCTTGAATATGCCTTTTCAACACATCAATGAGTTTATCTACCTGCAGCGGCATAAGTTTTGCTGAGATGATAATCGGAAGTGTCTCATTCTCCCTCGGGTATACATATTTGAGGTGATTGGGCAAGGGTTTGAGCTCCAACTTTGGTGGTGACACAATAGAAGGCTGTGACAGAGGAGTTGTACGATTCTTCAAATCAAGGTCGATCTTTCTTGGTGGGAATGAATAATTTCTTATCTTCTTATGCACATGATAGATCTCCTCAAGTTCCTCACCTTTAAGAAAAATATAAACGATTATTTCTTCAATAGCCTTTTCCTCAAAGTCCCACTCTAAAATATCATCATCCATAATATCCTTCCTTGGGGCGGTTTTGTTTGCTGCTATTTGAGTTGCCATTTGGAATGCCAATTCATTCATCCGTTCCTCCAATTGTTGAATAATAACCTCATGACTCTTTACCGTGTGGGGTGAGCGAAGGAAGAATTGGCAGTGCTTGCTACGGATTGAGGGATAAGTTATCATGCCCCTAACAACACGTCAAGTGGTCCGTGAAGGGAGGAAGTTCAGTCAATGGAAAATTTTCCAGTAGTGGCAATGAGTGAGGACTACGAGCCCTCAATGGTCCCAATGACTCATTAGGTCCCTCATTGGAACTGGCAGTGACTTTCTCCTTCAAAATTAGTAATGGTATTTTAGTAATTCCTAAGCTCCTAAGTCTTAAACTACATCATTTTAGGCTCTTAAAGAAGTGTATTAAGGGAGCATAACCTATTCTAATTCATTCAACTCCAATGCATGCAAGCTTAGAAGTTCCCCTTCGAAGATCAAGCTTGAACCCTATCAACTTTTCTCCAAATCTCTTGGGCATTCAAAGTCAAATTTAGATTCATCTTACCCAGGTATGTGGGTCTATGAATGAGAGTTTCCTTTCACTCTCATGCCCAAACTTCTCCTCAAGTTCATAAATTCAAGTCTTAATTCAATTTGGTGATCTTATGGGGTTTTAACCCAGTTTTATGAAATTCTCTATGATTTGTGTATGGGTCAATTCCTTTCATGTTTCAAAGTATGTTTTAAGATTCATAGGAATATTTTATACCTACTTTGATTATAAATTCATGATTTCAAGTTTTAGAAAATTATGCCCGATTATGCAGTTTTATGAAAAGTCAAGTTTATGATTGATGATTTCAAGAATGGTGAAATATCTAGCATGATTGAATGTTTATAAATTACCCATGTATAATTCCAAAATTTTGCTTATGAAATCTATTTCAAGTATGCAAGATTTTAAGGTTTTGGAGAACCTACAAAATTCAAGTATGTTTCATGATTTAGCCAAGGCTGAAAAGATTAGTTATGATATATATATATATATGAGTCAAGACTCCCCAATGTTTAGATTCAAGCTATGTTTGGAGAATATGATTATATGAGCATTATACATCTTTTTGGAGTACTGTCTAGCACCGTGTAGGCTAGGGGTTCCAATGTTCCTCGATCTCATAGACTACGCACCAATGTAGGTATATATCCTGAGACCTCTCAAGAGAGTGCTTCCCTCGCCCAAGGGCACACCATGATATCATACCTTTCTTATCCTTTTCCCTAGAAAGGCTTAGGATCACTCTCCTCTACGTGGGAAAGATGTGGGATCATCACGCACTCATACATGGTGGTTGTCCATTATGATGAGTCTCCCATTGTTCGTCATGATTTTAGTTAGTCATATTGATGACTTATGATATTATATTTTCAGCAGGTTTGTCCCAATGATCAGTTTATGAGCTTTTACTATTGATTTCAGCTATGACAAGTCATATTATTTATATTTTAGCTTTGGGTAATTCTATTCGGATATGATATTAAGCTTATACTATACATGATTCAGATTCAGATTTCAGCATGCAATCCTTACTCTCATGATCTTATGTTTATGTTTATATGCGTGGTTTCCAGTTAAAGTTACTCAACATGTTTTACTTACCATGCATACTCAGTACATACCATGTATTGATCGCTTACTTTATGTTGTATCATTTCTTGATACAATTCTGAGCCATATGACCTAGTTCCACTGTTAGCTCAGCTTCCTCTCAATCCAGTTCAGTTCCCCTTGTGGTCAGTACTTATTTTCTAGGGACCTTCAGCTTAGTACTTAATTATGTTATTTCATTTTTTAGACTTTAATGATGTCCCATCAGCTCATCAGACAGTAGTAGAGGCTTATCAGATAATATGTAGATTATCAGCTTTGTCGTGTATTGACTCTGTGTTATGTTGTTACGTTATTTAGACTTTGTCTTATTCATGATTATGTTATTAGATTCCACTTGATATACGTTCTTTAGGTTGTCATGTTCATGCCACGAGTCAACTTGGAGCCATTCATGGTTCTAGGTCCCGTGTCTCGAATGGAGGTCCCAGCTCAGGTTGTGATAGGTAAGCTCCCATGGTCGTTTAGCTTCTTTGGAACATTTTCTTCCACCCAAGAACTGCACTCCCTCGTGAGAGCCACAATTTCAAACTCCGTCAACCTCCTCTTTTTTGCCAGAATTTTCTTCAGATACTAGGCATACTTTGGAACTTCCTACAAAAGCTTTACTAATGGAAATTTAACATGTACCTGCTTCAACATATCAAGAAATTTCTGGGTTTAGTGGACAACCTGAATAAGCATGGCCTTCTCCCTATACCTCATATGATGGTGGTGGAGTCTAGACATGATGGACCTGCTGAATATGACTTCCTACTGGTGTGGTTACAAGCTTTCTAATAACATTCACCAGCTGACTTATATCTGCTCAGATTGCCGCCACATCATCTACTTCAAGCTTTCCAGGCACCTTGGCTGCTGTGAATCCTTTTCTAGAGTCTTGATAATCTTGACTCCCCGCTGACATGGGTTCAAAAGAGCTTCAATTTCATCATAGCTCTTGAAAAAATTTATCCTTATGTAGTAGAATTAAAAAAGATTTTGGACTCTGGCTTCAGCCCTTCTATAAAGTTGTTCCCTATAATCACCTTCGATTGCATATGGTGCGGGCAATATATCAAGTAACCCTTGTATTGTTCCCATGCTTGAGCCAAGGTTTCACCATCTCTCTGCACAAACCCAGAAATCTTCCATCTCAACTCTTTCTTCCTCCTTGAAGAGAAGAACCTACTGATGAACATGTCGGAAAGAACCTTCCAAGTATTGATGGAACCTAGTGGCTCGTTTGGATGCCACTCCTTAGCTTCACCAATCAATGAGAACGGAAATAACATAAAATTAACATACACATCTAACACATTCTGATAGTCAAGTTCTCACTCAGATCCACGAATGTCATCAAATTCCAGTGGGGATCCTAGTGCAGCTTGCCCTTATATTGGTAAGTATTTAGGACTAACCACATTTTCCCTTCTTTCAACTCGAAGTTCACAATGATGGAAAACTTGATGATCGCTTTAGAAGCATTCACCAAGTTTCGCCTAGAAAAATCAACACTGGAACCCTCTCCTGGTTGTCGCCCTGTATTTGCTCGTTATTCTCCATAGTTAACCTTCAAAAGGTTTTCTCAATTTCAGGATCAAAAGAAGCCAAAAGTGGTTCTTGACTTCATGTATTTGGCATATACTGAGCACACAACACCTTTAACTTCACAAACAAACAAACAAAAATGTAAAATATAGAATAGCAGATTAAAATTCCTAACTTACAAATGATCAATCAATCTTCATGTCCCCGACAACGGCACCGAAAACATGATATTTCCCAAGTGCACGCAAACACACATGGTCATCAAGTAATACAGGATGATTAAAACGAAATTATTGATCCCTCAGAGACATGTCAGATTAATCATATAAGTTTACTTCTTTATTTCGCTATTCTACCAAAACAGATATAAATGGGGATTGGTTTGGAGAATTAAACTACTAAACATGAAATGTAAAGTTAACTAAAGACTTTTGCAAACTTATTTGTTCTTCAAATGATGATGAATATATAGGGAATTTTCACTATCATTTCAGGTTGAGTTTTCAAGACGTGATTACACTAGTTTAGTTCTTCCTAAGATTGCTAGTTTCAAGTTACTATCCCATTTCTTTCCACTTTCCGGAGCATCTAAGAACTATCTCATGAACCCTAACGCCTATATCTCTATGGTTGCAGGAGATACATGAAACGACAGTTATGCCCACTTGTATTTCAACTAAACAGAGTTGAAGGGTATATCTCTATCCTCAAAAACAACTTCTAACCTCCAACCAATGGGCCAAAGGATCTTCGCATTCCTATTTTACATCTACTTTTAATCCTTTTAGTTCCCTTTCCCAAGTTCAACTAAAATCCAACAGATTTACTCACAAGGTAATCAATCTAGTGAATAAACAATTAGAACAAATAAGTAAAAACAAACTTTAATGAAGATTCTAAACTCGCATTAAGAAGTCTTTCAAACATCAATCATCAAGTCTGGTCAAAACCCTAGAAGGGGTGTTTAGTAATATATAGACAAGCTTAAAAACAAAGAAATAACCATCATTTGAAGTGAAACGATAGAGAAAAGAGGAAACCTAAGTAGAACTAGTCTCTCCTCCAAAAGCTGCATATACAACCTTCCACAATCAAACAAAGTGACGAATGATATAATGAATCATCTGCTAAAAATGCCTTAGATGTTATATTTATAGGATTTTCCCTCATGTTATGTGCTTAAAATTCAACAAAAATCCATCCAGGAGGGTTCAACACACTGCCCCATGCATAGCCCCAAGGAGTTAGTCAAATTTCCTTTGAAGAATAGCTCTGGGCGCCCCACTCCTGCCATAACACCAAGGAGTTAGCAAAATTTATAAACTTCCAAACACCTTGGCTACCCATTCCATCCATATCACAAGAGTGTTAGAAGAATTTATGAGGTTTAAGACCCATTTGGCACCCCACTTCATCCATGGCCCCAAAATATTAGAAAAATCCCCTAAGTCTGGAGTGCTTCTAGGACTCCACACTATCCTTCTCGCCAAGGTGTTAGTCATATTCTCATATCCACAGCTAGGGCTCCTGCTGTCCCACGCCATCCATAGAACCATCTTTAGTACATTTTTCTCTGAAACACAAGTGTTGGGCGTGCCAGGCCAGCCATAGCCTTAGGCCGACTATCATAAAGTATTTTCTTCACACCTTGGGTCTTTTTGGGTCCTTTTTCCTTGATTTCCTGCTCAAAACATCTAGAAACATTCATTAGTTCATAAGACACATGAAAGCATGAATTCATACTTTTTATAAGGATTGTGGACTCAAAACAAGCCAAAATATGAGTAAAAACATGGCAAATTGGCATAAGAATATGCCAACATCATGGGTATCTTTCAATAGCACAAATGATATCAATCTACTTCAATTTTATCAAATTGAAGAGAACTCCCTTCCACTTAATTGCTTATTGCCAATTGAAATTCATCCTATGTCAAGGTGAATCCATTAAACGAGGGTTAGAGCCTTATGCTATTCTTGATTGATGCTAACCCAATCTAACTTGGCTCTATCAAGCATAATATAGGTAATTAGGCAGGACTGAATGAGTTTTATCATCAATCAAACTTTACAAAGTAAAAATCAATTAAATGTTCTTAAGTCGACAATCAATTTTACGTAATTGGGATCAAATGGGTTCTCAACTCATTGGTTTCACAATCCTAGATCTGACTTTAGATACCCATAGAAAGAAGAAGAGAAGAAAGAAAGTAATTAGATAGTCTTACCAATAAAATTTCCATTTTCGAGAAGAAAGCTTAAATTGATGAATTTAATTCTTCAAAATTGCAAGATAGATCTACTTTATATGCTGTAAACTATTCTAATCTATACGTTATATCAATCTGTCTATTGTATCTAAGTATAATAGCCTCTTCGAAAAAAGGAAGAGAAGTACTATCAATACAATGCTTCAAAAACCCTTAAATCATTTAAAACCAGAGGATCCCAAGTGTGTAGGGATAGACCGTCCTTTGCTTTACCTATTAAAAATTGGGTCTGCCTAGCTATTTTCCATCTTGTGATTGGTGGACTATTTTCTGGAAAGACAGTGCATCCTTTATGTCGTCCTTTGACTCTAGTATTTTTTGTCAAGTTATCCATCTTTCAACTTATGGGCCGTCTTTGGGAAATAGGGCCTATCCTTTACCTTGTCAGTTTCTTGCCACATGAAAGTTGTTTCTGGGTTAGTTAGGATTTGTTGGACTCTTTGATGTGTGGATCGTTCTTTTAAAAGGCGGTCCATCCTTTGTTTTGTCTTTTTGGCAGATTTGTGAGTTTAACTCAATTTTTTTTCATTTCCCTTGGGTTCTTAAAACATAGAATAATAAGATAAGTTTTGAAATAAATTAGTAGCAAAAGACATGAAAATTTTATGAAATAAAGCACAGATATGTCGCAAATCCCCGACTCATTAATAAGTATTCCAATTAATTAGATAGTTTTTCCTAGGTTGTCCATCATCTTACTATTTTGGGTAAAAACTTATATTTGGTTCCAATTAAATCACAAATCAAGAAAAAGAATAGAAATCCTAAGTTCTCCCTGAAACTCAACTATTAGAAACATGTAATCAGTAAAATCAAATGGGCAAAAAAGGACTAATATAACAAAAAATAAACAATCTAATATTGTAACAAAGTTGAGACAAAAACTCAATAATTTGAAAAAGGAATATGGATTTATCATAAGACCATAACCCAATAATATCCAAAGAATAGAGTTCCCCCTCATCTACTAGGGCATTTTCTTCCTGAAGAAAAAATCTCCATGCATACACAATATCAACAAGAAAGGTTCTACAGTTCAAAGAATTGACCCATGTCACTTTTCAGTACAGTGAAGAAGAAAACACAAAATAAATTCAAAATAGATAAGAGAAAATAGAGAAGATAACTTACACTTAGAGCTCTATGAAGATAAACAACAATTTCTAGAGCTCTAGTTAGAAAAAACTCACACCAGCGATTTGTAGCATTGCATGAAGCTATCTTGAGAGATGCTAGCCATCATTGAAAATGTTGTTAGAATGGTGATGAACACCGTATTCTTGATTTATCGCGTCCGTAAGTTTCTAGAATAGAATGAAGTTAGGGCTAAGAATCTTTTGGAATTATCGCCTCTCTAAGGATTATACACAATTGTTCTTGTTCTCTATATCTATTTTTTTAATATTAATTTTAGGAAATTACATATAAAACATTTGGCAGACTGAGTTAAAAAATAATAAGGGAAATAATTAACCGTAGCAATAGCAAACAATCATTGCCTCATACAATCTATTGCATTGGGTAAAAACATAATTGCGAAAAGCTAATCTGTGGAAAGTGTTTGATTGCTAATGCATAGAAATAACATCATAGACTTTTGATAACTCATATAACTATTAGAAAACCTATGCTATATCATTAGTTGTCAAACCGGTGTATAAGCAGTCATTGCAGTAGGCCTAATTTCTAGTAGTGGAATTACTAGAAAGTTGACCCTTTTGCTTTTCATTATGCTCTCTCGAAAGGTCCCGTATTTGTTCATTAAACTTTTGGATAGAAGCGGTGTGAGAGTTAACAATATTAGTAAAACTCTTTGAACAAGCATCCGACCACTCTTGGTTTGTAAGCACCTTCTCCAGCATCCCCTTTATCTTCAACTTCATATGATCTTGGGATGATCCTTCCATCCAATTTTGTGAACTAGAGGATGACCCTTGATGGAACATAGTGGTTCGTGCTTCTATTCCTAAAGTTCTAATTGTGCCAATCTTGACTCGGTCCACAATAATTGTTTCGTACATAATCTTGACCTTTATGTTTTGGTTGAGGTTTCCATTGACTTTGATAATTCGAAGATGGATAACTATGATTTTGTTGTTGAAATCATATTGAGGATGACCACCTTCTGCTTCTTCAACTATATTCACCTTTTTGACCTAATTCTAGATCAACTTTTTTTTTAGCAATGCAATATTAGTGGCAATGGCTGCCATCATCTAGTCTCTTTCTTGTTCTCCTTATGCTAAACAATTTTGTCAAGTATGGTGGAAATATGATTATAGTATGTTTTATCCATGAAGCATCCTTATTCTACATTAATTGCCGTCGATTTTGTGAGTGGATCCAACTTGGTATAGAACTTTTCACGCAAAATATTCTCTGAGAACCCATGGGTAGATGCCCTAGGAACATATTGTTTGAAACATTTCCATGCCTTGAACGATTATTCCCCTAGTAATTATTGAAAGCAGAAGATCTTGTCACGTTGTTCGGCCTTTTTACTTGGGGGGAATCATTTCTTCAAAAAGATATTGATAAGCTCCGTCCAAGTATGTATTGAATTGGGGTTGGGGAAGGCACTTCTACCAATCACGGTCCTCCCACACTAATGAGTACTTGAAAACCATCAAGTGGATGACATCATCAGCCATGTTGCTTTATTTGTAAATATTGCGAACCTTTGAGAAGTTCTTTAAATGTTGATGCGGATCTTGGCTTGTTGAGTTGTAAAATGACCTTCAACCTTTATCATTGTGTAAATGCTCCCGTAAATTTTAAAGGTGGGAGCATTCACTCTTGCGAGTACAATCACACTTGCATAGTCTATGTTGTCATTAACCTCCAAAAAGACATTATCCAATTCACCTTGAGGAGCTGCCATTCTATACTTGTTTCACAAGTCCAAGAAACATAAGTGTGATATATAATTATAAATCAAACAAGTCAAAATTTGATCCACTTAGTAGGACCAATTACCAAAATCCCCAGCAAGGCGCTAAAATTTGTATTGCCCAATTCCACCTCTATGTAGGAGTGTGTATACAGTCGATTGAAATATAATTATCCAACGAAGAGTCACGATTATATCCACAAGGACTTTGTATTTATCTAAGCTACTAAGTAAAACAAATGAATGAATGCTTTTAGAACTACTCTAGAAAATGATAAAGAGCAAACTAAACTAAATTGCTAAATCTAGAATGCAAAACGTTGAAATATACAGGAGAAAATATTAGGGATGTGTCCCCACATAGGATTGATCCCTGTAAACCACTCAATTAGGTTCATCAATAACGGACACTTTGTAATTATGAAAATAATCACTTAATGGATTACTAGGTGTCTTTCAACAACCAAACAATGTTTATCTTTATCAACATTTTAAAATTGATGAGAATTCAAATCGAAACAAATTGCAATTTCTCAATTAGATTCATCAAATATCTAATTGAATCTATTAAACAAGGGTTATGCCTGGGGTTACTATTGATTTATTCTACCCAAACCCTAATTGGCTCTTTCAAGCATAATTGGAGCAATTTGGTATGATTTAATATTTGCAGCCACCAATTGCAGCTTACAAATCAAAGATCAATCAAATATTTAAAAGATCATTTTCAATTAATTGAGATCAACAAGGTTCACAACCCTAGATAAGAATTTAGATTCTCATGAGTGGAGAAGAAGAAAAAGAAGAAGGAATTTAGCTACTCATGAGAGAGAAAAATCCTAAATATGAAATAGATCTTCAATTTGTCTTCAAAATACAACGGGTATTCTCTAGCTACTCTATTCTTTATTGTAAAGTTCTGACTCTTAAGAAAAATTACTAAAACGATTATTTATACAAAGGACAAAACACAAAGTCTAATTTAATTCAGTAGGACCAATTCATCGTTACCAACCTCAAGTTGAATTAACGGTCTACACTTTGCTTCAGATTTTAAATATGCTCTTTGTTTCGTTGGCTGCCATATTTCAACCTATGGACCGTACTTTTAATTTGTGATCCTTATCTTCCCTTCATGAATTGCTTCTCCAGGTTGACAACTTGTTAACTTTGGTATCTCTGGTGCCATTTTTGGTCCGCAAAATTAATGTGCAAGCGTATCTTGATTTGTACTTTTCTAATTGAGTTATATCACTAACTGGATAGATTTATGGTTGAATCTGCAGACCGCACTATGATTTTGTGGTCTGTAATTTTTGTTTTTCGACAGAAGTCTGTAAACTGTGCCTCTTTCCTCCAACTCTTTGGTAATCCTGAAACTTAGTAAAATAGAATTAGTATTTACTTAAATTAGCACTCAAAGGCTTGCAAAACTCAATGAAATCAAGTACAGATGTGTCCCAAAACACCGATACATTAGCAATCATGTCACCCATTCCAGCAACTCATAAATCATATTTTCAAGCTATGGGGAGGGTCTTTAGGGAAAAGAGGTCCAAAAATGCCCCTATTATTACTTAATTGGATAAAAGGTGCCACTTTTTAATGAAACATATTCATTCTCTTTTCCTTTTGTCTAAAAAAATTATTTTCTTATTAGAATATTATTTTTTAAAGAACCCTACTGTTTTTTCTCTTCTTTTATTGAAATTCTTTTAAATAATAACGTGACAAGGGTGCCCGCATAATCGCTCATCACCTCACAAATACGGCACCCATTTATCCTTATCCTTTATTAGTTATTTCATTATGAAAAGTTCCCTCCTTTGGAGTCTTAGTATTAACATATGGAAACTGTGACACTTGTCCTCTCGAGGCATAAATCATATTTTAAACCTATGAGCAGTTCCATTTAAGAGAAAAGGGGATAAACCCTAGTGAGCACCACAAAAATTTTACCCCATGGCTTCGCTGGTCACTAGCCTACCTCCTCCAATGATTGGTTAGACCATTGCTTTAACTTCTCAATCCCAATTCCTACCATCACAAAGCATAATCCACAAAAATAATGAACTTCTTCAACATATACCAAAAATAGAAATTCAAATGTAAGTCTAGCACATAAATTTCAACAAGCACCGGAGCTTCAAGGATGTGTCTACCCACAATTCCATTCAACGAAGCGAGATTAGTTAATGGAGAACATGTGGTGAAATGGACATAGGCAAAAGTTACCAAGATGAATTAGATTTAAAATCTTTATTATGCTATCATATCAATGTTTTCACGTGGGTGGCTATCAATTGACAAACTACAACATATAATACCTTCATAATGTGGTGTAAGAGGTGAATGCAGAATTTCCCTTTTAAGGAACAAACATTTTTTTATTAAATGTGAAATTATGGAGGACTTCATAAATGTCATGTCAAAAAATTCACATTGTTTTAAATAAAAGGATGGTGGGTCATAGGTGATGAGGCCTCTGATATAAAACTCAAAGTTCAACATTGATGCAGAAACTACTCAAGCTATAACTTGGCTCTCATTCCCTAATCTTCTCCCAACTTTTTTTGTTAAGGAAGATTTTCTCATTTGCTTTTGTTGTGGTTAAGCTACTTCAAGTTGATATGGCTACAACAAAAAAGACCTTACCAATCTTACAAGAGTTAGAGTACAGGTAGACCTAGCAAGAAATCTCCCAAAGAGTGTGAAGATTAAAATTCATGATGAGATCACTAGATTAACAAAGGTGGAAAAGGTGAGGATTGTATATGATCATCTTTCTAGATATTGCAGAAGCTACAAATTACAATGTCATAGAAATGAGGAATGTTGGTATAGATGCCCAGATACAATGGAAAAGGCAAAGAAAGAAACAAGGTGGAAGGAATGGGGAAATGAGCCAAAGGGAATGGTAATTCGTCTAAATGAGAAACAACATCCAATGGAAACAGTCTTTCCCAAATATTAATAAGTGGTATAATTATGGGTGATTTAGAATGATGGAAAGTTGTTCAACCCAAGGTGGTAGAAAAGGCAACAAGTAAGAATGGGATTAACACAATGGAAAAAAGGGAGATAGACACCAACCTATTTGTTCGCCTAACAAACAGGAAGAGGACCATGAGTCTAAAGGAATATAAGAAGAACAACATATTGTTGCTCAGGCAGTTCATAATAGGGGGATATCATCTTTAGAGGAAGGCTAGGGAGAAATGGAAGCAAAAGAGGAATAATAACACTAAAGTTTGGGTTGCCAAAACTGGGGTGATAGAGTTGAGGAGGCTGAGGAAGGGAAAATCATCAAAGATACCAGATTGATAAAGGAGAGCTGTTCTGGGGTTTACCCACAACATGAGATGCTGGTAGTGGAACAGTAAATAGGGACAAAGGGGTAAATAGGAGTAGATGCGACTGATGCAGGTCAATATGAAGGATCAATGGTGGCTAGAACCTATCATCCTACAACTAAGGTAGGTAATAGTATGGAAGATATTAATAGAAGAGCTATTGTGGTTAGTCAAAATGTAAAAGATGAATGCCTATTAGCAGTGGTGAGGTTTGAAGGTACAAGGGGAAGAGAGGAGGTGAACTCAAAATCACAAACAACAGGGAGGGGGGAACAACTCAGATGATAGCATATCAGGGGGGGGGTGATCAGATGAATCATATAGAAAGTTCTTCAGCAGAAGATAAAAAAGCAGAAAGGGAGATAAAAAAGCTCAATCCTACTAGGGAGTTGCATGATGTTATCACTCACAATTTACAAAAGTATAGGAACAGTTATACAGGGAGTGATAATGTTAGGGAGATCGAGAAAGGAGATTATTTACTAGGAAAGCAAACAGAAGTATGTCAGATATCTAATAGAAAAGGGAATAAAAATGGGAGGAAGCAAGGTCCATCTAACTTGCAACAACCATGTAGAATTATGATAAGGAGTAATACCAGTAGAACCAGTTCCAAAAAATGAAAGCCTTTATTTGGAACATTAAATGTATTAGAACAGATAAAGCTTTTCACATGCTACAAATATTACACATACATGACTAATTTTTTCTCGTTGCATTGACAGAGCCTTTTCAGCATACAAAATATATACAAAAATATGGGAGGAAGTTGGGAATGCAGCAGATAGGATCAAATTGTAATGGGATGAATTGGTACTTTATAAAAGACAACATGGAGGTACAAGTTGTGAGGGAAGCTGAGCAACAACTATCTTTAAAGTTGTTCATTTAGGAGTTAAACATACATATGATAACAACTTGGATGTATGCCAAGTGTGATGTTAATGAAAGGCTACACTTATGACATAGTATATATCAATTGGCCAATATCACTATTATGCCATGGTTAGTGGGTGAGGACTTTAATATGGTGATCAATGAAGAAGAAAAACTTGGAGGAAAACCAATTAGATCACAATATGTGGAAGAATTTTGCTTTTTGAATAAATTCCTCTAAGCTATTTGATTGTTTTTTCAAGGGAGTCCTTTAACTCGATGGAATGGAAGGACAGTAGATGATTGTATCTTTGAGAGGTTGGACAAAGTAGTGGTATCCTAGCCAATGCTAGATATGATTGGAAATGTGGAGGTTGAGCATCTTGCAAGGATAGAGTTAAATCATACTCCATTTTTTATTTCAATTGGGGCACAAAGTCATAGTGTAAAAAAACCATTTAGATCCCTTAAATTCTTGACAGAACATGTGGATTTTCAAAGAGTAGTGAAGCAGAATTAGTCAGCAGACTTTATAGGTCACCCTTTTTAGTGCTTAAACATAAGGTTAAACAAATAAAAAAGCTCTATACTTACGGAGATATTTTTAAACAGTTGATGTCAAAGAAGAAATTACAAGAACTAAAGAAAACTTGTTTAAAGAGCATCCTACAACCAATAATAGAATGGTCCTACAACAAGCTCAGGATGAGTTGAAAAAGTATCTACACTATGAGAAAGTTCTCCGAAAAAAAAAGGCTAGAGTGGATTGGCATGTGGAGGGGCACAAAAACACTACGTTCTTCCATAACCTAGTGAATGGAAGAAGAAACAAATTGCAAATAAAATGAATTCAGAATGGAGGGGGAACTGGATTGACGATAGAAATTTAATGAATCTGGAAGCAGGTGATAGTTTTTAGAAATAGCTTACTTTAGGTGAAGAGGGAACTGACTTCTCATTGTTGAATCATATCATAGAAATAATTATAGAGAAGGACTAACAGAAGAATATGTGATAAAAGAAATAGAGCATAAGTAAGAACAATAGTTTTCTCTCTAGATAGTGCCAATGCTAGTGGTTTAGATAGACTAACAGGTGTGTTTTTTCAAAGTTGTTGGCAGATCATCCAAAATGATGTGTTTGATGTGGTATAAGCTTTCTTTAATGTTGATACTCTTCCTAAAGCATTTATTCATACAAATTTGGTCTTAATATCAAAGAAGAATTCGGTTCAATCATTCTTTGATTAAAGACCTATTAGTTTGAGTAACTTCATTAATAACATTATTTCTAAGGTAGTACGATGGAAACTGACAGGAGTATTGGATAAGATTATTTTTGTTACTCCATCTAGATTTGTGAAGGGGGGAAGTATTATTGAAAATATCTTGTTAACATAAGAGATAGACACAGATATAAGGAAAAGGGATAAATCAAAACATGAAGTTAGCTATAACCTAGGCATATGACCAGCTGTGTTGGCTATTTGTAACTAAAGTTTTGAGAAGGACAGATTTCGCAGAGATATTTATTGACATAATATGGAGATTAGTAGCTAATAACAGGTACTCTATTTTGTTTGATGGTCAATATCATGATTCTTACACTCAAATAGAGGAGTTAAGAAGGGTGATCCAATCTCTCCTACATTATTCATTTAGCATCAGAAGTACTCTCCAGAGCACTAAATGATTTATTTGATAAAAATAGACAAAGGTT
Organism: Datura wrightii; assembly: GCA_035772735.1. NCBI lineage: Eukaryota > Viridiplantae > Streptophyta > Magnoliopsida > Solanales > Solanaceae > Datura > Datura wrightii. Next base: position 116,086,404 of record JASDFA010000007.1, on the reverse strand, counting down.
TTGGGATGCCTAAGTGAAGTGCCAATATATATCATTTGGCTTATATAGATGATATTATTACATTTGCATCAACAGATAAAACATTTTTCGAGATGATTATGGAAATATTGAATGTTATGAATAGATATTAGGATAACTTATTAGTAAGGAGAAAAGCTCTTTCTATATGTATAATACGACTGTCAGTGCACTGATTCAGTAGGTGAAATAGGTTACGGGATTTGAAAAGGAGAGTTCCTTTTATTGTATTTTGGATGCCCAATATTTCACACAAGAAAGAGAAAGATCTTTTATAATGACATTATTAAAATGATAAAAGATAAGTTGGAGCACTGGGAAGGAAAGCTGATATCCTAAGGAGGAAAGGTTGTTCTTATTAACAATGTGCTACAAAGCCTTCCTATATATCTTCTTTCTGCTATGGTTCTTACTAAGCACACTATTAGGAGATGTAAAGGATATTTTCCAGACTTTTTCTGGAATAATACGGAAGAAGAAAGGAGTAGGCATTGGTCTACTAGGTTAAATTTTTTTTGTCTCAGGAAGATGGGGAAATAGGCTTCAAGCCATTATTTGATGTGTCCACGACTTTAGTTTCCAAGTTATAATGGACTTTTAGAACCACAAGGCCTCTCTGGATCAGTTTTACATGGAACAAGAAGCAAATTCCAGCAGTGGTACAATAGAAAGGAGAATCTCAATTATGGAAGAAAATGTTGGAAGCAAGAGAAGCAGTAGATCATGAAATTTGGTGGGAACCTAGATGTGGAGGTTCTAATGTTTGGTTTGACAACTGGACTAAATTAGGACCCCTCATTCATGTGATCCCATAAAACTTTTCAATTGATGAGAGTATAGAAGATATCAGTGAATAAATGGGATGCAATGCTCAGGAACTACAACAATGTCTACCTTAAGACATTAGTATCATATATATACAAATATCAAATTATCTATGAAGTCATAATTGTGGATAAGCCATGGTGGATGAATAACAGTAGTGGGAGGTTCTTTGTCAAAAGTGCATAAAAACTTAGAAGACATAGGGTAAAAATAGTTGGATAAAAGAAGTTTTTGATGAAGGGTCTGCAAAATATCTTTCTTCTTATGGAGGTTATGGAAACACAAGATTCCTATAGATGACACGTTGGCTAGGAATGGTATAGATCTTGTCTCTAGGTGTAGATGCTGCCTTCAACCACAAAGTGAGACCGCAGAACATATTTTTATGACAAGAAGGTGGGCTAGGAAAATTTGGTAAATTTTCTCTACTACTGCAGGGATTATAACACTATTTCTACAACTAAAATAGACCATTATTCAGTGGTGGATAGTAAAGTGTGGAGCCAATATTAAACCTCTTTATCAAGCTACTCCCGCAATTATATGTTGGAAAATATAGAAATTGAGAAATTCAGTGGTGTATGGAGAAAACATGTCAAAAAGAAGACCGATATCTAAGATAAATTATAATTTGTATATGGTGTCTAGATTAAATTATTCATGGATAGAGAGCATCCCAAATACATGAGCATAGACTGTCCTCTTTTTTGAAGAGCATTCTCCCAAAATGAAGTGCAGATTAGTAGGCTGGGAACACCCTAATGTGGGGTGGCACAAGCGTAACTATGAAGGGGGGAAATCCTAGGGATAGCTTGATAGCTTTTTGTATAACAGATAATAGAGGTGACCTTATATATGCTAGAGCAAGAGTTATTTCAGACACTTCTAACTCAATTGTTGAAGCACTGCTATAGAAGAGGGGATATATTATTGTATGAATAATAATTTATACCTTTTAATCACAGAAACAGACTCACTTACAATGGTTAAGGAAAAATGAGGGTCTAGGAAGTATCTTGGTGTATAAGCATGGAAGTTAACAGAGTTAGAAGCTTGATAGAGAAAGGATAAGTGTAGATTAGTCGTGTGCTAAGAGAAGGAAACCAACTGGTAGAGTTTTTTAATAACATAGTGTTAAATTTGAATACACACAACAAAAAATACATGTTCATTTAGATAATGGTATTCCAATAGAGGCAAGAAGAATCCTTATCGCAGAAAAAGCATAAAGGCCTAATCAAAGACATGACTACGCTATAAATACACATCTACATTGAGGCATGCCTCAAGTAGAATCCAAAATATACAAGTGTACAGTGAATCTGAGATTAACTGCAAGGTATAGAGGTAAAAGATGTCGAGCTCTATAGATTAACTATTTACTCTTTTTCAATATGTCGTATCAATTTCCTTGAATATTCAATCTACTGAAAGAGGATTAATAGGAAATCAGTAAGCAGCAAAATATTATTGTGTTCAAATTTCTAAGATTTTAGAGATACCTTGTTAGATCTAGAATTGGTATGCGACATAAGTGAAAGAGTGAAGGACATTCGAAGGTGATGCATCCATGGTGTCTAGTGGGAGCTTTGAGGTTGCTGGAATGGAAGCGTCCCATCTCTTGGACATTAGAGGCATCTAGGTTAGAAAAGACAAGGTAAGTTCAATGCTCTTAATGTGGAACACTGGAAAGTGGTAAAGTTTTACCTCGATATGTGGTCTTGTCAGCATCATCACCTACTTCGATCCTGGGAAGATGAGCTTGGTAGGGTTCCCTAAAGTGGGGTTGAGTCAGAGGTGTTTTGTAGAGTTGTCTGTAGATTATTTTTCAGGCTTTGTTAGTTTGTTTGGTATATTTTCTTCTTTATTTTGTTCCAGGTCATTTGTTTGTAGACTAGGATGGTTTATTTTCTTTGGTTTAAATAAAGTGGTTTTGTTCTTTTAAGTTAAAAAAATTTATGAGAAAAGGGTAAAATTAATAAAAATTATCACGCAGACCATTACATTGAAGAAAAAAATTGCTCTTTTCCCATTCAATATTCTTTTCCTTTAAGCACCGGGTGAAAAACCAGTTGTGCAAATAATTCTTACTTCCAAATAAAATAAATATAATGTATTAAAAAAATTATATTTCATCATCACTCTTCCCTTTCTTCTATTTTTATTTATCTCCTTCTCCTCCACTAATATGTTATGTCATGTAAATCTCTTGTTAGAAAGAATAAACAAACACAAACACCCAATACCAATTAATAAAATCGAGCTACTCCATACTCTTTTAAAATTATGTAATTTTATGTTAAACTAATAAGGATGAGCATAGTCATGCACAATAAAAAAGAATTAAAAGGAAAAAGATAATGAATGAAAGAGATTTTAGAAATACAAAAAGCTAACAACATAAGAAAAGAATTAGGAGTATGTTTCCGGTAACTTTATATGCATAAAATAAGATAAAAGTACAAAAATAAAAAAAAAATAGACTGTTAGAGATCTTTTGCAGATGCCACATCAGCTCTCTTATGCACATGATTATTGAAATTAAATAGTAAAAAATTAAAATTTGAAAAATAGATAAATTGAGATCTATCTTTAAGAGATGCCACATCAGCTCTCTTATGCCTAGAATTATATGAATATATAAATTAGATAATAATTTGGATAGTTAATCACTGGCTTATGTTACTTACCAAATTCAAGTAATCATAATGGCTATATATTTTGGAGAGTACTTTCGATGTTTCTCATTATCTTTGGGTATTAAGCACTAAATGATAAACATCTTCCATGGCAACAACGAAGTTCTCTCTTCACTCAGTTTTGCTTATTTCGTTGGTTTTGTTTTCTCTGTTTGCTCTCCATCATTGTATGTCCACATTTATCCTTTTGAACTTGATTTATTATTAATTTTATTATTCTTATTATTATTGGAATTATAATTAAATTAATTAAGTATTATGGAATAACATGAAACAGATTTATATATCATCACCTATTAAAACTCGTAACATATCTTTTCTTAATATTATTTTCGTTTTTATTGGTTTGTTATATGTTTTATCTGTTATTAACCTGATAGCATGCAAATTGTTCATTTCATACTATCAGCATTAAAACATCAAATTCCACATTTTCTTATATTAATTTCACAAAATGCAGGTGATGAAGAAACAAGCTATAATGCAAATCTTACAGCTGGAAAATGTATCCAAATTCCTGATGAACCAGGAAAATGGTGTTGCCTCCTAGATTATTTACGAGAATGCTATGATACACTTGATATATGTAATGCAAAATGTCGCGATCGAAGAATTTTCAAGAAAAATAATGTTAATTAATTCGAGAAATCATTATCATTTTCACAATTTATTTTCATTTCTTTCATGTTGTTGGTTAAGTTGATGTATAAGTAAAAATTGCAATTTTTATTTATAAAAATTTAGTTACATTTATTGATACATAAATTCATGTATCCATATCATATTATTCTTGCTATGTTATACTTACAATTTTAAATTTTATAAATTCTAACTCTAATAAGAAAGTGGCATTTCAGTGAAGTTTGAAAGCCGCATATGATAACAAATTGAAGCTTGAGCAGAGGTAATAGCTGTTAGGATCAAAATAATCAGGTTTCATGTGAAAGCTAATAATGCAAACCTCGAAAGACAATTATAAAATGATAAATGACAAGTAATATCAAAAAGAGACAGAATAACATAACGTGCATGAGTCCATCAACCTACATCTACAAGAGGACATTAACATTCTATTTTATAAAAAAATACAAAAATATCGAGAGAAATAACCTCACAAGAGGGAATCTATAATCACATGGTCATGCAATAGGAGGGATAGGGAAGAAAACTGCAAGTGTGGTAGAAGTGGACAACCTCATAGCATTGGCAGCTCAGCTGGGTTCTTTTCAAAAATAGATGATGACACAGTTCAGTAAGTTGAACATGGCTCAATCTTAGGCGCAAGTAAATGCATTACAACCATCTCCATATTGTTGTGAAATTTGTGGAGGTAGTGGTCATTTTGCATATGTGTGTGGAGAAAACATGGAGTTAGTGAACTTTGTGGATAATGCACAGTGAGGATATCAGAACTTCGTGAATACCTACAATCGCAACTGGCAGAATCATCCCAACTTCTCATAGGGTAGAAATTAACGACAGAGCCAAATTTTCAATCGAAGAAGCAATAGGGGAGTCAAGCTATTTCTCAGTCAAGCAACATTGTGGATATGCTAAAGAAAATCATGGCTGACCAAGTACAATTGGCTACAGAGATTAAAAATCGGCAACTGGCCACCGAAAATCTAGAGAGGCAGGTGGTCCAGCTTAGAATACCAAGCCTCAAGGGGGTTTTCCAAGTGACACCGATACAAAGCCAAGAAAGGTTATGATAATCACTTTAAGGAGTGGACGAGAGTTATATGGAGCACCTTTAAAATAGAAAAATCATGGGGTGCAAGCAGAGTTACCCAGACCAAGCCCAAGTGTAGAGAAGGGTAAGGGAAAAACAGTTATAGATAATATTGCACAACTAGTAGTGTAGCAAGTGAAGAGACAAACACCACGCTTCCCTCAAAGGCTCCAGAAAAGTAATGAGGATTCATGCTTTAAGAACTTCTTTGATATCTTCAGAGAACTTCGCATAAACCTTCCTCTACTTGATGTTTTAAAGGGACTACCCAAACATGCCAAGTACTTAAATGAGGTGGTGACAAAGAAAAATTGACTTCTGGATGTAAAGGTAGTGACACTTACTGAAGAGTGCAGTTCAAGGGTGACGAGCAAGCTCACGAAAAAGCTCAACGACATTGTGAATTTCACCCTCCCAATACAAATTAGTGAAAGTGAGATGATGCAGACCTTGTGTTATTTTAGGATAAGTGTAAACTTGATGTCTTGATTTTTTTTTAATATGATTTTAGGGAAATTGTAAACTTTATGTCCTGATATTTGTTTAATACTCTTGGTTTTGGAAAACAAAGGCCATCTAAATTAGTCCTTCAGCTTGCTTACATATCAAGAGTGGCTCCAAAGGGAATCATTGAGGATGTGCTCATCAAGTTTGCTAAGTTGTAATCCCTGTTGATTTTATTATTCTTGATTATGAAGTGGATAAAAGTTTTCCAATCATATTGGGACATTCATATTTGGCAACTGATGGAGCTTTGATATATTTTAGAGAGGAAAATTTGAAGATGAGAGAGAATGACGAGGCAGTCACTTTAAGAGTGTAAAAAGCACTCAACACACTGTTACACTATAGATATCTATGTATGATTATGGAGTGAAAGAGGATGAGTGTTGGTTGGTGGAGAATGAGTTGAAAAAAAAAATGGTCAAAGGCTCTCATTAAATGGCCCAAGAAAGATGCAAAGGAAATTCACAACCTGCAGAGCACCTGAGCCTGTGTCAGACGAACATAAAGGTGATCCTAGTTAGGATGTGAGGGCGAAAGAAAGGGAAAATATTGATATTGTTCCCATTAAAGTTAAGACGAGAAGGAAGATTAGCCTGAATGGGAAGAAGAGATTGACGAAATCTTTAAATGGATGTGACCCACGTCATGCTGCGACGTCAAATAAAACGCTGCTTGGGAGGCAACCCAAGTTGGACCAAAGGTAAAAAAAGTTTTTTCTGTTATTGTTTGTATAATGTCACCTTTTTTATGCCTACTATTCCTATTTGAAGGGAAGTCTGAGTACCCACAAAAGCGAAGCAAAGAAGCATGGTGAAGCATGAGTATGGGGTCATTGACCCTTTTGATGGAAATTGGAATGCAGCATGCTGCTTGCTAGGCCTAGATGCCTTTGGAAGTATTCATAAACTTTATGTTACTTTTAATTAATTCTTTAGGGACATAGTATGATTTTATATGTGGGTGAGGAATCCTTTAAAATTTTGATGAGGATGAAGTATGTGGAATATTTGAATTTGGCTTATTTGAAATGTTAAGTAGAGAACAGTTCACCCACTCCATGATTTTTCTTTCTGGTTCTTTTTCGAGAGGGGGCCCTTTGAACCGAGAATAATTTTTTGTTTTTATGAAAATTTTGTTTTCTATCATAGTTACGGGCTTTTCCAATGATAGATGGATGATGACCGTCTTGAGGGATGATTAGTCTCTTGGAATTAGAGAACCCTTTCACTGATTGAATGCTAGGAACTTGATGTGCCATGGTTTTACGGCACGTTTGATTCTTAAAACATAGAAAAGATGCTAGAACTTGGGTGTGTATATGTATATATGGTGCTTTTACTGTATATTTACGAAAATCAAGTTTGGGAGTTTTAGTGTAAAAAAAGAAGTGCAAAAGTACAAAAAAGGGTCTGCTATAGGTCACGGTACGATGCATACAATTTGGGTATGAGCCATAACTATTGCTCATGATGAAGCTTCAGAAAATGTTTAAGTGCAGGTTTCATGATACAACCAGATACTTCGAGTCATAGTAGCACTGTACGAGTCGTACCTCAAACTCGTGGTGAGATGAAGAGAATTAGCAACTTGGCATCCTCAAGGCACAATTGGAATGAACGACTAGTACCAGCAATGCACGAGTCGTACGAAGGACTCGTAGGTTGATCATTAGAGATTCCTTTATTCAGATGTTCAAGCCACGACTGGTTACCACAACTCATTGTGGCATGCCACGAGTTGTACCAATCACTCATACCTGAGAAGACCAGAAGCTGTCAACCATTCTATGATTGCAGACAATGTCATATAGTAGCATGCTACGACTCATAGGGCATCCCGGCGTAGCAATCCCTGTTAATTTAGGAAAGAATTTTCATTTACAGTATAAATACTTTCTTTTATTTTTTATGAGGAGATTCTATACTTTATAGAATTAGTGTTTTTGGAGTTTCCCCATGCAACTTGAATAACAGAAATACACAATGTTTGGAACATGTTTCTTCTTGTAATCTTAACTTTGAAGATTGCTTATTGCAATTGATCATTGGGTTTTATTTCTTTCATCCATGTAAGTCTTTACTCATGAATTCTTCTATATTTTCTATAGTTAATCTTACAATTATAAGTAGCTAAACACATACAACTAGGATTGTGGAAACCATGGAGAAATAACAAATTGGGGTGAACACAAAGTGATTCTAAACTAATACTAATGCCTGTATTGTTATTCCCTTCATGATAATTGTTTCTTCATACTGCGCAATGTTAGCACTAGCCCATATTATCTACTTGCTTGAACATAGAGGATAGAGATTAGGAAAAGGTTAAGACAACAAATACATGAAATTATCAATTTTTATTTAATAACTCGCGTTGCAGTCACAGGAAAGTTAAATTGCGATATTTGATACAGGTTATTCAGGAACACTAATGAGACCTAATATGGTATTTGATCATAGTCATCTAATAGGGGAAAATTAACCATTTAGATGAATGTGTTTTATTGATTCTATAGGCTATCTATTGGAATAGATCACAAGTGTAATAATTAGACATAGTTATGAATCAATGGGTAACATTTCCCTAGTTAGTCGCATATTTCTTATCACAATACCATTTCACAACATTGACACTTATTATTTTCTATTACCCCCCCCCCCCAGGAAATAATAGAACTAAAAGCATAAGTAATAGCATTAGTCTAAATCATGACCATATTCCTTGTGGGATCGACCACAACCTTAGTTGGATTCTCTATTAACAATGACATGTTATACTTCTTCAGAAGTGTAATTTGAGCGTTATCAAAAATGAAGCTGTTGCCGGGGAATAGGACTTAGGATTACATTAATTTCTTTTATTTATCTTTTAGTCTTTATTTCCTTATTTACATTTTCTTTTGTCTTTTTTTCACATAGGTTATCACTTGGTGAATGCCAAGTACTCGGAGTAGTTGAAAATCCCTAGTACCACTTGATAAAGAACATGAACAAACAATGAGAAAGATGGGCTGTATTGAGACTCCTAAGAAAATAGAGGCCAGAGTAGCCCAGGAAGCTCGGCGAGCTAATGAAGCCTATCCGGTGGAGTTAGCTCGTTAGCTGCTCTTCAGGAGGCTGATGAGGCACAGGAAGAAGTGGAGACTGCTGGCCGAAATGGAAGAAATAGAGATCATGAACCACATTAGTTCAATAGATATTCTCCACACTTTGATGATGATGAGGATACAGATATTGATGAAGTCGGGTCAATAGGAGCTATTCTACCCCCACCTCTGCCTGCTGAGGCAAAATTTGACATCACTAGCATGATGATCCAATTGTTGAACATGAATGGAGTGTTTAGGGGAAATGCTATTGATAATGCATATCTCCACTTGATGAATTTTGTGGTAATCTTCAAGACATACAGGTTGCCTAGAGTGAGCCAGGATGCAAGTAAACTGAGGCTCTTTCCATTCTCTCCAGTCTATGGCTATCGGAGTTGCCAAATGACTCCATCACTAATTGGAGAGAATTGAAGCGCACCTTCTTGGAAAGGTTCTTCCCACCTTCAAGGATGTTGCAACTCAAGGATGAGATATATAACTTTCGAAAACTTAAGAGGAGGCACTTCATGAGACATGGTTGCGGTTTAAGAAAAAATTGAATAAGTGCCCAAATCGTAGAATTCTAAATAAGATCTTGTTGGAATGACTTTAACAATCCTTGAACAAAAGCCACAAAGCAGTAGCAAATACTATAGTAGGTGGAGCATTGATGAGTCACTCATGGGTGGATGCAACAACAATACTTGACTGAGTGACCAAAACCAATAGAGCCTGGCATAACAGAGAAGCAGAAGTAGCTACAGGTACATATGCGATTGGGATGACTACGGAGCAACACAAAAAAGAAGAGGAATGTGATCAAGAGTTAGCATATATGAGGACTTTCATTGACCTGCTCATGAAGAATATCATGGGATTTGGAGCTCAGAAAGTGAATGCAGTTGGGAGCTCAAAGTCAGGATCCGGGTATGAACAGTCTGACTCCGAGGAGGAAGTTAACTTCTTAGATAACTAGGTGGCGGGTTTACTGACAAACGCTCAAGGCTCTAATCAAGAACTTGGTTTCAAGGCTTAAGGAACTAAGTTTAGAACCGGTATATGGACAATTACAACAAAGCTTGGCATAGGGATAGAAGAAGAGAGCGAGACGGGGAAGGTAATTGGAGGAAAAATGATGGATACCAAAATGACCGCAATGGCTTGTAGCCTCCTAAGGCTCGTGAGTGTGATAAGGAACTTCAAAATTGGAGAGCATGATGGCTGATTTGTTGAAAAAGGAAAAGTCAGCCATTGATCACCTGAAGGACATTCACTGAGACATACCTGGCATGAATCAGAAAGTTGAGTCGCACGTTGCAATGATAAAACAGATTGAGCAGCAATTAGGCTAGATGTCTGCATCCCTAAACTAGAGGTAGAAGGGCACACTCCCTATTAACATGGTTCAAAGTCCAAAGAATGACAGTCATCGTATAGCCGTGACTACTAGGAATGGAAAAGCAATAGTTGAACCACCTATGCCCATTGTAGTTGGGTATGGCTGAATTAAAGGAAGTTGATTCAAATAATGAGGCTGAGGCTGTAGAGAAGATAATTGAAGGTATTGTAGAGGTGAAAAAGTCTCCAGTTACTGAAAAGGAGATTGGTCATCAGAAGTGGAAGAAGGAGGCCCCACAAATTTTTAGGCATATCCTAAGACTGCCTCCACCTTTTCCTCATAGAATGAAGAATGGTAGATGATGGGAAATTTCACAAGTTCTTATCCATGCTAAAGCAGTTGTCTGTGAAAATTCCCTTGGTAGAGGCAATAGAGCAGATGCCTAGCTATGTAAAATTTATGAAGGACCTGGTGATAAGAAAGTGTTCAGTGAGCTATGAACCAGTTGGAAATTTACACCACTACAGTGCAATAGCCTCACGTGTCCTTGCATAGAAGACGGAAGACCCTAATGCCTTCACCATCCCATGAACTATTGGATATTTTGAGTTTACCAAGGAATTGTATGATCTAGGAGCTAGCATAAATTTAATGCCGCTAGTTGTGTTTAGACAATTGGGCTTAGTATCCCCCACATCAACGATAATGCGGCTACTGATGGTAGACCTCACAGTGAAAAAGCTAGTTAGTATCCTTCATGATGTTCTAATAAAGGTGGACAAGTTTATTTTTCAAGCTAACTTCATGTTTCTAGATTGTGAAGTGGATTTTGAGGTCTCCATCATTTTAGGGAGACCATTCCTTGCCACTAAGCGAGCCCTGGTGGACGTTGAAGCTGGAGAATTGAAGTTCTGGTTAAATGAGGATGAAGTGACTTTTAACTTCTGCTATTCAATGATGCAGTCGAGTGAACTCAGCAATTGAGGTTGAAATTGAGTTTCTTAACAAATTCTGAGTAGTCAAGAAACCCACATCGGGCTACAACGTTAAACCAAGCGGTGCATGGGAGCCAACCAATGAGGTAGTTTGGTGAAGCTTGGGTAACCAAACTGCCTAGATCTTGTCGCAATGTTAAATCCGACACATTTTGGGAGGCAACCCAAGTATCTTGACTTATATGTGTTGCAGTGTGCAAGTGAAACAGGGATCAAAAGATGAAAATTGAAACATAGGTCTGGACTATGAGCCTCAGTACAAATCGTATGATGTTTTTATAGCTTGTAGTCCCCGACGTAATAAAGAGTAGAGTCTAACAAAGTGCAAGAGTTCACACTTTGGTTGGACATTACAAATTGTACCTACATGGTACAAGTTGTAGTACCCACTATCATGATGAACTCCCTCAAAGGTCAACTAGAAGAAACCACAACCTACGAGATATGGTAAGAGTCATACCAGCACATTACGGATCGTACAATGCATCCATAGGTTCCTAGGTAAGTTCTCCGAACCTCAGGTACGTAAGGTAGAGAATCGTGGTACGAATTGTGAGAAGGCATTAAATGAAAAGAACCCATGTGACTCGACTCGAACCCAAAATTTTAAAACATCCCCATACATATTTAAAACTAAAATCTGGTCCTAAAAGCACTACATGATCCCACGATTTCCTCCCATTCTTCCAACTTTTCCCATTGCACCTTCAATCTCCATTGAAACATCACTTTTCAAGACAATCTTGAATCATAAGAAGTACTTTTCTACTCCAAGCCTTAAGCAAAGAAGCATTGCTCAAGAACTTGTCAAGTAAATTGACAAAATTTTCATGGCTTCTCTTTGGCTTTTGTTCACTGATGGCTGACTGTAACTCTTTCATTCTTGAAATGATTAGAGGAGGATGATCAGGAGGTTATCATGTTATAATTATGAATAGGTTTATGAAATGAAATCACTCTATTTGTTCAAATGTTTTGTGGGTAGGGTGCTAATGAAAAATACAAAATTAGGAAATCGTGTGGGTAATAAAAATTTTATGTTTGTATAAAATTAGGGGGCGGTGAAGTCTAAGTATTCACCCCAAAACTTGTTTATTTTATAATTGTTAATGCACAAGGGTTAGGACAGGCTTCATGAGCCATCCTACGACTCGTAGGATGATTCGTTGGGGCTGTCCCACGAACCAACAAGTCTAAAGTAAAGGTATGAGAGTTGGAACGAATCGTGGTATCTCACCACGAGTCGTACCAAGTTATCATGCAAGAGAATCATAAAAAGGTCACACACATAACATCAAACATGACCCATGGTATGACTCTTGGATCCTACCATGGGTCATATTATTGATTCATACCTAAAACATCAAAAGTCACAATATTTAGAATTTGATGCTACGACCCTTTATATGAACCGTACCACCTTGGTATGAGTCATACTTGTGAAACTAAAGGTCATTATTATAGTACAAATCATACCACCTTGGTACAACTTGTACTAATAAGGCATAACAAGAATCTACAAATATATATATATTTTTTTTTGCTTTCATCTTCTTAAATCACATGTACTAATCTCTCCTTAACAGGTAAAATGTCACGAAAAGGACAATCAAGCAAGAATATACAGGACAAGAAGGTTCGAGATGAGATAGCAGGTTAGAGGGAATTAAGAGATAGTGCCTCTGTATCTAAGAAGGAAGCAAATTCACCGATAGTTCGGTGGAAGAATCTGATGTTGACACTGATGAAACTGGAGAGCCACGAACTACTAGGGCACAGGAAAAGTTCGAAGTCGGGGTCACCCGAAACACTCCGATAGCAGCTCCCCAGTCTAAAGAGGGAGGTGATGCACAGTCTCATAAGTCTGAAAGTGGCTCAAATGCAACAGAGAGTTCAAATGAGGCCCAAAATGAAGAGGGTTCAGGGGAAACCCAATGTGAGGAGGGATGCAAGAAGAAGATGATGAGCCGACCCCACCCCCAGAGAGCCGCACAATCATATGGGGTGTGCGTAGTGCTTAGGATATATATGAGCATGGTTTAGCCCTAACATCAAAGATGAACCCTGAGAAGTGTATTTAGGAGGTGCCTCGGATCTTGACTGAGGCATTGAATGAGGTGGAGGAGATAAAGAGAATTGAGCTATATGTCTTCGGCTGGATGGCAAGGAACCCTAATAACTATAGTGCTGACATGGTCATGGAGTTCTATGTCGATTACATTGATACCTTGGAGCATCAGACCCCAGCCATACAAAAAGTTAAAGATCAGCCCAGACTGGAGAGTGTCATAGTTCATGGGAGTGATGTGGAAATATAATAAAGGACCATTTCCCAAATTTTGTACGGTCCAAATTATTAGGCTCTATCTACCACTTTGAGTTTGACCATAGAATAGAGCCTCAAAACAGGTCAAAAATTTGAGCGCAAAAAATTGCCAGCGGCATCTGAAGTAGTTAGCCAGTGTCATTGCGAAAGAGAAGTAAGAGGAAAATTGGGTTAGTAGTGGTAGGTAAGTGATAACAATCAAATTACACTCCTGAAGAAGTATAACGAAGACATTGTCAATAAGGAACCCAACTAAGGTTGGGGTCAATCCCACAAGGAATATGGTCATGTATAGACTAATTCTAGCATTCACAAATTTAGTTCAATTATTTCCTAAAAAGGGGGGTTTTAAATCAAGTAACAATATTGTGAACTGGAGTTGTGATCAATAGTTATGCAATTAACTAAAGAAGTGTTCCCCATGGCTTTCTAACTAAATCAGATTATTACATTCGTGATCTATCCCAATACTTAGCCTGTAGAACTAATAAATTATGAGCATATAAATGACTGATTTACCCCTATTAGATGGCTCTACTCAATCACCCAGTTAGGTCTCGTTAGCGATCTCACTTTAACCTTTATCAATAGTTCCAAACTAACTCTCCTGCAACCACAGTTCAAGCTATTCAATTAAACTCACTTTCAAGGCTTGGTTGTTCTTGTATTTTACTTATCTCTACTTATCTAGGTTCAAGCAAAAAGAAAATTGGGGCTAGTCCTAATGTTTCACACGTTTATGAAGAATTAAGCATGAAGACAAGAACAACACAAACATTCGTATTGATTTAGAATCACTTTGTTTTAACCCTAGTTTGTTATTCCACCATGGTTCCCTCAATCCTAGTTGTGGAGGGTTTAGCTATTCATGATTGCAAGAATAAGATCAGATTTCATAGAAGAAAACATAATTGAAGACTTACAATATTAATAAAAGAAGAACCCAATAATCCATTGTTCAATCAAATTTTCAAAAATCCAATAATAATAATTAACTTTGTCAAAGTAGTCGAGTATTTTCTCTCCAAGTAGTTAGGAAACCCAAAAACTACGATTACGATTGAAAAGTATCAGACTTAGTTAAGGATAATAACCTTAAAGTAATTATATAATTAATGAAATCCTTTCCTAGTTTATCAGGAATTCTACTGCGGAGTCGTCCTATGAGTCATAACATGATGCTATGAGTAGTAGGAAGCTTCCGTAAAACAAGTAAGCAGCTTCTGTCTTCTCAGTTACTAGAGGTTGGTATGACTCGTACAATGATACTACAAGTCATAGGAGCTTGCCCTGAATATCCCAAGTGACAACCTCTCTAAATCTTACCACGAGTCTGTCAATATGACTCGTACCTTGCCATCAAGACTCCTGCTTCCACTCGCACCGCTAGGTTCAACAAGTGCATATCTTGTGGATCTCAAGTTACGGACATTCAGTATGGCTCGTATCAGGATGTTATGTCTCATACTGTCGGTCGTATGTTGGCTCTGCACTTGTGCATTTTCTTTGAAGTTCAGCTACGGGTGCCAGGGACAACTTGTATCAGGATGGTACAACTCGTACTAAGACCTACAACAATTTATTTTCTGTTCTATTTTATCTCCTTTTCCATAATCCAACTCTAGACCTGATTTTGCTATTTTAAAATAACCTCATATCCATATAAACACACCTAAGTATAAAAATTGTCGCAAAACTACAACACATCAACATCCTCAACTTAGAACTTCTACATGTCCTTAGGCAAAGAAAGACAATACTATAAACACGATGCTTAACAAGAAAGTAAAACAAAGGACCTATAGCCAACAACACAAAAATTTGCACAGATGACCATTATAAAGAATCGACCCTCTTTTCTTCAAACATTCTAAACCAGGATTGCTATGTACACATGCACCTACAACTCATGACACAAAGGGATCCTGAAATGGCATCAAACTATTAATAGACAACTAAGCTATCACTAATTCTATTTACATGGAGAATTGGCAGAATGTAATATATCCCATGTACCTTCACAACAAATGAAGTCCCAAATACTCACAATGATATATATATATATATATATATATATATATATATATATGGACTATAGTGTCTAATCCTTCTTGGCACTACACAACTCTTGGATTCACTTTAATTTTTTCTCCTTTCTTCTTTTTTTTCCTCCCTTTCTCCATTTTCTTCAGCTTTCAACTAGTGGGCATTGTGTATTTTTCACTTTTCTATATTTTTCAATTTTTTTTCTTTCCTATTTTTTTTCTTTTTTTTTCACACCCACCACACCTTTTGCTGACCAGCTTTTTCTTTTCTCCCCTACCTCATCTATGCACCCCTACAATATCACACTTTTTGATGAACAAAATAAGACAAATAGGTACATGCCCCACAAACAGTGTGCTTTGTCCCTAAAGTAGAGAAATGAAAACTAGGAGAGTAAAAAATACTTATGGTGATCTAAGAACTCCTGCCATTCTATGGAGGTGTTGTGAAGGCACAGTCACTTCCTATGCATTTGTGGCGCCAACAGTGGCTATAGCACTCAATGGTTTGGTGATAGCGGGGGTTGTGGTCACCCCCTTAGCAATCTCTGATGCCTCAGCAACCTTTGTCTCAATTTGGGCTGAATATGGCTCATATGAAGGGTCCTCTCCTTCATAGGATCCCTACATACAATAGCTAAGATCTCAACTCCTTTAGCTCTATTCTACAGCTCAGACATGTGCTAGTCATGACAATGCTGGCTCGCTGCTATTGCCCGCTTGTGCTCCTTCTTCTCTCTCTTACTCCTCTTCTTGGAGGTCTCCTTATCAACTACCTCCGATGATCTCCTCTTTCCTCTATCTCCACCGATCAGTTCATGAGTCCAAAATGCCCCTAAATCAAGCTCATCATTTGGATCATCCTTAAATAATGAAATAGTAGGGGCTAGTAATATGGCCAACTGTCGAGATGATAGCTCATCAACCTGACTCCTAATCGACCCCATCTCATCCCAAAGACTCCTCATGTCTAGAAGCTCCTTTAGATGCTCCTTGAACATAAGCTGAAAGCTATCAAGTCTCGTATGCAAATATCTAGCTGCTACATCGATCTCGACCCTCACCCATGGATTGACCTGCTCCATCATTACACTTACCTTCTTCTCTATCAAGGTCAGCTTTTTGGCCAACTTTTGTAAGAAATCCTATTGCACAATGATGTATTCGGTTGGGACCTGGCCTGGTGTGACTAGTGGAGGAAGTGTTGGAGTAGCTGCTATGTGGGCAGGCTGGGCCTACATCTCACTCTAATCAACTAATATGGGCCATCTACCTGCTCGCCCCCTCCTATCTGTGGGTTTTGGACTGTTGCTGGTGCTCTAACATGACTCACTAGGTTCATCTCAGCCTGTATCAATTTGATATCTATAATTTGTGTACCTCTCACTCTAGTTTCTATCTTTGATATCACCAAGACACTTGACTTCCTACAAAACCTATATATAATACTCAGGAATAGAATCATAGTACTCAAAGCAAGAGCTTGATCCTGAATCTCCCCTACTATAACCCTTGAAATGTTGATAGCAAAACCCGACATGATACTCGCTACAAAACTTGATCCAATCGACACTAAAAGTATTATCAGTCTCCATTGGCACCAATCTGTGGTGAACTAAAGTCCAGTAGGCCTTCACTATGAAATTAACTGAGGCTTTGGTGACATGACGTCCACTAGTCACCCAATCTACTTCCTTCTTCTCCTCAACTATGACTCTACCTTTCCTCTGCACTCAATTTATTGACCCTTCTCAAGGACTTAATGTGGTGATCAAACTCTTCTTTGGGGGCTAGGGCCTGAAATCTGGCTTATATAATATTCAAGCAGTGGCCTACTCTGAGACATCTACATTCTACAGTCGGACTATCACACTCTCCAGTCTGGGCTGCTCCTTCAACATCTACCCAGCTAGAGTCTGATGCTCCATAGTCACCATATAGTTGGCACAAACCTACTTGATCATGTCAGCACCGAAGCTGTCAAGGGTTCTTGCCATCCAACCAAACCCGTACAAATCAAATAGCCATCTCATCTCCTCAACCTCTTTCAATGCCCCAGTCAGGATCTGCGACTCCTCCTAAATGCTCCTCCTATAGAGAAAAGGTTAAGATACATGATATCAAAGAATGAAAACAAGATAGAATGACTGCAGTATCCTTGTATGGTTCATCAGTACAAGTCGTACCACGGAGGTACAATCCGTACTGAGATTCGTAATACAACTTTTCACATTCATGACACACTGGTATGACTCATACCAGTGTGGTTTGACTCATACTAATGATCGTACTATTAACTTTTGATAATGTGACTTTTTGTAATTCTGGTACGACTCCTTATCACGGATCGTAGTGGCATTTTACTAGTTGTACCATGGGTCAAAATCTTGAGCTTTAATCTGACCCTTTCTATTTATTTGGTAAGACTCTTAGTGTGATACCACAATCTGTACCAGGCTCCATACCATGAGTTTCAACTTTAATAATCCTGGAGCAGTCTCAACTAATCATCATACGAGTCGTAGTTCAAAACCACGAGTCGTAGGATGACTCGTGAAACCTGTCCTCACACTGTGCAGTACTAGTTATGCAAGCAAGCATGTTTTTGAGGTGGGTACTCATATTTTACCACCCCATTAGTTCACAATCAGAATTTCAACTACCCACTCATTCCCCACAGTCAAATTTTCCCATTAACTCACTACCCATAGGAATATAAATTTATTGAGCATTTTACTCCATAACCCAGCATACAAGATTATGAATAACCCACTGATCATATTCCTCCACTTCATTTTCATGAGTAGTGGAATCACAGTGATGGTATGACTATGCTAGCAAGAAAATAAAATGAGAACTTTTCAACTTACTTGCTAAACTTTTGAATGATTCTTTCTTACTTCGGTTTTAGGATAGAAATTCATCAAAATCATGCCTTTTAATGCAAAAATGAGAATTTTCATCTTACTTTCTAAACTTTTGAATGATTCTTGCTTACTTCAGTCTTAGGGTAGAAATTCATCAAAATGATTCCTTTTAATGCACAAATCCAAGCTCAATTGAAATGGGAGTGAATTACGGGTGAATGGGGAATGAAAAGAGGAAATCGTGGTTTCAAAGTTGAAAATTCCAGACCAAATTTTTTTAAAATAGGTTTTGGGAAGATTTAAAAATCCGGGTCGATTTGGGTTCTATCATTAATTTACCCGTTACGACTCATACCATGAGTCATAGATCATACATATGACTCATTCCTTTCATTTGTACCTTGAGAACTATGTGTGTGTGGTATTGTTCGTATCAGCATGCCACGACCTATACCAAATCTCATAGGTCAGAATTTCTGCACTTCAACACTTAGAATAGTTCATCACTATGGTGGGTACTATGACTCGTACAGTTCGTAATGAACAACCATAGTATAAACATCTACATCATCTCAAGTCTCCACTTCTTAGTATGGAAGGGACTACGAGCTGTACCATTATGCTATGGTTCATACTGATGCTCGTACCAAACATGCACTGTATTTTTTTGGCATTAGTCCCTTTTCACCTGCACAATAAACACACATCAATCAAGATACTTGGGTTGCCTCCCAAGAAGCGCATGATTAAACGTCGTGACACGATGCAGGTGGTTTGGTTACTCTGACTTTACAAAACTACCTCATGGGTTGCATCATATTCAGTGCCTCATTTAATGTCGCAACACTATGCGAGTCTCTTGATGACTCAAAATTTGTCAAGAAACTCAAACTCAACGTCAATCACCGAGTCTATACAAAACTCATTTAGCTGTTTCATTGACCTACAGATGTTTAAATTGACCTCTTTTTTGTTTATCCTAAACATCAACTAGCCCACTTCAACATCCACTAAAGCTCTTCCAGTAGCAAGGAATGGTCACCCCAAGATAATTGGGACCTTAAAATCTACCTCACGATCTAGGATTAGAAAGTCAACTAGAAAGATTAACTTGTCCACTTTCACTAGGATGTCATGGAGAATACCTATAAACTTCTTCACCGTGTGATCGGCAATCACTAGCCGCATTATTATTGGTGTGGGGACTCATAAGGTCAACTGTTTAAACATAGCTAGCAACATTAGATTGATGCTAGCTCCCAAATCACACAGTGCTCTCATAAACTCAAAGTCTACAATAGTGCATGGGATGGTGAAGGCACCTGGATCTTCCTTCTTCTGTTGAAAGACCAGTGAAGCTATGGCACTATAATGGTGAAGATTTCCAACACGATTATAGCTTACAAATTGTTTCTTAGTCACCAGATCCTTCATAAACTTTGAATGCCTAGGCATCTGCTCCAATGCCTCGACCAATGGGATATTTATATACAACTACTTCAACATGGACATAAACTTTTGGAACTTTCAGTCATTCACCTTATTCTTCATCCTCTGTGGGAATGGAGGGGAGGGGGGGTTGAGGGATATGCCTAAAAATCTGTAGGGCCACTTTCACATTCCCTTTTTCTAACACAGGCTCCTTTGGATTACTTGGAGTGTCAGTCAAATCAGCATCACCTTCCATTACCTATTCTGTAGACGCATCCTTCTCATCTATATCCATGCCTTCAGCTTCCTATCTAACTTATAACTGGCATAAGCAGATCAACTATAGTTTTTCTACTCCTAGTTATCAAGCCATGCAGTGGCTGTCATTCTTTGGATTATGTAGCATATTGCAAGGAAGTTTACACTTCTACCTCAAGTTCATAGATGCAGACATCTGGTCCTACCAATGCTCAATTTGTTTGATTGTTGTGGCATGCGTCTCAACTTTCTGGATCATACCATAGATATCACCCTAAATGTCCTTCAAGTGTTTGTCGGTCGATTTTTCTTTTTTTCTTCAGCAGCTAAGCTATCAGACTCTCCAACATTGAGGGTCCAGCATCTCTCTCACGAACCATAGAAGGGACGTATAAGCCTGTGCGTTCATTTTGGTAACCATTATTTTTCATCCAATCACCTTCCCTCCCTTGGCCTTTACTCATATGCTTGTAACCATTTATGTTGCAATTGTCCCTATACTGGTTTGAACATTGATTTTCGGAGCCTTGGCGTCAATTTTCTTGACCAGATCATTGGGCATTAGCCTGGAAAACCGCCACCCTATTATCAAAGAAGTTTGCCTCCTCCTCAAAATCAGAGTACTCAAACCCCTATTCCTGACCCTGTGCTCCCACTACATTTACCTTTTGCACTCCAGACACCATGATCTATAGATTCTCTCATATGAGTTAATTCCTGATCATGCTCCTCCTCCTTCTTGCGCTACTCCACAGTTATCCCAACAACATATTTACCTGCAGTTACCTCAGCCTGTCTTGTATTCAAGGACAACCTGTCTTGTATGCCAGGCTCTATTTTTCTTTGTCACTCGATATACTATGGTAGTTTCTTCCTCCCATGAGTTACTAATCAATGTTCCACCTGCCCACTTTATCAGCCACAACCTTGGTGCTATTGTTCAGTGGACAACCTGAATAAGCATGGCCTTCTCCACACACCTCATATGATGATGGTGGAGTCTAGACCTAATGGACTTGCTGAACATGATTTTCTACTGGTGCGATTACAAGCTTTCTAACAACATTCATCAACTGACTATATCTGCTCAGATTACAGCCACGTCATCTACTTCGAGCTTTCCAGGCACCTTGGTTGCTGCGAATCCTCTTCGAGAGTCTTGATAATCTTGACTCCTTGCTGACATGAGGTTCAAAAGAGCTTCAATTTCATCTTGGCTCTTGGGAAAAATTTTTCCTTATGCAGTAGAATGAAGAAACATTTTTGACTCTGGCTTCAGCCCTTCTATAAAGTTATGCCTAATAATCTCCTTCGGTTGCATGTGGTTGGGGAAATATCTCAAGTAACCCTTGTATTGTTCCCATGTTTGAGCCAAGGTTTCACCATCTGTCTACACAAACCCAGAGATCTTCCCTCTAAACAGTTTCTTCCTCCTTGAAGAGAAAAAACAATTGATGAACTTGCTGGAAAGAACCTCCCAAGTATTGATGGAATCTACCGGCTCTTTTAGAAGCCATTCCTTGGCCTCACCAATCAATAAGAATGGAAACAACATGTGCTTAACATACTCATCTGACACGTTTTGATAGTGAAAGTTCTCACTCAGCTCCACGAACATCATCAAATGCCAGAGAGGATCCTAGTGTGGCTTGCCCTTATATTGGTAAGGATTTAGGACCAGCCACACAGTCCCTTCTACCAACTCAAAGTTCACAATGATGGCTGACTTGATGATCGCTTTAGAAATGTTCTCCAAGTCCGGCCTAGAAAAATTCAACACTGGAACACTCTCTTGGTTTTTCCCTTCTATTTGCTCGTTATTCTCCATAGTTAACCTTCAAAAGGTTCTCTCCATTTCAGGATCAAAAGAAGCCAAATGTGGTTCTTGACTTCTCATATTTGGCATACACTGAGCACACAACATCTATAACATCACAAACAAACAAACAAAAATGTAAAATACAGAATAGCGGATTAAAATTCCTGACCTACAGATGATCAATCAATCTTCAAGTCCCTAGAAACGATGCTAAAAACTTGACGTCGCCCAAGCGCACGCAAGCGCACGTGGTTATCAAGTAATATAGGATGGTGAAGTCCCAATTATTGATCCCTCAGAGACATGTCCGATTAATCGTTTAAGTTTACTTCTTTATTTCACTATTCTACCAAAACAAATATAAATGGGGATTAGTTTGGAGAATTAAACTACTAAACTTGAAATGTAAAGTTAACTAAAGACTTTTGCAAACTTATTTGTTCTTCAAATGATGATGAAAATCTAGGGAATTGTCACTGTCATTTCAGGTTGAGTTTTCAAGATGTGATTACGCTAGTTTATTTCTTCCTAAGATTGCTAGTTGCAAGTTACTATCCCATTTCTTTCCACTCTCCCGAGCATCTAAGAACTATCTCATGAACCCTAACGCCTCTATCCCTATAGTCGCAGGAGATACATGAAATGACAAATATGCCTACTTGTATTTCAGCTAAATAGGGTTTAAGGGTATATCCCTATCCTCAACAACAACTTCCAACCTCCAACCAATGGGCCAAAGGATCTTCGCATTCCTGTTTTACATTTACATTTAACCCTTTGATTTTCCTTTCGCAAGTTCAACTAAAAGCCAACTGATTTACTCCCAAGGTAATCATTCTATTGAATAAGAAATTACAACAAGTAAATATAAGCAAACTTCAAATGAAGAAGCTAAACTCACATTAAGAAGTCTTTCAAATATCAACCATCAAGTCTGGTTAAAACCCTTGAAGGGGTGTTTAGCCATTCACAGATAAGCGAAAAAACAAATACATAATCATCATTTGAAGTGAAATGATAAATAAAAGTGGAAACCTAAGTAGATCTAGTCTCTACTCCAAAAGCTGCATTTACAAGCTTCTACAATAAAACAAAATGACAAATGAATGAATCTTCTGCTACAAATTCCCTAGATGTTATATTTATACACTTTTTCGCTCATGTAATTTGCTTAAAATTTTAAAAAAATCCATCCAGGAGTATTTAGAACACCGCCCCATGCATAGCCCCAAGGAGTTAGTCAGATTTCCTTTGAAGAATGGCTCCGGGCGCCCCACTCCTGCCATAGCACCAAGGAGTTATAAAAATTTCTACACTTCAAAACACCTCAGGTGCCCAATTCCATCCATAGCACCAAAGTGTTAGTCAAATTCCCGAGGTTGAAGACCCTTCTGGCGCCCCACATCATCCATGGCCCTAAAATGTTAGGAAAATTTCCTAAGTCTAGAGTGCTTCTGAGACTCCATGGCATCCTTCTCATCAAGGTGTTAGTCCAATTATCATCTTTGAAGCTAGGGCACTTGGCACCCCACTCCATCCATAGAACCATCTTTGGTGTATTTTTCTCTGAAACACAAGTGTTGGGCATGCCACGCCAGCAATAGCCCTAGGCCGACTATCGTAAACTCTTCTTCTTCATACCTCGGGTCATTTTTGGGTCCTTTTTCCTTGATTTCCTGCTCTAAATATCTATAAACGCTCATTAGTTTGCAAGATACGTGAAAGCATGAATTCATATATTTCATAAGTATTGTGAACTCAAAACAAGGCAAAATATGGGTAAAAAAATGGGAAATGGGCATAAGAGTATGCCCAACATCATGCGTATCTTTCAAAAACACCAATAGTGTCAATCTACTTCAATTTTATCAAATTGAAGAGAACTCCCTTTCACTTAATTGCTTATTGCCAATTGGAATTCATCCTATGTCTAGGTGAATCTATTAAACAAGAGTTAGGGCGTTGTCTTATTCTTTATTGATGCTAATCTAAGCTAACTTGGCTCTGTTAGGTACAATAAAGGTAATTGGGCTGGATTGAATGAGTTTCATCACTAATCAGACTTTACAAAGAAAAACTCAATTAAATGTTCTTATGCCAACAATCAATTTTACCGAATTGGGATCAAATGGGTTCACAACTCATTGGGTTCACAACCCTAGATATGACTTTAGATACCCATAGAAAGAAGAAGAGAAGAAAGAAAGTAATTAGACATTCTTACCAATGAAATTAAGGCTAAGAATCTTTTGAAATTATCGCCTCTCTAAGGATTATACAAAAATGTTCTTGTTCTCTGTATATATATTTTTTATATTAATTTTATGAAAATACACATAAAACATTTGGCAGACTGAGTTAAAAAATAATAAGGGAAATAATTTACCATAGCAATAGCAAACAATCATTGCCTCATATAATCTATTGCATTGGGTAAAAAATGATCGCGAAAAGCCAATCTATGCCAATGGTTTTATTGCTAATTCATAGAAATAACATCATAGACTTTTGGTAACGCGTATAACTATCACAAAACCTATGCTATATCATTAGTAGTCAAACCAGTGTATAAGAAGTTGTTGTGATAGGCCTAATTATTTATAGTGGTATCACTAGAAAGTTGACCCTTTTGCTTTGGGTTATGCTCTACCAAAAGGTCCCACATTTATTGATTTAACTTTTGGATAGAAGTGGTGCGGGAGTTAACAATATTAGTCAAACTCTTTAAACAAGCATCTGACTAGTCTTAGTTTGTAAGAACCTTCTCTTGCATGCCCTTTATCTTTAACTTCATATGATCTTGGGATGATCCTTCCCTCTGATTTTGTGAACTAGAGGATGGGCCCTTGATGGAACAAAGTGGTTTGACCTTCTATTCCTAATGTTTCGATTGTGCCAGTGTTGACTCAGTCCACCATAATTATTTCTTACATAATATTGACGTTGAGGTTTTGGTTGAGGTTGCCATTGACTTTGATAATTCAAAGATGGATAACTATGATTTTGTTGTTGAAAGTTTTTCCTTGGGTAACCTCCTCGTGTATTGTTTATATAATTAGCATCCTCGAACTGCCTAAGAGGTTGATCTTGGAACTGTTTACATTGGAATTGTTTATATAATTAGCATCCATGCCCATATTTAGGAGGACCACCTTTTGATTCTTCAACTACATTCACCTTGTTGACCTCATTCTAGATCAACTTTTCTTTGAGCAATGCAATATTAATGTCCACGGATGCCATCATCTAGTCTCTTTCTTGGTTCTCCTTATGCTTAATAATTTTGTCAAGTATGGTGGCAATGTGATTGTATGTTTTATCCATGAAAAATCCTTCTGCTACATTATTTTCCATCGATTATGTTAGTGGATCCAACTCGGTATAGAATTTTTCACGTAAAATATGCTTGGGGAACCCATGGGTGGGTGCCCTTGGAACATATTGTTCGAAACATTTCCATGCCTCGAATGATTATTTCCCTAGTAATCACTGAAAGAAGAAGATCTTGTCACATTGTTTGGCCTTTTTACTTGGGGGGAACCATTTCTTGAAAAAGATATTGATAAGTGTTGTTCACCAGCGCACACGTAAGCATACACGATCGTACAAGTAATACTGTGGCTCTTTTAAGAGCTGGATGTCGAACCCACAAGGACTGGACTATTTTATAAAATATTCAAGTTTAAGTGTTAAGTTAACTTTCACAAGTGTTGATTTTAGATATTTCGGTTGTTTAAACCTAATCTAAGTGATGATTACATAATACTAGGGAAACAATAATAAGAAGCATCTAGAGTTAAGGTCTGACAATTATGTAATGCTACAATTTACAATGGTTCAAGTATACAAATTTCAGTTGTTATCTCACATAGTTAACATGTAGTACTCATGGTCTCTCGAGCCTTTAAACACAACAAACTAGTTGATCTTGGGCAAATTTATATGCCCAAGTGATACTCAAAGGTGTCATTTTAGCCTTGTTTATCTATCAATGTTTATACATTCTCATGTGATTGATAATAAAATGTGAATTTATACTAACCAACATGATTAGCGTTTTTTGAAGGTGAAATATAATTTTGGGAAGCTAAAATGCGTGTTGGGAGAGATTGGGGTTGGACTCGGATGTCAACAAGGAAAAAATGCAAAATTTGGCCTGTGGTGGAACAGCAACGTGTCACGGAGGAAGTGCTCTGCGATACACACTGTGTCACAGAGGCAGTGCTCCGCGATACACAACGTGTCACGGAGGCAGTGCTCCGCAATACACAACGTGTCACGGAGGCAGTGCTCCGCGATACACTCTGTGACATGTTGCTTGTTATTCCGGGAAAAATTTCCACCAGTATAAATAGAACACTTAGGTTCATTTTTAATATTTCGACTTGGTGGAGCAAGAACGTGGGTTACAGGCAGTTGAGGGGACGAAATTATCAGGGTTTTTCTCTCTTTCCTTCTCCTTGTATTCAATTGCTTGTATGTTTAACACTCATTTAACGATGTTTAATCCGCAAATGAGTGGCTAATTCATCTTCTTGCTGAGGTTATGAACACTTGTAATGAAATGTGATTATTGATTCTTTGGTTTTTCATCTCTTCTTCCATGGTTGTTCTATTAATTCTTGTTCTTACTGCATTAATGTGTGGCCGACGTTAATGTATATCTAAAAAGTCCGGTTTCACTCGAGAGAGCAAGAAATTGGAAAGTTGTGAATCAATAGGATATGATCTTTTCTTGGTTTGGGAAAATTGAGAATTGATTTACCTTCAGTATAGAAATATACCTGAAGGTCGTATTAGTCAATTTAGGAACCGGGTTTGTATGGTTAGAACATGAATTTCGTTTAATCACAGAAATGTAGGTGGACGGTTCATGATTCTTAAGTTGGGTTAAATATGAGAGTTTTAATCTATTGGCAATAGTTCTTGACTAGCAACCGGAGGAAAGGTTAACCAATTTATATCGATAATTAATTTCTTTACATGTTCAATTAACCTCAGTATGCTCACATTCATAGTTCAGACTCACATTAGATATTTGTTTTAGACTTAGCATAAAAATTACACCCCAAAAATATCTAACTCTTGGTTACACTGTTGTCTTCATTGTTAGAATTAAAATATAGTACACTTGAGCAGATTGTACCTTATCCCAGTCCCTGTGGGATCGGTACTTGGCTTACTTCAGCCAGTTTACTACTTGTTCGACCACGTGCACTTGCGTGTACTTATATACCCATATAACAAACAGACCGAACACTAGTCTCACACCTACATCATTGAGCAGGGATGTGACGTCCTAATTCATGAGCTATTTAACACTATGGATGTGATTTATGGGGTTTATGCCCTTGATTATGGACTTTCGTACCTCTAACCATTTAACCTAACTTAGCTTCATAACTACTTCTACGAGTGGTGATGCGACAATTCTATGTCGGTTTCTAGCTATCGCCCCATTTAATTAAGAAAGCAAGGAAAATTAGGTATAGTTTCTATCCTAACAGTGACTCCTATCATAAAGACAAGAGCTTGCTCCCTGCATTCTTACTTTCTAACCTAGGGTTTCTCTTTTGAGCTTTTTGTCTAAGATTTAAAGGTTT
The DNA here is from genome assembly GCA_035772735.1 of Datura wrightii. Taxonomy (NCBI): domain Eukaryota; kingdom Viridiplantae; phylum Streptophyta; class Magnoliopsida; order Solanales; family Solanaceae; genus Datura; species Datura wrightii. The sequence goes on along the minus strand of JASDFA010000007.1, from coordinate 116,058,852 downwards.
GTTTCCATGCTGATCAAGCATAAAAACAACAATAATTAAGAATGCAAGACAAAACAACAACTAAAACTCAAATCAAAGGTGAAAATCAAGCAATTACATTATCATGTGGCCTCAACCCTAAAAGAAAGGTTTTAGCCACTCATGTTCATACAATTAATCCAAAACATGTTTAAATTAAACTACTTATAAGAATGGTAAAAGAGAATAAAAGCTTTTGAACCCAAGGTGGAGTTTCCTTCATTCTCCCTTCCCTCCTTTCTGTTTTTCAAAATATATTTCATGATAATGATTTTAAAAGCTAAGGGTGGTATTTATAATAAGTGAGAAAATTGCAAAAATTTACCATCAGTGAAATGCCTCCATGCCACACTGGCTATTGATAACATCCAAAACATATTCTTAAATCAAAGAATATACACGGTCGTTATATCAAAACAAGTAAGCAGACGAGTGCCAGAGTCGAATCCCACGAGGACTAGGGAGTGATGAATTCAAGTGTTGATCGAGAAATTGATTTTAGCATGCACCATATAAATTTAACATGAAAATGAGGAAAATGGGGAGGGGGGGTTAGAACTTTGCAGAGAATTACACAAATTGATTTAACGAACTAGAGCAAACTATCATCTAAGTTGTTGACAATAGTGTGAAATAATAGAGGTGCGGTATAGATGAAATACTAACTAGGTGGGGATAGGCCAGGTCATCTCATAAGTTCAACAAGTGTAAATATTCTCGGGAAATAAGTAGCCGAATCTTCCCAACCTATTGACTACCCCTAGATATAGTTTTCTCAAACACTAGCTGCAATTTAGCACAACCCGAATTGATTTGGACCAGAAACTTCACTAGCCCTAGCTATTAGCTGCCAATTAAGTAGGAGAAAGTACTTTCAGCTATTTCTAGCCTAATTTTACAATCTCCCATCCATACCCACTACTAGATTCTCTTCCAATACTTAATTATTCTCTCCCGAGCAGCAATCAAGCAAGTATAGATAGACCTATATTATCATCAATGGATCTTCAATAATAGATTTAAGGGAATCTAATAGATTTTCACTTAATTGAACATTATTGAGATGACTCTAGAAATACCCATTCCAATTAAGTATTCTTCATCACACACCTCTAGTTAATGGTTTTATCTACTCATAATTAAGAAATTCAAAAACACAATCATCAAAGGTATCCTTTAATTTAATAAGAAGAGTAGATAAATCAAAAGCACAATTATCCTTCAACTACAGATGAAACTAAATAATACCACATAGGAAAATAGAGTAGAGTATTTTGTTACATGCCTTACAACATTTTTTCTCACTCAACCTTCTTTTCATTTCTTCTCTTGTTGTTGCCTTTCATTTCTTTAATTCTCTACCTTATAACCTCTCTTTTGTTTCCAGCACTAACCTTATTACCTCACGAGGGAACACCAATTCACAAAAATAGTCCTTTTTCTTTTTGGATTCATCTTTTTGTGCACTTTGACTAAAGGTGATATTTCTTTTACACTATGATTCTTGTCTTCCCCCTTTATTTTTCATACCCCAAACTTAGGCTCTTGCCTCATATTTCACATTTGCTTTTCTCATTCCCTTCTTCTTAGGCATTGATCCTTGCTTCAGCACTTATTTAGTCATTTAGCATTTAGGGATAATGGGGCCAAAAGAGGTATTAAGAATGGTTTTAAGGATTGTAATGTGGTTGCCAAGGAAGGTTTTAAGGCTCAAAATTGGCTAACAAGGATTAATGATCATTTAGAGCGTATGGTTGAAGTGGCTAGACAACTGAGGGCTTAAACTGATTTCCTTGGTGCAACTACATCAAGGATTTCTCCCTGAATCACATTTAGGGCAAGTTCTAGACAAGATGTAATGCACAAGATTAACAAAAATATCCTCTCCACACAAAGAATCACCTTAAATGGTCTACAAGAGTCATTTTTCAAAACAAAACATCACATTAGGACATCAAGCAAGCAAACATCATAAGTCAAGCAGGGAATTTACAATGTATTACCATGATTACTATGCTATGGTGTCAACACTTGCTCATTATCTTTATCTTCATGCCCTTGTTTTCACATTCTCATTCAATCAAAAGAAAAATTTTAGTTGATGTCTCTCAAATCAACGTCACCACAAACTCAAAGTGACATGGCATTTCCCTTAAGAATGTCGCCACTCAATCCATCATCAGGAAAAGCCAACCCGATTCGACGAAAAAAAATAACTCAAATAAAAGAATGTTCCTTGGAAAAGAATCGTGGTATAAAGAAAACCCTCATAGTTTTAATTTCTACCCTACTCTATTTACAATGGAGAAAAAGAAAGAAGCACAATTCAAAACTTATCAACACACCATTCAAAAATTATCAAGTTAGAATAAACATTTAATTCCCAAAGGACAATAATCAATCGCTCCCCCAAACTGAAATTAGACATTGCCCCCAATGGAAATTACAAGAAAGAAAAGAAGGTAATGATCAGCGATAGGGTCTTGGCTTCCATGTATAAGTGACAACATCAAAAAACCCAAAAAGTTGTATCATCTAGTGTGGGTTGCATGGGATCTGGTAGGAGTGTGATGGGTAGACCAGGGCCTAGTGCGACCCATCTATCTAGGAGGGTTCGAAGCTCACGATAAGATGTTGTTTCCACTCCTCCTAGAGCCCACGAAGGATCGAAATCATACACCGAATGCATTAGAGGCGGAGGAGGTGGGCTGTGGTAGTCCTTTTTCTCATCAGACACAATATCCACATTGCTGTGGTAGCCCACCCACGAATCATATGGAGGACTTTTGGGTGCTTCGACTTGTGGTGGCACCACCTCAAGGCCACAAGGCTTCGGTTGGTTGGTTGGTGCAGTAAGTGTGGCCACCTCCTGCAACAATGTAGTCACTTCACTTTCATGAATATCCACTTTGGAGCATAAGTGTGTCAACTTGCCTTAAGCAGGTAGCAAGGCTTTCTTAAATGCACTTTGGATCATGGACAGGATAGCCTTAGCTAATCGTATTCTCATGCATCTTTTCCCTTTGTGCAATATTGAGTAAATCTGGGGGGCAGAGAAGTTTGAGACTTGCTTGTATTGGCTGGAGCAGTAGCTATGTGAGGAGATGCCACGGGTGATGGTGGGGCCATGTTCCCTGTATACCTTGTTCACTTTATCAGTGGGGCCTCTTTGTCTGTCTTGGTGTCCAAAGTAATCACTCCGCGGACTTGTATAGTCTTATCCAATGAGCACAACAAAGGACACTCAACCCTCAAACACAACATGCTTACCAAGGAAGGAAAGGGCAATGTTGTGGCTTGTTGTTTAGCTTTTCACCTGAACTAATTAGCAATAATCTCTCCCACATTAATGTGCATATGCTTCATTATGCACGCAAGAAGAATCGCCTATTCAATAGGAACCTTTGATGTATTCCGAGAGGGTGTCAACCTAGAATAGACCAAATTTAACCACATGCGGGCGTCGAATTTAAACTCACGCTTATTAGGCCTTTGGACACAACCCATTGTGGTTGGCCTTGTGCAATTACGCGAGCTACCATTTGAATTGGTCCGTCTTGTCGTTTACCTTCTGATGGAGGATTAGATGTGGTGGGATTGGATCCTCCCAATACAATGAGTTGATTGCTTCAGGTGTGACTTGAACCTCCTGCCTCACACCCAAACTAATTTTAGGCATGGGAACGCTTCAATGCAATCTTCCAGCTTCATTAGTTGTTTCCTTGCTCTATATGATGCATAATATTCCCACACTAGCTTCGGGAAGTATGGGTCAACTGGTATGGTAAATGGACCCTAATAACGCATCCCAATCTAGTGATATATATATACATATTTATATATATATGGGCATACAGTTTTGGATGATTCTACATCAAATTGATCTTCTGCATGGATGACACATTTTTCTTTGAAGGTTCTGTAAAAATGCTCCATTCCTTTCAGCCCGAATCTCTCTTGAGGGGTATTTGCGGGCACGGATGCTTGGCTTGTTTGAGAATGCTGGATTGTAGACATAATGCTGCAAGAGTACGTTTGTATTGGACAATAATATGTACCTTAAAACTAAAGCATTAGAAGGAACTTAGTAAATACTCATGTGTCATAGCCGACTCGCCAGTGAGCCGCAGTTACATTTTGCGAGTCGCCGATGAATCGCCGTTTAGCTAAGAAAAGGGTTTTAACACTAGGCATCACAAAATCTCACTGCGAACCACCACTAGTGATTTGCTAACCGCAAAATTGCATCTAATTATCCTCCAAATCACCTCTTATCTGACAACCACCCTATTATACTCATACTTTAGTGACAAAAGACAAGGGTACCCTGAAGAGATGTTTCAATCAATTCGTCATTGAGAAACCCACTTAAGTAAGTAGAATATACCCAACTATGAGTAAACACAACAAAGCAACATCCATACACATAAAATAAGAAAATAAAACCAAATGTGAGGAACATGGGTAGAACGACACATTACAATAGAATTATGACCTTTTTAGCATAGGTGAGAAGATGCTTACCTTCGAGGAAACGTTCTTGTGAAGATCTGTGAAGGATGTCCAAGATACAAACACTTGAGGAATATGAACGGGTGCTTGGGATGGGGAATATAAAGAGGTGGTAGGTGAGGAATAATGGATTATTTTGGGGGAAAATGAGAGAGAATTTTGGGAGTTTGCAGCCTTTGTGGAATTTAGCCATCTGGGATTGTGTCTTGGGAGTTGCATCGGTGATCGCCGAATTAGTCCGGTTGTTCACCGCTGTGACCCGCCGCTCGTATTACCTAAAACATAATTCTTCCTGCAAGATCGACGGTTGATCGGTGCTTCGTGGATTTGCCTGGCGATTCGCCAGTTGTTTCTTCGGTTCTTCTTGGAATGTTCAGTGCACTGGATAGGATCAATGCCCCAGCGGTGCCTCACGATTATCACTGGCGGTCCGTCGGTTGATTCGCATAATTACCTTGAATACTTTAGTGCACTGGTTCTATCGGCGCTTGAACTGCGCCTCACGAATTCTGAGCGCCGGTTCACCCATTTCGTTTTCATCCCATTTTTCACCCTTCTTCACCTACAAAGAAAATAAAAAACAACAAAATATATAATAATAACAAATCTTGGGTTGCCTCCCAAGAAGCGCCTTATTTAACATCATGGCACGACGAGAGTCCAGGTCTATGGCTCTTCCAGATGCACCACCTCTATTCGCCCCACTTCTTCCAACACTCCCTAATATCTTTTGACCCATTGTCCATTTACTTTGAACTTGTTCCCATTTTTATTATGAAGTTCAATGGCTCCATTTTCATACACCTGAGCTACCTTGAAAGTGCCTGACCATTTTGACTTTAACTTCCCAGGGAATAGCGCTAGACGAGAATTGAATAATAGCACCCAATCCCCTGGAATAAAATTATGCTACAACACTTTTTTATCATGATAATGTTTCATTCTGGCTTTGTAAATTGCTGCAGTTTCATATGCCTTCATTCCAAACACTTCCATTTCATGTAAATTGTGGATTCGACCTTGGATAGCTTTTCCCTATTCCAGGTTCAAACTTTTCAACGCCCACAAAGCTTTGTGTTCTAGCTCCACCGAGAGGTGACATGGTTTACCATACACCAGTTGATAAGGGGACATCCCTATTGGTGTTTTAAATGCGGTCCTATAGGACCACAATGCATTATCTAACTTTTGTGCCCAATCGATTCTATTCAAATTCACTGTTTTAGTCAAGATGGACTTTATTTCTAGGTTTGAAAATTCCACTTGTCCGCTTGTCTGTGGATGATACGGAGTAGCCACTTTGTGCTTTACACCATATTTAGCTAGTAGTATGCTGAACGCCTGATTGCAAAAATGAGACCCTCCATCACTAATGATAGCTCTAGGGGTACCAAACCATGAGAAGATATGTTTCTTTAGGAAAGCTATGACACTCCTTGCTTCATTGTTTGGTAATGCTACCACTTCTACCTACTTGGAAACATAATCAACCACCACCAAGATGTGTTTGTTCCCATAAGAGCATACAAAAGGACCCAAGAAGTTGATCCCCCACAAGTCAAACAATTCAACCTCTAGGATCGAAGTTAGGGGGAGTTCATGTCACCGCGAAATACTCCTTTTCCTTTTGCATCGATCACATTGCTTCACAAAGTCATGTGCATCCTGATGTAAGGTAGGCCAATATAATCTGCATTGCAACACCTTGGCCATGGTGTGCACGCTTCCATAATGACCTCCCACCGGGGAAGAGTGACAAGCCTCTAAAATTGGATGTATCTCCACTTCTGGAATACACCTTCGTACTAACGCATTATCACAACTTTGGAAGAGGTAAGATTCATCCAAAAAGAAGTTCCGAACATCATGCATGAATTTCTTTCTTTACTGATAATCCAAACCTTCGGGCACAATGTTGCTGGCCAGGTAATTAGCAAAATTCGCAAACCATGGGGTCAGGTCGTGTGTTTCAGCCAAGATTTTCTCATCCGGAAAGGCGCCACTGATCTCCTCTTGTAGTCTTGGTTGCCCATTTGTTTTTAGGCGCGACAAATGGTCAGCCGATTGATTCTTGCAGCCCTTACGGTCTTTCACTTCAAAATCAAATTCCTGTAACAATAAAACCCACCTGATCAATCTTGGTTTAGCATCTTTTTTGGCCATTAAGTACCTGAGTGTCACGTGATCCATGTGCACCACCACTTTGGTTCCAAGAAAGTACGCTCGGAATTTTTCATATGAAAACACAATAGCTAAGAGCTCCTGTTCGATTACTATATAATTTATTTGTGCATTATTCAGAGCTTTACAAGCATAGTAGATTGGGTGGAACATCTTACCTCTTCATTGACCAAGGACTTCTCCCAATGCGACCCCACTTGCATCGCACATAAGTTCAAAGGGCTTTGACCAATCAGGTGCTACAATTATTGGCGAAGAAATTAATTTCACCTTCAACTCAAGCTTTCAAACACTCCTCATCAGAGTTGAATGTCGCCTCTTTTACCAACAGTCAGAACAGGGGATGAGCTATTTTGGAGAAATCTTTAATGAAATAGAGCTAAAAGCCCGTATTCCCAAGGAAATCCTAACACCTTTTATAGTACATGGTGGGGGTAGTTGAGCAATGGCATCCACTTTGGCTTGATCTACTTCAATCCCCTTTTCAGAAATTTTGTGTCCCAATACAATTCCTTCTATGACCATGACGTGATACTTTTCCCTATTTAGGACCAAATTCATCTTCGTACGTCTCTTTAATACCATATCTAAATGTGCCAAGCAATTATCAAATGAGTTCCCCGCAACTGAAAAATCATCCATAAAAACTTCCATCGTGTCTTCCACCATGTAAGAAAATATGGACATCATACATCTCTAAAATGTGGTCGGGGCATTGCAAAGACCAAAAGGCATCCATTTAAATGAAAACGTACCATAAGGGCATGTAAAAGTGGTTTTTTCTTGATCCTCTGGTGGAATCGAGATTTGATTGTATCCCGAGTATCCATCCAAGAAACAATTGTACTCTTTGCAAGCTAGACGATCTAACATTTGGTCGATGAATGGCAGCGGAAAATGGTCCTTCTTTGTCCAAGAATTTAATTTACGGTAATCCATACAAACTCTCCACCCCATGACCGGAAAAGTAGTTATCTACTTATTCTTTTCATTTGGAACAACCGTAATTCCCCCTTTTTTGGGAACCCCACTACAGCGGGCTAACCCAACTACTGTCCGCAATGGGATACACTACCCCTGCATCCAGCCATTTAATAATCTCTTTCTTGACCACCTCTTGCATAGGTGGATTCAACCCTCTTTGATGTTCAACTGAAGGGATGCAATTTTCTTGGAGGTTGAACTTGTGGGAGAAAATCGTCGGAGGGATACCAATGATATAAGCTATTGACTATCTGATGGCTTGAATATGCCTTTTCAACACATCAATGAGTTTATCTACCTGCAGCGGCATAAGTTTTGCTGAGATGATAATTGGAAGTGTCTCATTCTCCCTCGGGTATACATATTTGAGGTGATTGGGCAAGGGTTTGAGCTCCAACTTTGGTGGAGACACAATAGAAGGCTGTGACGGAGGAGTTGTACGATTCTTCAAATCAAGGTCCATATTCCTTGGTGGGAATGAATAATTTCTTATCTTCTTATGCACATGATAGATATCCTCAAGTTCCTCACCTTTCAGAAAAATATAAACGATCATTTCTTCAATAGCCTTTTCCTCCATTTCCCACTCTAAAACATCGTCATCCATAATATCCTTCCTTGGGGCAGTTTTGTTTGCTGCTATTGGAGTTGCCATTTTGAATGCCAATTCATTCGTCCGTTTCTCCAATTGTTGAATAATAACCTCATGACTCTTTACCGTGTGGGGTGAGCGAAGGATGAATTGGCAGTGCTTGCTACGGATTGAGGGACAAGTTATCGTGCCCCTAACAACACATCAAGTAGTCCATGAAGGGAGGAAGTTCAGTCAATGGAAAATTTTCCAGTAGTGGCAATGAGTGAGGACCACGAGCCCTCAATGGTCCCAATGACTCATTAGGTCCCTCATTGGAACTGGCAGTGACTTTCTCCTTCAAAATTAGTAATGGTATTTTAGTAATTCCTAAGCTCCTAAGTCCTAAACTACATCATTTTAGGCTCTTAAAGAAGTGTATTAAGGGAGCATAACCTATTCTAATTCATTCAACTCCAATGCATGCAAGCTTAGAAGTTCCCCTTCGAAGATCAAGCTTGAACCCTACCAACTTTTCTCCAAATCTCTTGGGCATTCAAAGTCAAATTCAGATTCAGCTTACCCAGGTATGTGGGTCTATGAATGAGAATTTCCTTTCACTCTCATGCCCAAACTTCTCCTCAAGTTCATAAATTCAAGTCTTAATTCAATTTGGTGATCTTATGGGGTTTTAACCCAATTTTATGAAATTCTCTATGATTTGTGTATGGGTCAATTCCTTTCATGTTTCAAAGTATGTTTTAAGATTCATAGGAATATTTTATACCTACTTTGATTATAAATTCATGATTTCAAGTTTTAGAAAATTATGCCCGATTATGCTGTTTTATGAAAAGTCAAGTTTATGATTGATGATTTCAAGAATGGTGAAATATCTAGCATGATTGAATGTTTATAAATTACCCATGTATAATTCCAAAATTTTGCTTATGAAATCTATTTCAAGTATGCAAGATTTTAAGGTTTTGGAGAACCTACAAAATTCAAGTATGTTTCATGTGTCACACCCCGCCCTGGGGGGTATGACTGGCACTTGGTGCCCTACTGGGACCTGAACTGCTGGACTGCTAAGCCTGGGCACATCTGGTGCCTAGCTGGCTCTAATTCACATTTCTGGAAACAAAGGGCTATATAACGGCTGTAAACACAGCCCCCGGCCCATTGGCCTATAGCCTCCTGTACCTGTACTAACAGCTGACCTGAAACATGTCGATATAGGGAAACCTATGTGGACCGACAAGGCCACCATGCTGTCTATTTATCCGCAACTTAATCATAGAATATTAGAAAGCTACGTGACCGGCAAGATCACCACTACTGTCAAGCTATGGCCCCACACGGCCAACATGAAAGAAACAGAAGTACTAACACCTAACAACTGCACGGCCTTACACGACCGGCTCATCTGACCACAGGGAACATATACAGACTGCAAGCCTCTAGGAATAGCAATAGAAATGATCGGGACAGGGCCCCGACCTACTCGTACTATACAACAAAACAAAATGAAGTACACCTCTGGAATTCAGTCTCCGGATGACAGGAGCTGAATACTCGATCGCTGACAGGAATCACGTTGTATCGCCTGCTCATCTATGAGTACCTGCAGGCAAGTAATGCAGCGCCCCATCGGGCGTCAGTACCGCTGGTACTTAGTATGTAAAGCAATAACTGAAAGCAAAATCTGAAAACAACAATGTAACTGATGAAACTGAAGTAGGAAGGAATAGATTAACTATCTGATAATGTAAGTCATACCTTCTCTCAATTATACTGGGAGGAGTAGGAGTCATACCTGGAGATGTATCGTTCTACTGCTGATCTACTCGTATCTACTGTAACACAGCATAAAATATCATAACATAACATAGCACACACAAACCTTACCTGGCCCCCATAAGCCGGGAGGTACAACCAGCACAGAATCTATACCCCTGCCCCGGTCATCCCATCTCCTATAAACCCTGTAAGCATCCTTCCGGTCCGCTGGGTATGCACTTGGGCTCGCTGAGCCCCTAACTATAACTGCATCTGAGTCCGGAGGACTCCTGAATCAACACTCGGGCGTATCCGTCGACAGGGGTGTTTAAAAGCCGACCAAGGCATAATATGGGGAAAACTGGCATCCCATCTTCGTCCCCTGTGGGACGGCATGCCACTCCGTAGAGCGACGTATCCTCGTCCTCTAGAGGACGAGTCGATACAGCTATTAACCCTAGGGCGGTCATGGATGCTAGGTAGTCCAACCCAAAAAATACAACAGTCTCAACTAGTAATATTATCTGCACGTCCCATATTCTGAAGTTAACGATAATAAAGTGTTTGTACATACTGCATGCTGAACTAGCGATAGTGATATGTACATATTTAATTCATGCTGAGACTGAGCATAGCATATGTACATAAATATAATCTTCTGCCATACTGTACTGAGTCTAATGCTGAACATGATATAGTATTTCTGCTGAAAACTATGTTGTATACTGAGTTTCTATAGTAACATGATTTACTATTCCTAACATGCTTTCCAACTTCAATTTAACTTATCATTCTATTTCTGAGATTTCTTACAGGTATTACATCGCTTTACTGTGTTTCAACTAAATACAATGATATCCTAACGTTCTGTGTCGCATCACATATTGAGCATGCTGTGCAGTTTTAACACTTGTATTAGAATCTATATCGTACTAGTAAGTTTCATGCAAGCTATAAAATGATGCTTCTGATATCGTACCAACATTCATAATAAGCATAACACCTGATTTCTGAATATTCTACTGGCCTTTAAATTATTGTACTGTCCCAAGATTACTAACTTGCCGAGGAAACTAGCTTTACATACCTTATCCTCGAACTATCCGTCTGTCGGATGAGGCTCGGCCAGTATTTCAACTATTTCCTCCCAACTGCATTCATAAATGTGCCAATCAATACTAAATACAACGTTATTGTAAAGAGCAACGTCGCTTTCGATATAGTTTATAGCCTAAACTTAGGCTTATCGAAAGACGGTCGAAAACTCGCTATTTTTCAGTGGTCCATAAGGGAGAAATATTCACTTCGTAGCTAGGAACACATAGACACTAATTTAGAGCAATTCCACTTACCTTAGCTCGGTGGCTCGACGATTCGTCGGCCGTATTTCACGAAACTAAATCCGTAGGAATGCTCTCTGCTACTAAATACCTAAGTATCTGAGGTAAATTTGAGTTTGGACAACGTTTAGCAGCGTAATCGGACGAAAATTATATTATTTCTTCGTTCCTTTTCCTTCTCCTGCGTTTGCTTTCTGTTTTCTGGAAGTTTATAAGTGTTTTAATCATTTAAAACCGAAGTGGGGCTTTATATACTTGGGCCTGGACAAGGCCAACGTGTCATGGAGCCAACACGGAGGCCTCACCTCCGTGACACGCTGCCATCGCGGAGGGGCTCTGCCTTGGCTCCTTCCGCGATGGTTCGACAGGTTTCTCGTCCGATATTTTCCCGGGCCTTTCTCCAGCACGTATGGCCTCCAAATATGCTTAGCCAACGTGCGTATAGGTCATTTAGGTGCGGGCAATATATCAAGTAACCCTTGTATTGTTCCCATGCTTGAGCCAAGGTTTCACCATCTCTCTGCACAAACCCAGAAATCTTCCCTGTCAACTCTTTCTTCCTCCTTGAAGAGAAGAACCTACTGATGAACATGCCGGAAAAAACCTTCCAAGTATTGATGGAACCTACTGGCTCGTTTTGATGCCACTCCTTGGCCTCACCAGTCAATGAGAACGGAAATAACATAAAATTAACATATACATCTAACACATTCTGATAGTGCAAGTTCTGACTCAGATCCACGAATGTCATCAACTTCCAGTGGAGATCCTAGTGCAGCTTGCCCTTATATTGGTAAGTATTTAGGACTAACCGCATTGTCCCTTCTTTCAACTCGAAGTTCACAATGATGGAAAACTTGATGATTGCTTTAGAAGCATTCTCAAAGTTTGGCCTAGAAAAATTCAACACTGGAACCCTCTCCTGGTTGTCGCCTTGTATTTGCTCGTTATTCTCCATAGTTAACCTTCAAAAGGTTTTCTCAATTTCAGGATCAAAAGAAGCCAAAAGTGGTTCTTGACTTCATGTATTTGGCATATATTGAGCACACAACACCTTTAACTTCACAAACAAACAAACAAAAATGTAAAATATAGAATAGCAGATTAAAATTCCTAACTTACAAATGATCAATCAATCTTCATGTCCCCGACAACGGCACCGAAAACATGATGTTGCCCAAGTGCACGCAAACACACATGGTCATCAAGTAATACAGGACGATTAAAATGAAATTATTGATCCCTCAGAGTCATGTCAGATTAATCATATGAGTTTACTTCTTTATTTCTCTATTCTACCAAAACAGATATAAATGGGGATTGGTTTGGAGAATTAAACTACTAGACATGAAATGTAAAGTTAACTAAAGACTTTTGCAAACTTATTTGTTCTTCAAATGATGATCAATATATAGGGAATTTTCACTATCATTTCAGGTTGAGTTTTCAAGACGTGATTATACTAGTTTAGTTCTTCCTAAGATTGCTAGTTTCAAGTTACTATCCCATTTCTTTCCACTTTTCGGAGCATCCAAGAACTATCTCATGAACCCTAACGCCTATATCTCTATGGTCGCAGGAGATACATGAAACGACAGTTATGCCCACTTGTATTTCAACTAAACAGAGTTGAAGGGTATATCTCTATCCTCAAAAACAACTTCTAACCTCCAACCAATGGGCCAAAGGATCTTCGCATTCCTATTTTACATTTACTTTTAACCCTTTTAGTTCCCTTTCCCAAGTTCAACTAAAATCCAACAGATTTACTCACAAGGTAATCGATCTAGTGAATAAACAATTAGAACAAATAAGTATAAACAAACTTTAATGAAGATTCTAAAATCGCATTAAGAAGTCTTTCAAACATCATCATCAAGTCTGGTCAAAACCCTAGAAGGGGTGTTTAGTAATATATAGACAAGCTTAAAAACAAAGAAATAATCATCATTTGAAGTGAAACGATAGGGAAAAGAGGAAACCTAAGTAGAACTAGTCTCTCCTCCAAAAGCTGCATATACAACCTTCTACAATCAAACAAAGTGACGAATGATATAATGAATCATCTGCTAAAAATGCCTTAGATGTTATATTTATAGGCTTTTCCCTCATGTTATTTTCTTAAAATTCAACAAAAATCCATCCAGGAGGGTTCGACACACTGCCCCATGCATAGCCCCAAGGAGTTAGTCAAATTTCCTTTGAAGAATAGCTCTGGGCGCCCCACTCCTGCCATAACACCAAGGAGTTAGCAAAATTTAAAAACTTCCAAACACCTCGGGTACCCATTCCATCCATATCATAAGAGTGTTAGAAGAATTTATGAGGTTTAAGACCCTTTTGGCACCCCACTTCATCCATGGCCCCAAAATATTAGAAAAATTTCCTATGTCTGGAGTGCTTCTAGGAATCCACACTATCCTTCTCGCCAAGGTGTTAGTCATATTCTCATATCTACAGCTAGGGCTCCTGGCGTCCCACGCCATCCATAGAACCATCTTTAGTACATTTTTCTCTGAAACACAACTGTTGGGTGTGCCACGCCAGCCATAGCCTTAGCCCGACTATCATAAACTCTTCTTCTTCACACCTTGGGTCTTTTTGGGTCCTTTTTCCTTGATTTCCTGCTCAAAACATCTAGAAACATTCATTAGTTCATAAGACACATGAAAGCATGAATTCATACTTTTTATAAGGATTGTGGACTCAAAACAAGCCAAAATATGAGTAAAAACATGGCAAATTGGCATAAGAATATGCAAACATCATGGGTATCTTTCAATAGCACAAATGATATCAATCTACTTCAATTTTATCAAATTGAAGAGAACTCCCTTCCACTTAATTGCTTATTGCCAATTGAAATTCATCCTATGTCAAGGTGAATCCATTAAACGAGGGTTAGAGCTTTGTGTTATTCTTGATTGATTCTAACCCAATCTAACTTGGCTCTATCAAGCATAATAAAGGTAATTAGGCAGGACTGAATGAGTTTTATCATCAATCAAACTTTACAAAGCAAAAATCAATTAAATGTTCTTAAGCCGACAATCAATTTTACTTAATTGGGATCAAATGGGTTCTCAACTCAATTGTTTCACAATCCTAGATCTGACTTTAGATACCCATAGAAAGAAGAAGAGAAGAAAGCAAGTAATTAGATAGTCTTACCAATAAAATTTCCATTTTCGAGAAGAAAGCTCAAATTGATGAATTTAATTCTTCAAAATTGCAAGATAGATCTACTTTATATGCTGTAAACTATTCTAATCTATACGTTATATCAATCTGTCTAATTGTATCTAAGTATAATAGCCTCTTTGAAACAAGGAAGAGAAGTACTATCTATACAATGCTTCAAAAACCCTTAAATCATTTAAAACCGGAGGATCCCAAGTGTGTAGGGATAGACCGTCCTTTGCTTTACCAATTAAAAATTGAGTCTGCCTAGCTATTTTCCATCTTGTGATTGGTGGACTATTTTCTGGAAAGACAGTGCATCCTTTATGTCGTCCTTTGACTCTAGTATTTTTTGTCAAGTTATCCATCTTTCAACTTATGGGCCGTCTTTGGGAAATAGGGTTTGTCCATTACCTTGTCAGTTTCTTGCCACTTGAAAGTTGTTTCTTGGTTAGTTAGGATTTGTTGGACTCTTTGATGTATGGATCGTTCTTTTGAAAGGCGGTCCATCCTTTGCTTTGTCTTTTTGGCAGATTTGTGAGTTTAACTCAATTTTTTTTTATTTCCCTTGGGTTCTTAAAACATAGAATAATAAGATAAGTTTTGAAATAAATTAGTAGCAAAACACATGAAAATTCTATGAAATAAAGCACAGATATGTCGCAAATTCCCGATTCATTAATAAGTATTCCAATTAAATAGATAGTTTTTGCTAGGTTGTCCATTATCTTACTATTTTGGGTAAAAACTTATATTTGGTTCCAATTAAATCACAAATCAAGAAAAAGAATAGAAATCCTAAGTTCTCCCTAAAACTCAACTATTAGAAACATGTAATCAGTAAAATCAAATGGGCCAAAAAGGACTAATATAACAGAAAATAAACAATCTAATATTGTAACAAAGTTGAGACAAAAACTCAATAATTTGAAAAAGGAATATGGATATATCCGAAGACCATAACCCAATAATATCCAAGAATAGAGTTCCCCCTCATCTACTAGGGCATTTTCTTCCTGAAGAAAAAATCTCCATGCATACACAATATCAACAAGAAAGGTTCTACAGTTCAAAGAATTGACCCATGTCACTTTTCAGTACAGTGAAGAAGAAAATACAAAATAGATTCAAAATAGATAAGAGAAAATAGAGAAGATAACTTACACTTAGAGCTCTATGAAGATAAACAACAATTTCTAGAGCTCTAGTTAGAAAAAACTCACACCAGCGATTTGTAGCTTTGCATGAAGCTATCTTGAGAGATGCTAGCCATCATTAAAAATGTTGTTAGAATGGTGATGAACACCGTATTCTTGATTTATCGCGTCTGTAAGTTTCTAGAATAGAATGAAGTTAGGGCTAAGAATCTTTTGGAATTATCGTCTCTCTAAGGATTATACACAATTGTTCTTGTTCTCTATATCTATTTTTTATATTAATTTTAGGAAATTACATATAAAACATTTGGCAGACTGAGTTAAAAAATAATAAGGGAAATAATTAACCGTAGCAATAGCAAACAATCATTGCCTCATACAATCTATTGCATTGGGTAAAAAAATAATTGCGAAAAGCTAATCTATGGAAAGTGTTTGATTGCTAATGCATAGAAATAACATCATAGACTTTTGATAACTCATATAACTATTAGAAAACCTATGCTATATCATTAGTTGTCAAACCGGTGTATAAGAAGTCATTGCAGTAGGCCTAATTTCTAGTAGTGGTATTACTAGAAAGTTGACCCTTTTGCTTTTCATTATGCTCTCTCGAAAGGTCCCGTATTTGTTCATTAAACTTTTGGATAGAAGCGGTGTGGGAGTTAACAATATTAGTCAAACTCTTTGAACAAGCATCCGACCACTCTTTGTTTGTAAGCACCTTCTCCAGCATGTCCTTTATCTTCAACTTCATATGATCTTGGGATGATCCTTCCCTCCAATTTTGTGAACTAGAGGATGACCCTTGATGGAACATAGTGGTTCGTGCTTCTATTCCTAAAGTTCCGATTGTGCCAATCTTGACTCGGTCCACCATAATTGTTTCATACATAATATTGACCTTTACTTTTTGGTTGAGGTTTCCATTGACTTTGATAATTCGAAGATGGATAACTATGATTTTGTTGTTGAAGTCATATTGAGGAGGACCACCTTCTGCTTCTTCAACTATATTCACCTTTTTGACCTAATTCTAGATCAACTTTTTTTTTGAGCAATGCAATATTAGTGGCAATGGCTGCCATCATCTAGTCTCTTTCTTGGTTCTCCTTATGCTAAACAATTTTGTCAAGTACGGTAGAAATATGATTATAGTATGTTTTATCCATGAAGCATCCTTATTCTACATTAATTGCCATCGATTTTGTGAGTGGATCCAACTTGGTATAGAACTTTTCACACAAAATATTCTCTGAGAACCCATGGGTAGATGCCCTAGGAACATATTGTTTGAAACATTTCCATGCCTTGAACGATTATTCCCCTAGTAATTATTGAAAGCAGAAGATCTTGTCACGTTGTTTGGCCTTTTTACTTGGGGGGAACCATTTCTTCAAAAAGATATTGATAAGCTCCGTCCAAGTATGTATTGAATTGGGGTTGGGGGGTAGGCACTTCTACCAATAATGGGAGGGTCCTCCCACACTAATGAGTACTTGAAAACCATCAAGCGGATGACATCATCAGCCATGTTAATTTATTTGTAAATATTGCGAACCTTTGAGAAGTTCTTTAAATGTTGATGCGGATCTTGGCTTGTTGAGTTGTAAAATGACCTTCAGCCTTTATAATTGTGTAAATGCTCCCATAAATTTTAAAGGTGGGAGCATTCACTCTTGGGAGTACAATCACACTTGCATAGTCTATGTTGTCATTAACCTCCAAAAGACCTTATCCAATTCACCTTGAGGAGCTGCCATTCTATACTTGTTTCACAAGTCCAAGAAACATAAGTGTGATATATAATTATAAATCAAACAAGTCAAAATTTGATCCACTTAGTAGGACCAATTACCAAAATCCCCAGCAAGGCGCTAAAATTTGTATTGCCCAATTCCACCTCTAAGTAGGAGTGTGTATACAGTCGATTGCAATATAATTATCCAACGAAGAGTCACAATTATATCCACAAGGACGTTGTATTTATCTAAGCTACTAAGTAAAACAAATGAATGAATGCTTTTAGAACTACTCTAGAAAATGATAAAGAGCAAACTAAACTAAATTGCTAAATCTTGAATGCAAAAGGTTGAAATATACAGGAGAAAATATTAGGGATGTGTCCCCAGATAGGATTGATCCCTGTAAACCACTCAATTAGGTTCATCAATAACGGACTCTTTGTAATTATGAAAATAATCACTTAATGGATTACTAGGTGTCTTTCAACAACCAAACAATGTTTATCTTTATCAAATATTTTAAAATTGATGAGAATTCAAATCGAAACAGATTGCAATTTCTCAATTAGATTCATCAAATATCTAATTGAATCTATTAAACAAGGGTTATGCCTGGGGTTACTATTGATTTATTCTACCCAAACCCTAATTGGCTCTTTCAAGTATAATTGGAGCAATTTGGTATGATTTAATATTTGCAACCATCAATTGTAGCTTACAAATCAAAGATCAATCGAATATTTAAAAGATCATTTTCAATTAATTGAGATCAACAAGGTTCACAACCCTAGATAAGAATTTAGATTCTCATGAGTGGAGAAGAAGAAAAAGAAGAAGGAATTTAGCTACTCATGAGAGAGAAAAATCCTAAATATGAAATAGATCTTCAATTTGTCTTCAAAATACAACGGGTTCTCTAGCTAGTCTATTCTTTATTGTAAAGTTCTGACTCTTAAGAAAAATTACTAAAACGATTATTTATACAAAGGACAAAACACAAAGTCTAATTTAATTCAATAGGACCAATTCATCGTTACCAACCTCAAGTTGAATTAACGGTCTGCACTTTGCTTCACATTTTAAATATGCTCTTTGTTTCGTTGGCTGCCATATTTCAACCTATGGACCGTACTTTTAATTTGTGATCCTTATCTTCCCTTCATGAATTGCTTCTCCAGGTTGACAACTTGTTAACTTTGGTATCTCTGGTGCCATTTTTGGTCCGCAAAATTAATGTGCAAGCGTATCTTGATTTGTACTTTTCTAATTGAGTTATATCACTAAATGGATAGATTTATGGTTGAATCTGCAGACCGCACTATGATTTTGTGGTCTGTAATTTTTGTTTTTTGACAGAAGTCTCTAAACTGTGCCTCTTTCTTCCAACTCTTTGGTAATCCTGAAACTTAGTAAAATAGCATTAGTATTTACTTAAATTAGCACTCAAAGGCTTGCAAAACTCAATGAAATCAAGTACAGATGTTTCCCAAAACACCGATACATTAGCAATCATGTCACCCATTCCAGCAACTCATAAATCATATTTTCAAGCTATGGGGAGGGTCTTTAGGGAAAAGAGGTCTAACACTCAAAATGATTGGACATGTCATGACACTTCATCCAAGCTTTAATCCTAATATTGAAAATTTAACCAAAATGCCCTCTGTTAAAGTATGTCTAAAAATGCCCTTATTGATAATAGTTTTGTCCAAAAATGCCCCTATTATTACACAATTGGATAAAAGTTGCCCCTTTTTAATGAAACATATTCATTCTCTTTTCCTTTTGTCTAAAAAAATTATTTTCTTATTAGAATATTATTTTTTAAAGAACCCTACTCTTTTTTCTCTTCTTTTATTAAAATTCTTTTAAATAATAACGTGACAAGGGTGCCCGCATAATCGCTCATCACCTCACAAATACGGCACCCATTTATCATTATCCTTTATTAGTTATTTCATTATGAAAGGTTCCCTCCTTTGGAGTCTTAGTATTAACATATGGAAACTGTGACACTTGTCCCCTCGAGGCATAAATTATATTTTAAGCCTATGAGCAGTTCCATTTAAGAGAAAAGGGGATAAACCCTAGTGAGCACCACAAAAATTTTACCCCATGGCTTCGCTGGTCACTAGCCTACCTCCTCCAATGATTGGTCAGACCATTTCTTTAACTTCTGAATCCCAATTCCTACCATCACAAAGCGGAATCCACAAAAATAATGAACTTCTTCAACAGATACCAAAAATAGAAATTCAAATGTAAGTCTAGCACATAAATTTCAACAAGCACCGGAGGTTCAAGGATGTGTCTACCCACAATTCCATTCAATGAAGCGAGATTAGTTAATGGAGAACATGTGGTGAAATGGACATAGGCAAAAGTTACAAAGATGAATTAGATTTAAAATCTTTATTATGCTATCATATCAAATTTTTCACGTGGGTGGCTATCAATTGACAAACTACAACATATAATACCTTCATAATGTGGTGTAAGAGGTGAATGCAGAATTTTCCTTTTAAGGAACAAACATTTTTTTATTAAATGTGCAATTATGGAGGACTTCATAAATGTCATGTCAAAAAATTCACATTGTTTTAAATAAAAGGATGGTGGGTCGTAGGTGATGAGGCCTCTGATATAAAACTCAAAGTTCAAGATTGATGCAGAAACTACTCAAGCTATAACTTGGATCTCATTCCCTAATCTTCTCCCAACTTTTTTGTTAAGGAAGATTTCCTCATTTGCTTTTGTTGTGGTTAAGCTACTTCAAGTTGATATGGCTACAACAAAAAAGACCTTACCAATCTTACAAGGGTTAGAGTACAGGTAGACCTAGAAAGAAATCTCCCAAAGAGTGTGAAGATTAAAATTCATGATGAGATCACTAGATTAACAAAGGTGGAAAAGGTGAGGATTGTATATGATCATCTTTCTAGATATTGCATAAGCAGTAAATTACAATGTCATTGAAATGAGGAATGTTGGTATAGCTTCCCAGATACAATGGAAAAGGCAAAGAAAGAAACAAGGTGGAAGGAATGGGGAAATGAGCCAAAGGAAAAGGTAATTAGTCTAAATGAGAAACAACATCCAATGGAAACAGTCTTTCGCAAATATTAATAAGTGGTATAATTATGGGTGATTTAGAATGATGGAAAGTTGTTCAACCCAAGGTGGTAGAAAAGGTGACAAGTAAGAATGGGATTAACACAATGGAAAAAAGGGAGATAGATACCAACCTATTTGTCCGCCTAACAAACAGGAAGAGGACCATGAGTCTAAAGGAATAGAAGAAGAACAACATCTTGTTGCTCAGGCAGTTCATAATAGGGGGATATCATCTTTAGAGGAAGGCTTGGGAGAAATGGAAGCAACAGAGGAATAATAACACTAAAGTTTGGGTTGCCAAAACTGGGGTGAGAGAGTTGAGGAGGCTGAGGAAGGGAAAATCATCAAAGATACTAGATTGATAAAGGAGAGCTGTTCTGGGGTTTACCCACAACATGAGATACTGGTAGTGGAACAGTAAATAGGGACAAAGGGGTAAATAGGATTAGATGCGATTGATGCAGGTCAATATGAATTATCGATGGTGGCTAGAACCTATCATCCTACAACTAAGGTAGGTAATAGTATGGAAGATATTAATAGAAGAGCTATTGTGGTTAGTCAAAATGTAAAAGATTAATGCCTATTAGCAGTGGTGAGGTTTGAAGGTACAAGGGGAAGAGAGGAGGTGAACTCAAAATCAGAAACAACAGGGAGTGGGGAACAACTCAGATGATAGCATATCAGGGGGGCGGGTGATTAGATGAATCATAAAGAAAGTTCTTCAGCAGAAGATAAAAAAGCAGAAAGGGAGATAAAAAAAGCTCAATCATACTAGGGAGTTGCATGATGTTATCACTCACAATTTACAAAAGTATAGGAACAGTTATAGAGGGAGTGATAATGTTAGGGAGATCGAGAAAGTATATTATTTACTAGGAAAGCAAACAGAA
This sequence comes from Datura wrightii, assembly GCA_035772735.1. Taxonomy (NCBI): domain Eukaryota; kingdom Viridiplantae; phylum Streptophyta; class Magnoliopsida; order Solanales; family Solanaceae; genus Datura; species Datura wrightii. The sequence continues at coordinate 116,037,378 of JASDFA010000007.1, read as the reverse complement.
GTATATCAGAAATCTAATAGAAAACGGAATAAAAATGGGAGGAAGCAGGGTCCATCTAACTTGCAACAACCATGTAGAATTATGATAAGGAGTAATACCAGTAGAACCAGTTCCAAAAAATGAAAGCCTTTATTTGGAACATTAAATGTATTAGAACAAACAAAGCTTTTCACATTCTACAAATATTACACATAGATGACTAATTGTTTCTCGTTGCATTGATGGAGCCTTTTCAGCATACAAAATATATACAAAAATATGGGAGGAAGTTGGGAATGCAGCAGATAGGATCAAATTGTAATGGGTTGAATTGGTACTTTATAAAAGACAACATGGAGGTACAAGTTGTGAGGGACGCTGAGCAACAACTATCTTTAAAGTTGTTCATTTAGGAGTTAAACATACATATGATAACAACTTGGATGTATGCCAAGTGTGATGTTAATGAAAGGTTACACTTATGGCATAGTATATATCAATTGGCCAATGTAACTATTATGCCATGGTTAGTGGGTGAGGACTTTAATATGGTGATCAATGAAGAAGAAAAACATGAAGGACAACCAATTAGATCACAATATGTGGAAGAATTTTGCTTTTTGAATCAATTCCTCTAATCTATTTGAATTTTCTTTTCATGGGAGTCCTTTAACTCAATAGAATGGAAGGACAGTAGATGATTGTATCTTTGAGAGGTTGGACAAAGTAGTGGTATCCTAGCCAATGCTAGATATGATTGGAAATGTGGAGGTTGAGCATCTTGCAAGGATAGAGTTAAATCATACTCCATTGTTTATTTCAATTGGGGCACAAAGTCATAGTGTAAAAAAACCATTTAGATCCCTTAAATTCTTGACAGAACATGTGGATTTTCAAAGAGTAGTGAAGCAGAATTAGTCAGCAGACTTTATAGGTCACCCTTTTTAGTGCTTAAACATAAGGTTAAACAAATAAAAAAACCTCTGTACTTAGGGAGATATTTTTAAACAGTTGATGTCAAAGAAGAAATTACAAGAATTAAAGAAAACTTGTTTAAAGAGCATCCTACAACCAATAATATAATGGTCCTGCAACAAGCTCAGGATGAGTTGAAAAAGTATCTACACTATGAGAAAGTTCTCCGAAAACAAAAGGCTAGAGTGGATTGGCATGTGGAGGGGCGCAAAAACACTACGTTCTTCCATAACCTAGTGAATGGAAGAAGAAACAAATTGCAAATAAAATGAATTCAGAATGGAGGGGGAACTGGATTGACGATAGAAATTTAATGAATCTGGAAGCAGGTGATAGTTTTTAGAAATAGCTTACTTTAGGTGAAGAGGGAACTGACTTCTCATTGTTGAATCATATCATAGAAATAATTATAGAGAAGGACTAACAGAAGAATATGTGATAAAAGAAATAGAGCATAAGTAAGAACAATAGTTTTCTCTCTAGATAGTGCCACTGCTACTAACAGGTGTGTTTTTTCAAAGTTGTTGGCAGATCATCCAAAATGATGTGTTTGATGTGGTATAAGCTTTCTTTAATGTTGATACTCTTCTTAAAGCATTTATTCATACAAATTTGGTCTTAATACCAAAGAAGAATCCGGTTCAATCATTATTTGATTAAAGACCTATTAGTTTGAGTAACTTCATTAATAACATTATTTCTAAGGTAGTACAATGGAAACTGACAAGAGTATTGGATAAGATTATTTTTGTTACCCCATCTAGATTCGTGATGGGGGGAAGTATTATTGAAAATATCTTGTTAACATAAGAGATAGACACAGATATAAGGAAAAGGGATAAATCAGAACATGAAGTTAGATATAACCTAGGCATATGACCGGCTGTGTTGGCTATTTGTAACTAAAGTTTTGAGAAGGACGGATTTCACAGAGATATTTATTGACATAATATGGAGAGTAGTAGCTAATAACAAGTACTCTATTTTGTTTGATGGTCAATATCATGATTCTTACACTCAACTAGAGGAGTTAAGAAGGGTGATCCAATCTCTCCTACATTATTCATTTAGCATCAGAAGTACTCTCCAGAGCACTAAATGATTTATTTGAAAAAAATAGACAAAAGTTTTGGGATGCCTAAGTAAAGTGCCAATATATATCATCTGGCTTATATAGATGATATTATTACATTTGCATCAACAGATAAAACATTTTTCGAGATGATTATGGAAATATTGAATGTTATGAATAGATATTAGGATAACTTATTAGTAAGGAGAAAAGATCTTTCTATATGTATAATACGGCTGTCAGTGCACTGATTCAGTAGGTGAAATAGGTTACTGGATTTGAAAAGGAGAGTTCCTTTTATTGTATTTTGGATGCCCAATATTTCACACAAGAAAGAGAAAGATCTTTTATAATGACATTATTAAAATGATAAAAGATAAGTTGCAGCACTGGGAAGGAAAGCTGATATCCTAAGGAGGAAAGGTTGTTCTTATTAACAATGTGCTACAAAGCCTTCCTATATATCTTCTTTCTGCTACGGTTCCTACTAAGCACACTATTAGGAGATGTAAAGGATATTTTCCAGACTTTTTCTAGAATAATACGGAAGAAGAAAGGAGTAGGCATTGGTCTACTAGGTTAAATTTTTTTTGTCTCAGGAAGACGGGGAAATAGGCTTCAAGCCATTATTTGATGTGTCCACGACTTTATTTTCCAAGTTATAATGGACTTTTAGAACCACAAGGCCTCTCTAGATCAGTTTTACATGGAACAAGAAGCAAATTCCAGTAGTGGTATAATGGAAAAGAGAATCTCAGTTATGGAAGAAAATGTTGGAAGCAAGAGAAGAAGTAGATCATGAAATTTGGTGGGAACCTAGATGTGGAGGTTCTAATGTTTGGTTTGACAACTGGACTAAATTAGGACCCCTCATTCATGTGATCCCATAAAACTTTTCAATTGATGAGAGTATAGAAGATATCAGTGAATAAATGGGATGCAATGCTCAGGAACTACAACAATGTCTACCTTAAGACATTAGTATCATATATATACAAATATCAAATTATCTAAGAAGTCATAATTGTAGATAAGCCATGGTGGATGAATAACAGTAGTGGGAGGTTCTTTGTCAAAAGTGCATAAAAACTTAGAAGACATAGGGTAAAAATAGTTGGATAAAAGAAGTTTTTGATGAAGGGTCTGCAAAATATCTTTCTTCTTATGGAGGTTATGGAAACACAAAATTCCTGTAGATGACACGTTGGCTAGGAATGGTTTAGATATTGTCTCTAGGTGTAGATGCTGCCTTCAACCACAAAGTGAGACCGCAGAACATATTTTTAAGACAAGAAGGTGGGCTAGGAAAATTTGGTAAATTTTCTCTACTACTGCAGGGATTATAACACTATTTCTGCAACTAAAATAGACCATTATTCAGTGGTGGATAGTAAAGTGTGGAGCCAATATTAAACCTCTTTATCAAGCTACTCCCGCAATTATATGTTGGAAAATATAGAAATTGAGAAATTCAGTGGTGTATGGAGAAAACATGTCAAAAAGAAGATTGATATCTAAGATAAATTATAATTTGTATATGGTGTCTAGATTAAATTATTCATGGATAGAGAGCATCCCAAATACATGAGCATAGACTGTCCTCTTTTTTGAAGAGCATTCTCCCAAAATGAAGTGCAGATTAGTGGGCTGGGAACACCCTAATGTGGGGTGGCACAAGCGTAACTGTGAAGGGGGGAAATCCTAGGGATAGCTTGATAGCTTTTTGTATAACAGATAATAGAGGTGACCTTATATATGCTAGAGAAAGAGTTATTTCAGACACTTCTAACTCAATTGTTGAAGCACTTCTATAGAAGAGGGGATATATTATTGTATGAATAATAATTTATACCTTTTAATCATATAAACGGACTCACTTACAATGGTTAAGGAACAATGAGGGTCTAGGAAGTATATTGGTGTATAAGCATGGAAGTTAACAGAGTTAGAAGCTGGATAGAGAAAGGAGAAGTGTAGATTAGCCGTGTCCTTAGAGAAGGAAACCAACTGGTAGAGTTTTTTAATAACATAGTGTTAAATTTGAAGGCACACAACAAAAAATACATGTTCATTTAGATAATGGTATTCCAATAGAGGCAAGAAGAATCCTTATCGCAGAAAAAGCATAAAGGCCTAATCAAAGACATGACTACGCTATAAATACACATCTACATTGAGGCATGCCTCAAGTAGAATCCAAAATATACAAGTGTATAGTGAATCTGAGATTAACTGCAAGGTATAGAGCTACAAGATGTCGAGCTCTATAGATTAACCATTTACTCTCTTTCAATATGTGGTATCAATTTCCTTGAATATTCAATCTACTGAAAGAGGATTAATAGGAAATCAGTAAGCAGCAAAATATTATTGTCTTCAAATTTCTAAGATTTAAGAGATACCTTGTTAGATCTAGAATTGGTATGCGGCATAAGTGAAAGAGTGAAGGACATTCGAAGGTGTTGCATCCATGGTGTCTGGTGGGAGCTTTGAGGTTGCTGGAATGGAAGCGTCCCATCTCTTGGACATTAGAGGCATCTAGGTTAGAAAAGACAAGGTAAGTTCAATGCTCTTAATGTGGAAGACTGGAAAGTGGTAAAGTTTTACCTCGATATGTGGTCTTGTCAGCGTCATCACCTACTTCGATCCTGAGAAGATGAGCTTGGTAGGGTTTCCTAAAGTGGGGTTGAGTCAGAGGTGTTTTGTAGAGTTGTCTGTAGATTATTTTTCAGGCTTTGTTGGTTTGTTTGGTATATTTTCTTCTTTATTTTGTTCCAGGTCATTTGTTTGTGGACTAGGATGGTTTTTTTCCTTTGGTTTAAATAAAGTGGTTTTGTTCTTTTAAGTTAAAAAAATTTATGAGAAAAGGGTAAAATTAATAAAAATTATCACGCAGACCATTACATTGAAGAAAAAAATTGCTCTTTTCCCATTCAATATTCTTTTCCTTTAAGCACCGGGTGAAAAACCAGTTGTGCAAACAATTCTTACTTCCAAATAAAATAAATATAATGTATTAAAAAAATTATATTTCATCATCACTCTTCCCTTTCTTCTATTTTTATTTATCTCCTTCTCCTCCACTAATATGTTATGTCATGTAAATCTCTTGTTAGAAAGAATAAACAAACACAAACACCCAATACCAATTAATAAAATCGAGCTACTCCATAATCTTATAAAATTATGTAATTTTATGTTAAACTAATATGGATAAGCATAGTCATGCACAATAAAAAAGAATTAAAAGGAAAAAGATAATGAATGAAAGAGATTTTAGAAATACAAAAAGCGAACAACATAAGAAAAGAATTAGGAGTATGTTTCCGGTAACTTTATATGCATAAAATAAGATAAAAGTATAAAAAAAAAATTAGACTGTTAGAGATCTTTTGCAGATGCCACATCAGCTCTCTTATGCACATGATTATTGAAATTAAATAGTAAAAAATTAAAATTTGAAAAATAGATAAATTGAGATCTATCTCTAAGAGATGCCACATTAGCTCTCTTATGCCTAGAATTGTATGAATATATAAATTAGATAATAATTTGGTTAGTTAATCACTGGATTATGTTACTTACCAAATTCAAGTAATCATAATGGATATATATTTTGGAGAGTACTTTCAATGTTTCTCATTATCTTTGGGTATTAAGCACTAAATGATAAACATCTTCCATGGCAACAACGAAGTTCTCTCTTCACTCAGTTTTGCTTATTTCCTTGGTTTTGTTTTCTCTGTTTGCTCTCCATCGTTGTATGTCCACATTTATCCTTTTGAACTTGATTTATTATTAATTTTATTATTATTATTATTGGAATTATAATTAAATTAACTAAGTATTATGGAATAACATGAAACAGATTTATATATCATCACCTATTAAAACTCGTAACATATCTTTTCTTAATATTATTTTCGCTTTTATTGGTTTGTTATGTGTTTTATCTGTTATTAACCTGATAGCATGCATATTGTTCATTTCATACTATCAGTATTAAAACATCAAATTCCACATTTTTTTATATTAATTTTACAAAATGCAGGTGATGAAGAAACAAGCTATAATGCAAATCTTACAGTTGGAAAATGTATCCAAATTCCTAATGAACCAGGAAAATGGTGTTGCCTCCTAGATTATTTACGAGAATGCTATTATACACTTGATATATGTAATGCAAAATGTCGCGATCGAAGAATTTTCAAGAAAAATAATGTTAATTAATTCGAGAAATCATTATCATTTTCATAATTTATTTTCATTTCTTTCATGTTGTTGGTTAAGTTGATGTATAAGTAAAAATTGCAATTTTTATTTATAAAAATTTAGTTACATTTATTGATACTTAAGTTCATCTATCCATATCATATTATTCTTGCTATGTTATACTTACAATTTTAAATTTTATAAATTCTAACTCTAATAAGAAAGTGGCATTTCAGTGAAGTTTGAAAGCCGCATATGATAACAAATTGAAGCTTGAGCAGAAGTAATAGCTGTTAGGATCAAAATAATCATGTTTCATGTTAAAGATAACAATGCAAACCTCGAATGACAATTATAAAATGATAAATGACAAGTAATATCAAAAAGAGACAGAATAACATACGTGCATTAGTCCATCAACTTACATCTACAAGAGGAGATTAACATTCTATTTTATAAAAAAATACAAAAATATCGAGAGAAATAACCTCACAAGAGGGAATGTATAATAACATGGTCATGCAATAGGAGGGATAGGGAAGAAAACTGCAAGTGTGGTAGAAGTGGACAACGTCATAGCGTTGGCAGCTCAGCTGGCTTCTTTTCAGAAATAGATGATGACACAGTTCAGTAAGTTGAACATGGCTCAATCTTAGGCGCAAGTAAATGCATTACAACCATCTCCATATTGTTGTGAAATTTGTGGAGTTAGTGGTCATTTTGCATATGTGTGTGGAGAAAACATGGAGTTAGTGAACTTTGTGGATAATGCATAGTGAGGATATCAGAACTTCGTGAATACCTACAACCGCAACTGGCAGAATCATCCCAACTTCTCACATGGTAGAAATTAACGACAGAGCCAAATTTTCAATAGAAGAAGCAATAGGGGAGTCAAGCTAGCTCTCAGTCAAGCAACATTGTGGATATGCTAAAGAAAATCATGGCTGACCAAGTACAATTGGCTACAGAGATTAAAAATCAGCAATTGGCCACCGAAAATCTAGAGAGGCAGGTGGTCCAGCTTAGAATACCAAGCCTCAAGGGGGTTTTCCAAGCGACACTGATACAAAGCCAAGAAAGGTTATGATAATCACTTTAAGGAGTGGACGAGAGTTATATGGAGCACCTTTAAAATAGAAAAATCATGGGGTGCAAGCAGAGTTACCCAGACCAAACCCAAGTGTAGAGAAGGGCAAGGGAAAAACAGTTGTAGATAAGATTGAACAACTAGTAGAGTAGCAAGTGATGAGACAAACACCACGCTTCCCTCAAAGGCTCCAGAAAAGTAATGAGGATTCATCCTTTAAGAAGTTCTTTGATATCTTCAGAGAACTTCGCATAAACCTTCCTCTACTTGATGTTTTAAAGGGAATACCCAAACATGCCAAGTACTTAAATGAGGTGGTGACAAAGAAAAATTGACTTCTGGATGTAAAGGTAGTGACACTTACTGAAGAGTGCAGTTCAAGGGTGACGAGCAAGCTCACAAAAAAGCTCAACGACCTTGTGAATTTCACCCTCCCAATACAAATTAGTGAAAGTGAGATGATGCAGACCTTGTGTTATTTTAGGGTAAGTGTAAACTTGATGTCTTGATATTTGTTTAGTATGATTTTAGGGAAAGTGTAAACTTGATGTCCTGATATTTGTTTAATACTCTTAGTTTTGGAAAACAAAGGTCATCTAAATTAGTCCTTCAGCTTGCTTACATATCAAGAGTGGCTCCAAAGGGAATCATTGAGGATGTGCTCATCAAGTTTGGTAAGTTGTAATCCCTGTTGATTTTATTATTCTTGATTATGAAGTAGATAAAAGTTTTCCAATCATATTGGGATATTCATATTTGGCAACTGATGGAGCTTTGATAGATTTTAGAGACGAAAATTTGAAGATGAGAGAGAATGACGAGGCAGTCACTTTAAGAGTGTAAAAAGCACTCAACACACTGTCACACTACAGATATCTATGTATGATTATGGAGTGAAAGAGGATGAGTGTTGGTTGGTGGAGAATGAGTTGAAAAAGAAACGGTCAAAGGCTCTCATTAAATGGCCCAAGAAAGATGCAAAGGAAATTCACAACCTGCAGAGCACCTGAGCCTGTGTCAGACGAACTTAAAGGTGATCCTAGTTAGGATGTGAGGGCGAAAGAAAGGGAAAGTACTGATATTGTTACCACTAAAGTTAAGACGACAAGGAAGATTAGCCTGCATGGGAAGAAGAGATTGACCAAATCTTTAAATGGATGTGACCCACGTCGTGCTGCGACGTCAAATAAAATGCTGCTTGGGAGGCAACCCAAGTTGGACAAAAGGTAAAAAAAGTTTCTTCTATTATTTTTTGTATAATGTCACCTTTTTTATGCCTGCTATTTCTATTTGAAGGGAAGTCTGAGTACCCACAAAAGCGAAGCAAAGAAGCATGGTGAAGCATGAGTATGGGGTCATTGACCCTTTTGATGGAAATTGGAATGCAACATGCTGCTATCTAGGCCTAGATGCCTTTGGAAGTATTCATAAACTTATGTTACTTTTAATTAATTCTTTAGGTACATAGTATGATTTTATATGTGGGTGAGGAAACCTTTAAAATTTTGATGAGGGTGAAGTATGTGGAATATTTGAATTTGGCTTATTTGAAATGTTAAGTAGAGAAAAGTTCACCCACTCCATGATTTTTCTTTCTGGTTCTTTTTCGAGAGGGGCCCTTTGAACCGAGAATAATTTTTTGTTTTTATGACATTTTTGTTTTCTATCATAGTTACGGACTTTTCCAATGATAGATGGATGATGACCGTCTTGAGAGATGATTAGTCTCTTGGAATTAGAGAACCCTTTCACTTATTGAATGCTAGGAGCTTGATGTGCCATGGTTTTACGACACGTTTGATTCTTAAAACATAGAAAAGATGCTAGAACTTGGGTGTGTTTATATGGATATATGGTGCTTTTAATGTATATTTACGAAAATCAAGTTTGGGAGTTTTAGTGCAAAAAAAGAAGTGCAAAAGTACAAAAAAGGGTCTGCTATAGGTCACGGTACGATGCATACAATCTGGGTATGAGCCGTAACTATTGCTCATGATGAAGCTTCAGAAAATGTTGAAGTGCAGTTTTCATGATGCAACCAGATACTTCGAGTCATAGTAGCACTGTACGAGTCGTACCTCAAACTCGTGGTGAGATGAAGAGAATTAGCAATTTGGCATCCTCAAGGCACAATTGGAATGCACGACTAGTACCAGCAATGCACGAGTCGTACGAAGGACTCATAGGTTGATCATTAGAGATTCCTTTATTTAGATGTTCAAGCCACGACTGGTTACCACAACTCATAGTGGCATGCCACGAGTTGTACCAATCACTCATACCTGAGAAGACCAGAAGCTGTCAACCATTCCATGATTGCAGACAATGTCTTATAGTAGCATGCTACAACTCGTAGGTCATCCCGGCGTAGCAATCCCTGTTAATTTAGGAAAGAATTTTCATTTACAGTATAAATACTTTCCTTTATTTTTTATGAGGAGATTCTATACTTTACAGAATTAGTGTTTTTGGAGTTTCCCCATGCAACATGAATAACAGAAATACACAATGTTTGGAACATGTTTCTTCTTGTAATCTTAACTTTGAAGATTGCTTATTGCAATTGATCATTGGGTTTTATTTCTTTCATCATTGTAAGTCTTTACTCATGAATTCTTCTATATTTTCTATAGTTAATCTTACAATTATAAGTAGCTAAACACATACAACTAGGATTGTGGAAACCATGGAGAAATAACAAATTGGGGTGAACACAAAGTGATTCTAAACTAATACTAATGCTTGTATTGTTGTTCCCTTCATGATAATTGTTTCTTCATACTGCGCAATGTTAGCACTAGCCCATATTATCTACTTTCTTGAACATAGAGGATAGAGATTAGGAAAAGGTTAAGACAACAAATACATGAAATTATCAATTTTCATTTAATAACTCGCGTTGCAGTCACAGGAAAGTTAAATTGGGATATTTGATATAGGTTATTCAGGAACACTAATGAGACCTAATATGGTATTTGATCATAGTCATCTAATAGGGGAAAATTAACCATTTAGATGAATGTGTTTTATTGATTCTATAGGCTATCTATTGGAATAGATCACAAGTGTAATAATTCGACATAGTTATGAATCAGTGGGTAACATTTCCCTAGTTAGTCGCATATTTCTTATCACAATACCATTTCACAACATTGACACTTATTATTTTCTATTACCCCCCCCCCCCCCCCCGGAAATAATAGAACTAAAAGCATAAGTAATAGCATTAGTCTAAATCATGACCATATTCCTTGTGGGATCGACCACAACCTTAGTTGGATTCTCTATTAACAACGACATGTTATACTTCTTCAGAGGTGTAATTTGAGCGTTATCAAAAATGAAGCTGTTGCCGGGGAATATGAATTAGGATTACATTAATTTCTTTTATTTATATTTTAGTCTTTATTTCCTTATTTACATTTTCTTTTGTCTTTTTTTCACATAGGTTATCACTTGGTGAATGCCAAGTACTCGGAGTAGTTGAAAATCCCTAGTCCCACTTGATAAAGAACATGAACAAACACTGAGAAAGATGGGCTGTATTGAGACTCCTAAGAAAATAGAGGCCAGAGTAGCCCAGGAAGCTCGGCGAGCTAATGAAGCCTATCCGGCGGAGTTAGCTCGTTAGCTGCTCTTCAGGAGGCTGATGAGGCACAGGAAGAAGTGGAGACTGCTGGCCGAAATGGAAGAAATAGAGGGCATGAACCACATTAGTTCCATAGATATTCTCCACACTTTGATGATGATGAGGATACAGATATTGATGAAGTTGGGTCAATAGGAGCTATTCTACCCCCACCTCTGCCTGCTGAGGCAAAATTTGACATCACTAGCATGATGATCTGATTGTTGAACATGAAGGGAGTGTTTAGGGGAAATGCTATTGATAATGCAGATCTCCACTTGATGAATTTTGTGGTAATCTGCAAGACATACAGGTTGCCTAGAGTGAGCCAGGATGCAAGTAAACTAAGGCTCTTTACATTCTCTCTAGTCTATGGCTATCAGAGTTGCCAAATGACTCCATCACTAATTGGAAAGAATTGAAGCGCACCTTCTTGGAAAGGTTCTTCCCACCTTAAAGGATGCTGCAACTCAAGGATGAGATATATAACTTTTGACAACTTAAGAGGAGGCACTTCATGAGACATGGTTGCGGTTTAAGAAAAAATTGAATAGGTGCCCAAATCGTAGAATTCCAAATAAGATCTTGTTGGAATAACTTTAACAATCCTTGAACAAAAGCAACAAAGCAGTAGCAAATACTATAGTAGGTGGAGCATTGATGAGTCACTCATGGGTGGATGCAACAACAATACTTCACTGAGTGACAAAAACCAATAGAGCCTGGCATAACAGAGAAGCAGAAGTAGCTACAGGTACATATGCGATTGGGATGAATACTGAGCAACACAAAAAAGAAGAGGAATGTGATCAAGAGTTAGCATATATGAGGACTTCCATTGACCTGCTCATGAAGAATATCATGGGATTTGGAGCTCAAAAAGTGAATCCAGTTGGGAGCTCAAAGTCAGGATCCGGGGTATGAACACTCTGACTCCGAGGAGGAAGTTAACTTCTTAGATAACTGGGTGGCGGGTTTACTGACAAACACTCAAGGCTCTAATCAAGAACTTGGTTTCAAGGCTTAAGGAACTAAGTTTAGAACCGGTATACGGACAATTACAACAAAGCTTAGCATAGGGATAGAAGAAGAGAGCGAGACGGGGAAGGTAATTGGAGGAAAAATGATGGATACCAAAATGACCGCAATGGCTTGTAGCCTCCTAAGGCTCGTGAGTGTGATAAGGAACTTCAAAATTGGAGAGCATGATGGCTGAGTTGTTGAAAAAGGAAAAGTCAGCCATTGATCACCTGAAGGACATTCACGGAGACATACCTGACATGAATCAGAAAGTTGAGTCGCACGTTGCAGTGATTAAACAGATTGAGCAGCAATTAGGCTGGATGTCCGCATCCCTGAACTAGAGGTAGAAGGGCACACTCCCTATTAACATGGTTCAAAGTCTAAAGAATGACAGTCATCGTATATCCGTGACTACCACGAATGGAAAAGCAATAGTTGAACCACCTATGCCCATTGTAGTTGGGTATGGCTAAATTAAAGGAAGTTGATTCAAATAATGAGGCTGAGGCTGTAGAGAAGATAATTGAAGGTATTGTAGAGGTGAAAAAGTCTCCAGTTACTGAAAAGGAGATTGGTCATCAGAAGTGGAAGAAGGAGGCCCCACAAATTTTTAGGCATATCCTAAGACTGCCTCCACCTTTTCCTCAGAGAATGAAGAATGGTAGATGATGGGAAATTTCACAAGTTCTTATCCATGCTAAAGCTGTTGTCTGTGAAAATTCCCTTGGTAGAGGCAATAGAGCAGATGCCTAGCTATGTAAAATTTATGAAGGACCTGGTGATAAGAAAGTGTTCAGTGAGCTATGAACCAATTGGAAATTTACACCACTACAGTGCAATAGCCTCACGGGTCCTTGCATAGAAGACGGAAGACCCTAATGCCTTCCCCATCCCATGAACTATTGGATATTTTGAGTTTACCAAGGAATTGTATGATCTAGGAGCTAGCATAAATTTAATGCCGCTAGTCGTGTTTAGACAAATGGGCTTAGTATCCCCCACATCAACGATAATGCAGCTACTGATGGTAGACCTCACAGTGAAAAAGCTAGTTAGTATCCTTCATGATGTTCTAATGAAGGTGGACAAGTTTATTTTTCAAGCTAACTTCATGTTTCTAGATTGTGAAGTGGATTTTGATGTCTCCATCATTTTAGGGAGACCATTCCTTGCCACTGAACGAGCCCTGGTGGACGTTGAAGCTAGAGAATTGAAGTTCTGGTTAAATGAGGATGAAGTCACTTTTAACTTCTGCTATTCAATGATGCAGTCGAGTGAACTCAGCAATTGAGGTTGAAATTGAGTTTCTTAACAAATTCTGAGTAGTCAAGAAACCCGCATCGGGCTACAACATTAAACCAAGCGGTGCATGGGAGCCAACCAATGAGGTAGTTTGGTGAAGCTTGGGTAACCAAACTGCCTAGATCTTGTTGCAATGTTAAATACGGCACATTTTGGGAGGCAACCCAAGTATCTTAACTTATATGTGTTGCAGTGTGCAAGTGAAACGGGGATCAAAAGATGAAAATTGAAGCATAGGTCTGGACTATGAGCCTCAGTACTAATCGTATGATGTTTTTACAGTTCGTAGTGCCCGACATAATAAGGAGTAGAGTCTAACAAAGTGAAAGAGTTCACACTTTGGTTGGACATTACGAATCGTACCTACATGGTACAAGTTGTAGTACCCACTATCATGATGAACTCCCTCAAAGGTCAACTAGAAGAAACCACAACCTACGAGATATGGTAAGAGTCGTACCAGCATGTTACGGATCGTACCATGCATCCATAGGTTCCTCTGAACGTCAGGTACGTAAGGTAGAGAATCATGGTACGAATTGTGAGAAGGAATTAAATGAAAAGAACCCATGTGACTCGACTCGAACCCAAAATTTTTAAACATCCCCATACATATTTAAAACTAAAATCTGGTCCTAAAAGCACTACATGATCCCACGATTTCCTCCCATTCTTCTAACTTTTCCCATTGCACCTTTAATCTCCATTGAAACATCACTTTTAAAGACAATCTTGAATCATAAGAAGTACTTTTATACTCCAAGCCTTAAGCAAAGAAGCATTGCTCAAGAACTTGTCAAGTAAATTGACAAAATTTTCATGGCTTCTCTTTGGCTTTTGTTCATTGATGGCTGACTGTAACTCTTTCATTCTTGAAATTATTAGAGGAGCATGATCAGGAGGTTATCATGTTGTAATTATGAATAGGGTTATGAAATGAAATCACTCTATTTGTTCAAATGTTTTTTGGGTAGGGTGCTAATGAAAAATACAAAATGAGGAAATCGTGTGGGTAATAAAAATTTTATGTTTGTATAAAATTAGGGGGTGGTGAAATCTAAGTATTCACCCCAAAACTTGTTTCTTTTATAATTGTTAATGCACAAGGGTTAGGACAGGCTTCATGAGCCATCCTACAACTCGTAGGATGATTCGTTGGGGCTGTCCCACGAACCAACAAGTCTAAAGTAAAGGTATGAGAGTTGGAACGAATCGTGGTATCTCAGCACGAGTCGTACCAAGTTATCATGCAAGAGAATCATAAAAAGGTCGCACACATAATATCAAACATGACCCATGGTATGACTCTTGGATCCTACCATGGGTCATATTATTGATTCAACCTAAAACATCAAAAGTCACAATATTTAGAATTTGATGCTACGACCCTTTATATGAACCGTACCACCTTGGTATGAGTCATTCTTGTGAAACTAAAGGTCATTATTATAGTACAAATCATACCACCTTGATACAACTTGTACTAATAAGGCATAACAAGAATCTACAAATATATATATATTTTTTTGCTTTCATCTTCTTAAATCACATGTACTAATCTCTCCTTAATAGGTAAAATGTCACGAAAAGGACAATCAAGCAAGAATATACAGGACAAGAAGGTTCGAGATGTGGATCTCAAGTTACAGACATTCAGTATGGCTCGTATCAGGATGGTATGTCTCATACTGTTAGTCATATGTTGGCTCTGCACTTGTGCATTTTCGTTGAAGTTCAGCTACGGGTGCCAGGGACAACTTGTATCAGGATGGTACAACTCGTACTAAGACCTACAACAATTTATTTTCTGTTCTATTTTAGCTCCTTTTCCATAATCCAACTCTAGACCTGATTTTGCTAAAAATAAAATAAAATAACCTCATATCCATATAAACACACCTAAGTATAAAAATTGTCGCAAAACTACGACACATAAACATCCTCAACTTAGAACTTCTGCATTTCCTTAGGCAAAGAAAAACAATACTATAAACACGATGCTTAACTAGAAAGTAAAACAGAAGACCTATAGCCAACAACAGAAAAATTTGCACAGATGACCATTATAAAGAATTGACCCTCTTTTCTTCAAACATTCTAAACCAGGATTGCTATGTACACATGCACCTACAACTCATGACACAAAGGGATCCTGAAATGGCATCAAACTATTAACAGACAACTAAGCTATCACTAATTCTATTTACATGGAGAATTGGCAGAATGCAATATATCCCATCTACCTTCACAACAAATGAAGTCCCAAACACTCAAAATGATATATATATATATATATATATATATATATATATATATATATATGGACTATAGTGTCTAATCCTTCTTGGCACTACACAACTCTTGGATTCACTTTTAATTTTTTTCTCCTTTCTTCTTTTTTTTCCTCCCTTTCTCCATTTTCTTTAGCTTTCAACTAGTGGGCATTGTGTATTTTTCACTTTTCTATATTTTTCAATTTTTTTTCTTTCCTTTTTTTTTCTTTTTTTTCACACCCACCACACCTTTTACTGACCAGCTTTTTCTTTTCTCCCCTACCTCATCTATGCACCCCTACAATATCACACTTTTTGATGAACAAAACAAGACAAATAGGTACATGCCCCACAAATAGTGTGCTTTGTCCCTAAAGTAGAGAAATGAAAACTAGGAGAGTAAAAAATACTTATGGTGATCTAAGCACTCCTGCCATTCTATGGAGGTGCTGTGAAGTCACACTCACTGCCTATGCAATTTTGACGCCAACAGTGGCTAGCGCACTCAATGGTTTGGTGATAGCGGGGGTTGTGGTCACCCCCTTAGCAATCTCTGATGCCTCAGCAACCATTGTCTCAATTTGGGCTGAATATGGCTCATATGAAGGGTCCTCTCCTTCATAGGCTCCCTACATACAATAGCTAAGATCTCAACTCCTTTAGCTCTCTTGTACAGCTCAGACATGTGCTAGTCATGACAAAGCTGGCTCGCTGCTATTGCCCGCTTGTGCTCCTTCTTCTCTCTCTTACTCCTCTTCTTGGAGGTCTCCTTATCAACTACCTCCGATGATCTCCTCTTTCCTCTATCTCCACCGATCAGTTCATGAGTCCAAAATGCCCCTAAATCAAGCTCATCATTTGGCTCATCCTTAAATAATGAAATAGTAGGGGCTAGTAATATGGCCAACTGTCGAGATGATAGCTCATCAACCTGACTCCTAATCGACCCCATCTCATCCCAAAGACTCCTCATGTCTAGAAGCTCCGTTAGATGCTCCTTGAATATAAGTTAAAAGCTATCAAGTCTCATATGCAAATCTCGTATGCAAATATCTAGCTGCTGCATCGATCTCGGCCCTCACCCATGGATTGACCTTCTCCATAATTACACTCACCTTCTTCTCTATCAAGGTCAGCTTTTTGGCCAAATTTTGTAAGAAATCCTATTGCACAATGATGTATTCAGTTGGGACCTGGCCTGGTGTGACTACTGGAGGAAGTGTTGGAGTAGCTGCTATGTGGGCAGGCTGGGCCGACATCTCACTCTAATCAGCTAATATGGGGGTATCTACCTGCTCGCCCCCTCCAATCAGTGGGTTTTGGACTGTTGCTGGTGCTCTAACATGACTCACTAGGTTCATCTCAGCCTGTATCAATTTGATATCTATAATTTGTGTACCTCTCACTCTAGTTTCTATCTTTGCTATCACCAAGACACTTGACTTCCTACAAAACCTATATATAATACTCAGGAATAGAATCATAGTTCTCAAAGCTAGAGCTTGATCCTGAATCCCCCTACTACAACCCTTGAAATGTTGATAGCATAACCCAACATGATACTCGCTACAAAACTTGATCCAATCGGCACTCAAAGTATTATCAGTCTCCATTGGCACCAATCTGTGGTGAACTAAAGTCCAGCAGGCCTTCACTATGAAATTTACTGAGGCTTTGGTGACATGTCACCCAATCTACTTCCTTCTTCTCCTCAACTATGACTCTGGCTAACCATCTTACATGACTCTACCTTTCCTCTGCACTCAATTTATTGACCCTTCTCAAGGACTTAATGTGGTGATCAAACTCTTCTTTGGGGGCTAGGGCCTGAAATCTGGCTTATATAATATTCAAGCAGTGGCCTACTCTGAGACATCTACATTCTACAGTCGGACTATCACACTCTCCAGTCTGGGATGCTCCTTCAACATCTACCCAGCTAGAGTCTGATGCTCCATAGTCACCATATAGTTGGCACAAACCTACTTGATCATGTCAGCACCGAAGCTGTCAAGGGTTCTTGCCATCCAACCAAACCCGTACAAATCAAATAGCCATCTCATCTCCTCAACCTCTTTCAATGCCCCAGTCAGGATCTGCGACTCCTTCTAAATGCTCCTCCTATGGTTCTGCTCTGATGCTAGGGTGAGGCCTTCATGTAAATCTCCCGAGCACCTAACATACCCACCTTATTGAATGGCTCTCCAAGGGTGGGGTTTTATCATCACAATCCTTATGTACCTCCTCCTTAGATTCGTCCTCACCTGACCATTCCTCTGCATTTGAGCTATCACTATACTCACGGAACTAGGTATTATCTCCCTCTTCATATTGCGGAGCATCTGCTGGAGCAGTTGAGGTAGCTTTGGCTTGAGCCTTGGCCTGTACCCTAATGTTTCATGGCTCGTCGGTATCATCAGTATCCACTTCGTACTCCTCCACTAAACTACTAGGCTAGTTTGCCTCCTGCTCAGATGCAGAGGCTTCATCCCTCAAAGCCCTCTGGGCTGCAATTTCATCTCTGGTCCTTTTGTCCTGGGCACCCTTGGTTTCTTGTCTTTTGTGTCCCATAGAACCTATAGAGAAAAGGTTAGGACACATGATATCAAAGAATGAAAACAAGATAGAATGACTGCAGTATCCTTCTATGGTTCATCAGTACGAGTCGTACCACGGAGGTACAATCCATACTGAGATTCATAATACAACCTTTCACATTCATGACTCACTGGTATGACCCATACCAGTGTGGTTTGACTCATACTAATGATCGTAGTATTAACTTCTGATAATGTGACTTTTTGTAATTCTGGTACGACTCCTTATCACGGTTCGTAGTGGCATTTTACTAGTCGTACCATGGGTCAAAATCTTGAGCTTTAATCTGACCCTTTCTATTTCTTTGGTAAGACTCTTGGTGTGATACCACAATCTGTACCAGGCTCCATACTATGAATTTCAACTTTAATAATCCTGGAGTAGTCTCAACTAATCATCATACGTGTCGTAGTTCAAAACCACGAGTCGTAGGATGACTCGTGAAGCCTGTCCTCACACTGTGCAGTACCAGTTATGCAAGCAAGCATGTTTTTGAGGTGGGTACTCATATTTTACCTCCCCATTAGTTCACAGTCAGAATTTCAACTACCCACTCATTCCCCACAGTCAAATTTTCCCATTAACTCACTACCCATAGGAATATAAATTCATTGAGCATTTTACTCCATAACCCAGCATACAAGATTATGAATAACCCACTGATCATATTCCTCCACTTCATTTTCATGAGTAGTGGAATCACAGTGATGGTATGACTATGCTAGCAAGAAAATAAAATGAGAACTTTTCAACTTACTTGCTAAACTTTTGAATGATTCTTTCTTACTTCGGTTTTAGGATAGAAATTCATCAAAATCATGCCTTTTAATGCAAAAATGAGAATTTTCATCTTACTTGCTAAACTTTTGAATGATTCTTGCTTACTTCAGTCTTAGGGTAGAAATTCATCAAAATGATGCCTTTTAATGCACAAATCCAAGCTCAATTGAAATGGGAGTGAATTACGGGTGAATGGGGAATGAAAAGAGGAAATCGTGGTTTCAAAGTTGGAAATTCCAGACCAAATTTTTTTAAAATAGGTTTTGGGAAGATATAAAAATCTGGGTCGATTTGGGTTCTATCATTAATTTACCCGTTACGACTCATACCACGAGTCATAGATCATACCTATGACTCATTCCTTTCATTCGTACCTTGAGAACTGTGTGTGTGGTATTGTTCGTATCAGCATGCCACGATCTATACCAAATCTCATAGGTAAGAATTTCTACACTTCAACACTTAGAATAGTTCATCACTATGGTGGGTACTATGACTCGTACGGTTCGTAATGAACAACCATAGTATAAACATCTACATCATCTCAAGTCTCTACTTCCTAGTATGGAAGGGACTACGAGCTGTACCATTATGCTATGGTTCATACTGATGCTCGTACCAAACATGCACTGTATTTTTTTGGCATTAGTCCCTTTTCACCTGCACAATAAACACACATCAATCTAGATACTTGGGTTGCCTCCCAAGAATCGCATGATTAAACGTCGTGACACGATGCAGGTGGTTTGGTTACTCTGACTTTACAAAACTACCTCATGGGTTGCATCATATTCAGTGCCTAATTTAATGTCGCAACACTATGCGAGTCTCTTGATGACTCAAAATTTGTCAAGAAACTCAAACTCAACGTCAATCACCGAGACTATACAAAACTCATTCAGCTGTTTCATTGACCTACAGATGTTTAAGTTGACCTCCTTTTTGTTTAGCGTAAACATCAACTAGCCCACTTCAACATCCACCAAAGCTCGTCCAGTAGCAAGGAATGGTCACCCCAAGATAATTGGGACCTTAAAATCTACCTCACGATCTAGGATTAGAAAGTCAACTGGAAAGATTAACTTGTCCACATTCACAAGGATGTCATGGAGAATACCTATAAACTTCTTCACCGTACGACCGGCAATCAATAGCCGCATTATTATTGGTGTGGGGACTCATAAGGTCAACTGTTTAAACATAGCTAGCAACATCAGATTGATGCTAGCTCCCAAATCACAGAATGCTCTCATAAACTCAAAGTCTACAATAGTGCATGGGATGGTGAAGGCACCTGGATCTTCCTTCTTCTGTTGAAAGACCAGTGAAGCTATGGCACTATAATGGTGACGATTTCCAACACGATTATAGCTTACAAATTGTTTCTTAGTCACCAGATCCTTCATAAACTTTGAATGCCTAGACATCTGCTCCAATGCCTCGACCAATGGGATATTTATATACAACTACTTCAACATGGACATAAACTTTAGGAATTTTCCGTCATTCACCTTATTCTTCATCCTCTGTGGGAATGGAGGGGAGGGGGGGTTGAGGGATATGCCTAAAAATCTGTAGGGCCACTTTCACATTCCCTTTTTCTAACACAGGCTCCTTTGGATTACTTGGAGTCTCAATCAAATCAGCATCACCTTCCATTACCTATTCTGTAGCCGCATCCTTCTCATCTATATCCATGCCTTCTGCTTCCTATCTAACTTATAACTGGCATAAGCAGATCAACTATAGTTTTTCTACTCCTAGTTATCAAGCCATGCAGTGGCTGTCATTCTTTGGATTTTGTAGCATATTGCAAGGAAGTTTACACTTCTACCTCTGGTTCATAGATGCAGACATCTGGTCCTACCACTGCTCAATTTGTTTGATTGTTGTGGCATGCGTCTCAACTTTCTGGATAATGCTATAGATATCACCCTAAATGTCCTTCAAGTGTTCGTCGGTCGATTTTTCTTTTTTTCTTCAGCAGCTCAGCCATTAGACTCTCCAACATTGAGGGTCCAGCATCCCCCTCACGAACCATAGAAAGGACGTATAAGCCTGTGCGTTCATTTTGGTAACCATCATTTTTCATCCAATCACCTTCCCTCCCTTGGCCTTTACTCATATGCTTGTAACCATTTATGTTGCAATTGTCCCTATACTTGTTTGAACATTGATTTTCGGAGCCTTGGCGTCAATTTTCTTGACCAGATCATTGGGCATTAGCCTGGAAAACCGCCACCCTATTACCAAAGAAGTTTGCCTCCTCCTCAAAATCAGAGTACTCAAACCCCTATTCCTGACCCTGTGCTCCCACTACATTTACCTTTTGCACTCCAGACACTATGATCTATAGATTCTCTCATATGAGTTAATTCCTGATCATGCTCCTCCTCCTTCTTGCGCCACTCGACAGTTATTCCAACAACATATTTACCTGCAGCTATCTCAGCCTGTCTTGTATTCAAGGGCCAGGCTCTATTTTTCTTTGTCACTCGATATACTATGGTAGTTTCTTCCTCCTATGAGTTACTAATCAATGTTCCACCTACCCACTTTATTAGCCACAACCTTGGTGCTATTGTTCAGCGGACAACCTGAATAAGCATGGCCTTCTCCACACACCTCATATGATGATGGTGGAGTCTAGACCTAATGCACTTGCTGAACATGATTTTCTACTGGTGTGATTACAAGCTTTCTAACAACATTCATCAGCTGACTATATCTGCTCAGATTACCGCCACGTCATCTACTTCGAGCTTTCCAGGCACCTTGGTTGTTGCGAATCCTCTTTGAGAGTCTTGATAATCTTGACTCCTCGCTGACATGAGGTTCAAAAGAGCTTAAATTTCATCTTAGCTCTTGGGAAAAAATTTTCCTTATGCAGTAGAATGAAGAAACATTTTAGACTCTGGCTTCAGCCCTTCTATAAAGTTATGCCTAATAATCTCCTTCGGTTGCATGTGGTTGGGGAATATCTCAAGTAACCCTTGTATTGTTCCCATGTTTGAGCCAAGGTTTCACCATCTATCTACACAAACCCAAAGATCTTCCCTCTCAACAGTTTCTTCCTCCTTGAAGAGAAAAACCAATTGATGAACTTGCTGGAAAGAACCTCCCAAGTATAGATGGAATCTACCGGCTCTTTTAGAAGCCACTCCTTGGCCTCACCAATCAATAAGAATAGAAATAACATGAGCTTAACATACTCATCTGACACGTTTTGATAGTGAAAGTTCTCACTCAGCTCCACGAACATCATCAAATACCAGTGAGGATCCTAGTGTGGCTTGCCCTTATATTGGTAAGGATTTAGGACCATCCACACAGTCCCTTCTACCAACTCAAAGTTCACAATGATGGCTGACTTGATGATCGCTTTAGAAATGTTCTGCAACTTCGGCCTAGAAAAATTCAACACTGGAACACTCTCTTGGTTGTCCCCTTGTATTTGCTCGTTATTCCCCATAGTTAACCTTCAAAAGGTTCTCTCAATTTCAGGATCAAAAGAAGCCTAATGTGGTTCTTGACTTCTCGTATTTGGCATACACTGAGCACACAACATCTATAACTTCACAAACAAACAAACAAAAATGTAAAATACAGAATAGCGGATTAAAATTCCTGACCTACAGATGATCAATCAATCTTCAAGTCCCTAGAAACGACGCTAAAAACTTGACATCACCCAAGCACACGCAAGTGCTCGCACGTGGTCATGAAGTAATATAGGATGGTGAAGTCCCAATTATTGATCCCTCAGAGACATGTCCGATTAATCGTTTAAGTTTACTTCTTTATTTCACTATTCTACCAAAATAAATATAAATGGGGATTAGTTTGGAGAATTAAACTACTAAACTTGAAATGTAAAGTTAACTAAAGACTTTTGCAAACTTATTTGTTCTTCAAATGATGATGAAAATCTAGGGAATTGTCACAGTCATTTCAGGTTGAGTTTTCAAGATGTGATTATGCTAGTTTAGTTCTTCCTAAGGTTGCTAGTTGCAAGTTACTATCCCATTTCTTTCCACTCTCCCGAGCATCTAAGAACTATCTCATGAACCCTAACGCCTCTATCCCTATAGTCGCAGGAGATACATGAAATGACAGTTATGCCTACTTGTATTTCAACTAAATAGGGTTTAAGGGTATATCCCTATCCTCAACAACAACTTCCAACCTCCAACCAATGGGCCAAATGATCTTCGCATTCCAGTTTTACATTTACATTTAACCCTTTGATTTTCCTTTCGCAAGTTCAACTAAAAGCCAACTGATTTACTCCCAAGGTAATCATTCTATTGAATAAGAAATTACAACAAGTAAATATAAGCAAACTTTAAATGAAGAAGCTAAACTCACATTAAGAAGTCTTTCAAATATCAACCATCAAGTCTGGTTAAAACCCTTGAAGGGGTGTTTAGCCATTCACAGATAAGCAAAAAAACAAATACATAATCATCATTTGAAGTGAAATGATAAATAAAATTGGAAACCTAAGTTGATCTAGTCTCTACTCCAAAAGTTGCATTTACAACCTTCTACGATCAAACAAAATGACAAATGAATGAATCTTCTGCTACAAATTCCGTAGATGTTATATTTATACACTTTTTCGCTCATGTAATTTGCTTAAAATTTTAAAAAATCCATCTAGGAGTATTTAGAACACCGCCCCATGCATAGCCCCAAGGAGTTAGTCAGATTTCCTTTGAAGAATGGCTCCGGGCGCCCCACTCCTGCCATAGAACCAAGGAGTTATAAAAATTTCTACACTTCAAAACACCTCAGGTGCCCAATTCCATCCATAGCACCAAAGTGTTAGCCAAATTCCTCAGGTTGAAGACCCTTCTGCCGCCCCACATCATCCATGGCCCTAAAATTTTAGGAAAATTTCCTAAGTCTAGAGTGCTTCTGAGACTCCATGGCATCCTTCTCATCAAGGTGTTAGTCCAGTTATCATCTCTGAAGCTAGGGCACTTGGCACCCCACTCCATCCATAGAACCATCTTTGGTGTATTTTTCTCTGAAACACAAGTGTTGGGCATGCCACGCCAGCAATAGCCCTAGGCCGACTATCATAAACTCTTCTTCTTCATACCTCGGGTCATTTTTGGGTCCTTTTTCCTTGATTTCCTGCTCAAAACATCTATAAACGCTCATTAGTTTGCAAGATACATGAAAGCATGAATTCATACATTTCATAAGTATTGTGAACTCAAAACAAGGCAAAATATGGGTAAAAATATGGGAAATGGGCATAAGAGTATGCCCAACATCATGCGTATCTTTCAAAAACACCAATAGTGTCAATCTACTTCAATTTTATCAAATTGAGTAAAACTCCCTTTCACTTAATTGCTTATTTCCAATTGGAATTCATCCTATGTCTAGGTGAATCCATTAAACAAGAGTTAGGGCCTTGTGTTATTCTTTATTGATGCTAATCTAAGCTAAGTTGGCTCTGTTAGGTACAATAAAGGTAATTGGGCTGGATTGAATGAGTTTCATCATCAATCAGACTTTACAAAGGAAAACTCAATTAAAATGTTCTTATGCCCACAATCAATTTTACCGAATTGTGATCAAATGGGTTCACAACTCATTGGGTTCACAACCCTAGATATGACTTTAGATACCCATAGAAATAAGAAAAGAAGAAAGAAAGTAATTAGACATTCTTACCAATGAAATTGCCATTTTGGAGAAGAAAGCTTAAACTGATGGACTTAATTCTTCAAAATTGCAAGATAGATCTACTTTATATGCTATAAACTACTCTAATCTATTCTTTATATCAATCTATCTAATTGTATCTAAGTGTAATAGCCTCTGTAAAAAAAGGTAGAAAAATAATATCTATACTAAGCTACAAAAACCCTTAAAAGTTTAAAACCAAAGGGTCCCAAGTGTATAGGGATGGACCGTCCTTTGCTTCACCAATTAAAAATTGGGTCTGCCTAGCTATTGTCCATCCTTTGATTGGTGGACCATTTTCTGGAAAGATGGTGCATCCTTTTTGTCATCCTTTGACTCTTGTATTTTTTGTCAACTTATCAATCTTTCAATTGATGGGCTGTCTTTTGGAAATAGGGTCCGTCCTTTACCTCGTCAGTTACTTGCCACTTGAAAGTGGTTTCTTGATCAGTTAGGATTTGTTGGACTCTTTAATATGCAGACCGTCCTTCTGAAAGGTGGTTCGTCCTTTGCTTTGTCTTTCGGGCAGATTTGTGACTTTAACTCCATTTTTTTTCATTTCCCTTGGGTTATTGAAACATACCATAATAAGATAAATTTTGACATAAATTAGTAGCGAAAGACATGCAAAACTCTGTGAAATAAAGAATAGATATGTCGTAAATTCCCGACTCAGCAATAAGTATTCCAATTAATTAGTTCGTTTTTCCTAGGTTGTCCATTATCTTACTATTTTGGGTAAAAACTTATATTAGGTTCCAATTAAGGCACAAATCAAGAAAAAAATAGAAAGCCTAAGTTCTCCCTGATTCTCAACTATTAGAAACATGTAATCAGTAAAATCAAATGGGTAAAAAAGGACTAATATAATAGAAAATAAACAATCTAATATTGTAACATAGTTGAGACAAAAAAATGAATAATTTGAAAAAGAAATATTAATAAATCAGAAGGCCGCAACCCAATAATATCGATCAATAGATTTCCCACTCGTCTACTAGGGTCAATTTCTTCCTGAAGGAGAAGTCTACATGCACACACAATATCAACAAGAAAGGTTCTACAGATCAAAGAATTGACCCATGTCACTTTTTAGTACAGTGAGAAAGAAGATACAAAATAAATTCAAAATAGATAAGAGAATATAGAGAAGATAACTTATATTTAGAGCTCTGTGAAGATAAACAACCATTTCTAGAGCTCTGGTGTGAGTTAGAAAAAATTCACACCAGCGATTGGTAGCTTTGCATGAAGCTATCTTGAGAGGTAGTGGTGATCATTGACAATGATGTTAGGATAGTGATGAACACCATATTATGGAATTATCGCTTCTTTAAGTTTCTGGAATAGAATGAAATTAAGGCTAAGAATCTTTTGGAATTATCGCCTCTCTAAGGATTATACAGAAATGTTCTTGTTCTCTGTATATATATTTTTTATATTAATTTTATGAAAATACACATAAAACATTTGGTAGACTGAGTTAAAAAATAATAAGGGAAATAATTTACCATAGCAATAACAAACAATCATTGCCTCATATAATCTATTGCATTGGGTAAAAAATGATCGCGAAAAGCCAATCTATGCCAATGGTTTGATTGCTAATTCATAGAAATAACATCATAGACTTTTGGTAACACGTATAACTATCACAAAACCTATGCTATATCATTAGTTGTCAAACTAGTGTATAAGAAGTCGTTGTGATAGGCCTAATTTTTTATAGTGGTATCACTAGAAAGTTGACCCTTTTGCTTTGGGTTATGCTCGACCAAAAGGTCCCACATTTATTGATTTAACTTTTGGATAGAAGCGGTGTGGGAGCTAACAATATTAGTCAAACTCTTTAAACAAGTATCCGACCAGTCTTAGTTTGTAAGAACCTTCTCTTGCATGTCCTTTATCTTTAACTTCATATGATCTTGGGATGATCCTTCCCTCTGATTTTGTGAACTAGAGGATGGGCCCTTGATGGAACAAAGTGGTTTTACCTTCTATTCCTAATGTTTCGAGTGTGCCAGTCTTTACTCGGTCCACCATAATTATTTCTTACATAATATTGATGTTGACTTTGTGGTTGAGGTTGCCATTGACTTTGATAATTCAAAGATGGATAAGTATGATTTTGTTGTTGAATGTTTTTCCTTGGGTAACCTCCTCGTGTATTGTTTATATAATTAGCATCCTCGAACTGCCTAAGAGGTTGATCATGGAACTGTTTACATTGGAATTGTTTATATAATTAGCATCCATGCCCATATTTGGGAGGACCACCTTCTGATTCTTCAACTACATTCACCTTTTTGACCTCATTCTAGATCAACTTTCCATTGAGCAATGCAATATTAATGTCCATGGATGCCATCATCTAGTCTCTTTCTTGGTTCTCCTTATGCTTAATAATTTTGTCAAGTATGGTGGAAATGTGATTGTATGTTTATCCATGAAAAATCCTTCTGCTACATTATTTTCCATCAATTATGTGAGTGGATCCAACTCGGTATAGAATTTTTCACGTAAAATATTCTTGGGGAACCCATGGGTGGGTGCCCTTGGAACATATTGTTTGAAACATTTCCATGCCTCGAATGATTATTCCCCTAGTAATTGCTGAAAGAAGAAGATCTTGTCACATTGTTTGGCCTTTTTACTTGGGGGGAACCATTTCATGAAAAAGATATTGATAATTGTTGTTCCCCAGTGCACGCGTAAGCATACGCGATCGTACAAGTAATACTGTGGCTCTTTTAAGAGCCGAATGTCGAACCCACAAGGACTGGACTATTTTAGAAAATATTCAAGTTTAAGTGTTAAGTTAACTTTCACAAGTGTTGATTATAGAGATTTCGGTTGTTTAAACCTAATCTAAGTGATGATCACATAATACTAGGGAAACAATAATAAGAAGCATCTAGAGTTAAGGCCTGACAATTATGTAATGCTACAATTTACAATGGTTCAAGTATACAAATTTCAGTTGTTATCTCACATTGTTAACATGTAGTACTCATGGTCTCTCGAGCCTCTAAACACAACAAACTAGTTGATCTTGGGCAAATTTATATGCCCAAGTGATACTCAAAGGTGTCATTTTAGCCTTGTTTATCTATCAATGTTCATACATTCTCATGTGATTGATAATAAAATGTGAATTTATACTAACCAACATGATTAGCGTTGTTGTGAAGGTGAAATATAATTTTGGGAAGCTAAAATGCGTGTTGGGAGAGATTGGGGTTGGACTCGGATGTCAACAAGAAAAAAATGCAAAATTTGGCCTATGGTGGAACAACAACGTGTCACGGAGGCAGTGCTCCGCGATACACTCTGTGACATGGAGGCAGTGCTCCGCGATACACAACGTGTCACGGAGGTAGTGCTCCGCGATACACTCCGTGACACGTTGCTTGTTATTCTGGGAAAAATTCCCACCAGTATAAATAGAACACTTCGGTTCATTTTTAATATTCTGACTTGGTGGAGCAAGAACGTGGGTTACAGGCAGTTAAGGGGACGAAATTATCAGGGTTTTTCTCTCTTTCCTTCTCCTTGTAGTCAATTGCTTGTATGTTTAACACTCATTTAACGATGTTTAATCCGCAAATGAGTGGCTAATTCATCTTCTTGCTGAGGTTATGAACACTTGTAATGAAATGTGATTATTGATTCTTTGGTTTTTCATCTTTTCTTCCATGGTTGTTCTATTAATTCTTGTTCTTACTGCATTAATGTGTGGCCTACGTTAATGTATATCTAAAAAGTCCGATTTCAGTCGAGAGAGCAAGAAATTGGAAAGTTGTGAATCAATAGGATATGATCTTTTCTTGGTTTGGGAAAATTGAGAATTGATTTACCTTCAGGATAGAAATATACCTGAAGGTCGTATTAGTCAATTTAGGAACCGGGTTTGTATGGCTAGAACATGAATTTCGTTTAATCACAGAAATGTAGGTGGACAGTTCATGATTCTTAAGTTGGGTTAAATACGAGAGTTTTAATCCATTGGCAATAGTTCTTGACTAGCAACCGGAAGAAAGGTTAACCAATTTATATCGATAGTTAATTTCTTTACATATTCAATTAACCTCAGTATGCTCACATTCATAGTTCAGACTCACATTCGATAATTGTTTTAGACTTAGCATTAAAATTAGAACCCAAAAATATCCAACTCTTGGTTACACTGTTGTCTTCATTGTTAGAATTAAAATATAGTATACTTGAGCAGATTGTACCTTATCCCAGTCCCTGTGGGATCGATATTTGGCTTACTTAAGCCACTTTACTAGTTGTTCGACCACGTGCACTTGCGTGTAGTTATATACCCATATAACAAACAGACCAAACAAGTTTTTGGCGCCGTTGCCGGGGACTGGCAATTAGTGAATTTTTCTTAAGTGTAAATTTACTATATTTTTTTTCTTAGTGCTGACAACTTGGTCTTAGTGTTTGTTTTAATTCTTTTTCATTTTATTTTTTTTCTTTTTCGGATACCCTTATTGACATGTCATCGTGGAATACAAATGGTATAAATGGTGGATACTCATATTTTGGCGAATCTTGTCTAAATTGCGGAGGACCCCACTTGTGGCAACATTGTAACACGTGCAATATATGTGGTGGTCGAGATGGCCATTGGGATGGCTGTCCGAATGCATATTCCCCTCCCCCAAGCCCCTACTATGATCCTTCTGTTGTTTTTGCTGAATATAGGCATGCTGAAAATGAGGACTTGGGACGCCAAGCTCAAATAGAAGACATGCTGAAACAACTCCTGGAGCAATCAGAAGCAATGAAGGAGGCGATGACAGTATTGAGAATTCAGCAAGAAGAGAATGCAGAGGCTCTAGAAAGGATGAGCGTCAAATTCACGGAGATGATTGCTGAGGCTGAAGCTTGTGATAAATTGCAGGTGACAGTTTTAGCCGATATGCAAGAGGAACTACAAGAGGAAGACAAGGGTGAATTTTTGGATGAAGCCCAACAATTAGAATCTCTTGAGTGTCCCCGTGATGGGCTCACACTTATGGAAAATCCATTCATGGAAGAAGATATAGAGTATCCCCCAGTAGACATTAATGGATAGATAGATGTCGATGCTGAGAAGGTGTATACAAGTAAGGAGGTCAAGCACAATGTAGTTTCAGAGTGGACGTTTATTGGACCACACTGGAAGCACTTTTCGACATTAAGTTTGGTTGACAACCGAGAAATAGAGTCTTCCAAGTTTATAGAGAAATGTCTAGAGGAGGACCAAGCCCCGTATATTTTGAAATTTGCTACCTTGGAGAGACAAAATGACTTCGCTTACTTAAGGGCCAATAAGTTCAAAAGGCAACATCTACTGCTTGGTCCTTACAATTTTTCACCACTGCCCCTGGAGCATAAGAGGAAATTAGAGAAGAAATTAGGGGTGAGATTCATATCCTCAAGGTGGAGGAAAAAGTGGTGAAACTTGGTACGTCGTGCCGCGACGTAAAATTAGGCGCTGCTTGGGAGGCAACCCAACGGTACCATGGGTACCATTTTAATTTCTTGCATTTAAGTAGATTTTATTTATTTTTCATCTTGTGTTGTTTTGGTGGAAAGTTAAGCACAGATGGAGGGGAAGTCTGAGTACCCGTGGAGGAGGAAGCTAACAAGCATGGAAGAGAAAAAGTGTGGGGTCGAACACCCACTTGTGCAAAGTTGAAGAAAGGAATGTTGTTAGCTAGGCCTAAAGGCCTTAGGGAGTATTTCTCACCCTCTTTAAATGTTAAGTTGATGCTATGAGGACATAGCATGATTCAAGTGTGGGGTGAGGAAAATTTAAAATTTTTTGTGATTAACGATTTTTGGTGAATGTAATGCTTGTGAGAAAATTTGAAAAAAAAAATTTTTTTTTTGTGAGTCAAGCATGACTTCATCACCCGTTGGTTTTTCTTTTCGGTTCTTTTCCGACGGGGGTTCTTTGAACCGAAGAATAAAAAATTTTCTTTGTCTGTATATAATGTTTTTAGTCATAGTTAGAGACTGTTTCCAACGATGGATGGATGACGACCGTCTTGAGAAAAATTAGTCAGTAGGTTGGTTTTTGAACCCGTAGCTAATTGATGGCTTGATATTCTTGTTATGTGCTATAAATGATTGTAAGATGCAAGGATGTGTAGTGTTGAAGCATGCAAGTGGTACACCTATGTTTGAGACACCTAGGCTCTTGAATTTGAGTTGATATGATTGAAGCTTAATTTTGAATTCTTGTGATTAGCTGAGTTAAGAGTCTACGGAATGTGTCTTGAATTGAGCATGTGTTGTGAGTGTAAGTTTTTCGAATATTCCGTGCTATTGTGGAATGTCTAGAACATGCCTGGTGTGCATATAAAATGAAATGAAGGATGTGAATTGTAGGAGATGATTTAGGCATTTCTTTGAATGAACATAAATGTTATCCCTCACTTTACCAACCTTGAATATTTAATCCTAGTTAGTCCCATTGAGCCTTGAGCGTATTCTTTGATAGCTACAACATAAGCTTAATCCTTTTTCTTTCATTAGCCTTGAATTTGATCCAAAACTCCTAAGCGCTTAAGTGAAAAAATTCCAAAGAATGAGGGAGTGAGAAGCGAGAAAAAGAAGAAAAAGTAGAAGTTGTGAAAGTTGAGAAAAGGACAAAGGTGCACTTGTGTAAAAATGGTTGATTATTAGTAGGGAGTAAGAAAATAAATGAATGAAAAAAAAATTTTTGCTTAAGTACTCCTTACTACTAAGCTGAGTGTGCTTAAAGAAATGGGAACAAGAAGAGAAAATTCAGGATTGAAAAGAATGAGGGTGAAGTAAGGAAAGAGATATCCTTAATGAAGGTTGAAGTTATTAAAAGCGCTTGGGGGAAGATAGTCACTATTACTGGCCAGAATGTATCTACCTGTCCCTTAGCTTACATTACAACCCATTACGTCCTACTTGATCTTACGTTCAAGCATCCTTAAATTAGTGGAGTAAAACACTAAGGGAAGGCTTATGGGTCATTACATGATGCATGTGAATTCTTTGTGAGAGTGAGCGTAATTTTATTCATTTACCCATACATGTTGTGATTTAAAAATTTGCGTGTGAAAAGGGGTAACTCTCTTGTTGTGAGGGCACATGTTTAATGAAGGATATAATTCATGTTGGATTTCTAGATCAGTTGATTTGCATGAGTTTGCTAAGATAGAGAGTCAATTCTTGAGGTTAGGAAGTCTTAACATAATTGTATTCCATTTAAATGATTAAATCGTGCATGCTTTATTTTTAGCTTGCTATCTTAAACAGTCATTGTAGCTGTAGCTTGAATTGTCTTGCTAAAATTAGCTATGTGTAAGTCTTCATGTGCATGAGATGTAAAAGGTTTGTTCGAGGACAAACAAGACTTTAAGTGTGGGGTAAGTGATCTTGGGCAAATTTATCTGCCGGTGTGATACTCAAAGGTGTCATTTTAGCCTTGTTTATCTATCAATGTTTATACATTCTCATGTGATTGATAATAAAATGTGAATTTATACTAACCAACATGATTAGCGTTGTTTTGAAGGTTAAATATAATTTTGGGAAGCTAAAATGCGTGTTGGGAGAGATTGGGGTTGGACTCGGATGTCAACAAGGAAAAAATGCAAAATTTGGCCTGTGGTGGAACAACAATGTGTCACGGAGGAAGTGCTCCGTGATACACACCATGTCATGGAGGCAGTGCTCCGCGATACACAACGTGTCACGGAGGCAGTGCTCCGCGATACACAACGTATCACGGAGGCAGTGCTCCGCGATACAATCTGTGACACGTTGCTTGTTATTCCGGGAAAAATTTCCACCAGTATAAAAAGAACACTTAGGTTCATTTTTAATAATCTGACTTGGTGGAGCAAGAACGTGGGTTACAGGCAGTTGAGGGGACAAAATTATCAGGGTTTTTCTCTTATTCCTTCTCCTTGTATTCAATTGCTTGTATGTTTAACACTCATTTAACGATGTTTAATCCGAAAATGGGTGGCTAATTCATCTTCTTGCTGAGGTTATGAACACTTGTAATGAAATGTGATTATTGATTCTTTGGTTTTTCATCTTTTCTTCCATGGTTGTTCTATTAATTCTTGTTCTTACTGCATTAAAGTGTGGCCTACGTTAATGTATATCTAAAAAGTCCGGTTTCACTCGAGAGAGCAAGAAATTGGAAAGTTGTGAATCAATAGGATATGATCTTTTCTCGGTTTGGAAATATTGAGAATTGATTTACCTTTAGGATAGAAATATACCTGAAGGTCGTATTAGTCAATTTAGGAATCGGGTTTGTATGGCTAGAACATGAATTTCGTTTAATCACAGAAATGTAGGTGGACGGTTCATGATTCTTAAGTTGGGTTAAATACGAGAGTTTTAATCCATTGGCAATAGTTCTTGACTAGCAACCGGAGGAAAGGTTAACCAATTTATATCGATAATTAATTTCTTTACATGTTCAATTAACCTCAGTATGCTCACATTCATAGTTCATACTCACATTAGATATTTGTTTTAGACTTAGCATAAAAATTAGAACCCAAAAATATCCAACTCTTGGTTACACTGTTGTCTTCATTGTTAGAATTAAAATATAGTACACTTGAGCAGATTGTACCTTATCCCAGTCACTGTGGGATTGATACTTGGCTTACTTATGCCACTTTACTACTTGTTCGACCATGTGCACTTGCGTGTAGTTATATACCCATATAAGAAACAGACCGAACACTAGTCTCACACCTACATCGTTGAGCAGGGATGTGACGTCCTAATTCATGAGCTATTTAACACAATCGATGTGATTTATGGGGTTTATACCCTTGATTATGGACTTTCGTACTTCTAATCATTTAACCTAACTTAGCTTCATAACTACTTCTACAAGTGGTGATGCGACAATTCTATGTCGGTTTTTAGCTATCGCCCCATTTAATTAAGAAAGCAAGGAAAATTAGGTATAGTTTTTATCCTAACAGTGAATCCTATCATAAAGACAAGAGCTTTCTCCCTGCATTCTTACTTTCTAACCTAGGGTTTCTCTTTCGAGCTTTTTGTCTAAGATTAAAAGGTTTGTTTCCATGTTGATCAAGCATAAAAACAACAATAATTAAGAATGCAAGACAAAACAACAACTAAAACTCAAATCAAAGGTAAAAATCAAGCAATTACATTATCATGTGGCCTTAACCCTAGAAGAAGGGTTTTAGCCACTCATGTTCATACAATTAATCCAAAACATGTTTAAATTAAACTACTTATAAGAATGGTAAAAGAGAATAAAAGCTTTTGAACCCTAGGTGGAGTTTCCTTCATTCTCCCTTCCCTCATTTCTGTTTCTCAAAATATATT
Source organism: Datura wrightii (assembly GCA_035772735.1). NCBI lineage: Eukaryota > Viridiplantae > Streptophyta > Magnoliopsida > Solanales > Solanaceae > Datura > Datura wrightii. Next base: position 116,003,377 of record JASDFA010000007.1, on the reverse strand, counting down.
TCATGATAATGATTTTAAAAGCTAAGGGTGGTATTTATAATAAGTGAGAAAATTGCAAAAATTTACCATCAGTGAAATGCCTCCATGCCACACTGGCTGTTGATAACATCCAAAACATATTCTTAAATCAAAGAATATACACGGTCGTTATATCAAAACAAGTAAGCAGACGAGTGCCAGAGTCGAATCCCACGAGGACTAGGGAGTGATGAATTCAAGTGTTGATCGAGAAATTGATTTTAGCATGCACCAAATAAATTTAACATGAAAATGAGGAAAATGGGGAGTGGGGTTAGAACTTTGCAGAGAATTACACAAATTGATTTAACGAACTAGAGCAAAATATCAGCTAAGTTGTTGACAATAGTGTGAAATAATAGAGGTTCAGTATAGATGAAATACTAACTAGGTGGGGATAGGCCAGGTCATCTCATAAGTTCAACAAGTGTAAATATTCTCGGGAAATAAGTAGCCGTAGCTTCCCAACCTATTGACTACCCTTAGATATAGTTTTCTCAAACACTAGCTGCAATTTAGCACAACCCGAATTGATTTGGACCAGCAACTTCACTAGCCCTAGCTATTAGCTGCCAATTAGGTAGGAGAAAGTACTTTCATCTATTTCTAGCCTAATTTTACAATCTCCCATCCATACCCACTACTAGATTCTCTTCCAATACTTAATTATTCTCTCCCGAGCAGCAATCAAGCAAGTATAGATAGACCTATGGTATCATCAATGGATCTTCAATAATAGATTTAAGGGAATCTAATAGATTTTCACTTAATTGAACATTATTGAGATGACTCTAGAAATACCCATTCCAATTAAGTATTCTTCATCACACACCTCTAGTTAATGGTTTTATCTACTCATAATTAAGAAATTCAAAAACACAATCATCAAAGGTATCCTTTAATTTAATAAGAAGAGTAGATAAATCAAAAGCACAATTATCCTTCAACTACAGCTGAAACTAAATAATACCAATTAAGAAAATAGAGTAGAGTATCTTTTAAAAGAATCAATCAAAATCTATTTCTCAGCTAAAAGATGGTCTTCATCTAAAAGAGAAAAGATGATGTGATGTGTACTTAGCTTTTCCCTATAACTCTCTATCTTCTTCCTCTCTCTTCTTCTCCTCTACAGAGTACTTCTCTTTCTAATTATACCCTGAAAAGTAGGGTACTTTTCCTTTCTTTCTAAGCAATAGACAATTATACCCATAAAAGCATTGTTCTAAAACTGGTGAAGTACCGACGATTCGTCGATGAAATCCGTGAACCACCATATACTTTCTCTTCAGCTGCATTCATTTCTAGTGAACTTCGACGGTTCACCCGACGTTTCGCCGATGCCAATCCATGAACTGCTTGACCTTGAATGCCAATTCCAAAATTTTCTGAGTGTCATTCGATGACTGCACCGGCGTCTCTCCACTGGTGACTCATGAACCGCTAGTAGCATTCCTCCCTTGAGGCAGTGAACTTCAGCTTTTGACTGGCGTTTCACTAGTTAACACCTATGATTCGCCGCTTATACTCATTTCCTCCTTTTTACTTCATTTTTGCTCTTTTCTTTAAACTTAGGCATCTTCACACAACCAAAGCAAAAAGGGAATAAAATCTACATAATCAACTTGGGAACTAGATAAAAAATCATGTTTTAGAGTCTAATGAGTTGGTAAATTACCAACTCATCAAGCCCCCAAACTTAAATCATTGCTTGTCCTAAAGTAATGCAATATTTCAACTATTGAGGAAAATGTCACATTTCTTCACAATTTGACTTCGCCGATCACTGAGACTATGACAACCCAAAAATTCTCATCATGCTCACCGAAAAGATAAGGAAATACCCCAAAAGACCAAAACAATGAAGGTGTTTCAAGAAGGAAACAACTTTTTATCAAATAAAGCTTTTTGAAAGGAATCATTAATCACACAAGGGCATTTCTCAACGAGTAACACACATAGCATCTCAAGTTGTAATCAATGAAAATTCAAAGCTTGCCTTAGAGTTTGCACAAGTTGTTCTATGTCCATATGAACTATAAATGCTCTTGCATTCCTAAAAGGAATGATGCCACTCACCAAATATAAGGATCCTTATTCTCTTGACTCTTTGATCATTTGAATGCATATCAGGGATTAGTTGGAAGAGGCATTCACGCTCACTCTCCCAAAAGATATCTTCCTACATATACTTGACCCATAGGCTTGCCGTTCATGTAGTTCTCCACTAATGTAGATTAGTTGCACCTAGAATCATTTAGAACTTGCGGGATATGATGTAGGCTTAAGGTCAGGGTAGGGTGAGCATTTGTCTATAGAGACTAGATCCTCCCTAATGCTTTTTGTTACATACCTTACAACATTTTTTCTCACTTAACCTTCTTTTCATTTCTTCTCTTGTTGTTGCCTTTCATTTCTTTAATACTCTCCCTTATAACCTCTCTTTTGTTTCCAGCACTAACCTTATTACCTCACGGGGGAACACCAATTCACAAAAATAGTCCTTTTTCTTTTTGGATTCATCTTTTTGTGCACTTTGACTAAAGGTGATATTTCTTTTACACTATGATTCTTGTCTTCCCCCTGTATTTTTCATACCTCCAAACTTAGGCTCTTGCCTCATTTTTCACATTTTCTTTTCTCATTCCCTTCTTCTTAGGCATTGAGCCTTTCTTCAGTACTTATTTAGTCATTTAGCATTTAGGGATAATGGGGCCAAAAGAGGTATTAAGAATGGTTTTAAGGCTTGTAATGTGGTTGCCAAGGAAGGTTTTAAGGCTCAAAATTGGCTAACAAGGATTAATGATCATGTAGAGCGTATGGTTGAAGTGGCTAGACAACTGAGGGCTTAAACTGATTTCCTTGGTGCAACTACATCAAGGATTTCACCTTGAATCACATTTAGGGCAAGTTCTAGACAAGATGTAATGCACAAGATTAACAAAAATATCCTTTCCACACAAAGAATCACCTTAAATGGTCTACAAGAGTCATTTTTCAAAACAAAACATCACATTAGGACATCAAGCAAGCAAACATCATAAGTCAAGCAGGGAATTTACAATGTATGACCATGATTACTATGCTATGGTGTCAACACTTGCTCATTATCTTTATCTTCATGCCCATGTTTTCACATTCTCATTTCAATCAAAAGAAAAATTTTAGTTGATGTCTCTCAAATCAACTTCACCACAAACTCAAAGTGACATGGCATTTCCCTTAAGAATGTCGCCACTCAATCCATCATCAGGAAAAGCCAACCGGATTCAACAAAAAAATAACTCAAATAAAAGAACGTTCCTTGGAAAAGAATCGTGGTATAAAGAAAACCCTCATAGTTTTAGTTTCTACCCTACTCTATTTACAATGGAGAAAAAGAAAGAAGCACAGTTCAAAACTTATCAACACACCATTCAAAAATTATCAAGTCAGAATAAACATTTAATTCCCAAAGGACAATAATCAATCTCTCCCCCAAACTTAAATTAGACATTGCCCCCAATGGAAATTACAAGAAAGAAAATAAGGTAAAAGAGATTTCCTAATCATATTTGCGATAGGGTCTTGGCTTCCATGTATAAGTGACAACATCAAAAAACCCAAGAAGTTGTATCATTTAGTGTGGGTTGCATGGGATCTGGTAGGAGTGTGATGGGTAAACCAGGGCCTAGTGCGACCCATCTGTCTAGGAGGGTTTGAAGCTCATGATAAGATGTTGTTTCCACTCCTCCTAGAGCCCACGAAGGATCGAAATCATACACCGAATGCATTAGAGGCGGAGGAGGTGGGCTGTGGTAGTCCTCTTTCTCATCAGACCAATATCCACATTACTGTGGTAGCCCACCCACCAATCATATGGAGGACTTTTGGGTGCTTCGACTTGTGGTGGCACCACCTCAAGGCCACAAGGCTTCGGTTGGTTGGTGGGTGCAGTAAGTGTGGCCACCTCCTGCAACAATGTAGTTTCTTCACTTTCATGAATATCCACTTTGGAGCATAAGTGTGTCAACTTGTCTTAAGTAGGTAGCAAGGCTTTCTTAAATGCACTTTGGATCATGGACAGGATAGACTTGGCTAATCGTATTCTCATGCATCTTTTCCCATTGTGCAATATTGAGTAAATCAGGGGGGCAGAGAAGTTTGGGACTCGCTTGTATTGGCTGGAGCAGTAGCTATGTGAGGAGATGCCACGGGTGATGGTGGGGTCATGTTCCCTGTACAGCTTGCTCACTTTATCATTGGGGCCTCTTTGTCTATCTTGGTGTCCAAAGTAATCACTCTGTGGACTTCTATAGTCTTATCCAATGAGCACAACAAAGGACACTCAACCCTCAAACACAACATGCTTACCAAGGAAGGAAAGGGCAATGTTGTGGCTTGTTGTTTAGCTTTTCACCTGAACTAATTAGCAATAATCTCTCCCACATTAATGTGCACATGCTTCATTATGCACGCAAGAAGAATCGCCACTTCAATAGGCACCTCTGATGTATTCCGAGAGGGTGTCAACCTAGAATAGACCAAATTTAACCACATGCGGGCGTCGAATTTAAACTCATGCTTATTAGGCCTTTGGACACAACCCATTGTGGTTGGCCTTGTGCAATTATGCGAGCTACCATTTGAATTGGTCCGTCTTGTCGTTTACCTTCTGACGGAGGATTAGATGTGGTGGGATTGGATCCTCCCAATACAATGAGTTGATTGCTTCTGGTGTGACTTGAACCTCCTGCCCTCACACCCAAACTAATTTTAGGCATGGGAACGCTTCAATGCAATCTTCCAGCTTCATCAGTTGTTTCCTTGCTCTATATGATGCATAAAATTCCCACACTAGCTTCGGGAAGTATGGGTCAACTGGTATGGTAAATGGGCCCCAATAACGCATCCCAATCAAGTGATATATATATATATATATATGGGCATACAGTTTTGGATGATTCTACATCAAATTGATCTTTTGCATGGATGACACATTTTTCTTTGAAGGTTCTGTAAAAATCCTCCATTCCTTTCAGCCCGAATCTCTCTTGAGGGGTATTTGTGGGCACAGATGCTTGGCCTATTTGAGAATGTTGGATTGTAGACATAATGCTGCAAGAGTACGTTTGTATTGGACAATAATATGTAGCTTAAAACTAAAGCATTAGAAGGAACTTAGTAAATACTCATGTGTCATAGCCGACTCGCCAGTGAGCCGCAGTTACATTTTGCGAGTCGCCGATGAATCGCCGTTTATCTAAGAAAAGGGTTAAACACTAGGCATCACAGCATCTCACTAGCGAACCACCACTGTTCATTTGCTAGCCGCAAAATTGCATCTAATTATCCTCCAAATCACCTCTTATCTGACAACCACCCTATCATACTCATACTTTAGTGACAAAAGACAAGTATACCCTGAAGAGATGTGTCAATCAATTCGTCATTGAGAAACCCACTTGAGTATGTAGAATATACCCAAATATGAGTAAACACAACAAAGCAACATCCATACACATAAAATAAGAGAATAAATCCAAATGTGAGGAACATGGGTAGAACAACACGTTACGATAGAATTATGACCTTTTTAGCATGGGTGAGAAGATGCTTACCTTCAAGGAAACGTTCTTGTGAAGATCTGTGAAGGATGTCCAAGATACAAACACTTGAGGAATATGAAAGGGTGCTTGGGATGGGGAATATAAAGAGGTGGTAGGTGAGGAATAATGGGTTATTTTGGGGAAAAATGAGAGAGAATTTTGGGAGTTTGCAGCCTTTATGGAATTTAGCCATCTGGGATTGTGTCTTGGGAGTTGCATCGGTGATCGCCGAATTAGTCCATCTATTCACCTTTGTGACCCGACGCTCGTATTACCAGAAACATAATTCTTCCTGCAAGATCGGCGGTTGATCGGCGCTTCGTGGATTTGCCTGGCGATTCGCCAGTTGTTTCTTAGGTTCTTCTTGGAATGTTCAGTGCACTAGATGGGATCAGTGCCCCAGCGGCGCCTCACGATTATCACTGCGGTCCGCCGGTTGATTCGCATAATTACCTTGAATACTTAAGTGCACTGGTTCTATCGGCGCTTGAACTGCGCCTCACGAATTCTGAGCGCCGGTTCGCCCATTTGGTTTTCATCCCATTTTTCACCCTTCTTCACCTACAAAGAAAATAAAAAACAACAAAATATATAATAATAACAAATCTTGGGTTGCCTCCCAAGAAGCGCCTTATTTAACATCATGGCACGATGAGAGTCCAGGTCTATGGCTCTTCCAGATGCACCACCTCTATTCGCCCCACTTCTTCCAACACTCCTTGATATCTTTTGACCCACTGTCCATTTACTTTGAACTTGTTCCCATTTTTATTATGAAGTTCAATGGCTCCATTTTCATACACCTGAGCTACCTTGAAAGGGCCTGACCATTTTGGCTTTAACTTCCCAGGGAATAGCTCTAGATGAGAATTGAATAATAGCACCCAATCCCCTGGAATAAAATTATGCTACAACACTTTTTTATCATCATAATGTTTCATTCTGGCTTTGTAAATTGCTGCAATTTCTTATGCCTTCATTCCAAACACTTCCATCTCATGTAAATTGTGGATTCAACCTTGGATAGCTTTTACCTATTCCAAGTTCAAACTTTTCAACGCCCACAAGGCTTTGTGTTCTAGCTCCACCGGGAGGTGACATGCTTTACCATACACCAGTTGATAAGGGGACATCCCAATTGGTGTTTTAAATGCGGTCCTATAGGACCACAATGCATCATCTAACTTTTGTGCCCAATCGATTCTATTCAAATTCATTGTTTTAGTCAAGATGGACTTTATTTCAAGGTTTGAAAATTCCATTTGTCCGCTGGTCTATGGGTGATACGGAGTAGCCACTTTGTGATTTACACCATATTTAGCTAGTAGTATGCTGAATGCCTGATTGCTAAAATGAGACCCTCCATCACTAATGATAGCTCTAGGGGTACCGAACCATGAGAAGATATGTTTCTTTAGGAAAGCTATGACACTCCTTGCTTCATTGTTTGGTAATGCTACCACTTCTACCCACTTGGAAACATAATCAACCACCACCAAGATGTGTTTGTTCCCATAAGAGCATACAAAAGGACCCGTGAAGTCGATCCCCCACAAGTCAAACAATTCAACCTCTAGGATCGGAGTTAGGGGGAGTTCATGTCACCGCGAAATACTCCTTTTCCTTTGGCATCGATCACATTGCTTCACAAAGTCATGTGCATCCTCATGTAAGGTAGGCCAATATAATCTGCATTGCAACACCTTGGCCATGGTTTGCACGCTTCCATAATGACCTCCCACCGGGGAAGAGTGACAAGCCTCTAAAATTAGATGTATCTCCACTTTTGGAATACACCTTCGTCCTAACGCATTATAACAACTTCAGAAGAGGTAAGATTCATCCAAAAAAAAGTTCCGAACATCATGCATGAATTTCTTTCTTTGCTGATAATCCAAACCTTCAGGCACAATGTTGTTGGCCAGGTAATTAGCAAAATTTGCAAACCATGAGGTCAGGTCGTGTGTTGCAGCCAAGATTTGCTCATCCGGAAATGTGCCATTGATCTCCTATTGTAGTCTTGGTTTCCCATTTGTTTTTAGGCGCGACAAATGGTCTGCCGATTGATTCTCGCAGCCCTTACGGTCTTTCACTTCAAAATCAAATTCCTGTAACAACAAAACCCACCTGATCAATCTTGGTTTAGCATCTTTTTTGGCCATTAAGTACCTGAGTGTCGCGTGATCCTTGTGCACCACCACTTTGGTTCCAAGAAAGTACGCTCGGAATTTTTCATATGAAAACACAATAGCTAAGAGCTCCTGTTCGGTTACTATATAATTTATCCGTGCATTATTTAGAGCTTTACTAGCATAGTTGATTGGGTGGAACATCTTACCTCTTCATTGACCAAGGACTTCTTCCAATGCGACCCCACTTGCATCGCACATAATTTCAAAGGGCTTTGACCAATTAGGTGCTACAATTATTGGCGAAGAAATTAATCTCACCTTCAACTCAAGCTTTCAAACACTCCTCATCAGAGTTGAATGTCGCCTCTTTTTCCAACAGTCAGAATAGGGGATGAGCTATTTTGGAGAAATCTTTAATGAAACAGCGGTAAAATCCCGTATTCCCAAGGAAATCCTAACACCTTTTATAGTACATAGTGGGGGTAGTTGAGCAATGGCATCCACTTTGGCTTGATCTACTTCAATCCCCTTTTCAGAAATTGTGTCCCAATACAATTCCTTCTTTGACAATGAAGTGACACTTTTCCCTATTTAGGACCAAATTCGTCTTCGTACGTCTCTTTAATACCTTATCTAAATGTGCCAAGCAGTTATCAAATGAGTTCCCCGCAACTGAAAAATCATCCATGAAAACTTCCATCGTGTCTTCCACCATGTCAGAAAATATGGACATCATACATCTCTAAAATGTGGTCGGGGTATTGCAAAGACCAAAAGGCAACCATTTAAATGAAAAGGTACCATAAGGGCATGTAAAAGTGGTTTTTTCTTGATCCTCTGGTGGAATCGAGATTTGATTGTATCCCGAGTACCCATCCAAGAAACAATTGTACTCTTTGCAAGCTAGACGATCTAACATTTGGTCGATGAATGGCAGCGGAAAATGGTCCTACTTTGTCCAATAGTTTAATTTACGGTAATCCATACAAACTCTCCACCCCGTGACCGGAAAAGTAGTTATCTACTTATTCTTTTCATTTGGAACAATCGTAATTCCCCCTTTTTTGGGAACCCCACTACAGCGGGCTAACCTAACTACTATCCGCAATGGGATACACTACCCCTGCATCCAGCCATTTAATAATCTCTTTCTTGACCACCTCTTGCATAGGTGGATTCAACCCTCTTTGATGTTCAACTGAAGGGATGCAATTTTCTTGGAGGTTGAACTTGTGGGAGAAAATCGCCGGAGGGATACCAATGATATAAGCTATTGACCATCTGATGGCTTGAATATGCCTTTTCAACACATCAATGAGTTTATCTACCTGCAGCGGCATAAGTTTTGCTGAGATGATAATCGGAAGTGTCTCATTCTCCCTCGGGTATACATATTTGAGGTGATTGGGCAAGGGTTTGAGCTCCAACTTTGGTGGTGACACAATAGAAGGCTGTGACGGAGGAGTTGTACGATTCTTCAAATCAAGGTCGATCTTTCTTGGTGGGAATGAATAATTTCTTATCTTCTTATGCACATGATAGATCTCCTCAAGTTCCTCACCTTTAAGAAAAATATAAACGATCATTTCTTCAATAGCCTTTTCCTCAAAGTCCCACTCTAAAATATCATCATCCATAATATCCTTCCTTGGGGCGGTTTTGTTTGCTGCTATTTGAGTTGCCATTTGGAATGCCAATTCATTCATCCGTTCCTCCAATTGTTGAATAATAACCTCATGACTCTTTACCGTGTGGGGTGAGCGAAGGAAGAATTGGCAGTGCTTGCTACGGATTGAGGGATAAGTTATCATGCCCCTAACAACACGTCAAGTGGTCCGTGAAGGGAGGAAGTTCAGTCAATGGAAAATTTTCCAGTAGTGGCAATGAGTGAGGACTACGAGCCCTCAATGGTCCCAATGACTCATTAGGTCCCTCATTGGAACTGGCAGTGACTTTCTCCTTCAAAATTAGTAATGGTATTTTAGTAATTCCTAAGCTCCTAAGTCTTAAACTACATCATTTTAGGATCTTAAAGAAGTGTATTAAGGGAGCATAACCTATTCTAATTCATTCAACTCCAATGCATGCAAGCTTAGAAGTTCCCCTTCGAAGATCAAGCTTGAACCCTATCAACTTTTCTCCAAATCTCTTGGGCATTCAAAGTCAAATTTAGATTCATCTTACCCAGGTATGTGGGTCTATGAATGAGAGTTTCCTTTCACTCTCATGCCCAAACTTCTCCTCAAGTTCATAAATTCAAGTCTTAATTCAATTTGGTGATCTTATGGGGTTTTAACCCAGTTTTATGAAATTCTCTATGATTTGTGTATGGGTCAATTCCTTTCATGTTTCAAAGTATGTTTTAAGATTCATAGGAATATTTTATACCTACTTTGATTATAAATTCATGATTTCAAGTTTTAGAAAATTATGCCCGATTATGCAGTTTTATGAAAAGTCAAGTTTATGATTGATGATTTCAAGAATGGTGAAATATCTAGCATGATTGAATGTTTATAAATTACCCATGTATAATTCCAAAATTTTGCTTATGAAATCTATTTCAAGTATGCAAGATTTTAAGGTTTTGGAGAACCTACAAAATTCAAGTATGTTTCATGATTTAGCCAAGGCTGAAAAGATCAGTTATGATATATATATATATATGAGTCAAGACTCCCCAATGTTTAGATTCAAGCTATGTTTGGAGAATATGATTATATGAGCATTATACATCTTTTTGGAGTACTGTCTAGCACCGTGTAGGCTAGGGGTTCCAATGTTCCTCGATCTCATAGACTACGCACCAATGTAGGTATATATCCTGAGACCTCTCAAGAGAGTGCTTCCCTCGCCCAAGGGCACACCATGATATCATACCTTTCTTATCCTTTTCCCTAGAAAGGCTTAGGATCACTCTCCTCTACGTGGGAAAGATGTGGGATCATCACGCACTCATACATGGTGGTTGTCCATTATGATGAGTCTCCCATTGTTCGTCATGATTTTAGTTAGTCATATTCATGACTTATGATATTATGTTTTCAGCAGGTTTGTCCCAATGATCAGTTTATGAGCTTTTACTATTGATTTCAGCTATGACAAGTCATATTATTTATATTTTAGCTTTGGGTAATTCTATTCGGATATGATATTAAGCTTATACTATACATGATTCAGATTCAGATTTCAGCATGCAATCCTTACTCTCATGATCTTATGTTTATGTTTATATGCGTGGTTTCCAGTTAAAGTTACTCAACATGTTTTACTTACCATGCATACTCAGTACATACCATGTATTGATCGCTTACTTTATGTTGTATCATTTCTTGATACAATTCTGAGCCATAAGACCTAGTTCCACTGTTAGCTCAGCTTCCTCTCAATCCAGTTCAGTTCCCCTTGTGGTCAGTACTTATTTTCTAGGGACCTTCAGCTTAGTACTTAATTATGTTATTTCATTTTTTAGACTTTAATGATGTCCCATCAGCTCATCAGACAGTAGTAGAGGCTTATCAGATAATATGTAGATTATCAGCTTTGTCGTGTATTGACTTTGTGTTATGTTGTTACGTTATTTAGACTTTCTCTTATTCATGATTATGTTATTAGATTCCACTTGATATACGTTCTTTAGGTTGTCATGTTCATGCCACGGGTCAACTTGGAGCCATTCATGGTTCTAGGTCCCGTGTCTCGAATGGAGGTCCCAGCTCAGGTTGTGATAGGTAAAGCTCCCATGGTCGTTTAGCTTCTTTGGAACTTTTTCTTCCACCCAAGAACTGCACTCCCTCGTGAGAGCCACAATTTCAAACTCCGTCAACCTCCTCTTTTTTTCCAGAATTTTCTTCAGATACTAGGCATACTTTGGAACTTCCTACAAAAGCTTTACTAATGGAAAGTTAACATGTACCTGCTTCAACATATCAAGAAATTTCTGGGTTTAGTGGACAACCTGAATAAGCATGGCCTTCTCCCTATACCTCATATGATGGTGGTGGAGTCTAGACATGATGGACCTGCTGAATATGACTTCCTACTGGTGTGGTTACAAGCTTTCTAATAACATTCACCAGCTGACTTATATCTGCTCAGATTGCCGCCACATCATCTACTTCAAGCTTTCCAGGCACCTTGGCTGCTGTGAATCCTTTTCTAGAGTCTTGATAATCTTGACTCCCCGCTGACATGGGTTCAAAAGAGCTTCAATTTCATCATAGCTCTTGAAAAAATTTATCCTTATGCAGTAGAATTAAAAAAGATTTTGGACTCTGGCTTCAGCCCTTCTATAAAGTTGTTCCCTATAATCACCTTCGATTGCATATGGTGCGGGCAATATATCAAGTAACCCTTGTATTGTTCCCATGCTTGAGCCAAGGTTTCACCATCTCTCTGCACAAACCCAGAAATCTTCCATCTCAACTCTTTCTTCCTCCTGGAAGAGAAGAACCTACTGATGAACATGTCGGAAAGAACCTTCCAAGTATTGATGGAACCTAGTGGCTCGTTTGGATGCCACTCCTTGGCTTCACCAATCAATGAGAACGGAAATAACGTAAAATTAACATACACATCTAACACATTCTGATAGTCAAGTTCTCACTCAGATCCACGAATGTCATCAAATTCCAGTGGGGATCCTAGTGCAGCTTGCCCTTATATTGGTAAGTATTTAGGACTAACCACATTTTCCCTTCTTTCAACTCGAAGTTCACAATGATGGAAAACTTGATGATCGCTTTAGAAGCATTCACCAAGTTTGGCCTAGAAAAATCAACACTGGAACCCTCTCCTGGTTGTCGCCCTGTATTTGCTCGTTATTCTCCATAGTTAACCTTCAAAAGGTTTTCTCAATTTCAGGATCAAAAGAAGCCAAAAGTGGTTCTTGACTTCATGTATTTGGCATATACTGAGCACACAACACCTTTAACTTCACAAACAAACAAACAAAAATGTAAAATATAGAATAGCAGATTAAAATTCCTAACTTACAAATGATCAATCAATCTTCATGTCCCCGACAACGGCACCGAAAACATGATGTTTCCCAAGTGCACGCAAACACACATGGTCATCAAGTAATACAGGACGATTAAAATGAAATTATTGATCCCTCAGAGACATGTCAGATTAATCATATAAGTTTACTTCTTTATTTCGCTATTCTACCAAAACAGATATAAATGGGGATTGGTTTGGAGAATTAAACTACTAAACATGAAATGTAAAGTTAACTAAAGACTTTTGCAAACTTATTTGTTCTTCAAATGATGATGAATATATAGGGAATTTTCACTATCATTTCAGGTTGAGTTTTCAAGACGTGATTACACTAGTTTAGTTCTTCCTAAGATTGCTAGTTTCAAGTTACTATCCCATTTCTTTCCACTTTCCGGAGCATCTAAGAACTATCTCATGAACCCTAATGCCTATATCTCTATGGTTGCAGGAGATACATGAAACGACAGTTATGCCCACTTGTATTTCAACTAAACAGAGTTGAAGGGTATATCTCTATCCTCAAAAACAACTTCTAACCTCCAACCAATGGGCCAAAGGATCTTCGCATTCCTAATTTACATTTACTTTTAATCCTTTTAGTTCCCTTTCCCAAGTTCAACTAAAATCCAACAGATTTACTCACAAGGTAATCAATCTAGTGAATAAACAATTAGAACAAATAAGTAAAAACAAACTTTAATGAAGATTCTAAACTCGCATTAAGAAGTCTTTCAAACATCAATCATCAAGTCTGGTCAAAACCCTAGAAGGGGTGTTTAGTAATATATAGACAAGCTTAAAAACAAAGAAATAACCATCATTTGAAGTGAAACGATAGAGAAAAGAGGAAACCTAAGTAGAACTAGTCTCTCCTCCAAAAGCTGCATATACAACCTTCCACAATCAAACAAAGTGACGAATGATATAATGAATCATCTGCTAAAAATGCCTTAGATGTTATATTTATAGGATTTTCCCTCATGTTATTTGCTTAAAATTCAACAAAAATCCATCCAGGAGGGTTCAACACACTGCCCCATGCATAGCCCCAAGGAGTTAGTCAAATTTCCTTTGAAGAATAGCTCTGGGCGCCCCACTCCTGCCATAACACCAAGGAGTTAACAAAATTTATAAACTTCCAAACACCTTGGCTACCCATTCCATCCATATCACAAGAGTGTTAGAAGAATTTATGAGGTTTAAGACCCATTTGGCACCCCACTTCATCCATGGCCCCAAAATATTAGAAAAATCCCCTAAGTCTGGAGTGCTTCTAGGACTCCACACTATCCTTCTCGCCAAGGTGTTAGTCATATTCTCATATCCACAGCTAGGGCTCCTGCTGTCCCACGCCATCCATAGAACCATCTTTAGTACATTTTTCTCTGAAACACAAGTGTTGGGCGTGCCAGGCCAGCCATAGCCTTAGGCCGACTATCATAAAGTATTTTCTTCACACCTTGGGTCTTTTTGGGTCCTTTTTCCTTGATTTCCTGCTCAAAACATCTAGAAACATTCATTAGTTCATAAGACACATGAAAGCATGAATTCATACTTTTTATAAGGATTGTGGACTCAAAACAAGCCAAAATATGAGTAAAAACATGGCAAATTGGCATAAGAATATGCCAACATCATGGGTATCTTTCAATAGCACAAATGATATCAATCTACTTCAATTTTATCAAATTGAAGAGAACTCCCTTCCACTTAATTGCTTATTGCCAATTGAAATTCATCCTATGTCAAGGTGAATCCATTAAACGAGGGTTAGAGCCTTATGTTATTCTTGATTGATGCTAACCCAATCTAACTTGGCTCTATCAAGCATAATAAAGGTAATTAGGCAGGACTGAATGAGTTTTATCATCAATCAAACTTTACAAAGTAAAAATCAATTAAATGTTCTTAAGTCGACAATCAATTTTACGTAATTGGGATCAAATGGGTTCTCAACTCATTGGTTTCACAATCCTAGATCTGACTTTAGATACCCATAGAAAGAAGAAGAGAAGAAAGAAAGTAATTAGATAGTCGTACCAATAAAATTTCCATTTTCGAGAAGAAAGCTTAAATTGATGAATTTAATTCTTCAAAATTGCAAGATAGATCTACTTTATATGCTGTAAACTATTCTAATCTATACGTTATATCAATCTGTCTAATTGTATCTAAGTATAATAGCCTCTTCGAAAAAAGGAAGAGAAGTACTATCAATACAATGCTTCAAAAACCCTTAAATCATTTAAAACCAGAGGATCCCAAGTGTGTAGGGATAGACCGTCCTTTGCTTTACCTATTAAAAATTGGGTCTGCCTAGCTATTTTCCATCTTGTGATTGGTGGACTATTTTCTGGAAAGACAGTGCATCCTTTATGTCGTCCTTTGACTCTAGTATTTTTTGTCAAGTTATCCATCTTTCAACTTATGGGCCGTCTATGGGAAATAGGGCCTATCCTTTACCTTGTCAGTTTCTTGCCACATGAAAGTTGTTTCTGGGTTAGTTAGGATTTGTTGGACTCTTTGATGTGTGGATCGTTCTTTTGAAAGGCGGTCCATCCTTTGTTTTGTCTTTTTGGCAAATTTGTGAGTTTAACTCAATTTTTTTTCATTTCCCTTGGGTTCTTAAAACATAGAATAATAAGATAAGTTTTGAAATAAATTAGTAGCAAAAGACATGAAAATTCTATGAAATAAAGCACAGATATGTCGCAAATCCCCGACTCATTAATAAGTATTCCAATTAATTAGATAGTTTTTCCTAGGTTGTCCATCATCTTACTATTTTGGGTAAAAACTTATATTTGGTTCCAATTAAATCACAAATCAAGAAAAAGAATAGAAATCCTAAGTTCTCCCTGAAACTCAACTATTAGAAACATGTAATCAGTAAAATCAAATGGGCAAAAAAGGACTAATATAACAAAAAATAAACAATCTAATATTGTAACAAAGTTGAGACAAAAACTCAATAATTTGAAAAAGGAATATGGATATATCATAAGACCATAACCCAATAATATCCAAAGAATAGAGTTCCCCCTCATCTACTAGGGCATTTTCTTCCTGAAGAAAAAATCTCCATGCATACACAATATCAACAAGAAAGGTTCTACAGTTCAAAGAATTGACCCATGTCACTTTTCAGTACAGTGAAGAAGAAATCACAAAATAAATTCAAAATAGATAAGAGAAAATAGAGAAGATAACTTACACTTAGAGCTCTATGAAGATAAACAACAATTTCTAGAGCTCTAGTTAGAAAAAACTCACACCAGCGATTTGTAGCATTGCATGAAGCTATCTTGAGAGATGCTAGCCATCATTGAAAATGTTGTTAGAATGGTGATGAACACCGTATTCTTGATTTATCGCGTCCGTAAGTTTCTAGAATAGAATGAAGTTAGGGCTAAGAATCTTTTGGAATTATCGCCTCTCTAAGGATTATACACAATTGTTCTTGTTCTCTATATCTATTTTTTTAATATTAATTTTAGGAAATTACATATAAAACATTTGGCAGACCGAGTTAAAAAATAATAAGGGAAATAATTAACCGTAGCAATAGCAAACAATCATTGCCTCATACAATCTATTGCATTGGGTAAAAACATAATTGCGAAAAGCTAATCTGTGGAAAGTGTTTGATTGCTAATGCATAGAAATAACATCATAGACTTTTGATAACTCATATAACTATTAGAAAACCTATGCTATATCATTAGTTGTCAAACCGGTGTATAAGCAGTCATTGCAGTAGGCCTAATTTCTAGTAGTGGAATTACTAGAAAGTTGACCCTTTTGCTTTTCATTATGCTCTCTCGAAAGGTCCCGTATTTGTTCATTAAACTTTTGGATAGAAGCGGTGTGAGAGTTAACAATATTAGTAAAACTCTTTGAACAAGCATCCGACCACTCTTGGTTTGTAAGCACCTTCTCCAGCATCCCCTTTATCTTCAACTTCATATGATCTTGGGATGATCCTTCCATCCAATTTTGTGAACTAGAGGATGACCCTTGATGGAACATAGTGGTTCGTGCTTCTATTCCTAAAGTTCTAATTGTGCCAATCTTGACTCGGTCCACAATAATTGTTTCGTACATAATCTTGACCTTTATGTTTTGGTTGAGGTTTCCATTGACTTTGATAATTCGAAGATGGATAACTATGATTTTGTTGTTGAAATCATATTGAGGAGGACCACCTTCTGCTTCTTCAACTATATTCACCTTTTTGACCTAATTCTAGATCAACTTTTTTTTTAGCAATGCAATATTAGTGGCAATGGCTGCCATCATCTAGTCTCTTTCTTGTTCTCCTTATGCTAAACAATTTTGTCAAGTATGGTGGAAATATGATTATAGTATGTTTTATCCATGAAGCATCCTTATTCTACATTAATTGCCGTCGATTTTGTGAGTGGATCCAACTTGGTATAGAACTTTTCACGCAAAATATTCTCTGAGAACCCATGGGTAGATGCCCTAGGAACATATTGTTTGAAACATTTCCATGCCTTGAACGATTATTCCCCTAGTAATTATTGAAAGAAGAAGATCTTGTCACGTTGTTCGGCCTTTTTACTTGGGGGGAACCATTTCTTCAAAAAGATATTGATAAGCTCCGTCCAAGTATGTATTGAATTGGGGTTGGGGTAGGCACTTCTACCAATCACGGTCCTCCCACACTAATGAGTACTTGAAAACCATCAAGTGGATGACATCATCAGCCATGTTGCTTTATTTGTAAATATTGCGAACCTTTGAGAAGTTCTTTAAATGTTGATGCGGATCTTGGCTTGTTGAGTTGTAAAATGACCTTCAACCTTTATCATTGTGTAAATGCTCCCGTAAATTTTAAAGGTGGGAGCATTCACTCTTGCGAGTACAATCACACTTGCATAGTCTATGTTGTCATTAACCTCCAAAAAGACATTATCCAATTCACCTTGAGGAGCTGCCATTCTATACTTGTTTCACAAGTCCAAGAAACATAAGTGTGATATATAATTATAAATCAAACAAGTCAAAATTTGATCCACTTAGTAGGACCAATTACCAAAATCCCCAGCAAGGCGCTAAAATTTGTATTGCCCAATTCCACCTCTATGTAGGAGTGTGTATACAGTCGATTGAAATATAATTATCCAACGAAGAGTCACGATTATATCCACAAGGACTTTGTATTTATCTAAGCTACTAAGTAAAACAAATGAATGAATGCTTTTAGAACTACTCTAGAAAATGATAAAGAGCAAACTAAACTAAATTGCTAAATCTAGAATGCAAAACGTTGAAATATACAGGAGAAAATATTAGGGATGTGTCCCCACATAGGATTGATCCCTGTAAACCACTCAATTATGTTCATCAATAACGGACACTTTGTAATTATGAAAATAATCACTTAATGGATTACTAGGTGTCTTTCAACAACCAAACAATGTTTATCTTTATCAACATTTTAAAATTGATGAGAATTCAAATCGAAACAAATTGCAATTTCTCAATTAGATTCATCAAATATCTAATTGAATCTATTAAACAAGGGTTATGCCTGGGGTTACTATTGATTTATTCTACCCAAACCCTAATTGGCTCTTTCAAGCATAATTGGAGCAATTTGGTATGATTTAATATTTGCAGCCACCAATTGCAGCTTACAAATCAAAGATCAATCAAATATTTAAAAGATCATTTTCAATTAATTGAGATCAACAAGGTTCACAACCCTAGATAAGAATTTAGATTCTCATGAGTGGAGAAGAAGAAAAAGAAGAAGGAATTTAGCTATTCATGAGAGAGAAAAATCCTAAATATGAAATAGATCTTCAATTTGTCTTCAAAATACAACGGGTATTCTCTAGCTACTCTATTCTTTATTGTAAAGTTCTGACTCTTAAGAAAAATTACTAAAACGATTATTTATACAAAGGACAAAACACAAAGTCTAATTTAATTCAGTAGGACCAATTCATCGTTACCAACCTCAAGTTGAATTAACGGTCTACACTTTGCTTCAGATTTTAAATATGCTCTTTGTTTCGTTGGCTGCCATATTTCAACCTATGGACCGTACTTTTAATTTGTGATCCTTATCTTCCCTTCATGAATTGCTTCTCCAGGTTGACAACTTGTTAACTTTGGTATCTCTGGTGCCATTTTTGGTCCGCAAAATTAATGTGCAAGCGTATCTTGATTTGTACTTTTCTAATTGAGTTATATCACTAACTGGATAGATTTATGGTTGAATCTGCAGACCGCACTATGATTTTGTGGTCTGTAATTTTTGTTTTTCGACAGAAGTCTGTAAACTGTGCCTCTTTCCTCCAACTCTTTGGTAATCCTGAAACTTAGTAAAATAGAATTAGTATTTACTTAAATTAGCACTCAAATGCTTGCAAAACTCAATGAAATCAAGTACAGATGTGTCCCAAAACACCGATACATTAGCAATCATGTCACCCATTCCAGCAACTCATAAATCATATTTTCAAGCTATGGGGAGGGTCTTTAGGGAAAAGAGGTCTAACACTCAAAATGACTGGACATGTCATGACACTTCATCCATGCTTTAATCCTAATATTGAAAATTTAACCAAAATGCCCTCTGTTAAAGTATGTCTAAAAATGCTCTTATTGATAATAGTTTTGTCCAAAAATGCCCCTATTATTACTTAATTGGATAAAAGGTGCCACTTTTTAATGAAACATATTCATTCTCTTTTCCTTTTGTCTAAAAAAATTATTTTCTTATTAGAATATTATTTTTTAAAGAACCCTACTGTTTTTTCTCTTCTTTTATTGAAATTCTTTTAAATAATAACGTGACAAGGGTGCCCGCATAATCGCTCATCACCTCACAAATACGGCACCCGTTTATCCTTATCCTTTATTAGTTATTTCATTATGAAAAGTTCCCTCCTTTGGAGTCTTAGTATTAACATATGGAAACTGTGACACTTGTCCTCTCGAGGCATAAATCATATTTTAAGCCTATGAGTAGTTCCATTTAAGAGAAAAGGGGATAAACCCTAGTGAGCACCACAAAAATTTTACCCCATGGCTTCGCTGGTCACTAGCCTACCTCCTCCAATGATTGGTTAGACCATTGCTTTAACTTCTCAATCCCAATTCCTACCATCACAAAGCGTAATCCACAAAAATAATGAACTTCTTCAACATATACCAAAAATAGAAATTCAAATGTAAGTCTAGCACATAAATTTCAACAAGCACCGGAGCTTCAAGGATGTGTCTACCCACAATTCCATTCAACGAAGCGAGATTAGTTAATGGAGAACATGTGGTGAAATGGACATAGGCAAAAGTTACCAAGATGAATTAGATTTAAAATCTTTATTATGCTATCATATCAATGTTTTCACGTGGGTGGCTATCAATTGACAAACTACAACATATAATACCTTCATAATGTGGTGTAAGAGGTGAATGCAGAATTTCCCTTTTAAGGAACAAACATTTTTTTATTAAATGTGAAATTATGGAGGACTTCATAAATGTCATGTCAAAAAATTCACATTGTTTTAAATAAAAGGATGGTGGGTCATAGGTGATGAGGCCTCTGATATAAAACTCAAAGTTCAAGATTGATGCAGAAACTACTCAAGCTATAACTTGGCTCTCATTCCCTAATCTTCTCCCAACTTTTTTTGTTAAGGAAGATTTTCTCATTTGCTTTTGTTGTGGTTAAGATACTTCAAGTTGATATGGATACAACAAAAAAGACCTTACCAATCTTACAAGAGTTAGAGTACAGGTAGACCTAGCAAGAAATCTCCCAAAGAGTGTGAAGATTAAACTTCATGATGAGATCACTAGATTAACAAAGGTGGAAAAGGTGAGGATTGTATATGATCATCTTTCTAGATATTGCAGAAGCTACAAATTACAATGTCATAGAAATGAGGAATGTTGGTATAGATGCCCAGATACAATGGAAAAGGCAAAGAAAGAAACAAGGTGGAAGGAATGGGGAAATGAGCCAAAGGGAATGGTAATTCGTCTAAATGAGAAACAACATCCAATGGAAACAGTCTTTCCCAAATATTAATAAGTGGTATAATTATGGGTGATTTAGAATGATGGAAAGTTGTTCAACCCAAGGTGGTAGAAAAGGCAACAAGTAAGAATGGGATTAACACAATGGAAAAAAGGGAGATAGATACCAACCTATTTGTTCGCCTAACAAACAGGAAGAGGACCATGAGTCTAAATGAATAGAAGAAGAACAACATATTGTTGCTCAGGCAGTTCATAATAGGGGGATATCATCTTTAGAGGAAGGCTAGGGAGAAATGGAAGCAAAAGAGGAATAATAACACTAAAGTTTGGGTTGCCAAAACTGGGGTGATAGAGTTGAGGAGGCTGAGGAAGGGAAAATCATCAAAGATACCAGATTGATAAAGGAGAGTTGTTCTGGGGTTTACCCACAACATGAGATGCTGGTAGTGGAACAGTAAATAGGGACAAAGGGGTAAATAGGAGTAGATGCGACTGATGCAGGTCAATATGAAGGATCAATGGTGGCTAGAACCTATCATCCTACAACTAAGGTAGGTAATAGTATGGAAGATATTAATAGAAGAGCTATTGTGGTTAGTCAAAATGTAAAAGATGAATGCCTATTAGTAGTGGTGAGGTTTGAAGGTACAAGGGGAAGAGAGGAGGTGAACTAAAAATCACAAACAACAGGGAGGGGGGAACAACTCAGATGATAGCATATCAGGGGGGGTGATCAGATGAATCATATAGAAAGTTCTTCAGCAGAAGATAAAAAAGCAGAAAGGGAGATAAAAAAGCTCAATCCTACTAGGGAGTTGCATGATGTTATCACTCACAATTTACAAAAGTATAGGAACAGTTATACAGGGAGTGATAATGTTAGGGAGATCGAGAAAGGAGATTATTTACTAGGAAAGCAAACAGAAGTATGTCAGATATCTAATAGAAAAGGGAATAAAAATGGGAGGAAGCAAGGTCCATCTAACTTGCAACAACCATGTAGAATTATGATAAGGAGTAATACCAGTAGAACCAGTTCCAAAAAATGAAAGCCTTTATTTGGAACATTAAATGTATTAGAACAGATAAAGCTTTTCACATGCTACAAATATTACACATACATGACTAATTTTTTCTCGTTGCATTGACAGAGCCTTTTCAGCATACAAAATATATACAAAAATGTGGGAGGAAGTTGGGAATGCAGCAGATAGGATCAAATTGTAATGGGATGAATTGGTACTTTATAAAAGACAACATGGAGGTACAAGTTGTGAGGGAAGCTGAGCAACAACTATCTTTAAAGTTGTTCATTTAGGAGTTAAACATACATATGATAACAACTTGGATGTATGCCAAGTGTGATGTTAATGAAAGGCTACACTTATGACATAGTATATATCAATTGGCCAATATCACTATTATGCCATGGTTAGTGGGTGAGGACTTTAATATGGTGATCAATGAAGAAGAAAAACTTGGAGGACAACCAATTAGATCACAATATGTGGAAGAATTTTGCTTTTTGAATAAATTCCTCTAAGCTATTTGAATTGTTTTTTCAAGGGAGTCCTTTAACTCGATGGAATGGAAGGACAGTAGATGATTGTATCTTTGAGAGGTTGGACAAAGTAGTGGTATCCTAGCCAATGCTAGATATGATTGGATATGTGGAGGTTGAGCATCTTGCAAGGATAGAGTTAAATCATACTCCATTTTTTATTTCAATTGGGGCACAAAGTCATAGTGTAAAAAAACCATTTAGATCCCTTAAATTCTTGACAGAACATGTGGATTTTCAAAGAGTAGTGAAGCAGAATTAGTCAGCAGACTTTATAGGTCACCCTTTTTAGTGCTTAAACATAAGGTTAAACAAATAAAAAAAGCTCTATACTTACGGAGATATTTTTAAACAGTTGATGTCAAAGAAGAAATTACAAGAACTAAAGAAAACTTATTTAAAGAGCATCCTACAACCAATAATAGAATGGTCCTACAACAAGCTCAGGATGAGTTGAAAAAGTATCTACACTATGAGAAAGTTCTCCGAAAAAAAAAAGGCTAGAGTGGATTGGCATGTGGAGGGGCACAAAAACACTACGTTCTTCCATAACCTAGTGAATGGAAGAAGAAACAAATTGCAAATAAAATGAATTCAGAATGGAGGGGGAACTGGATTGACGATAGAAATTTAATGAATCTGGAAGCAGGTGATAGTTTTTAGAAATAGCTTACTTTAGGTGAAGAGGGAACTGACTTCTCATTGTTGAATCATATCATAGAAATAATTATAGAGAAGGACTAACAGAAGAATATGTGATAAAAGAAATAGAGCATAAGTAAGAACAATAGTTTTCTCTCTAGATAGTGCCAATGCTAGTGGTTTAGATAGACTAACAGGTGTGTTTTTTCAAAGTTGTTGGCAGATCATCCAAAATGATGTGTTTGATGTGGTATAAGCTTTCTTTAATGTTGATACTCTTCCTAAAGCATTTATTCATACAAATTTGGTCTTAATATCAAAGAAGAATTCGGTTCAATCATTCTTTGATTAAAGACCTATTTGTTTGAGTAACTTCATTAATAACATTATTTCTAAGGTAGTACGATGGAAACTGACAGGAGTATTGGATAAGATTATTTTTGTTACTCCATCTAGATTTGTGAAGGGGGGAAGTATTATTGAAAATATCTTGTTAACATAAGAGATAGACACAGATATAAGGAAAAGGGATAAATCAAAACATGAAGTTAGATATAACCTAGGCATATGACCAGCTGTGTTGGCTATTTGTAACTAAAGTTTTGAGAAGGACAGATTTCGCAGAGATATTTATTGACATAATATGGAGATTAGTAGCTAATAACAGGTACTCTATTTTGTTTGATGGTCAATATCATGATTCTTACACTCAAATAGAGGAGTTAAGAAGGGTGATCCAATCTCTCCTACATTATTCATTTAGCATCAGAAGTACTCTCCAGAGCACTAAATGATTTATTTGATAAAAATAGACAAAGGTTTTGGGATGCCTAAGTGAAGTGCCAATATATATCATTTGGCTTATATAGATGATATTATTACATTTGCATCAACAGATAAAACATTTTTCGAGATGATTATGGAAATATTGAATGTTATGAATAGATATTAGGATAACTTATTAGTAAGGAGAAAAGCTCTTTATATATGTATAATACGACTGTCAGTGCACTGATTCAGTAGGTGAAATAGGTTACGGGATTTGAAAAGGAGAGTTCCTTTTATTGTATTTTGGATGCCCAATATTTCACACAAGAAAGAGAAAGATCTTTTATAATGACATTATTAAAATGATAAAAGATAAGTTGGAGCACTGGGAAGGAAAGCTGATATCCTAAGGAGGAAAGGTTGTTCTTATTAACAATGTGCTACAAAGCCTTCCTATATATCTTCTTTCTGCTATGGTTCTTACTAAGCACACTATTAGGAGATGTAAAGGATATTTTCCAGACTTTTTCTGGAATAATACGGAAGAAGAAAGGAGTAGGCATTGGTCTACTAGGTTAAATTTTTTTTGTCTCAGGAAGATGGGGAAATAGGCTTCAAGCCATTATTTGATGTGTCCACGACTTTAGTTTCCAAGTTATAATGGACTTTTAGAACCACAAGGCCTCTCTGGATCAGTTTTACATGGAACAAGAAGCAAATTCCAGCAGTGGTACAATAGAAAGGAGAATCTCAATTATGGAAGAAAATGTTGGAAGCAAGAGAAGCAGTAGATCATGAAATTTGGTGGGAACCTAGATGTGGAGGTTCTAATGTTTGGTTTGACAACTGGACTAAATTAGGACCCCTCATTCATGTGATCCCATAAAACTTTTCAATTGATGAGAGTATAGAAGATATCAGTGAATAAATGGGATGCAATGCTCAGGAACTACAACAATGTCTACCTTAAGACATTAGTATCATATATATACAAATATCAAATTATCTATGAAGTCATAATTGTGGATAAGCCATGGTGGATGAATAACAGTAGTGGGAGGTTCTTTGTCAAAAGTGCATAAAAACTTAGAAGACATAGGGTAAAAATAGTTGGATAAAAGAAGTTTTTGATGAAGGGTCTGCAAAATATCTTTCTTCTTATGGAGGTTATGGAAACACAAGATTCCTATAGATGACACGTTGGCTAGGAATGGTATAGATCTTGTCTCTAGGTGTAGATGCTGCCTTCAACCACAAAGTGAGACCGCAGAACATATTTTTATAACAAGAAGGTGGGCTAGGAAAATTTGGTAAATTTTCTCTACTACTGCAGGGATTATAACACTATTTCTACAACTAAAATAGACCATTATTCAGTGGTGGATAGTAAAGTGTGGAGCCAATATTAAACCTCTTTATCAAGCTACTCCCGCAATTATATGTTGGAAAATATAGAAATTGAGAAATTCAGTGGTGTATGGAGAAAACATGTCAAAAAGAAGACCGATATCTAAGATAAATTATAATTTGTATATGGTGTCTAGATTAAATTATTCATGGATAGAGAGCATCCCAAATACATGAGCATAGACTGTCCTCTTTTTTGAAGAGCATTCTCCCAAAATGAAGTGCAGATTAGTGGGCTGGGAACACCCTAATGTGGGGTGGCACAAGCGTAACTATGAAGGGGGGAAATCCTAGGGATAGCTTGATAGCTTTTTGTATAACAGATAATAGAGGTGACCTTATATATGCTAGAGCAAGAGTTATTTCAGACACTTCTAACTCAATTGTTGAAGCACTGCTATAGAAGAGGGGATATATTATTGTATGAATAATAATTTATACCTTTTAATCATAGAAACAGACTCACTTACTATGGTTAAGGAAAAATGAGGGTCTAGGAAGTATCTTGGTGTATAAGCATGGAAGTTAACAGAGTTAGAAGCTTGATAGAGAAAGGAGAAGTGTAGATTAGTCGTGTGCTAAGAGAAGGAAACCAACTGGTAGAGTTTTTTAATAACATAGTGTTAAATTTGAATACACACAACAAAAAATACATGTTCATTTAGATAATGGTATTCCAATAGAGGCAAGAAGAATCCTTATCGCAGAAAAAGCATAAAGGCCTAATCAAAGACATGACTACGCTATAAATACACATCTACATTGAGGCATGCCTCAAGTAGAATCCAAAATATACAAGTGTACAGTGAATCTGAGATTAACTGCAAGGTATAGAGGTACAAGATGTCGAGCTCTATAGATTAACCATTTACTCTCTTTCAATATGTGGTATCAATTTCCTTGAATATTCAATCTACTGAAAGAGGATTAATAGGAAATCAGTAAGCAGCAAAATATTATTGTGTTCAAATTTCTAAGATTTTAGAGATACCTTGTTAGATCTAGAATTGGTATGCGACATAAGTGAAAGAGTGAAGGACATTCGAAGGTGATGCATCCATGGTGTCTAGTGGGAGCTTTGAGGTTGCTGGAATGGAAGCGTCCCATCTCTTGGACATTAGAGGCATCTAGGTTAGAAAAGACAAGGTAAGTTCAATGCTCTTAATGTGGAACACTGGAAAGTGGTAAAGTTTTACCTCGATATGTGGTCTTGTCAGCATCATCACCTACTTCGATCCTGGGAAGATGAGCTTGGTAGGGTTCCCTAAAGTGGGGTTGAGTCAGAGGTGTTTTGTAGAGTTGTCTGTAGATTATTTTTCAGGCTTTGTTAGTTTGTTTGGTATATTTTCTTCTTTATTTTGTTCCAGGTCATTTGTTTGTAGACTAGGATGGTTTATTTTCTTTGGTTTAAATAAAGTGGTTTTGTTCTTTTAAGTTAAAAAAATTTATGAGAAAAGGGTAAAATTAATAAAAATTATCACGCAGACCATTACATTGAAGAAAAAAATTGCTCTTTTCCCATTCAATATTCTTTTCCTTTAAGCACCGGGTGAAAAACCAGTTGTGCAAATAATTCTTACTTCCAAATAAAATAAATATAATGTATTAAAAAAATTATATTTCATCATCACTCTTCCCTTTCTTCTATTTTTATTTATCTCCTTCTCCTCCACTAATATGTTATGTCATGTAAATCTCTTGTTAGAAAGAATAAACAAACACAAACACCCAATACCAATTAATAAAATCAAGCTACTCCATACTCTTTTAAAATTATGTAATTTTATGTTAAACTAATAAGGATGAGCATAGTCATGCACAATAAAAAAGAATTAAAAGGAAAAAGATAATGAATGAAAGAGATTTTAGAAATACAAAAAGCTAACAACATAAGAAAAGAATTAGGAGTATGTTTCCGGTAACTTTATATGCATAAAATAAGATAAAAGTACAAAAATAAAAAAAAATTAGACTGTTAGAGATCTTTTGCAGATGCCACATCAGCTCTCTTATGCACATGATTATTGAAATTAAATAGTAAAAAATTAAAATTTGAAAAATAGATAAATTGAGATCTATCTTTAAGAGATGCCACATCAGCTCTCTTATGCCTAGAATTATATGAATATATAAATTAGATAATAATTTGGATAGTTAATCACTGGCTTATGTTACTTACCAAATTCAAGTAATCATAATGGCTATATATTTTGGAGAGTACTTTCGATGTTTCTCATTATCTTTGGGTATTAAGCACTAAATGATAAACATCTTCCATGGCAACAACGAAGTTCTCTCTTCACTCAGTTTTGCTTATTTCGTTGGTTTTGTTTTCTCTGTTTGCTCTCCATCATTGTATGTCCACATTTATCCTTTTGAACTTGATTTATTATTAATTTTATTATTCTTATTATTATTGGAATTATAATTAAATTAATTAAGTATTATGGAATAACATGAAACAGATTTATATATCATCACCTATTAAAACTCGTAACATATCTTTTCTTAATATTATTTTCGTTTTTATTGGTTTGTTATATGTTTTATCTGTTATTAACCTGATAGCATGCAAATTGTTCATTTCATACTATCAGCATTAAAACATCAAATTCCACATTTTCTTATATTAATTTCACAAAATGCAGGTGATGAAGAAACAAGCTATAATGCAAATCTTACAGCTGGAAAATGTATCCAAATTCCTGATGAACCAGGAAAATGGTGTTGCCTCCTAGATTATTTACGAGAATGCTATGATACACTTGATATATGTAATGCAAAATGTCGCGATCGAAGAATTTTCAAGAAAAATAATGTTAATTAATTCGAGAAATCATTATCATTTTCACAATTTATTTTCATTTCTTTCATGTTGTTGGTTAAGTTGATGTATAAGTAAAAATTGCAATTTTTATTTATAAAAATTTAGTTACATTTATTGATACATAAATTCATGTATCCATATCATATTATTCTTGCTATGTTATACTTACAATTTTAAATTTTATAAATTCTAACTCTAATAAGAAAGTGGCATTTCAGTGAAGTTTGAAAGACGCATATGATAACAAATTGAAGCTTGAGCAGAGGTAATAGCTGTTAGGATCAAAATAATCAGGTTTCATGTGAAAGCTAACAATGCAAACCTCGAAAGACAATTATAAAATGATAAATGACAAGTAATATCAAAAAGAGACAGAATAACATAACGTGCATGAGTCCATCAACCTACATCTACAAGAGGACATTAACATTCTATTTTATAAAAAAATACAAAAATATCGAGAGAAATAACCTCACAAGAGGGAATCTATAATCACATGGTCATGCAATAGGAGGGATAGGGAAGAAAACTACAAGTGTGGTAGAAGTGGACAACCTCATAGCATTGGCAGCTCAGCTGGGTTCTTTTCAAAAATAGATGATGACACAGTTCAGTAAGTTGAACATGGCTCAATCTTAGGCGCAAGTAAATGCATTACAACCATCTCCATATTGTTGTGAAATTTGTGGAGGTAGTGGTCATTTTGCATATGTGTGTGGAGAAAACATGGAGTTAGTGAACTTTGTGGATAATGCACAGTGAGGATATCAGAACTTCGTGAATACCTACAATCGCAACTGGCAGAATCATCCCAACTTCTCATAGGGTAGAAATTAACGACAGAGCCAAATTTTCAATCGAAGAAGCAATAGGGGAGTCAAGCTATTTCTCAGTCAAGCAACATTGTGGATATGCTAAAGAAAATCATGGCTGACCAAGTACAATTGGCTACAGAGATTAAAAATCGGCAAATGGCCACCGAAAATCTAGAGAGGCAGGTGGTCCAGCTTAGAATACCAAGCCTCAAGGGGGTTTTCCAAGTGACACCGATACAAAGCCAAGAAAGGTTATGATAATCACTTTAAGGAGTGGACGAGAGTTATATGGAGCACCTTTAAAATAGAAAAATCATGGGGTGCAAGCAGAGTTACCCAGACCAAGCCCAAGTGTAGAGAAGGGTAAGGGAAAAACAGTTATAGATAATATTGCACAACTAGTAGAGTAGCAAGTGAAGAGACAAACACCACGCTTCCCTCAAAGGCTCCAGAAAAGTAATGAGGATTCATGCTTTAAGAACTTCTTTGATATCTTCAGAGAACTTCGCATAAACCTTCCTCTACTTGATGTTTTAAAGGGACTACCCAAACATGCCAAGTACTTAAATGAGGTGGTGACAAAGAAAAATTGACTTCTGGATGTAAAGGTAGTGACACTTACTGAAGAGTGCAGTTCAAGGGTGACGAGCAAGCTCACAAAAAAGCTCAACGACATTGTGAATTTCACCCTCCCAATACAAATTAGTGAAAGTGAGATGATGCAGACCTTGTGTTATTTTAGGATAAGTGTAAACTTGATGTCTTGATTTTTTTTTAATATGATTTTAGGGAAATTGTAAACTTTATGTCCTGATATTTGTTTAATACTCTTGGTTTTGGAAAACAAAGGCCATCTAAATTAGTCCTTCAGCTTGCTTACATATCAAGAGTGGCTCCAAAGGGAATCATTGAGGATGTGCTCATCAAGTTTGCTAAGTTGTAATCCCTGTTGATTTTATTATTCTTGATTATGAAGTGGATAAAAGTTTTCCAATCATATTGGGACATTCATATTTGGCAACTGATGGAGCTTTGATATATTTTAGAGAGGAAAATTTGAAGATGAGAGAGAATGACGAGGCAGTCACTTTAAGAGTGTAAAAAGCACTCAACACACTGTTACACTATAGATATCTATGTATGATTATGGAGTGAAAGAGGATGAGTGTTGGTTGGTGGAGAATGAGTTGAAAAAAAAAATGGTCAAAGGCTCTCATTAAATGGCCCAAGAAAGATGCAAAGGAAATTCACAACCTGCAGAGCACCTGAGCCTGTGTCAGACGAAAATAAAGGTGATCCTAGTTAGGATGTGAGGGCGAAAGAAAGGGAAAATATTGATATTGTTCCCATTAAAGTTAAGACGAGAAGGAAGATTAGCCTGAATGGGAAGAAGAGATTGACGAAATCTTTAAATGGATGTGACCCACGTCGTGCTGCGACGTCAAATAAAACGCTGCTTGGGAGGCAACCCAAGTTGGACCAAAGGTAAAAAAAGTTTTTTCTGTTATTGTTTGTATAATGTCACCTTTTTTATGCCTACTATTCCTATTTGAAGGGAAGTCTGAGTACCCACAAAAGCGAAGCAAAGAAGCATGGTGAAGCATGAGTATGGGGTCATTGACCCTTTTGATGGAAATTGGAATGCAACATGCTGCTTGCTAGGCCTAGATGCCTTTGGAAGTATTCATAAACTTTATGTTACTTTTAATTAATCCTTTAGGGACATAGTATGATTTTATATGTGGGTGAGGAATCCTTTAAAATTTTGATGAGGATGAAGTATGTGGAATATTTGAATTTGGCTTATTTGAAATGTTAAGTAGAGAACAGTTCACCCACTCCATGATTTTTCTTTCTGGTTCTTTTTCGAGAGGGGGCCCTTTGAACCGAGAATAATTTTTTGTTTTTATGAAAATTTTGTTTTCTATCATAGTTACGGGCTTTTCCAATGATAGATGGATGATGACCGTCTTGAGGGATGATTAGTCTCTTGGAATTAGAGAACCCTTTCACTGATTGAATGCTAGGAACTTGATGTGCCATGGTTTTACGGCACGTTTGATTCTTAAAACATAGAAAAGATGCTAGAACTTGGGTGTGTATATGTATATATGGTGCTTTTACTGTATATTTACGAAAATCAAGTTTGGGAGTTTTAGTGTAAAAAAAGAAGTGCAAAAGTACAAAAAAGGGTCTGCTATAGGTCACGCTACGATGCATACAATTTGGGTATGAGCCATAACTATTGCTCATGATGAAGCTTCAGAAAATGTTTAAGTGCAGGTTTCATGATACAACCAGATACTTCGAGTCATAGTAGCACTGTACGAGTCGTACCTCAAACTCGTGGTGAGATGAAGAGAATTAGCAACTTGGCATCCTCAAGGCACAATTGGAATGAACGACTAGTACCAGCAATGCACGAGTCGTACGAAGGACTCGTAGGTTGATCATTAGAGATTCCTTTATTCAGATGTTCAAGCCACGACTGGTTACCACAACTCATTGTGGCATGCCACGAGTTGTACCAATCACTCATACCTGAGAAGACCAGAAGCTGTCAACCATTCTATGATTGCAGACAATGTCATATAGTAGCATGCTACGACTCATAGGGCATCCCGGCGTAGCAATCCCTGTTAATTTAGGAAAGAATTTTCATTTACAGTATAAATACTTTCTTTTATTTTTTATGAGGAGATTCTATACTTTATAGAATTAGTGTTTTTGGAGTTTCCCCATGCAACTTGAATAACAGAAATACACAATGTTTGGAACATGTTTCTTCTTGTAATCTTAACTTTGAAGATTGCTTATTGCAATTGATCATTGGGTTTTATTTCTTTCATCCATGTAAGTCTTTACTCATGAATTCTTCTATATTTTCTATAGTTAATCTTACAATTATAAGTAGCTAAACACATACAACTAGGATTGTGGAAACCATGGAGAAATAACAAATTGGGGTGAACACAAAGTGATTCTAAACTAATACTAATGCTTGTATTGTTGTTCCCTTCATGATAATTGTTTCTTCATACTGCGCAATGTTAGCACTAGCCCATATTATCTACTTGCTTGAACATAGAGGATAGAGATTAGGAAAAGGTTAAGACAACAAATACATGAAATTATTAATTTTTATTTAATAACTCGCGTTGCAGTCACAGGAAAGTTAAATTGCGATATTTGATACAGGTTATTCAGGAACACTAATGAGACCTAATATGGTATTTGATCATAGTCATCTAATAGGGGAAAATTAACCATTTAGATGAATGTGTTTTATTGATTCTATAGGCTATCTATTGGAATAGATCACAAGTGTAATAATTAGACATAGTTATGAATCAATGGGTAACATTTCCCTAGTTAGTCGAATATTTCTTATCACAATACCATTTCACAACATTGACACTTATTATTTTCTATTACCCCCCCCCCAGGAAATAATAGAACTAAAAGCATAAGTAATAGCATTAGTCTAAATCATGACCATATTCCTTGTGGGATCGACCACAACCTTAGTTGGATTCTCTATTAACAACGACATGTTATACTTCTTCAGAAGTGTAATTAGAGCGTTATCAAAAATGAAGCTGTTGCCGGGGAATACGACTTAGGATTACATTAATTTCTTTTATTTATCTTTTAGTCTTTATTTCCTTATTTACATTTTCTTTTGTCTTTTTTTCACATAGGTTATCACTTGGTGAATGCCAAGTACTCGGAGTAGTTGAAAATCCCTAGTACCACTTGATAAAGAACATGAACAAACAATGAGAAAGATGGGCTGTATTGAGACTCCTAAGAAAATAGAGGCCAGAGTAGCCCAGGAAGCTCGGCGAGCTAATGAAGCCTATCCGGTGGAGTTAGCTCGTTAGCTGCTCTTCAGGAGGCTGATGAGGCACAGGAAGAAGTGGAGACTGCTGGCCGAAATGGAAGAAATAGAGATCATGAACCACATTAGTTCAATAGATATTCTCCACACTTTGATGATGATGAGGATACAGATATTGATGAAGTCGGGTCAATAGGAGCTATTCTACCCCCACCTCTGCCTGCTGAGGCAAAATTTGACATCACTAGCATGATGATCCAATTGTTGAACATGAATGGAGTGTTTAGGGGAAATGCTATTGATAATGCAGATCTCCACTTGATGAATTTTGTGGTAATCTTCAAGACATACAGGTTGCCTAGAGTGAGCCAGGATGCAAGTAAACTGAGGCTCTTTCCATTCTCTCCAGTCTATGGCTATCGGAGTTGCCAAATGACTCCATCACTAATTGGAGAGAATTGAAGCGCACCTTCTTGGAAAGGTTCTTCCCACCTTCAAGGATGTTGCAACTCAAGGATGAGATATATAACTTTCGAAAACTTAAGAGGAGGCACTTCATGAGACATGGTTGCGGTTTAAGAAAAAATTGAATAAGTGCCCAAATCGTAGAATTCTAAATAAGATCTTGTTGGAATGACTTTAACAATCCTTGAACAAAAGCCACAAAGCAGTAGCAAATACTATAGTAGGTGGAGCATTGATGAGTCACTCATGGGTGGATGCAACAACAATACTTCACTGAGTGACCAAAACCAATAGAGCCTGGCATAACAGAGAAGCAGAAGTAGCTACAGGTACATATGCGATTGGGATGACTACGGAGCAACACAAAAAAGAAGAGGAATGTGATCAAGAGTTAGCATATATGAGGACTTCCATTGACCTGCTCATGAAGAATATCATGGGATTTGGAGCTCAGAAAGTGAATGCAGTTGGGAGCTCAAAGTCAGGATCCGGGGTATGAACAGTCTGACTCCGAGGAGGAAGTTAACTTCTTAGATAACTAGGTGGCGAGTTTACTGACAAACGCTCAAGGCTCTAATCAAGAACTTGGTTTCAAGGCTTATGGAACTAAGTTTAGAACCGGTATATGGACAATTACAACAAAGCTTGGCATAGGGATAGAAGAAGAGAGCGAGACGGGGAAGGTAATTGGAGGAAAAATGATGGATACCAAAATGACCGCAATGGCTTGTAGCCTCCTAAGGCTCGTGAGTGTGATAAGGAACTTCAAAATTGGAGAGCATGATGGCTGATTTGTTGAAAAAGGAAAAGTCAGCCATTGATCACCTGAAGGACATTCACTGAGACATACCTGGCATGAATCAGAAAGTTGAGTCGCACGTTGCAATGATAAAACAGATTGAGCAGCAATTAGGCTAGATGTCCGCATCCCTAAACTAGAGGTAGAAGGGCACACTCCCTATTAACATGGTTCAAAGTCCAAAGAATGACAGTCATCGTATAGCCGTGACTACTAGGAATGGAAAAGCAATAGTTGAACCACCTATGCCCATTGTAGTTGGGTATGGTTGAATTAAAGGAAGTTGATTCAAATAATGAGGCTGAGGCTGTAGAGAAGATAATTGAAGGTATTGTAGAGGTGAAAAAGTCTCCAGTTACTGAAAAGGAGATTGGTCATCAGAAGTGGAAGAAGGAGGCCCCACAAATTTTTAGGCATATCCTAAGACTGCCTCCACCTTTTCCTCATAGAATGAAGAATGGTAGATGATGGGAAATTTCACAAGTTCTTATCCATGCTAAAGCAGTTGTCTGTGAAAATTCCCTTGGTAGAGGCAATAGAGCAGATGCCTAGCTATGTAAAATTTATGAAGGACCTGGTGATAAGAAAGTGTTCAGTGAGCTATGAACCAGTTGGAAATTTACACCACTACAGTGCAATAGCTTCACGGGTCCTTGCATAGAAGACGGAAGACCCTAATGCCTTCACCATCCCATGAACTATTGGATATTTTGAGTTTACCAAGGAATTGTATGATCTAGGAGCTAGCATAAATTTAATGCCGCTAGTTGTGTTTAGACAATTGGGCTTAGTATCCCCCACATCAACGATAATGCGGCTACTGATGGTAGACCTCACAGTGAAAAAGCTAGTTAGTATCCTTCATGATGTTCTAATAAAGGTGGACAAGTTTATTTTTCAAGCTAACTTCATGTTTCTAGATTGTGAAGTGGATTTTGAGGTCTCCATCATTTTAGGGAGACCATTCCTTGCCACTAAGCGAGCCCTGGTGGACGTTGAAGCTAGAGAATTGAAGTTCTGGTTAAATGAGGATGAAGTGACTTTTAACTTCTGCTATTCAATGATGCAGTCGAGTGAACTCAGCAATTGAGGTTGAAATTGAGTTTCTTAACAAATTCTGAGTAGTCAAGAAACCCACATCGGGCTACAACGTTAAACCAAGCGGTGCATGGGAGCCAACCAATGAGGTAGTTTGGTGAAGCTTGGGTAACCAAACTGCCTAGATCTTGTCGCAATGTTAAATCCGACACATTTTGGGAGGCAACCCAAGTATCTTGACTTATATGTGTTGCAGTGTGCAAGTGAAACAGGGATCAAAAGATGAAAATTGAAGCATAGGTCTGGACTATGAGCCTCAGTACAAATCGTATGATGTTTTTACAGCTCGTAGTCCCCGACGTAATAAAGAGTAGAGTCTAACAAAGTGCAAGAGTTCACACTTTGGTTGGACATTACAAATTGTACCTACATGGTACAAGTTGTAGTACCCACTATCAAGATCAACTCCCTCAAAGGTCAACTAGAAGAAACCACAACCTACGAGATATGGTAAGAGTCATACCAGCACATTACGGATCGTACAATGCATCCATAGGTTCCTAGGTAAGTTCTCCGAACCTCAGGTACGTAAGGTAGAGAATCGTGGTACGAATTGTGAGAAGGCATTAAATGAAAAGAACCCATGTGACTCGACTCGAACCCAAAATTTTAAAACATCCCCATACATATTTAAAACTAAAATCTGGTCCTAAAAGCACTACATGATCCCACGATTTCCTCCCATTCTTCAAACTTTTCCCATTGCACCTTCAATCTCCATTGAAACATCACTTTTCAAGACAATCTTGAATCATAAGAAGTACTTTTCTACTCCAAGCCTTAAGCAAAGAAGCATTGCTCAAGAACTTGTCAAGTAAATTGACAAAATTTTCATGGCTTCTCTTTGGCTTTTGTTCACTGATGGCTGACTGTAACTCTTTCATTCTTGAAATGATTAGAGGAGGATGATCAGGAGGTTATCATGTTATAATTATGAATAGGTTTATGAAATGAAATCACTCTATTTGTTCAAATATTTTGTGGGTAGGGTGCTAATGAAAAATACAAAATTAGGAAATCGTGTGGGTAATAAAAATTTTATGTTTGTATAAAATTAGGGGGCGGTGAAGTCTAAGTATTCACCCCAAAACTTGTTTCTTTTATAATTGTTAATGCACAAGGGTTAGGACAGGCTTCATGAGCCATCCTACGACTCGTAGGATGATTCGTTGGGGCTGTCCCACGAACCAACAAGTCTAAAGTAAAGGTATGAGAGTTGGAACGAATCGTGGTATCTCACCACGAGTCGTACCAAGTTATCATGCAAGAGAATCATAAAAAGGTCACACACATAACATCAAACATGACACATGGTATGACTCTTGGATCCTACCATGGGTCATATTATTGATTCATACCTAAAACATCAAAAGTCACAATATTTAGAATTTGATGCTACGACCCTTTATATGAACCGTACCACCTTGGTATGAGTCATACTTGTGAAACTAAAGGTCATTATTATAGTACAAATCATACCACCTTGATACAACTTGTACTAATAAGGCATAACAAGAATCTACAAATATATATATATATTTTTTTGCTTTCATCTTCTTAAATCACATGTACTAATCTCTCCTTAACAGGTAAAATGTCACGAAAAGGACAATCAAGCAAGAATATACAGGACAAGAAGGTTCGAGATGAGATAGCAGGTTAGAGAGAATTAAGAGATAGTGCCTCTGTATCTAAGAAGGAAGCAAATTCACCGGTAGTTCAGTGGAAGAATCTGATGTTGACACTGATGAAACTGGAGAGCCACGAACTACTAGGGCACAGGAAAAGTTCGAAGTCGGGGTCACCCCAAACACTCCGATAGCAGCTCCCCAGTCTAAAGAGGGAGGTGATGCACAGTCTCATAAGTCTGAAAGTGGCTCAAATGCAAAAGAGAGTTCAAATGAGGCCCAAAATGAAGAGGGTTCAGGGGAAACCCAATGTGAGGAGGGATGCAAGAAGAAGATGATGAGCCGACCCCACCCCTAGAGAGCCGCACAATCATATGGGGTGTGCGTAGTGCTTAGGATATATATGAGCATGGTTTAGCCCTAACATCAAAGATGAACCCTGAGAAGTGTATTTAGGAGGTGCCTCGGATCTTGACTGAGGCATTGAATGAGGTGGAGGAGATAAAGAGAATTGAGCTATATGTCTTCGGCTGGATGGCAAGGAACCCTAATAACTTTAGTGCTGACATGGTCATGGAGTTCTATGTCGATTACATTGATACCTTGGAGCATCAGACCCCAGCCATACAAAAAGTTAAAGATCAGCCCAGACTGGAGAGTGTCATAGTTCATGGGAGTGATGTGGAAATATAATAAAGGACCATTTCCCAAATTTTGTACGGTCCAAATTATTAGACTCTATCTACCACTTTGAGTTTGACCATAGAATAGAGCCTCAAAACAGGTCAAAAATTTGAGCGCAAAAAATTGCCAGCGGCATCTGAAGTAGTTAGCCAGTGTCATTGCGAAAGAGAAGTAAGAGGAAAATTGGGTTAGTAGTGGTCGGTAAGTGATAACAATCAAATTACACTCCTGAAGAAGTATAACGAAGACATTGTCAATAAGGAACCCAACTAAGGTTGGGGTCAATCCCACAAGGAATATGGTCATGTATAGACTAATTCTAGCATTCATAAATTTAGTTCAATTATTTCCTAAAAAGGGGGGTTTTAAATCAAGTAACAATATTGTGAACTGGAGTTGTGATCAATAGTTATGCAATTAACTAAAGAAGTGTTCCCCATGGCTTTCTAACTAAATCAGATTATTACATTCGTGATCTATCCCAATACTTAGCCTGTAGAACTAATAAATTATGAGCATATAAATGACTGATTTACCCCTATTAGATGGATCTACTCAATCACCCAGTTAGGTCTCGTTAGCGATCTCACTTTAACCTTTATCAATAGTTCCAAACTAACTCTCCTGCAACCACAGTTCAAGCTATTCAATTAAACTCACTTTCAAGGCTTGGTTGTTCTTGTATTTTACTTATCTCTACTTATCTAGGTTCAAGCAAAAAGAAAATTGGGGCTAGTCCTAATGTTTCACACGTTTATGAAGAATTAAGCATGAAGACAAGAACAACACAAACATTCGTATTGATTTAGAATCACTTTGTTTTAACCCTAGTTTGTTATTCCACCATGGTTCCCTCAATCCTAGTTGTGGAGGGTTTAGCTATTCATGATTGCAAGAATAAGATCAGATTTCATAGAAGAAAACATAATAGAAGACTTACAATATTAATAAAAGAAGAACCCAATAATCCATTGTTCAATCAAATTTTCAAAAATCCAATAATAATAATTAACTTTGTCAAAGTAGTCGAGTATTTTCTCTCCAAGTAGTTAGGAAACCCAAAAACTACGATTACGATTGAAAAGTATCAGACTTAGTTAAGGATAATAACCTTAAAGTAATTATATAATTAATGAAATCCTTTCCTAGTTTATCAGGAATTCTACTGCGGAGTCGTCCTATGAGTCATAACATGATGCTATGAGTAGTAGGAAGCTTCCGTAAAAC
Source organism: Datura wrightii (assembly GCA_035772735.1). NCBI lineage: Eukaryota > Viridiplantae > Streptophyta > Magnoliopsida > Solanales > Solanaceae > Datura > Datura wrightii. Next base: position 115,964,851 of record JASDFA010000007.1, on the reverse strand, counting down.
AAGTAAGTAGCTTCTGTCTTCTCAGTTACTAGAGGTTGGTATGACTCGTACAATGATACTACAAGTCATAGGAGCTTGCCCTGAATATCCCAAGTGACAACCTCTCTAAATCTTACCACGAGTCTGTCAATATGACTCGTACCTTGCCATCAAGACTCCTGCTTCCACTCGCACCGCTAGGTTCAACAAGTGCATATCTTGTGGATCTCAAGTTACGGACATTCAGTATGGCTCGTATCAGGATGTTATGTCTCATACTGTCGGTCGTATGTTGGCTCTGCACTTGTGCATTTTCTTTGAAGTTCAGCTACGGGTGCCAGGGACAACTTGTATCAGGATGGTACAACTCGTACTAAGACCTACAACAATTTATTTTCTGTTCTATTTTAGCTCCTTTTCCATAATCCAACTCTAGACCTGATTTTGCTATTTTAAAATAACCTCATATCCATATAAACACACCTAAGTATAAAAATTGTCGCAAAACTATGACACATCAACATCCTCAACTTAGAACTTCTACATGTCCTTAGGCAAAGAAAGACAATACTATAAACACGATGCTTAACAAGAAAGTAAAACAAAAGACCTATAGCCAACAACACAAAAATTTGCACAGATGACCATTATAAAGAATCGACCCTCTTTTCTTCAAACATTCTAAACCAGGATTGCTATGTACACATGCACCTACAACTCATGACACAAAGGGATCCTGAAATGGCATCAAACTATTAACAGACAACTAAGCTATCACTAATTCTATTTACATGGAGAATTGGCAGAATGTAATATATCCCATGTACCTTCACAACAAATGAAGTCCCAAATACTCACAATGATATATATATATATATATATATATATATATATATGGACTATAGTGTCTAATCCTTCTTGGCACTACACAACTCTTGGATTCACTTTAATTTTTTCTCCTTTCTTCTTTTTTTTCCTCCCTTTCTCCATTTTCTTCAGCTTTCAACTAGTGGGCATTGTGTATTTTTCACTTTTCTATATTTTTCAATTTTTTTTCTTTCCTTTTTTTTTCTTTTTTTTTCACACCCACCACACCTTTTGCTGACCAGCTTTTTCTTTTCTCCCCTACCTCATCTATGCACCCCTACAATATCACACTTTTTGATGAACAAAATAAGACAAATAGGTACATGCCCCACAAACAGTGTGTTTTGTCCCTAAAGTAGAGAAATGAAAACTAGGAGAGTAAAAAATACTTATGGTGATCTAAGAACTCCTGCCATTCTATGGAGGTGTTGTGAAGGCACACTCACTTCCTATGCATTTGTGGCGCCAACAGTGGCTATAGCACTCAATGGTTTGGTGATAGCGGGGGTTGTGGTCACCCCCTTAGCAATCTCTGATGCCTCAGCAACCTTTGTCTCAATTTGGGCTGAATATGGCTCATATGAAGGGTCCTCTCCTTCATAGGATCCCTACATACAATAGCTAAGATCTCAACTCCTTTAGCTCTATTCTACAGCTCAGACATGTGCTAGTCATGACAATGCTGGCTCGCTGCTATTGCCCGCTTGTGCTCCTTCTTCTCTCTCTTACTCCTCTTCTTGGAGGTCTCCTTATCAACTACCTCCGATGATCTCCTCTTTCCTCTATCTCCACCGATCAGTTCATGAGTCCAAAATGCCCCTAAATCAAGCTCATCATTTGGATCATCCCTAAATAATGAAATAGTAGGGGCTAGTAATATGGCCAACTGTCGAGATGATAGCTCATCAACCTGACTCCTAATCGACCCCATCTCATCCCAAAGACTCCTCATGTCTAGAAGCTCCTTTAGATGCTCCTTGAACATAAGCTGAAAGCTATCAAGTCTCGTATGCAAATATCTAGCTGCTGCATCGATCTCGACCCTCACCCATGGATTGACCTGCTCCATCATTACACTTACCTTCTTCTCTATCAAGGTCAGCTTTTTGGCCAACTTTTGTAAGAAATCCTATTGCACAATGATGTATTCGGTTGGGACCTAGCCTGGTGTGACTAGTGGAGGAAGTGTTGGAGTAGCTGCTATGTGGGCAGGCTGGGCCGACATCTCACTCTAATAAACTAATATGGGCCATCTACCTGCTCGCCCCCTCCTATCTGTGGGTTTTGGACTGTTGCTGGTGCTCTAACATGACTCACTAGGTTCATCTCAGCCTGTATCAATTTGATATCTATAATTTGTGTACCTCTCACTCTAGTTTCTATCTTTGATATCACCAAGACACTTGACTTCCTACAAAACCTATATATAATACTCAGGAATAGAATCATAGTACTCAAAGCTAGAGCTTGATCCTGAATCTCCCCTACTATAACCCTTGAAATGTTGATAGCAAAACCCGACATGATACTCACTACAAAACTTGATCCAATCGGCACTAAAAGTATTATCAGTCTCCATTGGCACCAATCTGTGGTGAACTAAAGTCCAGTAGGCCTTCACTATGAAATTAACTGAGGCTTTGGTGACATGACGTCCACTAGTCACCCAATCTACTTCCTTCTTCTCCTCAACTATGACTCTGGCTAACCATCTTACATGACTCTACCTTTCCTCTGCACTCAATTTATTGACCCTTCTCAAGGACTTAATGTGGTGATCAAACTCTTCTTTGGGGGCTAGGGCCTGAAATCTGGCTTATATAATATTCAAGTAGTGGCCTACTCTGAGACATCTACATTCTACAGTCGGACTATCACACTCTCCAGTCTGGGATGCTCCTTCAACATCTACCCAGCTAGAGTCTGATGCTCCATAGTCACCATATAGTTGGCACAAACCTACTTGATCATGTCAGCACCGAAGCTGTCAAGGGTTCTTGCCATCCAACCAAACCCGTACAAATCAAATAGCCATCTCATCTCCTCAACCTCTTTCAATGCCCCAGTCAGGATCTGCGACTCCTCCTAAATGCTCCTCCTATAGAGAAAAGGTTAAGACACATGATATCAAAGAATGAAAACAAGATAGAATGACTGCAGTATCCTTGTATGGTTCATCAGTACGAGTCGTACCACGGAGGTACAATCCGTACTGAGATTCGTAATACAACTTTTCACATTCATGACACACTGGTATGACCCATACCAGTGTGGTTTGACTCATACTAATGATCGTACTATTAACTTTTGATAATGTGACTTTTTGTAATTCTGGTACGACTCCTTATCACGGATCGTAGTGGCATTTTACTAGTTGTACCATGGGTCAAAATCTTGAGCTTTAATCTGACCCTTTCTATTTATTTGGTAAGACTCTTGGTGTGATACCACAATCTGTACCAAGCTCCATACCATGAGTTTCAACTTTAATAATCCTGGAGCAGTCTCAACTAATCATCATACGAGTCGTAGTTCAAAACCACGAGTCGTAGGATGACTCGTGAAGCCTGTCCTCACACTATGCAGTACTAGTTATGCAAGCAAGCATGTTTTTGAGGTGGGTACTCATATTTTACCGCCCCATTAGTTCACAATCAGAATTTCAACTACCCACTCATTCCCCACAGTCAAATTTTCCCATTAACTCACTACCCATAGGAATATAAATTCATTGAGCATTTTACTCCATAACCCAGCATACAAGATTATGAATAACCCACTGATCATATTCCTCCACTTCATTTTCATGAGTAGTGGAATCACAGTGATGGTATGACTATGCTAGCAAGTAAATAAAATGAGAACTTTTCAACTTACTTGCTAAACTTTTGAATGATTCTTTCTTACTTCGGTTTTAGGATAGAAATTCATCAAAATCATGCCTTTTAATGCAAAAATGAGAATTTTCATCTTACTTTCTAAACTTTTGAATGATTCTTGCTTACTTCAGTCTTAGGGTAGAAATTCATCAAAATGATTCCTTTTAATGCACAAATCCAAGCTCAATTGAAATGGGAGTGAATTACGGGTGAATGGGGAATGAAAAGAGGAAATCGTGGTTTCAAAGTTGAAAATTCCAGACCAAATTTTTTTAAAATAGGTTTTGGGAAGATTTAAAAATCCGGGTCGATTTGGGTTCTATCATTAATTTACCCGTTACGACTCATACCATGAGTCATAGATCATACATATGACTCATTCCTTTCATTTGTACCTTGAGAACTATGTGTGTGTGGTATTGTTCGTATCAGCATGCCACAACCTATACCAAATCTCATAGGTCAGAATTTCTGCACTTCAACACTTAGAATAGTTCATCACTATGGTGGGTACTATGACTCGTACAGTTCGTAATGAACAACCATAGTATAAACATCTACATCATCTCAAGTCTCCACTTCTTAGTATGGAAGGGACTACGAGCTGTACCATTATGCTATGGTTCATACTGATGCTCGTACCAAACATGCACTGTATTTTTTTGGCATTAGTCCCTTTTCACCTGCACAATAAACACACATCAATCAAGATACTTGGGTTGCCTCCCAAGAAGCGCATGATTAAACGTCGTGACACGATGCAGGTGGTTTGGTTACTCTGACTTTACAAAACTACCTCATGGGTTGCATCATATTCAGTGCCTCATTTAATGTCGCAACACTATGCGAGTCTCTTGATGACTCAAAATTTGTCAAGAAACTCAAACTCAACGTCAATCACCGAGTCTATACAAAACTCATTTAGCTGTTTCATTGACCTACAGATGTTTAAATTGACCTCTTTTTTGTTTATCCTAAACATCAACTAGCCCACTTCAACATCCACTAAAGCTCTTCCAGTAGCAAGGAATGGTCACCCCAAGATAATTGGGACCTTAAAATCTACCTCACGATCTAGGATTAGAAAGTCAACTAGAAAGATTAACTTGTCCACTTTCACTAGGATGTCATGGAGAATACCTATAAACTTCTTCACCGTGTGATCGGCAATCACTAGCCGCATTATTATTGGTGTGGGGACTCATAAGGTCAACTGTTTAAATATAGCTAGCAACATCAGATTGATGCTAGCTCCCAAATCACACAGTGCTCTCATAAACTCAAAGTCTACAATAGTGCATGGGATGGTGAAGGCACCTGGATCTTCCTTCTTCTGTTGAAAGACCAGTGAAGCTATGGCACTATAATGGTGAAGATTTCCAACACGATTATAGCTTACAAATTGTTTCTTAGTCACCAGATCCTTCATAAACTTTGAATGCCTAGGCATCTGCTCCAATGCCTCGACCAATGGGATATTTATATACAACTACATCAACATGGACATAAACTTCTGGAACTTTCAGTCATTCACCTTATTCTTCATCCTTTGTGGGAATGGAGGGGAGGGGGGGTTGAGGGATATGCCTAAAAATCTGTAGGGCCACTTTCACATTCCCTTTTTCTAACACAGGCTCCTTTGGATTACTTGGAGTCTCAGTCAAATCAGCATCACCTTCCATTACCTATTCTGTAGACGCATCCTTCTCATCTATATCCATGCCTTCAACTTCCTATCTAACTTATAACTGGCATAAGCAGATCAACTATAGTTTTTCTACTCCTAGTTATCAAACCATGCAGTGGCTGTCATTCTTTGGATTATGTAGCATATTGCAAGGAAGTTTACACTTCTACCTCAAGTTCATAGATGCAGACATCTGGTCCTACCAATGCTCAATTTGTTTGATTGTTGTGGCATGCGTCTCAACTTTCTGGATCATGCCATAGATATCACCCTAAATGTCCTTCAAGTGTTTGTCGGTCGATTTTTCTTTTTTTCTTCAGCATCTAAGCTATCAGACTCTCCAACATTGAGGGTCCAGCATCTCTCTCATGAACCATAGAAGGGACGTATAAGCCTGTGCGTTCATTTTGGTAACCATTATTTTTCATCCAATCACCTTCCCTCCCTTGGCCTTTACTCATATGCTTGTAACCATTTATGTTGCAATTGTCCCTATACTGGTTTGAACATTGATTTTCGGAGCCTTGGCGTCAATTTTCTTGACCAGATCATTGGGCATTAGCCTGGAAAACCGCCACCCTATTATCAAAGAAGTTTGCCTCCTCCTCAAAATCAGAGTACTCAAACCCCTATTCCTGACCCTGTGCTCCCACTACATTTACCTTTTGCACTCCAGACACCATGATCTATAGATTCTCTCATATGAGTTAATTCCTGATCATGCTCCTCCTCCTTCTTGCGCTACTCCACAGTTATCCCAACAACATATTTACCTGCAGTTACCTCAGCCTGTCTTGTATTCAAGGACAACCTGTCTTGTATGCCAGGCTCTATTTTTCTTTGTCACTCGATATACTATGGTAGTTTCTTCCTCCCATGAGTTACTAATCAATGTTCCACCTGCCCACTTTATCAGCCACAACCTTGGTGCTATTGTTCAGTGGACAACCTGAATAAGCATGGCCTTCTCCACACACCTCATATGATGATGGTGGAGTCTAGACCTAATGGACTTGCTGAACATGATTTTCTACTGGTGCGATTACAAGCTTTCTAACAACATTCATCAGCTGACTATATCTGCTCAGATTGCAGCCACGTCATCTACTTCGAGCTTTCCAGGCACCTTGGTTGCTGCGAATCCTCTTCGAGAGTCTTGATAATCTTGACTCCTTGCTGACATGAGGTTCAAAAGAGCTTCAATTTCATCTTGGCTCTTGGGAAAAATTTTTCCTTATGCAGTAGAATGAAGAAACATTTTTGACTCTTGCTTCATCCCTTCTATAAAGTTATGCCTAATAATCTCCTTCGGTTGCATGTGGTTGGGGAAATATCTCAAGTAACCCTTGTATTGTTCCCATGTTTGAGCCAAGGTTTCACCATCTGTCTACCCAAACCCAGAGATCTTCCCTCTAAACAGTTTCTTCCTCCTTGAAGAGAAAAAACAATTGATGAACTTGCTGGAAAGAACCTCCCAAGTATTGATGGAATCTACCGGCTCTTTTAGAAGCCATTCCTTGGCCTCACCAATCAATAAGAATGGAAACAACATGTGCTTAACATACTCATCTGACACGTTTTGATAGTGAATGTTCTCACTCAGCTCCACGAACATCATCAAATGCCAGAGAGGATCCTAGTGTGGCTTGCCCTTATATTGGTAAGGATTTAGGACCAGCCACACAGTCCCTTCTACCAACTCAAAGTTCACAATGATGGCTGACTTGATGATCGCTTTAGAAATGTTCTCCAAGTCCGGCCTAGAAAAATTCAACACTGGAACACTCTCTTGGCTTTTCCCTTCTATTTGCTCGTTATTCTCCATAGTTAACCTTCAAAAGGTTCTCTCCATTTCAGGATCAAAAGAAGCCAAATGTGGTTCTTGACTTCTCATATTTGGCATACACTGAGCACACAACATCTATAACATCACAAACAAACAAACAAAAATGTAAAATACAGAATAGCGGATTAAAATTCCTGACCTACAGATGATCAATCAATCTTCAAGTCCCTAGAAACGATGCTAAAAACTTGACGTCGCCCAAGCGCACGCAAGCGCACGTGGTTATCAAGTAATATAGGATGGTGAAGTCCCAATTATTGATCCCTCAGAGACATGTCCGATTAATCGTTTAAGTTTACTTCTTTATTTCACTATTCTACCAAAACAAATATAAATGGGGATTAGTTTGGAGAATTAAACTACTAAACTTGAAATGTAAAGTTAACTAAAGACTTTTGCAAACTTATTTGTTCTTCAAATGATGATGAAAATCTAGGGAATTGTCACTGTCATTTCAGGTTGAGTTTTCAAGATGTGATTACGCTAGTTTATTTCTTCCTAAGATTGCTAGTTGCAAGTTACTATCCCATTTCTTTCCACTCTCCTGAGCATCTAAGAACTATCTCATGAACCCTAACGCCTCTATCCCTATAGTCGCAGGAGATACATGAAATGACAAATATGCCTACTTGTATTTCAACTAAATAGGGTTTAAGGGTATATCCCTATCCTCAACAACACCTTCCAACCTCCAACCAATGGGCCAAAGGATCTTCGCATTCCTGTTTTACATTTACATTTAACCCTTTGATTTTCCTTTCGCAAGTTCAACTAAAAGCCAACTGATTTACTCCCAAGGTAATCATTCTATTGAATAAGAAATTACAACAAGTAAATATAAGCAAACTTCAAATGAAGAACCTAAACTCACATTAAGAAGTCTTTCAAATATCAACCACCAAGTCTGGTTAAAACCCTTGAAGGGGTGTTTAGCCATTCACAGATAAGCGAAAAAACAAATACATAATCATCATTTGAAGTGAAATGATAAATAAAAGTGGAAACCTAAGTAGATCTAGTCTCTACTCCAAAAGCTGCATTTACAAGCTTCTACAATAAAACAAAATGACAAATGAATGAATCTTCTGCTACAAATTCCCTAGATGTTATATTTATACACTTTTTTGCTCATGTAATTTGCTTAAAATTTTAAAAAAATCCATCCAGGAGTATTTAGAACACCGCCCCATGCATAGCCCCAAGGAGTTAGTCAGATTTCCTTTGAAGAATGGCTCCGGGCGCCCCACTCCTGCCATAGCACCAAGGAGTTATAAAAATTTCTACACTTCAAAACACCTCAGGTGCCCAATTCCATCCATAGCACCAAAGTGTTAGTCAAATTCCCGAGGTTGAAGACCCTTCTGGCGCCCCACATCATCCATGGCCCTAAAATGTTAGGAAAATTTCCTAAGTCTAGAGTGCTTCTGAGACTCCATGGCATCCTTCTCATCAAAGTGTTAGTCCAATTATCATCTTTGAAGCTAGGGCACTTGGCACCCCACTCCATCCATAGAACCATCTTTGGTGTATTTTTCTCTGAAACACAAGTGTTGGGCATGCCACGCCAGCAATAGCCCTAGGCCGACTATCGTAAACTCTTCTTCTTCATACCTCGGGTCATTTTTGGGTCCTTTTTCCTTGATTTCCTGCTCTAAATATCTATTAACGCTCATTAGTTTGCAAGATACGTGAAAGCATGAATTCATATATTTCATAAGTATTGTGAACTCAAAACAAGGCAAAATATGGGTAAAAAAATGGGAAATGGGCATAAGAGTATGCCCAACATCATGCGTATCTTTCAAAAACACCAATAGTGTCAATCTACTTCAATTTTATCAAATTGAAGAGAACTCCCTTTCACTTAATTGCTTATTGCCAATTGGAATTCATCCTATGTCTAGGTGAATCTATTAAACAAGAGTTAGGGCCTTGTCTTCTTCTTTATTGATGCTAATCTAAGCTAACTTGGCTCTGTTAGGTACAATAAAGGTAATTGGGCTGGATTGATTGAGTTTCATCACTAATAAGACTTTACAAAGAAAAACTCAATTAAATGTTCTTATGCCAACAATCAATTTTACCGAATTGGGATCAAATGGGTTCACAACTCATTGGGTTCACAACCCTAGATATGACTTTAGATACCCATAGAAAGAAGAAGAGAAGAAAGAAAGTAATTAGACATTCTTACCAATGAAATTAAGGCTAAGAATCTTTTGAAATTATCGCCTCTCTAAGGATTATACAGAAATGTTCTTGTTCTCTGTATATATATTTTTTATATTAATTTTATGAAAATACACATAAAACATTTGGCAAACTGAGTTAAAAAATAATAAGGGAAATAATTTACCATAGCAATAGCAAACAATCATTGCCTCATATAATCTATTGCATTGGGTAAAAACTGATCGCGAAAAGCCAATCTATGCCAATGGTTTTATTGCTAATTCATAGAAATAACATCATAGACTTTTGGTAACGCGTATAACTATCACAAAACCTATGCTATATCATTAGTAGTCAAACCAGTGTATAAGAAGTTGTTGTGATAGGCCTAATTTTTTATAGTGGTATCACTAGAAAGTTGACCCTTTTGCTTTGGGTTATGCTCTACCAAAAGGTCCCACATTTATTGATTTAACTTTTGGATAGAAGCGGTGCGGGAGTTAACAATATTAGTCAAACTCTTTAAACAAGCATCTGACTAGTCTTAGTTTGTAAGAACCTTCTCTTGCATGCCCTTTATCTTTAACTTCATATGATCTTGGGATGATCCTTCCCTCTGATTTTGTGAACTAGAGGATGGTCCCTTGATGGAACAAAGTGGTTTGACCTTCTATTCCTAATGTTTCGATTGTGCCAGTGTTGACTCAGTCCACCATAATTATTTCTTACATAATATTGACGTTGAGTTTTTGGTTGAGGTTGCCATTGACTTTGATAATTCAAAGATGGATAACTATGATTTTGTTGTTGAAAGTTTTTCCTTGGGTAACCTCCTCGTGTATTGTTTATATAATTAGCATCCTCGAACTGCCTAAGAGGTTGATCTTGGAACTGTTTACATTGGAATTGTTTATATAATTAGCATCCATGCCCATATTTAGGAGGACCACCTTTTGATTCTTCAACTACATTCACCTTGTTGACCTCATTCTAGATCAACTTTTCTTTGAGCAATGCAATATTAATGTCCACGGATGCCATCATGTAGTCTCTTTCTTGGTTCTCCTTATGCTTAATAATTTTGTCAAGTATGGTGGCAATGTGATTGTATGTTTTATCCATGAAAAATCCTTCTGCTACATTATTTTCCATCGATTATGTTAGTGGATCCAACTCGGTATAGAATTTTTCACGTAAAATATGCTTGGGGAACCCATGGGTGGGTGCCCTTGGAACATATTGTTCGAAACATTTCCATGCCTCGAATGATTATTTCCCTAGTAATCATTGAAAGAAGAAGATCTTGCCACATTGTTTGGCCTTTTTACTTGGGGGGAACCATTTCTTGAAAAAGATATTGATAAGTGTTGTTCACCAGCGCACACGTAAGCATACACGATCGTACAAGTAATACTGTGGCTCTTTTAAGAGCCGGATGTCGAACCCACAAGGACTGGACTATTTTATAAAATATTCAAGTTTAAGTGTTAAGTTAACTTTCACAAGTGTTGATTTTAGATATTTCGGTTGTTTAAACCTAATCTAAGTGATGATTACATAATACTAGGGAAACAATAATAAGAAGCATCTAGAGTTAAGGTCTGACAATTATGTAATGCTACAATTTACAATGGTTCAAGTATACAAATTTCAGTTGTTATCTCACATAGTTAACATGTAGTACTCATGGTCTCTCGAGCCTCTAAACAGAACAAACTAGTTGATCTTGGGCAAATTTATATGCCCAAGTGATACTCAAAGGTGTCATTTTAGCCTTGTTTATCTATCAATGTTTATACATTCTCATGTGATTGATAATAAAATGTGAATTTATACTAACCAACTTGATTAACGTTGTTTTGAAGGTGAAATATAATTTTGGGAAGCTAAAATGCGTGTTGGGAGAGATTGGGGTTGGACTCGGATGTCAACAAGGAAAAAATGCAAAATTTGGCCTGTGGTGGAACAGCAACGTGTCACGGAGGCAGTGCTCTGCGATACACACTGTGTCACAGAGGCAGTGCTCCGCGATACACAACGTGTCACGGAGGCAGTGCTCCGCAATACACAACGTGTCACGGAGGCAGAGTTCCGCGATACACTCCGTGACACGTTGCTTGTTATTCTGGGAAAAATTCCCACCAGTATAAATAGAACACTTCGGTTCATTTTTAATATTCTGACTTGGTGGAGCAAGAACGTGGGTTACAGGCAGTTAAGGGGACGAAATTATCAGGGTTTTTCTCTCTTTCCTTCTCCTTGTATTCAATTGCTTGTATGTTTAACACTCATTTAACGATGTTTAATCCGCAAATGAGTGGCTAATTCATCTTCTTGCTGAGGTTATGAACACTTGTAATGAAATGTGATTATTGATTCTTTGGTTTTTCATCTCTTCTTCCATGGTTGTTCTATTAATTCTTGTTCTTACTGCATTAATGTGTGGCCGACGTTAATGTATATCTAAAAAGTCCGGTTTCACTCGAGAGAGCAAGAAATTGGAAAGTTGTGAATCAATAGGATATGATCTTTTCTTGGTTTGGGAAAATTGAGAATTGATTTACCTTCAGGATAGAAATATACCTGAAGGTCGTATTAGTCAATTTAGGAACCGGGTTTGTATGGTTAGAACATGAATTTCGTTTAATCACAGAAATGTAGGTGGACGGTTCATGATTCTTAAGTTGGGTTAAATATGAGAGTTTTAATCTATTGGCAATAGTTCTTGACTAGCAACCGGAGGAAAGGTTAACCAATTTATATCGATAATTAATTTCTTTACATGTTCAATTAACCTCAGTATGCTCACATTCATAGTTCAGACTCACATTAGATATTTGTTTTAGACTTAGCATAAAAATTACACCCCAAAAATATCCAACTCTTGGTTACACTGTTGTCTTCATTGTTAGAATTAAAATATAGTACACTTGAGCAGATTGTACCTTATCCCAGTCCCTGTGGGATCGGTACTTGGCTTACTTAAGCCACTTTACTACTTGTTCGACCACGTGCACTTGCGTGTACTTATATACCCATATAACAAACAGACCGAACACTAGTGTCACACCTACATTATTGAGCACGGATGTGACGTCCTAATTCATGAGCTATTTAACACTATGGATGTGATTTATGGGGTTTATGCCCTTGATTATGGACTTTCGTACCTCTAACCATTTAACCTAACTTAGCTTCATAACTACTTCTACGAGTGGTGTTGCGACAATTCTATGTCGGTTTCTAGCTATCGCCCCATTTAATTAAGAAAGCAAGGAAAATTAGGTATAGTTTCTATCCTAACAGTGACTCCTATCATAAAGACAAGAGCTTGCTCCCTGCATTCTTACTTTCTAACCTAGGGTTTCTCTTTTGAGCTTTTTGTCTAAGATTAAAAGGTTTGTTTCCATGTTGATCAAGCATAAAAACAACAATAATTAAGAATGCAAGACAAAACAACAACTAAAACTCAAATCAAAGGTGAAAATCAAGCAATTACATTATCATGTGGCCTCAACCCTAAAAGAAAGGTTTTAGCCACTCATGTTCATACAATTAATCCAAAACATGTTTAAATTAAACTACTTATAAGAATGGTAAAAGAGAATAAAAGCTTTTGAACCCAAGGTGGAGTTTCCTTCATTCTCCCTTCCCTCCTTTCTGTTTTTCAAAATATATTTCATGATAATGATTTTAAAAGCTAAGGGTGGTATTTATAATAAGTGAGAAAATTGCAAAAATTTACCATCAGTGAAATGCCTCCATGCCACACTGGCTATTGATAACATCCAAAACATATTCTTAAATCAAAGAATATACACGGTCGTTATATCAAAACAAGTAAGCAGACGAGTGCCAGAGTCGAATCCCACGAGGACTAGGGAGTGATGAATTCAAGTGTTGATCGAGAAATTGATTTTAGCATGCACCATATAAATTTTACATGAAAATGAGGAAAATGGGGAGGGGGGTTAGAACTTTGTAGAGAATTACACAAATTGATTTAACGAACTAGAGCAAACTATCATCTAAGTTGTTGACAATAGTGTGAAATAATAGAGGTGCGGTATAGATGAAATACTAACTAGGTGGGGATAGGCCAGGTCATCTCATAAGTTCAACAAGTGTAAATATTCTCGGGAAATAAGTAGCCGTATCTTCCCAACCTATTGACTACCCCTAGATATAGTTTTCTCAAACACTAGCTGCAATTTAGCACAACCCGAATTGATTTGGACCAGCAACTTCACTAGCCCTAGCTATTAGCTGCCAATTAGGTAGGAGAAAGTACTTTCAGCTATTTCTAGCCTAATTTTACAATCTCCCATCCATACCCACTACTAGATTCTCTTCCAATACTTAATTATTCTCTCCCGAGCAGCAATCAAGCAAGTATAGATAGACCTATATTATCATCAATGGATCTTCAATAATAGATTTAAGGGAATCTAATAGATTTTCACTTAATTGAACATTATTGAGATGACTCTAGAAATACCCATTCCAATTAAGTATTCTTCATCACACACCTCTAGTTAATGGTTTTATCTACTCATAATTAAGAAATTCAAAAACACATTCATCAAAGGTATCCTTTAATTTAATAAGAAGAGTAGATAAATCAAAAGCACAATTATCCTTCAACTACAGATGAAACTAAATAATACCACATAGGAAAATAGAGTAGAGTATCTAGATCCTCCCGAATGCTTTTTGTTACATGCCTTACAACATTTTTTCTCACTCAACCTTCTTTTCATTTCTTCTCTTGTTGTTGCCTTTCATTTCTTTAATACTCTACCTTATAACCTCTCTTTTGTTTCCAGCACTAACCTTATTACCTCACGAGGGAACACCAATTCACAAAAATAGTCCTTTTTCTTTTTGGATTCATCTTTTTGTGCACTTTGACTAAAGGTGATATTTCTTTTACACTATGATTCTTGTCTTCCCCCTTTATTTTTCATAGCCCAAACTTAGGCTCTTGCCTCATATTTCACATTTGCTTTTCTCATTCCCTTCTTCTTAGGCATTGATCCTTGCTTCAGCACTTATTTAGTCATTTAGCATTTAGGGATAATGGGGCCAAAAGAGGTATTAAGAATGGTTTTAAGGATTGTAATGTGGTTGCCAAGGAAGGTTTTAAGGCTCAAAATTGGCTAACAAGGATTAATGATCATTTAGAGCGTATGGTTGAAGTGGCTAGACAACTGAGGGCTTAAACTGATTTCCTTGGTGCAACTACATCAAGGATTTCTCCCTGAATCACATTTAGGGCAAGTTCTAGACAAGATGTAATGCACAAGATTAACAAAAATATCCTCTCCACACAAAGAATCACCTTAAATGGTCTACAAGAGTCATTTTTCAAAACAAAACATCACATTAGGACATCAAGCAAGCAAACATCATAAGTCAAGCAGGGAATTTACAATGTATTACCATGATTACTATGCTATGGTGTCAACACTTGCTCATTATCTTTATCTTCATGCCCTTGTTTTCACATTCTCATTCAATCAAAAGAAAAATTTTAGTTGATGTCTCTCAAATCAACGTCACCACAAACTCAAAGTGACATGGCATTTCCCTTAAGAATGTCGCCACTCAATCCATCATCAGGAAAAGCCAACCCGATTCGACAAAAAAAAATAACTCAAATAAAAGAATGTTCCTTGGAAAAGAATCGTGGTATAAAGAAAACCCTCATAGTTTTAATTTCTACCCTACTCTATTTACAATGGAGAAAAAGAAAGAAGCACAATTCAAAACTTATCAACACACCATTCAAAAATTATCAAGTTAGAATAAACATTTAATTCCCAAAGGACAATAATCAATCGCTCCCCCAAACTGAAATTAGACATTGCCCCCAATGGAAATTACAAGAAAGAAAAGAAGGTAATGATCAGCGATAGGGTCTTGGCTTCCATGTATAAGTGACAACATCAAAAAACCCAAAAAGTTGTATCATCTAGTGTGGGTTGCATGGGATCTGGTAGGAGTGTGATGGGTAGACCAGGGCCTAGTGCGAACCATCTATCTAGGAGGGTTCGAAGCTCATGATAAGATGTTGTTTCCACTCCTCCCAGAGCCCACGAAGGATCGAAATCATACACCGAATGCATTAGAGGCGGAGGAGGTGGGCTGTGGTAGTCCTTTTTCTCATCAGACACAATATCCACATTGCTGTGGTAGCCCACCCACGAATCATATGGAGGACTTTTGGGTGCTTCGACTTGTGGTGGCACCACCTCAAGGCCACAAGGCTTCGGTTGGTTGGTGGGTGCAGTAAGTGTGGCCACCTCCTGCAACAATGTTGTCACTTCACTTTCATGAATATCCACTTTGGAGCATAAGTGTGTCAACTTGTCTTAAGCAGGTAGCAAGGCTTTCTTAAATGCACTTTGGATCATGGACAGGATAGCCTTAGCTAATCGTATTCTCATGCATCTTTTCCCTTTGTGCAATATTGAGTAAATCCGGGGGGCAGAGAAGTTTGAGACTTGCTTGTATTGGCTGGAGCAGTAGCTATGTGAGGAGATGCCACGGGTGATGGTGGGGCCATGTTCCCTGTATACCTTGTTCACTTTATCAGTGGGGCCTCTTTGTCTGTCTTGGTGTCCAAAGTAATCACTCCGCGGACTTGTATAGTCTTATCCAATGAGCACAACAAAGGACACTCAACCCTCAAACACAACATGCTTACCAAGGAAGGAAAGGGCAATGTTGTGGCTTCTTGTTTAGCTTTTCACCTGAACTAATTAGCAATAATCTCTCCCACATTAATGTGCATATGCTTCATTATGCACGCAAGAAGAATCGCCTGTTCAATAGGAACCTTTGATGTATTCCGAGAGGGTGTCAACCTAGAATAGACCAAATTTAACCACATGCGGGCGTCGAATTTAAACTCACGCTTATTAGGCCTTTGGACACAACCCATTGTGGTTGGCCTTGTGCAATTACGCGAGCTACCATTTGAATTGGTCCGTCTTGTCGTTTACCTTCTGATGGAGGATTAGATGTGGTGGGATTGGATCCTCCCAATACAATGAGTTGATTGCTTCAGGTGTGACTTGAACCTCCTGCCTCACACCCAAATTAATTTTAGGCATGGGAACGCTTCAATGCAATCTTCCAGCTTCATTAGTTGTTTCCTTGCTCTATATGATGCATAATATTCCCACACTAGCTTCGGGAAGTATGGGTCAACTGGTATGGTAAATGGACCCTAATAACGCATCCCAATCTAGTGATATATATATACATACATATATATATATATATATATATATATATACACATATATATATATATGGGCATACAGTTTTGGATGATTCTACATCAAATTGATCTTCTGCATGGATGACACATTTTTCTTTGAAGGTTCTGTAAAAATGCTCCATTCCTTTCAGCCCGAATCTCTCTTGAGGGGTATTTGCGGGCACGGATGCTTGGCTTGTTTGAGAATGCTGGATTGTAGACATAATGCTGCAAGAGTACGTTTGTATTGGACAATAATATGTACCTTAAAACTAAAGCATTAGAAGGAACTTAGTAAATACTCATGTGTCATAGCCGACTCGCCAGTGAGCCGCAGTTACATTTTGCGAGTCTCCGATGAATCGCCGTTTAGCTAAGAAAAGGGTTTTAACACTAGGCATCACAAAATCTCACTGCGAACCACCACTGGTGATTTGCTAACCGCAAAATTGCATCTAATTATCCTCCAAATCACCTCTTATCTGACAACCACCCTATCATACTCATACTTTAGTGACAAAAGACAAGGGTACCCTGAAGAGATGTTTCAATCAATTCGTCATTGAGAAACCCACTTAAGTAAGTAGAATATACCCAACTATGAGTAAACACAACAAAGCAACATCCATACACATAAAATAAGAAAATAAAACCAAATGTAAGGAACATGGGTAGAACGACACGTTACAATAGAATTATGACCTTTTTAGCATGGGTGAGAAGATGCTTACCTTCGAGGAAACGTTCTTGTGAAGATCTGTGAAGGATGTCCAAGATACAAACACTTGAGGAATATGAACGGGTGCTTGGGATGGGGAATATACAGAGGTGGTAGGTGAGGAATAATGGATTATTTTGGGGGAAAATGAGAGAGAATTTTGGGAGTTTGCAGCCTTTGTGGAATTTAGCCATCTGGGATTGTGTCTTGGGAGTTGCATCGGTGATCGCCGAATTAGTCCGGCTGTTCACCGCTGTGACCCGCCGCTCGTATTACCTAAAACATAATTCTTCCTGCAAGATCGACGGTTGATCGGTGCTTCGTGGATTTGCCTGGCGATTCGCCAGTTGTTTCTTCGGTTCTTCTTGGAATGTTCAGTGCACTGGATAGGATCAATGCCCCAGCGGTGCCTCACGATTATCACTGGCGGTCCGTCGGTTGATTCGCATAATTACCTTGAATTCTTTAGTGCACTGGTTCTATCGGCGCTTGAACTGCGCCTCACGAATTCTGAGCGCCGGTTCACCCATTTCGTTTTCATCCCATTTTTCACCCTTCTTCACCTACAAAGAAAATAAAAAACAACAAAATATATAATAATAACAAATCTTGGGTTGCCTCCCAAGAAGCGCCTTATTTAACATCATGGCACGACGAGAGTCCAGGTCTATGGCTCTTCCAGATGCACCACCTCTATTCGCCCCACTTCTTCCAACACTCCCTAATATCTTTTGACCCATTGTCCATTTACTTTGAACTTGTTCCCATTTTTATTATGAAGTTCAATGGCTCCATTTTCATACACCTGAGCTACCTTGAAAGTGCCTGACCATTTTGACTTTAACTTCCCAGGGAATAGCGCTAGACGAGAATTGAATAATAGCACCCAATCCCCTGGAATAAAATTATGCTACTACACTTTTTTATCATGATAATGTTTCATTCTGGCTTTGTAAATTGCTGCAGTTTCATATGCCTTCATTCCAAACACTTCCATTTCATGTAAATTGTGGATTCGACCTTGGATAGCTTTTCCCTATTCCAGGTTCAAACTTTTCAACGCCCACAAAGCTTTGTGTTCTAGCTCCACCGAGAGGTGACATGGTTTACCATACACCAGTTGATAAGGGGACATCCCTATTGGTGTTTTAAATGCGGTCCTATAGGACCACAATGCATTATCTAACTTTTGTGCCCAATCGATTCTATTCAAATTCACTGTTTTAGTCAAGATGGACTTTATTTCTAGGTTTGAAAATTCCACTTGTTCGCTGTTCTGTGGATGATACGGAGTAGCCACTTTGTGCTTTACACCATATTTAGCTAGTAGTATGCTGAACGCCTGATTGCAAAAATGAGACCCTCCATCACTAATGATAGCTCTAGGGGTACCAAACCATGAGAAGATATGTTTCTTTAGGAAAGCTATGACACTCCTTGCTTCATTGTTTGGTAATGCTACCACTTCTACCTACTTGGAAACATAATCAACCACCACCAAGATGTGTTTGTTCCCATAAGAGCATACAAAAGGACCCATGAAGTTGATCCCCCACAAGTCAAACAATTCAACCTCTAGGATCGAGGTTAGGGGGAGTTCATGTCACCGCGAAATACTCCTTTTCCTTTTGCATCGATCACATTGCTTCACAAAGTCATGTGCATCCTAATGTAAGGTAGGCCAATATAATCTGCATTGCAACACCTTGGCCATGGTGTGCACGCTTCCATAATGACCTCCCACCGGGGAAGAGTGACAAGCCTCTAAAATTGGATGTATCTCCACTTCTGGAATACACCTTCGTACTAACGCATTATCACAACTTTGGAAGAGGTAAGATTCATCCAAAAAGAAGTTCCGAACATCATGCATGAATTTCTTTCTTTACTGATAATCCAAACCTTCGGGCACAATGTTGCTGGCCAGGTAATTAGCAAAATTCGCAAACCATGGGGTCAGGTCGTGTGTTTCAGCCAAGATTTGCTCATCTGGAAAGGCGCCACTGATCTCCTCTTGTAGTCTTGGTTGCCCATTTGTTTTTAGGCGCGACAAATGGTCAGCCGATTGATTCTTGCAGCCCTTACGGTCTTTCACTTCAAAATCAAATTCCTGTAACAATAAAACCCACCTGATCAATCTTGGTTTAGCATCTTTTTTGGCCATTAAGTACCTGAGTGTCACGTGATCCATGTGCACCACCACTTTGGTTCCAAGAAAGTACGCTCGGAATTTTTCATATGAAAACACAATAGCTAAGAGCTCCTGTTCGATTAGTATATAATTTATTTGTGCATTATTCAGAGCTTTACAAGCATAGTAGATTGGGTGGAACATCTTACCTCTTCATTGACCAAGGACTTCTCCCAATGCAACCCCACTTGCATCGCACATAAGTTCAAAGGGCTTTGACCAATCAGGTGCTACAATTATTGGCGAAGAAATTAATCTCACCTTCAACTCAAGCTTTCAAACACTCCTCATCAGAGTTGAATGTTGCCTCTTTTACCAACAGTCAGAACAGGGGATGAGCTATTTTGGAGAAATCTTTAATGAAATAGAGGTAAAAGCCTGTATTCCCAAGGAAATCCTAACACCTTTTATAGTACATGGTGGGGGTAGTTGAGCAATGGCATCCACTTTGGCTTGATCTACTTCAATCCCCTTTTCAGAAATTTTGTGTCCCAATACAATTCCTTCTATGACCATGAAGTGACACTTTTCCCTATTTAGGACCAAATTCATCTTCGTACGTCTCTTTAATACCATATCTAAATGTGCCAAGCAATTATCAAATGAGTTCCCCGCAACTGAAAAATCATCCATAAAAACTTCCATCGTGTCTTCCACCATGTAAGAAAATATGGACATCATACATCTCTAAAATGTGTTCGGGGCATTGCAAAGACCAAAAGGCATCCATTTAAATGAAAACGTACCATAAGGGCATGTAAAAGTGGTTTTTTCTTGATCCTCTGGTGGAATCGAGATTTGATTGTATCCCGAGTATCCATCCAAGAAACAATTGTACTCTTTGCAAGCTAGACGATCTAACATTTGGTCGATGAATGGCAGCGGAAAATGGTCCTTCTTTGTCCAAGAATTTAATTTACGGTAATCCATACAAACTCTCCACCCCATGACCGGAAAAGTAGTTATCTACTTATTCTTTTCATTTGGAACAACCGTAATTCCCCCTTTTTTGGGAACCCCACTACAGCGGGCTAACCCAACTACTGTCCGCAATGGGATACACTACCCCTGCATCCAGCCATTTAATAATCTCTTTCTTGACCACCTCTTGCATAGGTGGATTCAACCCTCTTTGATGTTCAACTGAAGGGATGCAATTTTCTTGGAGGTTGAACTTGTGGGAGAAAATTGTCGGAGGGATACGAATGATATAAGCTATTGACTATCTGATGGCTTGAATATGCCTTTTCAACACATCAATGAGTTTATCTACCTGCAGCGGCATAAGTTTTGCTGAGATGATAATTGGAAGTGTCTCATTCTCCCTCGGGTATACATATTTGAGGTGATTGGGCAAGGGTTTGAGCTCCAACTTTGGTGGAGACACAATAGAAGGCTGTGACGGAGGAGTTGTACGATTCTTCAAATCAAGGTCCATATTCCTTGGTGGGAATGAATAATTTCTTATCTTCTTATGCACATGATAGATATCCTCAAGTTCCTCACCTTTCAGAAAAATATAAACGATCATTTCTTCAATAGCCTTTTCCTCCATTTCCCACTCTAAAACATCGTCATCCATAATATCCTGCCTTGGGGCAGTTTTGTTTGCTGCTATTGGAGTTGCCATTTTGAATGCCAATTCATTCATCCGTTTCTCCAATTGTTGAATAATAACCTCATGACTCTTTACCGTGTGGGGTGAGCGAAGGATGAATTGGCAGTGCTTGCTACGGATTGAGGGACAAGTTATCGTGCCCCTAACAACACGTCAAGTAGTCCGTGAAGGGAGGAAGTTCAGTCAATGGAAAATTTTCCAGTAGTGGCAATGAGTGAGGACCACGAGCCCTCAATGGTCCCAATGACTCATTAGGTCCCTCATTGGAACTGGCAGTGACTTTCTCCTTCAAAATTAGTAATGGTATTTTAGTAATTCCTAAGCTCCTAAGTCCTAAACTACATCATTTTAGGCTCTTAAAGAAGTGTATTAAGGGAGCATAACCTATTCTAATTCATACAACTCCAATGCATGCAAGCTTAGAAGTTCCCCTTCGAAGATCAAGCTTGAACCCTACCAACTTTTCTCCAAATCTCTTGGGCATTCAAAGTCAAATTCAGATTCAGCTTACCCAGGTATGTGGGTCTATGAATGAGAATTTCCTTTCACTCTCATGCCCAAACTTCTCCTCAAGTTCATAAATTCAAGTCTTAATTCAATTTGGTGATCTTATGGGGTTTTAACCCAATTTTATGAAATTCTCTATGATTTGTGTATGGGTCAATTCCTTTCATGTTTCAAAGTATGTTTTAAGATTCATAGGAATATTTTATACCTACTTTGATTATAAATTCATGATTTCAAGTTTTAGAAAATTATGCCCGATTATGCTGTTTTATGAAAAGTCAAGTTTATGATTGATGATTTCAAGAATGGTGAAATATCTAGCATGATTGAATGTTTATAAATTACCCATGTATAATTCCAAAATTTTGCTTATGAAATCTATTTCAAGTATGCAAGATTTTAAGGTTTTGGAGAACCTACAAAATTCAAGTATGTTTCATGTGTCACACCCCGCCCTGGGGGGTATGACTGGCACTTGGTGCCCTACTGGGACCTGAACTGCTGGACTGCTAAGCCTGGGCACATCTGGTGCCTAGCTGGCTCTAATTCACATTTCTGGAAACAAAGGGCTATATAACGGCTGTAAACACAGCCCCCGGCCCATTGGCCTATAGCCTCCTGTACCTGTACTAACAGCTGACCAGAAACATGTCGATATAGGGAAACCTATGCGGGCCGACAAGGCCACCATGCTGTCTAGTTATCCGCAACTTAATCATAGAATATTAGAAAGCTACGTGACCGGCAAGATCACCACTACTGTCAAGCTATGGCCCCACACGGCCAACATGAAAGAAACAGAAGTACTAACACCTAACAACTGCACGGCCTTACACGACCGGCTCATCTGACCACAGGGAACATATACAGACTGCAAGCCTCTAGGAATAGCAATAGAAATGATCGGGACAGGGCCCCGACCTACCAGTACTATACAACAAAAGAAAATGAAGTACACCTCTGGAATTCAGTCTTCGGATGACAGGAGCTGAATACTCGATCGCTGACAGGAATCACGTTGTATCGCCTGCTCGTCTATGAATACCTGCAGGCAAGTAATGCAGCGCCCCATCGGGCGTCAGTACCGCTGGTACTTAGTATGTAAAGCAATAACTGAAAGCAAAATCTGAAAACAACAATGTAACTGATGAAACTGAAGTAGGAAGGAATAGATTAACTATCTGATAATGTAAGTCATACCTTCTCTCAATTATACTGGGAGGAGTAGGAGTCATACCTGGAGATGTATCGTTCTACTGCTGATCTACTCGTATCTACTGTAACACAGCATAAAATATCATAACATAACATAGCACACACAAACCTTACCCGGCCCCCATAAGCCGGGAGGTACAACCAGCACAGAATCTATACCCCTGCCCCGGTCATCCCATCTCCTATAAACCCTGTAAGCATCCTTCCAGTCCCCTGGGTATGCACTTGGGCTCGCTGAGCCCCTAACTATAACTGCATCTGAGTCCGAAGGACTCCTGAATCAACACTCGGGCGTATCCGTCGATAGGGGTGTTTAAAAGCCGACCAAGGCATAATATGGGGAAAACTGGCATCCCATCTTCGTCCCCTGTGGGACGGCATGCCACTCCGTAGAGCGACGTATCCTCGTCCTCTGGAGGACGAGTCGATACAGCTATTAACCCTGGGGCGGTCATGGATGCTAGGTAGTCCAACCCAAAAAATACAACAGTCTCAACTAGTAATATTATCTGCATGTCCCACATTCTGAAGTTAACGATAATAAAGTGTTTGTACATACTGCATGCTGAACTAGCGATAGTGATATGTACATATTTAATTCATGCTGAGACTGAGCGTAGCATATGTACATAAATATAATCTTCTGCCATACTGTACTGAGTCTAATGCTGAACATGATATAGTATTTCTGCTGAAAACTATGTTGTATACTGAGTTTCTATAGTAACATGATTTACTATTCCTAACATGCTTTCCAACTTCAATTTAACTTATCATTCTATTTCTGAGATGTCTTACAGGTATTACATCGCTTTACTGTGTTTCAACTAAATACAATGATATCCTAACGTTCTGTGTCGCATCACATATTGAGCATGCTGTGCAGTTTTAACACTTGTATTAGAATCTATATCGTACTAGTAAGTTTCATGCAAGCTATAACTTGATGCTTCTGATATCGTACCAACATTCATAATAAGCATAACACCTGATTTCTGAATATTCTACTGGCCTTTAAATTATTGTACTGTCCCAAGATTACTAACTTGCCGAGGAAACTAGCTTTACATACCTTATCCTCGAACTATCCGTCTGTCGGATGAGGCTCGGCCAGTATTTCAACTATTTCCTCCCAACTGCATTCATAAATGTGCCAATCAATACTAAATACAACGTTATTGTAAAGAGCAACGTCGCTTTCGATATAGTTTATAGCCTAAACTTAGGCTTATCGAAAGACGGTCGAAAACTCGCTATTTTTCAGTGGTCCATAAGGGAGAAATATTCACTTCGTAGCTAGGAACACATAGACACTAATTTAGAGCAATTCCACTTACCTTAGCTCGGTGGCTCGACGATTCGTCGGCCGTATTTCACGAAACTAAATCCGTAGGAATGCTCTCTGCTGCTAAATACCTAAGTATCTGAGGTAAATTTGAGTTTGGACAACGTTTAGCAGCGTAATCGGACGAAAATTATATTATTTCTTAGTTCCTTTTCCTTCTCCTGCGTTTGCTTTCTGTTTTCTGGAAGTTTATAAGTGTTTTAATCATTTAAAACCGAAGTGGGGCTTTATATACTTGGGCCTGGACAAGGCCAACGTGTCATGGAGCCAACACGGAGGCCTCACCTCCGTGACACGCTGCCATCGCAGAGGGGCTCTGCCTTGGCTCCTTCCGCGATGGTTCGACAGGTTTCTCGTCCGATCTTTTCCCGGGCCTTTCTCCAGCACATATGGCCTCCAAATATGCTTAGCCAACGTGCGTATAGGTCATTTAGGTGCGGGCAATATATCAAGTAACCCTTGTATTGTTCCCATGCTTGAGCCAAGGTTTCACCATCTCTCTGCACAAACCCAGAAATCTTCCCTGTCAACTCTTTCTTCCTCCTTGAAGAGAAGAACCTACTGATGAACATGCCGGAAAAAACCTTCCAAGTATTGATGGAACCTACTGGCTCGTTTTGATGCCACTCCTTGGCCTCACCAGTCAATGAGAACGGAAATAACATAAAATTAACATATACATCTAACACATTCTGATAGTGCAAGTTCTCACTCAGATCCACGAATGTCATCAACTTCCAGTGGAGATCCTAGTGCAGCTTGCCCTTATATTGGTAAGTATTTAGGACTAACCGCATTGTCCCTTCTTTCAACTCGAAGTTCACAATGATGGAAAACTTGATGATTGCTTTAGAAGCATTCTCAAAGTTTGGCCTAGAAAAATTCAACACTGGAACCCTCTCCTGGTTGTCGCCTTGTATTTGCTCGTTATTCTCCATAGTTAACCTTCAAAAGGTTTTCTCAATTTCAGGATCAAAAGAAGCCAAAAGTGGTTCTTGACTTCATGTATTTGGCATATATTGAGCACACAACACCTTTAACTTCACAAACAAACAAACAAAAATGTAAAATATAGAATAGCAGATTAAAATTCCTAACTTACAAATGATCAATCAATCTTCATGTCCCCGACAACGGCACCGAAAACATGATGTTGCCCAAATGCACGCAAACACACATGGTCATCAAGTAATACAGGACGATTAAAATGAAATTATTGATCCCTCAGAGTCATGTCAGATTAATCATATGAGTTTACTTCTTTATTTCTCTATTCTACCAAAACAGATATAAATGGGGATTGGTTTGGAGAATTAAACTACTAGACATGAAATGTAAAGTTAACTAAAGACTTTTGCAAACTTATTTGTTCTTCAAATGATGATCAATATATAGGGAATTTTCACTATCATTTCAGGTTGAGTTTTCAAGACGTGATTATACTAGTTTAGTTCTTCCTAAGATTGCTAGTTTCAAGTTACTATCCCATTTCTTTCCACTTTTCGGAGCATCCAAGAACTATCTCATGAACCCTAACGCCTATATCTCTATGGTCGCAGGAGATACATGAAACGACAGTTATGCCCACTTGTATTTCAACTAAACAGAGTTGAAGGGTATATCTCTATCCTCAAAAACAACTTCTAACCTCCAACCAATGGGCCAAAGGATCTTCGCATTCCTATTTTACATTTACTTTTAACCCTTTTAGTTCCCTTTCCCAAGTTCAACTAAAATCCAACAGATTTACTCACAAGGTAATCGATCTAGTGAATAAACAATTAGAACAAATAAGTATAAACAAACTTTAATGAAGATTCTAAAATCGCATTAAGAAGTCTTTCAAACATCATCATCAAGTCTGGTCAAAACCCTAGAAGGGGTGTTTAGTAATATATAGACAAGCTTAAAAACAAAGAAATAATCATCATTTGAAGTGAAACGATAGGGAAAAGAGGAAACCTAAGTAGAACTAGTCTCTCCTCCAAAAGCTGCATATACAACCTTCTACAATCAAACAAAGTGACGAATGATATAATGAATCATCTGCTAAAAATGCCTTAGATGTTATATTTATAGGCTTTTCCCTCATGTTATTTTCTTAAAATTCAACAAAAATCCATCCAGGAGGGTTCGACACACTGCCCCATGCATAGCCCCAAGGAGTTAGTCAAATTTCCTTTGAAGAATAGCTCTGGGCGCCCCACTCCTGCCATAACACCAAGGAGTTAGCAAAATTTAAAAACTTCCAAACACCTCGGGTACCCATTCCATCCATATCATAAGAGTGTTAGCAGAATTTATGAGGTTTAAGACCCTTTTGGCACCCCACTTCATCCATGGCCCCAAAATATTAGAAAAATTTCCTATGTCTGGAGTGCTTCTAGGAATCCACACTATCCTTCTCGCCAAGGTGTTAGTCATATTCTCATATCTACAGCTAGGGCTCCTGGCGTCCCACGCCATCCATAGAACCATCTTTAGTACATTTTTCTCTAAAACACAAGTGTTGGGTGTGCCACGCCAGCCATAGCCTTAGCCCGACTATCATAAACTCTTCTTCTTCACACCTTGGGTCTTTTTGGGTCCTTTTTCCTTGATTTCCTGCTCAAAACATCTAGAAACATTCATTAGTTCATAAGACACATGAAAGCATGAATTCACACTTTTTATAAGGATTGTGGACTCAAAACAAGCCAAAATATGAGTAAAAACATGGCAAATTGGCATAAGAATATGCAAACATCATGGGTATCTTTCAATAGCACAAATGATATCAATCTACTTCAATTTTATCAAATTGAAGAGAACTCCCTTCCACTTAATTGCTTATTGCCAATTGAAATTCATCCTATGTCAAGGTGAATCCATTAAACGAGGGTTAGAGCTTTGTGTTATTCTTGATTGATTCTAACCCAATCTAACTTGGCTCTATCAAGCATAATAAAGGTAATTAGGCAGGACTGAATGAGTTTTATCATCAATCAAACTTTACAAAGCAAAAATCAATTAAATGTTCTTAAGCCGACAATCAATTTTACTTAATTGGGATCAAATGGGTTCTCAACTCATTGGTTTCACAATCCTAGATCTGACTTTAGATACCCATAGAAAGAAGAAGAGAAGAAAGCAAGTAATTAGATAGTCTTACCAATAAAATTTCCATTTTCGAGAAGAAAGCTCAAATTGATGAATTTAATTCATCAAAATTGCAAGATAGATCTACTTTATATGCTGTAAACTATTCTAATCTATACGTTATATCAATCTGTCTAATTGTATCTAAGTATAATAACCTCTTTGAAACAAGGAAGAGAAGTACTATCTATACAATGCTTCAAAAACCCTTAAATCATTTAAAACCGGAGGATCCCAAGTGTGTAGGGATAGACCGTCCTTTGCTTTACCAATTAAAAATTGAGTCTGCCTAGCTATTTTCCATCTTGTGATTGGTGGACTATTTTCTGGAAAGACAGTGCATCCTTTATGTCGTCCTTTGACTCTAGTATTTTTTGTCAAGTTATCCATCTTTCAACTTATGGGCCGTCTTTGGGAAATAGGGTTTGTCCATTACCTTGTCAGTTTCTTGCCACTTGAAAGTTGTTTCTTGGTTAGTTAGGATTTGTTGGACTCTTTGATGTATGGATCGTTCTTTTGAAAGGCGGTCCATCCTTTGCTTTGTCTTTTTGGCAGATTTGTGAGTTTAACTCCCTTTTTTTTTTATTTCCCTTGGGTTCTTAAAACATAGAATAATAAGATAAGTTTTGAAATAAATTAGTAGCAAAACACATGAAAATTCTATGAAATAAAGCACAGATATGTCGCAAATTCCCGATTCATTAATAAGTATTCCAATTAAATAGATAGTTTTTGCTAGGTTGTCCATTATCTTACTATTTTGGGTAAAAACTTATATTTGGTTCCAATTAAATCACAAATCAAGAAAAAGAATAGAAATCCTAAGTTCTCCCTGAAACTCAACTATTAGAAACATGTAATCAGTAAAATCAAATGGGCAAAAAAGGACTAATATAACAGAAAATAAACAATCTAATATTGTAACAAAGTTGAGACAAAAACTCAATAATTTGAAAAAGGAATATGGATATATCCGAAGACCATAACCCAATAATATCCAAGAATAGAGTTCCCCCTCATCTACTAGGGCATTTTCTTCCTGAAGAAAAAATCTCCATGCATACACAATATCAACAAGAAAGGTTCTACAGTTCAAAGAATTGACCCATGTCACTTTTCAGTACAGTGAAGAAGAAAATACAAAATAGATTCAAAATAGATAAGAGAAAATAGAGAAGATAACTTACACTTAGAGCTCTATGAAGATAAACAACAATTTCTAGAGCTCTAGTTAGAAAAAACTCACACCAGCGATTTGTAGCTTTGCATGAAGCTATCTTGAGAGATGCTAGCCATCATTAAAAATGTTGTTAGAATGGTGATGAACACCGTATTCTTGATTTATCGCGTCTGTAAGTTTCTAGAATAGAATGAAGTTAGGGCTAAGAATCTTTTGGAATTATCGTCTCTCTAAGGATTATACACAATTGTTCTTGTTCTCTATATCTATTTTTTATATTAATTTTAGGAAATTACATATAAAACATTTGGCAGACTGAGTTAAAAAATAATAAGGGAAATAATTAACCGTAGCAATAGCAAACAATCATTGCCTCATACAATCTATTGCATTGGGTAAAAAAATAATTGCGAAAAGCTAATCTATGGAAAGTGTTTGATTGCTAATGCATAGAAATAACATCATAGACTTTTGATAACTCATATAACTATTAGAAAACCTATGCTATATCATTAGTTGTCAAACCGGTGTATAAGAAGTCATTGCAGTAGGCCTAATTTCTAGTAGTGGTATTACTAGAAAGTTGACCCTTTTGCTTTTCATTATGCTCTCTCTAAAGGTCCCGTATTTGTTCATTAAACTTTTGGATAGAAGCGGTGTGGGAGTTAACAATATTAGTCAAACTCTTTGAACAAGCATCCGACCACTCTTGGTTTGTAAGCACCTTCTCCAGCATGTCCTTTATCTTCAACTTCATATGATCTTGGGATGATCCTTCCCTCCAATTTTGTGAACTAGAGGATGACCCTTGATGGAACATAGTGGTTCGTGCTTCTATTCCTAAAGTTCCGATTGTGCCAATCTTGACTCGGTCCACCATAATTGTTTCATACATAATATTGACCTTTACTTTTTGGTTGAGGTTTCCATTGACTTTGATAATTCGAAGATGGATAACTATGATTTTGTTGTTGAAGTCATATTGAGGAGGACCACCTTCTGCTTCTTCAACTATATTCACCTTTTTGACCTAATTCTAGATCAACTTTTTTTTTGAGCAATGCAATATTAGTGGCAATGGCTGCCATCATCTAGTCTCTTTCTTGGTTCTCCTTATGCTAAACAATTTTGTCAAGTACGGTAGAAATATGATTATAGTATGTTTTATCCATGAAGCATCCTTATTCTACATTAATTGCCATCGATTTTGTGAGTGGATCCAACTTGGTATAGAACTTTTCACACAAAATATTCTCTGAGAACCCATGGGTAGATGCCCTAGGAACATATTGTTTGAAACATTTCCATGCCTTGAACGATTATTCCCCTAGTAATTATTGAAAGCAGAAGATCTTGTCACATTGTTTGGCCTTTTTACTTGGGGGGAACCATTTCTTAAAAAAGATATTGATAAGCTCCGTCCAAGTATGTATTGAATTGGGGTTGGGGGGTAGGCACTTCTACCAATAATGGGAGGGTCCTCCCACACTAATGAGTACTTGAAAACCATCAAGCGGATGACATCATCAGCCATGTTAATTTATTTGTAAATATTGCGAACCTTTGAGAAGTTCTTTAAATGTTGATGCGGATCTTGGCTTGTTGAGTTGTAAAATGACCTTCAGCCTTTATAATTGTGTAAATGCTCCCGTAAATTTTAAAGGTGGGAGCATTCACTCTTGGGAGTACAATCACACTTGCATAGTCTATGTTGTCATTAACCTCCAAAAGACCTTATCCAATTCACCTTGAGGAGCTGCCATTCTATACTTGTTTCACAAGTCCAAGAAACATAAGTGTGATATATAATTATAAATCAAACAAGTCAAAATTTGATCCACTTAGTAGGACCAATTACCAAAATCCCCAGCAAGGCGCTAAAATTTGTATTGCCCAATTCCACCTCTAAGTAGGAGTGTGTATACAGTCGATTGCAATATAATTATCCAACGAAGAGTCACGATTATATCCACAAGGACGTTGTATTTATCTAAGCTACTAAGTAAAACAAATGAATGAATGCTTTTAGAACTACTCTAGAAAATGATAAAGAGCAAACTAAACTAAATTGCTAAATCTTCAATGCAAAAGGTTGAAATATACAGGAGAAAATATTAGGGATGTGTCCCCAGATAGGATTGATCCCTGTAAACCACTCAATTAGGTTCATCAATAACGGACTCTTTGTAATTATGAAAATAATCACTTAATGGATTACTAGGTGTCTTTCAACAACCAAACAATGTTTATCTTTATCAAATATTTTAAAATTGATGAGAATTCAAATCGAAACAGATTGCAATTTCTCAATTAGATTCATCAAATATCTAATTGAATCTATTAAACAAGGGTTATGCCTGGGGTTACTATTGATTTATTCTACCCAAACCCTAATTGGCTCTTTCAAGTATAATTGGAGCAATTTGGTATGATTTAATATTTGCAACCATCAATTGTAGCTTACAAATCAAAGATCAATCGAATATTTAAAAGATCATTTTCAATTAATTGAGATCAACAAGGTTCACAACCCTAGATAAGAATTTAGATTCTCATGAGTGGAGAAGAAGAAAAAGAAGAAGGAATTTAGCTACTCATGAGAGAGAAAAATCCTAAATATGAAATAGATCTTCAATTTGTCTTCAAAATACAACGGGTTCTCTAGCTAGTCTATTCTTTATTGTAAAGTTCTGACTCTTAAGAAAAATTACTAAAACGATTATTTATACAAAGGACAAAACACAAAGTCTAATTTAATTCAATAGGACCAATTCATCGTTACCAACCTCAAGTTGAATTAACGGTCTGCACTTTGCTTCACATTTTAAATATGCTCTTTGTTTCGTTGGCTGCCATATTTCAACCTATGGACCGTACTTTTAATTTGTGATCCTTATCTTCCCTTCATGAATTGCTTCTCCAGGTTGACAACTTGTTAACTTTGGTATCTCTGGTGCCTTTTTTGGTCCGCAAAATTAATGTGCAAGCGTATCTTGATTTGTACTTTTCTAATTGAGTTATATCACTAAATGGATAGATTTATGGTTGAATCTGCAGACCGCACTATGATTTTGTGGTCTGTAATTTTTGTTTTTTGACAGAAGTCTCTAAACTGTGCCTCTTTCTTCCAACTCTTTGGTAATCCTGAAACTTAGTAAAATAGCATTAGTATTTACTTAAATTAGCACTCAAAGGCTTGCAAAACTCAATGAAATCAAGTACAGATGTGTCCCAAAACACCGATACATTAGCAATCATGTCACCCATTCCAGCAACTCATAAATCATATTTTCAAGCTATGGGGAGGGTCTTTAGGGAAAAGAGGTCTAACACTCAAAATGATTGGACATGTCATGACACTTCATCCAAGCTTTAATCCTAATATTGAAAATTTAACCAAAATGCCCTCTGTTAAAGTATGTCTAAAAATGCCCTTATTGATAATAGTTTTGTCCAAAAATGCCCCTATTATTACTCAATTGGATAAAAGTTGCCCCTTTTTAATGAAACATATTCATTCACTTTTCCTTTTGTCTAAAAAAATTATTTTCTTATTAGAATATTATTTTTTAAAGAACCCTACTCTTTTTTCTCTTCTTTTATTAAAATTCTTTTAAATAATAACGTGACAAGGGTGCCCGCATAATCGCTCATCACCTCACAAATACGGCACCCATTTATCCTTATCCTTTATTAGTTATTTCATTATGAAAGGTTCCCTCCTTTGGAGTCTTAGTATTAACATATGGAAACTGTGACACTTGTCCCCTCGAGGCATAAATTATATTTTAAGCCTATGAGCAGTTCCATTTAAGAGAAAAGGGGATAAACCCTAGTGAGCACCACAAAAATTTTACCCCATGGCTTCGCTGGTCACTAGCCTACCTCCTCCAATGATTGGTCAGACCATTTCTTTAACTTCTGAATCCCAATTCCTACCATCACAAAGCGGAATCCACAAAAATAATGAACTTCTTCAACGGATACCAAAAATAGAAATTCAAATGTAAGTCTAGCACATAAATTTCAACAAGCACCGGAGGTTCAAGGATGTGTCTACCCACAATTCCATTCAATGAAGCGAGATTAGTTAATGGAGAACATGTGGTGAAATGGACATAGGCAAAAGTTACAAAGATGAATTAGATTTAAAATCTTTATTATGCTATCATATCAAATTTTTCACGTGGGTGGCTATCAATTGACAAACTACAACATATAATACCTTCATAATGTGGTGTAAGAGGTGAATGCAGAATTTTCCTTTTAAGGAACAAACATTTTTTTATTAAATGTGCAATTATGGAGGACTTCATAAATGTCATGTCAAAAAATTCACATTGTTTTAAATAAAAGGATGGTGGGTCGTAGGTGATGAGGCCTCTGATATAAAACTCAAAGTTCAAGATTGATGCAGAAACTACTCAAGCTATAACTTGGATCTCATTCCCTAATCTTCTCCCAACTTTTTTGTTAAGGAAGATTTCCTCATTTGCTTTTGTTGTGGTTAAGCTACTTCAAGTTGATATGGCTACAACAAAAAAGACCTTACCAATCTTACAAGGGTTAGAGTACAGGTAGACCTAGAAAGAAATCTCCCAAAGAGTGTGAAGATTAAAATTCATGATGAGATCACTAGATTAACAAAGGTGGAAAAGGTGAGGATTTTATATGATCATCTTTCTAGATATTGCATAAGCAGCAAATTACAATGTTATTGAAATGAGGAATGTTGGTATAGCTGCCCAGATACAATGGAAAAGGCAAAGAAAGAAACAAGGTGGAAGGAATGGGGAAATGAGCCAAAGGAAAAGGTAATTAGTCTAAATGAGAAACAACATCCAATGGAAACAGTCTTTCGCAAATATTAATAAGTGGTATAATTATGGGTGATTTAGAATGATGGAAAGTTGTTCAACCCAAGGTGGTAGAAAAGGTGACAAGTAAGAATGGGATTAACACAATGGAAAAAAGGGAGATAGATACCAACCTATTTGTCCGCCTAACAAACAGGAAGAGGACCATGAGTCTAAAGGAATAGAAGAAGAACAACATCTTGTTGCTCAGGCAGTTCATAATAGGGGGATATCATCTTTAGAGGAAGGCTTGGGAGAAATGGAAGCAACAGAGGAATAATAACACTAAAGTTTGGGTTGCCAAAACTGGGGTGAGAGAGTTGAGGAGGCTGAGGAAGGGAAAATCATCAAAGATACTAGATTGATAATGGAGAGCTGTTCTGGGGTTTACCCACAACATGAGATGCTGGTAGTGGAACAGTAAATAGGGACAAAGGGGTAAATAGGATTAGATGCGATTGATGCAGGTCAATATGAATTATCGATGGTCGCTAGAACCTATCATCCTACAACTAAGGTAGGTAATAGTATGGAAGATATTAATAGAAGAGCTATTGTGGTTAGTCAAAATGTAAAAGATTAATGCCTATTAGCAGTGGTGAGGTTTGAAGGTACAAGGGGAAGAGAGGAGGTGAACTCAAAATCAGAAACAACAGGGAGGGGGGAACAACTCAGATGATAGCATATCAGGGGGGCGGGTGATCAGATGAATCATAAAGAAAGTTCTTCAGCAGAAGATAAAAAAGCAGAAAGGGAGATAAAAAAAGCTCAATCATACTAGGGAGTTGCATGATGTTATCACTCACAATTTACAAAAGTATAGGAACAGTTATAGAGGGAGTGATAATGTTAGGGAGATCGAGAAAGTAGATTATTTACTAGGAAAGCAAACAGAAGTATATCAGAAATCTAATAGAAAACGGAATAAAAATGGGAGGAAGCAGGGTCCATCTAACTTGCAACAACCATGTAGAATTATGATAAGGAGTAATACCAGTAGAACCAGTTCCAAAAAATGAAAGCCTTTATTTGGAACATTAAATGTATTAGAACAAACAAAGCTTTTCACATTCTACAAATAATACACATAGATGACTAATTTTTTCTCGCTGCATTGATGGAGCCTTTTCAGCATACAAAATATATACAAAAATATGGGAGGAAGTTGGGAATGCAGCAGATAGGATCAAATTGTAATGGGTTGAATTGGTACTTTATAAAAGACAACATGGAGGTACA
Source organism: Datura wrightii (assembly GCA_035772735.1). Lineage (NCBI taxonomy): Eukaryota > Viridiplantae > Streptophyta > Magnoliopsida > Solanales > Solanaceae > Datura > Datura wrightii. The sequence goes on along the minus strand of JASDFA010000007.1, from coordinate 115,930,148 downwards.
AGTTGTGAGGGACGCTGAGCAACAACTATCTTTAAAGTTGTTCATTTAGGAGTTAAACATACATATGATAACAACTTGGATGTATGCCAAGTGTGATGTTAATGAAAGGTTACACTTATGGCATAGTATATATCAATTGGCCAATGTAACTATTATGCCATGGTTAGTGGGTGAGGACTTTAATATGGTGATCAATGAAGAAGAAAAACATGAAGGACAACCAATTAGATCACAATATGTGGAAGAATTTTGCTTTTTGAATCAATTCCTCTAATCTATTTGAATTTTCTTTTCATGGGAGTCCTTTAACTCAATAGAATGGAAGGACAGTAGATGATTGTATCTTTGAGAGGTTGGACAAAGTAGTGGTATCCTAGCCAATGCTAGATATGATTGGAAATGTGGAGGTTGAGCATCTTGCAAGGATAGAGTTAAATCATACTCCATTGTTTATTTCAATTGGGGCACAAAGTCATAGTGTAAAAAAACCATTTAGATCCCTTAAATTCTTGACAGAACATGTGGATTTTCAAAGAGTAGTGAAGCAGAATTAGTCAGCAGACTTTATAGGTCACCCTTTTTAGAGCTTAAACATAAGGTTAAACAAATAAAAAAAGCTCTGTACTTAGGGAGATATTTTTAAACAGTTGATGTCAAAGAAGAAATTACAAGAATTAAAGAAAACTTGTTTAAAGAGCATCCTACAACCAATAATAGAATGGTCCTGCAACAAGCTCAGGATGAGTTGAAAAAGTATCTACACTATGAGAAAGTTCTCCGAAAACAAAAGGCTAGAGTGGATTGGCATGTGGAGGGGCGCAAAAACACTACGTTCTTCCATAACCTAGTGAACGGAAGAAGAAACAAATTGCAAATAAAATGAATTCAGAATGGAGGGGGAACTGGATTGACGATAGAAATTTAATGAATCTGGAAGCAGGTGATAGTTTTTAGAAATAGCTTACTTTAGGTGAAGAGGGAACTGACTTCTCATTGTTGAATCATATCATAGAAATAATTATAGAGAAGGACTAACAGAAGAATATGTGATAAAAGAAATAGAGCATAAGTAAGAACAATAGTTTTCTCTCTAGATAGTGCCAATGCTAGTGGTTTAGATAGACTAACAGGTGTGTTTTTTCAAAGTTGTTGGCAGATCATCCAAAATGATGTGTTTGATGTGGTATAAGCTTTCTTTAATGTTGATACTCTTCTTAAAGCATTTATTCATACAAATTTGGTCTTAATACCAAAGAAGAATCCGGTTCAATCATTATTTGATTAAAGACCTATTAGTTTGAGTAACTTCATTAATAACATTATTTCTAAGGTAGTACAATGGAAACTGACAAGAGTATTGGATAAGATTATTTTTGTTACCCCATCTAGATTCGTGATGGGGGGAAGTATTATTGAAAATATCTTGTTAACATAAGAGATAGACACAGATATAAGGAAAAGGGATAAATCAGAACATGAAGTTAGATATAACCTAGGCATATGACCGGCTGTGTTGGCTATTTGTAACTAAAGTTTTGAGAAGGACGGATTTCACAGAGATATTTATTGACATAATATGGAGAGTAGTAGCTAATAACAAGTACTCTATTTTGTTTGATGGTCAATATCATGATTCTTACACTCAACTAGAGGAGTTAAGAAGGGTGATCCAATCTCTCCTACATTATTCATTTAGCATCAGAAGTACTCTCCAGAGCACTAAATGATTTATTTGAAAAAAATAGACAAAAGTTTTGGGATGCCTAAGTAAAGTGCCAATATATATCATCTGGCTTATATAGATGATATTATTACATTTGCATCAACAGATAAAACATTTTTCAAGATGATTATGGAAATATTGAATGTTATGAATAGATATTAGGATAACTTATTAGTAAGGAGAAAAGCTCTTTCTATATGTATAATACGGCTGTCAGTGCACTGATTCAGTAGGTGAAATAGGTTACTGGATTTGAAAAGGAGAGTTCCTTTTATTGTATTTTGGATGCCCAATATTTCACACAAGAAAGAGAAAGATCTTTTATAATGACATTATTAAAATGATAAAAGATAAGTTGCAGCACTGGGAAGGAAAGCTGATATCCTAAGGAGGAAAGGTTGTTCTTATTAACAATGTGCTACAAAGCCTTCCTATATATCTTCTTTCTGCTACGGTTCCTACTAAGCATACTATTAGGAGATGTAAAGGATATTTTCCAGACTTTTTCTAGAATAATACGGAAGAAGAAAGGAGTAGGCATTGGTCTACTAGGTTAAATTTTTTGTGTCTCAGGAAGACGGGGAAATAGGCTTCAAGCCATTATTTGATGTGTCCACGACTTTATTTTCCAAGTTATAATGGACTTTTAGAACCACAAGGCCTCTCTAGATCAGTTTTACATGGAACAAGAAGCAAATTCCAGCAGTGGTATAATGGAAAAGAGAATCTCAGTTATGGAAGAAAATGTTGGAAGCAAGAGAAGAAGTAGATCATGAAATTTGGTGGGAACCTAGATGTGGAGGTTCTAATGTTTGGTTTGACAACTGGACTAAATTAGGACCCCTCATTCATGTGATCCCATAAAACTTTTCAATTGATGAGAGTATAGAAGATATCAGTGAATAAATGGGATGCAATGCTCAGGAACTACAACAATGTCTACCTTAAGACATTAGTATCATATATATACAAATATCAAATTATCTAAGAAGTCATAATTGTGGATAAGCCATGGTGGATGAATAACAGTAGTGGGAGGTTCTTTGTCAAAAGTGCATAAAAACTTAGAAGACATAGGGTAAAAATAGTTGGATAAAAGAAGTTTTTGATGAAGGGTCTGCAAAATATCTTTCTTCTTATGGAGGTTATGGAAACACAAAATTCCTGTAGATGACACGTTGGCTAGGAATGGTTTAGATATTGTCTCTAGGTGTAGATGCTGCCTTCAACCACAAAGTGAGACCGCAGAACATATTTTTAAGATAAGAAGGTGGGCTAGGAAAATTTGGTAAATTTTCTCTACTACTGCAGGGATTATAACACTATTTCTGCAACTAAAATAGACCATTATTCAGTGGTGGATAGTAAAGTGTGGAGCCAATATTAAACCTCTTTATCAAGCTACTCCCGCAATTATATGTTGGAAAATATAGAAATTGAGAAATTCAGTGGTGTATGGAGAAAACATGTCAAAAAGAAGATTGATATCTAAGATAAATTATAATTTGTATATGGTGTCTAGATTAAATTATTCATGGATAGAGAGCATCCCAAATACATGAGCATAGACTGTCCTCTTTTTTGAAGAGCATTCTCCCAAAATGAAGTGCAGATTAGTGGGCTGGGAACACCCTAATGTGGGGTGGCACAAGCGTAACTGTGAAGGGGGGAAATCCTAGGGATAGCTTGATAGCTTTTTCTATAACAGATAATAGAGGTGACCTTATATATGCTAGAGAAAGAGTTATTTCAGACACTTCTAACTCAATTGTTGAAGCACTTCTATAGAAGAGGGGATATATTATTGTATGAATAATAATTTATACCTTTTAATCATATAAACGGACTCACTTACAATGGTTAAGGAACAATGAGGGTCTAGGAAGTATATTGGTGTATAAGCATGGAAGTTAACAGAGTTAGAAGCTGGATAGAGAAAGGAGAAGTGTAGATTAGCCGTGTCCTTAGAGAAGGAAACCAACTGGTAGAGTTTTTTAATAACATAGTGTTAAATTTGAAGGCACACAACAAAAAATACATGTTCATTTAGATAATGGTATTCCAATAGAGGCAAGAAGAATCCTTATCGCAGAAAAAGCATAAAGGCCTAATCAAAGACATGACTACGCTATAAATACACATCTACATTGAGGCATGCCTCAAGTAGAATCCAAAATATACAAGTGTACAGTGAATCTGAGATTAACTGCAAGGTATAGAGCTACAAGATGTCGAGCTCTATAGATTAACCATTTACTCTCTTTCAATATGTGGTATCAATTTCCTTGAATATTCAATCTACTGAAAGAGGATTAATAGGAAATCAGTAAGCAGCAAAATATTATTGTCTTCAAATTTCTAAGATTTAAGAGATACCTTGTTAGATCTAGAATTGGTATGCGGCATAAGTGAAAGAGTGAAGGACATTCGAAGGTGATGCATCCATGGTGTCTGGTGGGAGCTTTGAGGTTGCTGGAATGGAAGCGTCCCATCTCTTGGACATTAGAGGCATGTAGGTTAGAAAAGACAAGGTAAGTTCAATGCTCTTAATGTGGAAGACTGGAAAGTGGTAAAGTTTTACCTCGATATGTGGTCTTGACAGCGTCATCACCTACTTCGATCCTGAGAAGATGAGCTTGGTAGGGTTTCCTAAAGTGGGGTTGAGTCAGAGGTGTTTTGTAGAGTTGTCTGTAGATTATTTTTCAGGCTTTGTTGGTTTGTTTGGTATATTTTTTTCTTTATTTTGTTCCAGGTCATTTGTTTGTGGACTAGGATGGTTTTTTTCCTTTGGTTTAAATAAAGTGGTTTTGTTCTTTTAAGTTAAAAAAATTTATGAGAAAAGGGTAAAATTAATAAAAATTATCACGCAGACCATTACATTGAAGAAAAAAATTGCTCTTTTCCCATTCAATATTCTTTTCCTTTAAGCACCGGGTGAAAAACCAGTTGTGCAAACAATTCTTACTTCCAAATAAAATAAATATAATGTATTAAAAAAATTATATTTCATCATCACTCTTCCCTTTCTTCTATTTTTATTTATCTCCTTCTCCTCCACTAATATGTTATGTCATGTAAATCTCTTGTTAGAAAGAATAAACAAACACAAACACCCAATACCAATTAATAAAATCGAGCTACTCCATAATCTTATAAAATTATGTAATTTTATGTTAAACTAATAAGGATAAGCATAGTCATGCACAATAAAAAAGAATTAAAAGGAAAAAGATAATGAATGAAAGAGATTTTAGAAATACAAAAAGCGAACAACATAAGAAAAGAATTAGGAGTATGTTTCCGGTAACTTTATATGCATAAAATAAGATAAAAGTATAAAAAAAATATTAGACTGTTAGAGATCTTTTGCAGATGCCACATCAGCTCTCTTATGCACATGATTATTGAAATTAAATAGTAAAAAATTAAAATTTGAAAAATAGATAAATTGAGATCTATCTCTAAGAGATGCCACATTAGCTCTCTTATGCCTAGAATTGTATGAATATATAAATTAGATAATAATTTGGTTAGTTAATCACTGGATTATGTTACTTACCAAATTCAAGTAATCATAATGGATATATAATTTGGAGAGTACTTTCAATGTTTCTCATTATCTTTGGGTATTAAGCACTAAATGATAAACATCTTCCATGGCAACAACGAAGTTCTCTCTTCACTCAGTTTTGCTTATTTCCTTGGTTTTGTTTTCTCTGTTTGCTCTCCATCGTTGTATGTCCACATTTATCCTTTTGAACTTGATTTATTATTAATTTTATTATTATTATTATTGGAATTATAATTAAATTAACTAAGTATTATGGAATAACATGAAACAGATTTATGTATCATCACCTATTAAAACTCGTAACATATCTTTTCTTAATATTATTTTTGCTTTTATTGGTTTGTTATGTGTTTTATCTGTTATTAACCTGATAGCATGCATATTGTTCATTTCATACTATCAGTATTAAAACATCAAATTCCACATTTTCTTATATTAATTTCACAAAATGCAGGTGATGAAGAAACAAGCTATAATGCAAATCTTACAGTTGGAAAATGTATCCAAATTCCTGATGAACCAGGAAAATGGTGTTGCCTCCTAGATTATTTACGAGAATGCTATTATACACTTGATATATGTAATGCAAAATGTCGCGATCGAAGAATTTTCAAGAAAAATAATGTTAATTAATTCGAGAAATCATTATCATTTTCACAATTTATTTTCATTTCTTTCATGTTGTTGGTTAAGTTGATGTATAAGTAAAAATTGCAATTTTTATTTATAAAAATTTAGTTACATTTATTGATACTTAAATTCATCTATCCATATCATATTATTCTTGCTATGTTATACTTACAATTTTAAATTTTATAAATTCTAACTCTAATAAGAAAGTGGCATTTCAGTGAAGTTTGAAAGCCGCATATGATAACAAATTGAAGCTTGAGCAGAAGTAATAGCTGTTAGGATCAAAATAATCATGTTTCATGTTAAAGATAACAATGCAAACCTCGAATGACAATTATAAAATGATAAATGACAAGTAATATCAAAAAGAGACAGAATAACATACGTGCATTAGTCCATCAACCTACATCTACAAGAGGAGATTAACTTTCTATTTTATAAAAAAATACAAAAATATCGAGAGAAATAACCTCACAAGAGGGAATGTATAATAACATGGTCATGCAATAGGAGGGATAGGGAAGAAAACTGCAAGTGTGGTAGAAGTGGACAACGTCATAGCGTTGGCAGCTCAGCTGGCTTCTTTTCAAAAATAGATGATGACACAGTTCAGTAAGTTGAACATGGCTCAATCTTAGGCGCAAGTAAATGCATTACAACCATCTCCATATTGTTGTGAAATTTGTGGAGTTAGTGGTCATTTTGCATATGTGTGTGGAGAAAACATGGAGTTAGTGAACTTTGTGGATAATGCACAGTGAGGATATCAGAACTTCGTGAATACCTACAACCGCAACTGGCAGAATCATCCCAACTTCTCACATGGTAGAAATTAACGACAGAGCCAAATTTTCAATAGAAGAAGCAATAGGGGAGTCAAGCTAGCTCTCAGTCAAGCAACATTGTGGATATGCTAAAGAAAATCATGGCTGACCAAGTACAATTGGCTACAGAGATTAAAAATCAGCAATTGGCCATCGAAAATCTAGAGAGGCAGGTGGTCCAGCTTAGAATACCAAGCCTCAAGGGGGTTTTCCAAGAGACACTGATACAAAGCCAAGAAAGGTTATGATAATCACTTTAAGGAGTGGACGAGAGTTATATGGAGCACCTTTAAAATAGAAAAATCATGGGGTGCAACCAGAGTTACCCAGACCAAACCCAAGTGTAGAGAAGGGCAAGGGAAAAACAGTTGTAGATAAGATTGAACAACTAGTAGAGTAGCAAGTGATGAGACAAACACCACGCTTCCCTCAAAGGCTCCAGAAAAGTAATGAGGATTCATGCTTTAAGAAGTTCTTTGATATCTTCAGAGAACTTCGCATAAACCTTCCTCTACTTGATGTTTTAAAGGGAATACCCAAATATGCCAAGTACTTAAATGAGGTGGTGACAAAGAAAAATTGACTTCTGGATGTAAAGGTAGTGACACTTACTGAAGAGTGCAGTTCAAGGGTGACGAGCAAGCTCACAAAAAAGCTCAACGACCTTGTGAATTTCACCCTCCCAATACAAATTAGTGAAAGTGAGATGATGCAGACCTTGTGTTATTTTAGGTAAGTGTAAACTTGATGTCTTGATATTTGTTTAGTATGATTTTAGGGAAAGTGTAAACTTGATGTCCTGATATTTGTTTAATACTCTTAGTTTTGGAAAACAAAGGTCATCTAAATTAGTCCTTCAGCTTGCTTACATATCAAGAGTGGCTCCAAAGGGAATCATTGAGGATGTGCTCATCAAGTTTGGTAAGTTGTAATCCCTGTTGATTTTATTATTCTTGATTATGAAGTAGATAAAAGTTTTCCAATCATATTGGGATATTCATATTTGGCAACTGATGGAGCTTTGATAGATTTTAGAGAGGAAAATTTGAAGATGAGAGAGAATGACGAGGCAGTCACTTTAAGAGTGTAAAAAGCACTCAACACACTGTCACACTACAGATATCTATGTATGATTATGGAGTGAAAGAGGATGAGTGTTGGTTGGTGGAGAATGAGTTGAAAAAGAAACGGTCAAAGGCTCTCATTAAATGGCCCAAGAAAGATGCAAAGGAAATTTACAACCTGCAGAGCACCTGAGCCTGTGTCAGACGAACTTAAAGGTGATCCTAGTTAGGATGTGAGGGCGAAAGAAAGGGAAAGTACTGATATTGTTACCACTAAAGTTAAGACGAGAAGGAAGATTAGCCTGCATGGGAAGAAGAGATTGACCAAATCTTTAAATGGATGTGACCCACGTCGTGCTGCGACGTCAAATAAAATGCTGCTTGGGAGGCAACCCAAGTTGGACCAAAGGTAAAAAAAGTTTCTTCTATTATTTTTTGTATAATGTCACCTTTTTTATGCCTGCTATTTCTATTTGAAGGTAAGTCTGAGTACCCACAAAAGCGAAGCAAAGAAGCATGGTGAAGCATGAGTATGGGGTCATTGACCCTTTTGATGGAAATTGGAATGCAACATGCTGCTATCTAGGCCTAGATGCCTTTGGAAGTATTCATAAACTTATGTTACTTTTAATTAATTCTTTAGGGACATAGTATGATTTTATATGTGGGTGAAGAAACCTTTAAAATTTTGATGAGGGTGAAGTATGTGGAATATTTGAATTTGGCTTATTTGAAATGTTAAGTAGAGAAAAGTTCACCCACTCCATGATTTTTCTTTCTGGTTCTTTTTCGAGAGGGGCCCTTTGAACCGAGAATAATTTTTTGTTTTTATGACATTTTTGTTTTCTATCATAGTTACGGACTTTTCCAATGATAGATGGATGATGACCGTCTTGAGAGATGATTAGTCTCTTGGAATTAGAGAACCCTTTCACTTATTGAATGCTAGGAGCTTGATGTGCCATGGTTTTACGACACGTTTGATTCTTAAAACATAGAAAAGATGCTAGAACTTGGGTGTGTTTATATGGATATATGGTGCTTTTACTGTATATTTACGAAAATCAAGTTTGGGAGTTTTAGTGCAAAAAAAGAAGTGCAAAAGTACAAAAAAGGGTCTGCTATAGGTCACGGTACGATGCATACAATCTGGGTATGAGCCGTAACTATTGCTCATGATGAAGCTTCAGAAAATGTTGAAGTGCAGTTTTCATGATGCAACCAGATACTTCGAGTCATAGTAGCACTGTACGAGTCGTACCTCAAACTCGTGGTGAGATGAAGAGAATTAGCAATTTGGCATCCTCAAGGCACAATTGGAATGCACGACTAGTACCAGCAATGCACGAGTCGTACGAAGGACTCATAGGTTGATCATTAGAGATTCCTTTATTTAGATGTTCAAGCCACGACTGGTTACCACAACTCATAGTGGCATGCCACGAGTTGTACCAATCACTCATACCTGAGAAGACCAGAAGCTGTCAACCATTCCATGATTGCAGACAATGTCTTATAGTAGCATGCTACAACTCGTAGGTCATCCCGGCGTAGCAATCCCTGTTAATTTAGGAAAGAATTTTCATTTACAGTATAAATACTTTCCTTTATTTTTTATGAGGAGATTCTATACTTTACAGAATTAGTGTTTTTGGAGTTTCCCCATGCAACATGAATAACAGAAATACACAATGTTTGGAACATGTTTCTTCTTGTAATCTTAACTTTGAAGATTGCTTATTGCAATTGATCATTGGGTTTTATTTCTTTCATCATTGTAAGTCTTTACTCATGAATTCTTCTATATTTTCTATAGTTAATCTTACAATTATAAGTAGCTAAACACATACAACTAGGATTGTGGAAACCATGGAGAAATAACAAATTGGGGTGAACACAAAGTGATTCTAAACTAATACTAATGCTTGTATTGTTGTTCCCTTCATGATAATTGTTTCTTCATACTGCGCAATGTTAGCACTAGCCCATATTATCTACTTTCTTGAACATAGAGGATAGAGATTAGGAAAAGGTTAAGACAACAAATACATGAAATTATCAATTTTCATTTAATAACTCGCGTTGCAGTCACAGGAAAGTTAAATTGGGATATTTGATATAGGTTATTCAGGAACACTAATGAGACCTAATATGGTATTTGATCATAGTCATCTAATAGGGGAAAATTAACCATTTAGATGAATGTGTTTTATTGATTCTATAGGCTATCTATTGGAATAGATCACAAGTGTAATAATTCGACATAGTTATGAATCAGTGGGTAACATTTCCCTAGTTAGTCGCATATTTCTTATCACAATACCATTTCACAACATTGACACTTATTATTTTCTATTACCCCCCCCCCCGGAAATAATAGAACTAAAAGCATAAGTAATAGCATTAGTCTAAATCATGACCATATTCCTTGTGGGATCGACCACAACCTTAGTTGGATTCTCTATTAACAACGACATGTTATACTTCTTCAGAGGTGTAATTTGAGCGTTATCAAAAATGAAGCTGTTGCCGGGGAATATGAATTAGGATTACATTAATTTCTTTTATTTATATTTTAGTCTTTATTTCCTTATTTACATTTTCTTTTGTCTTTTTTTCACATAGGTTATCACTTGGTGAATGCCAAGTACTCGGAGTAGTTGAAAATCCCTAGTCCCACTTGATAAAGAACATGAACAAACACTGAGAAAGATGGGCTGTATTGAGACTCCTAAGAAAATAGAGGCCAGAGTAGCCCAGGAAGCTCGGCGAGCTAATGAAGCCTATCCGGCGGAGTTAGCTCGTTAGCTGCTCTTCAGGAGGCTGATGAGGCACAGGAAGAAGTGGAGACTGCTGGCCGAAATGGAAGAAATAGAGGGCATGAACCACATTAGTTCCATAGATATTCTCCACACTTTGATGATGATGAGGATACAGATATTGATGAAGTCGGGTCAATAGGAGCTATTCTACCCCCACCTCTGCCTGCTGAGGCAAAATTTGACATCACTAGCATGATGATCTGATTGTTGAACATGAAGGGAGTGTTTAGGGGAAATGCTATTGATAATGCAGATCTCCACTTGATGAATTTTGTGGTAATCTGCAAGACATACAGGTTGCCTAGAGTGAGCTAGGATGCAAGTAAACTAAGGCTCTTTACATTCTCTCTAGTCTATGGCTATCAGAGTTGCCAAATGACTCCATCACTAATTGGAAAGAATTGAAGCGCACCTTCTTGGAAAGGTTCTTCCCACCTTAAAGGATGCTGCAACTCAAGGATGAGATATATAACTTTTGACAACTTAAGAGGAGGCACTTCATGAGACATGGTTGCGGTTTAAGAAAAAATTGAATAGGTGCCCAAATCGTAGAATTCCAAATAAGATCTTGTTGGAATAACTTTAACAATCCTTGAACAAAAGCAACAAAGCAGTAGCAAATACTATAGTAGGTGGAGCATTGATGAGTCACTCATGGGTGGATGCAACAACAATACTTCACTGAGTGACAAAAACCAATAGAGCCTGGCATAACAGAGAAGCAGAAGTAGCTACAGGTACATATGCGATTGGGATGAATACTGAGCAACACAAAAAAGAAGAGGAATGTGATCAAGAGTTAGCATATATGAGGACTTCCATTGACCTGCTCATGAAGAATATCATGGGATTTGGAGCTCAGAAAGTGAATCCAGTTGGGAGCTCAAAGTCAGGATCCGGGGTATGAACACTCTGACTCCGAGGAGGAAGTTAACTTCTTAGATAACTGGGTGGCGGGTTTACTGACAAACACTCAAGGCTCTAATCAAGAACTTGGTTTCAAGGCTTAAGGAACTAAGTTTAGAACTGGTATACGGACAATTACAACAAAGCTTAGCATAGGGATAGAAGAAGAGAGCGAGACGGGGAAGGTAATTGGAGGAAAAATGATGGATACCAAAATGACCGCAATGGCTTGTAGCCTCCTAAGGCTCGTGAGTGTGATAAGGAACTTCAAAATTGGAGAGCATGATGGCTGAGTTGTTGAAAAAGGAAAAGTCAGCCATTGATCACCTGAAGGACATTCACGGAGACATACCTGACATGAATCAGAAAGTTGAGTCGCACGTTGCAGTGATTAAACAGATTGAGCAGCAATTAGGCTGGATGTCCGCATCCCTGAACTAGAGGTAGAAGGGCACACTCCCTATTAACATGGTTCAAAGTCCAAAGAATGACAGTCATCGTATATCCGTGACTACCACGAATGGAAAAGCAATAGTTGAACCACCTATGCCCATTGTAGTTGGGTATGGCTGAATTAAAGGAAGTTGATTCAAATAATGAGGCTGAGGCTGAAGAGAAGATAATTGAAGGTATTGTAGAGGTGAAAACGTCTCCAGTTACTGAAAAGGAGATTGGTTATCAGAAGTGGAAGAAGGAGGCCCCACAAATTTTTAGGCATATCCTAAGACTGCCTCCACCTTTTCCTCAGAGAATGAAGAATGGTAGATGATGGGAAATTTCACAAGTTCTTATCCATGCTAAAGCAGTTGTCTGTGAAAATTCCCTTGGTAGAGGCAATAGAGCAGATGCCTAGCTATGTAAAATTTATGAAGGACCTGGTGATAAGAAAGTGTTCAGTGAGCTATGAACCAATTGGAAATTTACACCACTACAGTGCAATAGCCTCACGGGTCCTTGCATAGAAGACGGAAGACCCTAATGCCTTCCCCATCCCATGAACTATTGGATATTTTGAGTTTACCAAGGAATTGTATGATCTAGGAGCTAGCATAAATTTAATGCCGCTAGTCGTGTTTAGACAAATGGGCTTAGTGTCCCCCACATCAACGATAATGCAGCTACTGATGGTAGACCTCACAGTGAAAAAGCTAGTTAGTATCCTTCATGATGTTCTAATGAAGGTGGACAAGTTTATTTTTCAAGCTAACTTCATGTTTCTAGATTGTGAAGTGGATTTTGATGTCTCCATCATTTTAGGGAGACCATTCCTTGCCACTGAACGAGCCCTGGTGGACGTTGAAGCTAGAGAATTGAAGTTCTGGTTAAATGAGGATGAAGTCACTTTTAACTTCTGCTATTCAATGATGCAGTCGAGTGAACTCAGCAATTGAGGTTGAAATTGAGTTTCTTAACAAATTCTGAGTAGTCAAGAAACCCGCATCGGGCTACAACATTAAACCAAGCGGTGCATGGGAGCCAACCAATGAGGTAGTTTGGTGAAGCTTGGGTAACCAAACTGCCTAGATCTTGTTGCAATGTTAAATACGGCACATTTTGGGAGGCAACCCAAGTATCTTAACTTATATGTGTTGCAGTGTGCAAGTGAAACGGGGATCAAAAGATGAAAATTGAAGCATAGGTCTGGACTATGAGCCTCAGTACTAATCGTATGATGTTTTTACAGTTCGTAGTGCCCGACATAATAAGGAGTAGAGTCTAACAAAGTGAAAGAGTTCACACTTTGGTTGGACATTACGAATCGTACCTACATGGTACAAGTTGTAGTACCCACTATCATGATGAACTCCCTCAAAGGTCAACTAGCAGAAACCACAACCTACGAGATATGGTAAGAGTCGTACCAGCATGTTACGGATCGTACCATGCATCCATAGGTTCCTATGAACGTCAGGTACGTAAGGTAGAGAATCATGGTACGAATTGTGAGAAGGCATTAAATGAAAAGAACCCATGTGACTCGACTCGAACCCAAAATTTTTAAACATCCCCATACATATTTAAAACTAAAATCTGGTCCTAAAAGCACTACATGATCCCACGATTTCCTCCCATTCTTCTAACTTTTCCCATTGCACCTTTAATCTCCATTGAAACATTACTTTTAAAGACAATCTTGAATCATAAGAAGTACTTTTATACTCCAAGCCTTAAGCAAAGAAGCATTGCTCAAGAACTTGTCAAGTAAATTGACAAAATTTTCATGGCTTCTCTTTGGCTTTTGTTCATTGATGGCTGACTGTAACTCTTTCATTCTTGAAATTATTAGAGGAGCATGATCAGGAGGTTATCATGTTGTAATTATGAATAGGGTTATGAAATGAAATCACTCTATTTGTTCAAATGTTTTTTGGGTAGGGTGCTAATGAAAAATACAAAATGAGGAAATCGTGTGGGTAATAAAAATTTTATGTTTGTATAAAATTAGGGGGTGGTGAAATCTAAGTATTCACCCCAAAACTTGTTTCTTTTATAATTGTTAATGCACAAGGGTTAGGACAGGCTTCATGAGCCATCCTACAACTCGTAGGATGATTCGTTGGGGCTGTCCCACGAACCAACAAGTCTAAAGTAAAGGTATGAGAGTTGGAACGAATCGTGGTATCTCAGCACGAGTCGTACCAAGTTATCATGCAAGAGAATCATAAAAAGGTCGCACACATAACATCAAACATGACCCGTGGTATGACTCTTGGATCCTACCATGGGTCATATTATTGATTCAACCTAAAACATCAAAAGTCACAATATTTAGAATTTGATGCTACGACCCTTTATATGAACCGTACCACCTTGGTATGAGTCATTCTTGTGAAACTAAAGGTCATTATTATAGTACAAATCATACCACCTTGATACAACTTGTACTAATAAGACATAACAAGAATCTACAAATATATATATATTTTTTTGCTTTCATCTTCTTAAATCACATGTACTAATCTCTCCTTAAGAGGTAAAATGTCACGAAAAGGACAATCAAGCAAGAATATACAGGACAAGAAGGTTCGAGATGTGGATCTCAAGTTACAGACATTCAGTATGGCTCATATCAGGATGGTATGTCTCATACTGTCAGTCATATGTTGGCTCTGCACTTGTGCATTTTCGTTGAAGTTCAGCTACGGGTGCCAGGGACAACTTGTATCAGGATGGTACAACTCGTACTAAGACCTACAACAATTTATTTTCTGTTCTATTTTAGCTCCTTTTCCATAATCCAACTCTAGACCTGATTTTGCTAAAAATAAAATAAAATAACCTCATATCCATATAAACACACCTAAGTATAAAAATTGTCGCAAAACTACGACACATAAACATCCTCAACTTAGAACTTCTGCATGTCCTTAGGCAAAGAAAAACAATACTATAAACACGATGCTTAACTAGAAAGTAAAACAGAAGACCTATAGCCAACAACAGAAAAATTTGCACAGATGACCATTATAAAGAATTGACCCTCTTTTCTTCAAACATTCTAAACCAGGATTGCTATGTACACATGCACCTACAACTCATGACACAAAGGGATCCTGAAATGGCATCAAACTATTAACAGACAACTAAGCTATCACTAATTCTATTTACATGGAGAATTGGCAGAATGCAATATATCCCATCTACCTTCACAACAAATGAAGTCCCAAACACTCTAAATGATATATATATATATATATATATATATGGACTATAGTGTCTAATCCTTCTTGGCACTACACAACTCTTGGATTCACTTTTAATTTTTTTCTCCTTTCTTCTTTTTTTTCCTCCCTTTCTCCATTTTCTTTAGCTTTCAACTAGTGGGCATTGTGTATTTTTCACTTTTCTATATTTTTCAATTTTTTTTCTTTCCTTTTTTTTTCTTTTTTTTCACACCCACCACACCTTTTACTGACCAGCTTTTTCTTTTCTCCCCTACCTCATCTATGCACCCCTACAATATCACACTTTTTGATGAACAAAACAAGACAAATAGGTACATGCCCCACAAATAGTGTGCTTTGTCCCTAAAGTAGAGAAATGAAAACTAGGAGAGTAAAAAATACTTATGGTGATCTAAGCACTCCTGCCATTCTATGGAGGTGCTGTGAAGGCACACTCACTGCCTATGCAATTTTGACGCCAACAGTGGCTAGCGCACTCAATGGTTTGGTGATAGCGGGGGTTGTGGTCACCCCCTTAGCAATCTCTGATGCCTCAGCAACCATTGTCTCAATTTGGGCTGAATATGGCTCATATGAAGGGTCCTCTCCTTCATAGGCTCCCTACATACAATAGCTAAGATCTCAACTCCTTTAGCTCTCTTGTACAGCTCAGACATGTGCTAGTCATGACAATGCTGGCTCGCTGCTATTGCCCGCTTGTGCTCCTTCTTCTCTCTCTTACTCCTCTTCTTGGAGGTCTCCTTATCAACTACCTCCGATGATCTCCTCTTTCCTCTATCTCCACCGATCAGTTCATGAGTCCAAAATGCCCCTAAATCAAGCTCATCATTTGGCTCATCCTTAAATAATGAAATAGTAGGGGCTAGTAATATGGCCAACTGTCGAGATGATAGCTCATCAACCTGACTCCTAATCGACCCCATCTCATCCCAAAGACTTCTCATGTCTAGAAGCTCCGTTAGATGCTCCTTGAATATAAGTTAAAAGCTATCAAGTCTCATATGCAAATCTCGTATGCAAATATCTAGTTGCTGCATCGATCTCGGCCCTCACCCATGGATTGACCTTCTCCATAATTACACTCACCTTCTTCTCTATCAAGGTCAGCTTTTTGGCCAACTTTTGTAAGAAATCCTATTGCACAATGATGTATTCAGTTGGGACCTGGCCTGGTGTGACTAGTGGAGGAAGTGTTGGAGTAGCTGCTATGTGGGCAGGCTGGGCCGACATCTCACTCTAATCAGCTAATATGGGGGTATCTACCTGCTCGCCCCCTCCTATCAGTGGGTTTTGGACTGTTGCTGGTGCTCTAACACGACTCACTAGGTTCATCTCAGCCTGTATCAATTTGATATCTATAATTTGTGTACCTCTCACTCTAGTTTCTATCTTTGCTATCACCAAGACACTTGACTTCCTACAAAACCTATATATAATACTCAGGAATAGAATCATAGTTCTCAAAGCTAGAGCTTGATCCTGAATCCCCCTACTACAACCCTTGAAATGTTGATAGCATAACCCAACATGATACTCGCTACAAAACTTGATCCAATCGGCACTCAAAGTATTATCAGTCTCCATTGGCACCAATCTGTGGTGAACTAAAGTCCAGCAGGCCTTCACTATGAAATTTACTAAGGCTTTGGTGACATGACGTCCACTAGTCACCCAATCTACTTCCTTCTTCTCCTCAACTATGACTCTGGCTAACCATCTTACATGACTCTACCTTTCCTCTGCACTCAATTTATTGACCCTTCTCAAGGACTTAATGTGGTGATCAAATTCTTCTTTGGAGGCTAGGGCCTGAAATCTGGCTTATATAATATTCAAGCAGTGGCCAACTCTGAGACATCTACAATCTACAGTCGGACTATCACACTCTCCAGTCTGGGCTGCTCCTTCAACATCTACCCAGCTAGAGTCTGATGCTCCATAGTCACCATATAGTTGGCACAAACCTACTTGATCATGTCAGCACCGAAGCTGTCAAGGGTTCTTGCCATCCAACCAAACCCGTACAAATCAAATAGCCATCTCATCTCCTCAACCTCTTTCAATGCCCCAGTCAGGATCTGCGACTCCTCCTAAATGCTCCTCCTATGGTTCTGCTCTGATGCTAGGGTGAGGCCTTCATGTAAATCTCCCGAGCACCTAACATACCCACCTTATTGAATGGCTCTCCAAGGGTGGGGTTTTATCATCACAATCCTTATGTACCTCCTCCTTAGATTCGTCCTCACCTGACCATTCCTCTGCATTTTAGCTATCACTATACTCACGGAACTAGGTATTATCTCCCTCTTCATATTGCGGAGCATCTGCTGGAGCAGTTGAGGTAGCTTTGGCTTGAGCCTTGGCCTGTACCCTAATGTTTCATGGCTCGTCGGTATCATCAGTATCCACTTCGTACTCCTCCACTAAACTACTAGGCTAGTTTGCCTCCTGCTCAGATGCAGAGGCTTCATCCCTCAAAGCCCTCTGGGCTGCAATTTCATCTCTGGTCCTTTTGTCCTGGGCACCCTTGGTTTCTTGTCTTTTGTGTCCCATAGAACCTATAGAGAAAAGGTTAGGACACATGATATCAAAGAATGAAAACAAGATAGAATGACTGCAGTATCCTTCTATGGTTCATCAGTACGAGTCGTACCACGGAGGTACAATCCATACTGAGATTCGTAATACAACCTTTCACATTCATGACTCACTGGTATGACCCATACCAGTGTGGTTTGACTCATACTAATGATCGTAGTATTAACTTCTGATAATGTGACTTTTTGTAATTCTGGTACGACTCCTTATCACGGTTCGTAGTGGCATTTTACTAGTCGTACCATGGGTCAAAATCTTGAGCTTTAATCCGACCCTTTCTATTTCTTTGGTAAGACTCTTGGTGTGATACCACAATCTGTACCAGGCTCCATACCATGAATTTCAACTTTAATAATCCTGGAGTAGTCTCAACTAATCATCATACGTGTCGTAGTTCAAAACCACGAGTCGTAGGATGACTCGTGAAGCCTGTCCTCACACTGTGCAGTACCAGTTATGCAAGCAAGCATGTTTTTGAGGTGGGTACTCATATTTTACCTCCCCATTAGTTCACAGTCAGAATTTCAACTACCCACTCATTCCCCACAGTCAAATTTTCCCATTAACTCACTACCCATAGGAATATAAATTCATTGAGCATTTTACTCCATAACCCAGCATACAAGATTATGAATAACCCACTGATCATATTACTCCACTTCATTTTCATGAGTAGTGGAATCACAGTGATGGTATGACTATGCTAGCAAGAAAATAAAATGAGAACTTTTCAACTTGCTAAACTTTTGAATGATTCTTTCTTACTTCGGTTTTAGGATAGAAATTCATCAAAATCATGCCTTTTAATGCAAAAATGAGAATTTTCATCTTACTTGCTAAACTTTTGAATGATTCTTGCTTACTTCAGTCTTAGGGTAGAAATTCATCAAAATGATGCCTTTTAATGCACAAATCCAAGCTCAATTGAAATGGGAGTGAATTACGGGTGAATGGGGAATGAAAAGAGGAAATCGTGGTTTCAAAGTTGGAAATTCCGTCATTCACCTTATTCTTCATCCTCTGTGGGAATGGAGGGGAGGGGGGGTTGAGGGATATGCCTAAAAATCTGTAGGGCCACTTTCACATTCCCTTTTTCTAACACAGGCTCCTTTGGATTACTTGGAGTCTCAATCAAATCAGCATCACCTTCCATTACCTATTCTGTAGCCGCATCCTTCTCATCTATATCCATGCCTTCTGCTTCCTATCTAACTTATAACTGGCATAAGCAGATCAACTATAGTTTTTCTACTCCTAGTTATCAAGCCATGCAGTGGCTGTCATTCTTTGGATTTTGTAGCATATTGCAAGGAAGTTTACACTTCTACCTCTGGTTCATAGATGCAGACATCTGGTCCTACCACTGCTCAATTTGTTTGATTGTTGTGGCATGCGTCTCAACTTTCTGGATAATGCTATAGATATCACCCTAAATGTCCTTCAAGTGTTCGTCGGTCGATTTTTCTTTTTTTCTTCAGCAGCTCAGCCATTAGACTCTCCAACATTGAGGGTCCAGCATCCCCCTCACGAACCATAGAAAGGACGTATAAGCCTGTGCGTTCATTTTGGTAACCATCATTTTTCATCCAATCACCTTCCCTCCCTTGGCCTTTACTCATATGCTTGTAACCATTTATGTTGCAATTGTCCCTATACTTGTTTGAACATTGATTTTCGGAGCCTTGGCGTCAATTTTCTTGACCAGATCATTGGGCATTAGCATGGAAAACTTCCACCCTATTACCAAAGAAGTTTGCCTCCTCCTCAAAATCAGAGTACTCAAACCCCTATTCCTGACCCTGTGCTCCCACTACATTTACCTTTTGCACTCCAGACACTATGATCTATAGATTCTCTCATATGAGTTAATTCCTGATCATGCTCCTCCTCCTTCTTGCGCCACTCCACAGTTATCCCTACAACATATTTACCTGCAGCTATCTCAGCCTGTCTTGTATTCAAGGGCCAGGCTCTATTTTTCTTTGTCACTCGATATACTATGGTAGTTTCTTCCTCCTATGAGTTACTAATCAATGTTCCACCTACCCACTTTATTAGCCACAACCTTGGTGCTATTGTTCAGCGGACAACCTGAATAAGCATGGCCTTCTCCACACACCTCATATGATGATGGTGGAGTCTAGACCTAATGCACTTGCTGAACATGATTTTCTACTGGTGTGATTACAAGCTTTCTAACAACATTCATCAGCTGACTATATCTGCTCAGATTACCGCCACGTCATCTACTTCGAGCTTTCCAGGCACCTTGGTTGTTGCGAATCCTCTTTGAGAGTCTTGATAATCTTGACTCCTCGCTGACATGAGGTTCAAAAGAGCTTAAATTTCATCTTAGCTCTTGGGAAAAAATTTTCCTTATGCAGTAGAATGAAGAAACATTTTAGACTCTGGCTTCAGCCCTTCTATAAAGTTATGCCTAATAATCTCCTTCGGTTGCATGTGGTTGGGGAATATCTCAAGTAACCCTTGTATTGTTCCCATGTTTGAGCCAAGGTTTCACCATCTATCTACACAAACCCAAAGATCTTCCCTCTCAACAGTTTCTTCCTCCTTGAAGAGAAAAACCAATTGATGAACTTGCTGGAAAGAACCTCCCAAGTATTGATGGAATCTACCGGCTCTTTTAGAAGCCACTCCTTGGCCTCACCAATCAATAAGAATAGAAATAACATGAGCTTAACATACTCATCTGACATGTTTTGATAGTGAAAGTTCTCACTCAGCTCCACGAACATCATCAAATACCAGTGAGGATCCTAGTGTGGCTTGCCTTTATATTGGTAAGGATTTAGGACCATCCACACAGTCCCTTCTACCAACTCAAAGTTCACAATGATGGCTGACTTGATGATCGCTTTAGAAATGTTCTGCAACTTCGGCCTAGAAAAATTCAACACTGGAACACTCTCTTGGTTGTCCCCTTGTATTTGCTCGTTATTCCCCATAGTTAACCTTCAAAAGGTTCTCTCAATTTCAGGATCAAAAGAAGCCTAATGTGGTTCTTGACTTCTTGTATTTGGCATACACTGAGCACACAACATCTATAACTTCACAAACAAATAAACAAAAATGTAAAATACAGAATAGCGGATTAAAATTCCTGACCTACAGATGATCAATCAATCTTCAAGTCCCTAGAAACGACGCTAAAAACTTGACATCACCCAAGCACACGCAAGCGCTCGCACGTGGTCATGAAGTAATATAGGATGGTGAAGTCCCAATTATTGATCCCTCAGAGACATGTCCGATTAATCGTTTAAGTTTACTTCTTTATTTCACTATTCTACCAAAACAAATATAAATGGGGATTAGTTTGGAGAATTAAACTACTAAACTTGAAATGTAAAGTTAACTAAAGACTTTTGCAAACTTATTTGTTCTTCAAATGATGATGAAAATCTAGGGAATTGTCACAGTCATTTCAGGTTGAGTTTTCAAGATGTGATTATGCTAGTTTAGTTCTTCCTAAGGTTGCTAGTTGCAAGTTACTATCCCATTTCTTTCCACTCTCCCGAGCATCTAAGAATTATCTCATGAACCCTAACGCCTCTATCCCTATAGTCGCAGGAGATACATGAAATGACAGTTATGCCTACTTGTATTTCAACTAAATAGGGTTTAAGGGTATATCCCTATCCTCAACAACAACTTCCAACCTCCAACCAATGGGCCAAATGATCTTCGCATTCCTGTTTTACATTTACATTTAACCCTTTGATTTTCCTTTCGCAAGTTCAACTAAAAGCCAACTGATTTACTCCCAAGGTAATCATTCTATTGAATAAGAAATTACAACAAGTAAATATAAGCAAACTTTAAATGAAGAAGCTAAACTCACATTAAGAAGTCTTTCAAATATCAACCATCAAGTCTGGTTAAAACCCTTGAAGGGGTGTTTAGCCATTCACAGATAAGCAAAAAAACAAATACATAATCATCATTTGAAGTGAAATGATAAATAAAATTGGAAACCTAAGTAGATCTAGTCTCTACTCCAAAAGTTGCATTTACAACCTTCTACGATCAAACAAAATGACAAATGAATGAATCTTCTGCTACAAATTCCCTAGATGTTATATTTATACACTTTTTCGCTCATGTAATTTGCTTAAAATTTTAAAAAATCCATCTAGGAGTATTTAGAACACCGCCCCATGCATAGCCCCAAGGAGTTAGTCAGATTTCCTTTGAAGAATGGCTCCGGGCGCCCCACTCCTGCCATAGAACCAAGGAGTTATAAAAATTTCTACACTTCAAAACACCTCAGGTGCCCAATTCCATCCATAGCACCAAAGTGTTAGCCAAATTCCTCAGGTTGAAGACCCTTCTGCCGCCCCACATCATCCATGGCCCTAAAATTTTAGGAAAATTTCCTAAGTCTAGAGTGCTTCTGAGACTCCATGGCATCCTTCTCATCAAGGTGTTAGTCCAGTTATCATCTCTGAAGCTAGGGCACTTGGCACCCCACTCCATCCATAGAACCATCTTTGGTGTATTTTTCTCTGAAACACAAGTGTTGGGCATGCCACGCTAGCAATAGCCCTAGGCCGACTATCATAAACTCTTCTTCTTCATACCTCGGGTCTTTTTTGGGTCCTTTTTCCTTGATTTCCTGCTCAAAACATCTATAAACGCTCATTAGTTTGCAAGATACATGAAAGCATGAATTCATACATTTCATAAGTATTGTGAACTCAAAACAAGGCAAAATATGGGTAAAAATATGGGAAATGGGCATAAGAGTATGCCCAACATCATGCGTATCTTTCAAAAACACCAATAGTGTCAATCTACTTCAATTTTATCAAATTGAAGAAAACTCCCTTTCACTTAATTGCTTATTTCCAATTGGAATTCATCCTATGTCTAGGTGAATCCATTAAACAAGAGTTAGGGCCTTGTGTTATTCTTTATTGATGCTAATCTAAGCTAAGTTGGCTCTGTTAGGTACAATAAAGGTAATTGGGCTGGATTGAATGAGTTTCATCATCAATCAGACTTTACAAAGGAAAACTCAATTAAAATGTTCTTATGCCCACAATCAATTTTACCGAATTGTGATCAAATGGGTTCACAACTCATTGGGTTCACAACCCTAGATATGAGTTTAGATACCCATAGAAAGAAGAAAAGAAGAAAGAAAGTAATTAGACATTCTTACCAATGAAATTGCCATTTTGGAGAAGAAAGCTTAAACTGATGGACTTAATTCTTCAAAATTGCAAGATAGATCTACTTTATATGCTATAAACTACTCTAATCTATTCTTTATATCAATCTATCTAATTGTATCTAAGTGTAATAGCCTCTGTAAAAAAAGGTAGAAAAATAATATCTATACTAAGCTACAAAAACCCTTAAAAGTTTAAAACCAAAGGGTCCCAAGTGTATAGGGATGGACCGTCCTTTGCTTCACCAATTAAAAATTGGGTCTGCCTAGCTATTGTCCATCCTTTGATTGGTGGACCATTTTCTGGAAAGATGGTGCATCCTTTTTGTCATCCTTTGACTCTTGTATTTTTTGTCAACTTATCAATCTTTCAATTGATGGGCTGTCTTTTGGAAATAGGGTCCGTCCTTTACCTCGTCAGTTACTTGCCACTTGAAAGTGGTTTCTTGATCAGTTAGGATTTGTTGGACTCTTTAATATGCAGACCGTCCTTCTGAAAGGTGGTTCGTCCTTTGCTTTGTCTTTCGGGCAGATTTGTGACTTTAACTCCATTTTTTTTCATTTCCCTTGGGTTATTGAAACATTCCATAATAAGATAAATTTTGACATAAATTAGTAGCGAAAGACATGCAAAACTCTGTGAAATAAAGAATAGATATGTCGTAAATTCCCGACTCAGCAATAAGTATTCCAATTAATTAGTTCATTTTTCCTAGGTTGTCCATTATCTTACTATTTTGGGTAAAAACTTATATTAGGTTCCAATTAAGGCACAAATCAAGAAAAAAATAGAAAGCCTAAGTTCTCCCTGATTCTCAACTATTAGAAACATGTAATCAGTAAAATCAAATGGGTAAAAAAGGACTAATATAATAGAAAATAAACAATCTAATATTGTAACATAGTTGAGACAAAAAAATGAATAATTTGAAAAAGAAATATTAATAAATCAGAAGGCCGCAACCCAATAATATCGATCAATAGATTTCCCACTCATCTACTAGGGTCAATTTCTTCCTGAAGGAGAAGTCTACATGCACACACAATATCAACAAGAAAGGTTCTACAGATCAAAGAATTGACCCATGTCACTTTTTAGTACAGTGAGAAAGAAGATACAAAATAAATTCAAAATAGATAAGAGAATATAGAGAAGATAACTTATATTTAGAGCTCTGTGAAGATAAACAACCATTTCTAGAGCTCTGGTGTGAGTTAGAAAAAATTCACACCAGCGATTGGTAGCTTTGCATGAAGCTATCTTGAGAGGTAGTGGTGATCATTGACAATGATGTTAGGATAGTGATGAACACCATATTATGGAATTATCGCTTCTTTAAGTTTCTGGAATAGAATGAAATTAAGGCTAAGAATCTTTTGGAATTATTGCCTCTCTAAGGATTATACAGAAATGTTCTTGTTCTCTGTATATATATTTTTTATATTAATTTTATGAAAATACACATAAAACATTTGGCAGACTGAGTTAAAAAATAATAAGGGAAATAATTTACCATAGCAATAACAAACAATCATTGCCTCATATAATCTATTGCATTGGGTAAAAAATGATCGCGAAAAGCCAATCTATGCCAATGGTTTGATTGCTAATTCATAGAAATAACATCATAGACTTTTGGTAACACGTATAACTATCACAAAACCTATGCTATATCATTAGTTGTCAAACTAGTGTATAAGAAGTCGTTGTGATAGGCCTAATTTTTTATAGTGGTATCACTAGAAAGTTGACCCTTTTGCTTTGGGTTATGCTCGACCAAAAGGTCCCACATTTATTGATTTAACTTTTGGATAGAAGCGGTGTGGGAGCTAACAATATTAGTCAAACTCTTTAAACAAGCATCCGACCAGTCTTAGTTTGTAAGAACCTTCTCTTGCATGTCCTTTATCTTTAACTTCATATGATCTTGGGATGATCCTTCCCTCTGATTTTGTGAACTAGAGGATGGGCCCTTGATGGAACAAAGTGGTTTTACCTTCTATTCCTAATGTTTCGAGTGTGCCAGTCTTTACTCGGTCCACCATAATTATTTCTTACATAATATTGATGTTGACTTTGTGGTTGAGGTTGCCATTGACTTTGATAATTCAAAGATGGATAAGTATGATTTTGTTGTTGAATGTTTTTCCTTGGGTAACCTCCTCGTGTATTGTTTATATAATTAGCATCCTCGAACTGCCTAAGAGGTTGATCATGGAACTGTTTACATTGGAATTGTTTATATAATTAGCATCCATGCCCATATTTGGGAGGACCACCTTCTGATTCTTCAACTACATTCACCTTTTTGACCTCATTCTAGATCAACTTTCCTTTGAGCAATGCAATATTAATGTCCATGGATGCCACCATCTAGTCTCTTTCTTGGTTCTCCTTATGCTTAATAATTTTGTCAAGTATGGTGGAAATGTGATTGTATGTTTATCCATGAAAAATCCTTCTGCTACATTATTTTCCATCAATTATGTGAGTGGATCCAACTCGGTATAGAATTTTTCACGTAAAATATTCTTGGGGAACCCATGGGTGGGTGCCCTTGGAACATATTGTTTGAAACATTTCCATGCCTCGAATGATTATTCCCCTAGTAAGTGCTGAAAGAAGAAGATCTTGTCACATTGTTTGGCCTTTTTACTTGGGGGGAACCATTTCATGAAAAAGATATTGTAAATTGTTGTTCCCCAGTGCACGCGTAAGCATACGCGATCGTACAAGTAATACCGTGGCTCTTTTAAGAGCCGAATGTCGAACCCACAAGGACTGGACTATTTTAGAAAATATTCAAGTTTAAGTGTTAAGTTAACTTTCACAAGTGTTGATTATAGAGATTTCGGTTGTTTAAACCTAATCTAAGTGATGATCACATAATACTAGGGAAACAATAATAAGAAGCATCTAGAGTTAAGGCCTGACAATTATGTAATGCTACAATTTACAATGGTTCAAGTATACAAATTTCAGTTGTTATCTCACATTGTTAACATGTAGTACTCATGGTCTCTCGAGCCTCTAAACACAACAAACTAGTTGATCTTGGGCAAATTTATATGCCCAAGTGATACTCAAAGGTGTCATTTTAGCCTTGTTTATCTATTAATGTTCATACATTCTCATGTGATTGATAATAAAATGTGAATTTATACTAACCAACATGATTAGCGT
Source organism: Datura wrightii (assembly GCA_035772735.1). Classification (NCBI taxonomy): domain Eukaryota; kingdom Viridiplantae; phylum Streptophyta; class Magnoliopsida; order Solanales; family Solanaceae; genus Datura; species Datura wrightii. The sequence goes on along the minus strand of JASDFA010000007.1, from coordinate 115,903,943 downwards.
TGTTTTGAAGGTGAAATATAATTTTGGGAAGCTAAAATGCGTGTTGGGAGAGATTGGGGTTGGACTCGGATGTCAACAAGGAAAAAATGCAAAATTTGGCCTATGGTGGAACAACAACGTGTCACGGAGGTAGTGCTCCGCGATACACTCTGTGACATGGAGGCAGTGCTCTGCGATACACAACGTGTCACGGAGGCAGTGCTCCGCGATACACTCCGTGACACGTTGCTTGTTATTCTGGGAAAAATTCCCACCAGTATAAATAGAACACTTCGGTTCATTTTTAATATTCTGACTTGGTGGAGCAAGAACGTGGGTTACAGGCAGTTAAGGGGACGAAATTATCAGGGTTTTTCTCTCTTTCCTTCTCCTTGTATTCAATTGCTTGTATGTTTAACACTCATTTAACGATGTTTAATCCGCAAATGAGTGGCTAATTCATCTTCTTGCTGAGGTTATGAACACTTGTAATGAAATGTGATTATTGATTCGTTGGTTTTTCATCTTTTCTTCCATGGTTGTTCTATTAATTCTTGTTCTTACTGCATTAATGTGTGGCCTACGTTAATGTATATCTAAAAAGTCCGATTTCAGTCGAGAGAGCAAGAAATTGGAAAGTTGTGAATCAATAGGATATGATCTTTTCTTGGTTTGGGAAAATTGAGAATTGATTTACCTTCAGGATAGAAATATACCTGAAGGTCGTATTAGTCAATTTAGGAACCAGGTTTGTATGGCTAGAACATGAATTTCGTTTAATCACAGAAATGTAGGTGGACAGTTCATGATTCTTAAGTTGGGTTAAATACGAGAGTTTTAATCCATTGGCAATAGTTCTTGACTAGCAACCGGAGGAAAGGTTAACCAATTTATATCGATAGTTAATTTCTTTACATGTTCAATTAACCTCAGTATGCTCACATTCATAGTTCAGACTCACATTAGATAATTGTTTTAGACTTAGCATTAAAATTAGAACCCAAAAATATCCAACTCTTGGTTACACTGTTGTCTTCATTGTTAGAATTAAAATATAGTATACTTGAGCAGATTGTACCTTATCCCAGTCCCTGTGGGATCGATATTTGGCTTACTTAAGCCACTTTACTAGTTGTTCGACCACGTGCACTTGCGTGTAGTTATATACCCATATAACAAACAGACCAAACAAGTTTTTGGCGCCGTTGCCGGGGACTGGCAATTAGTGAATTTTTCTTAAGTGTAAATTTACTATATTTTTTTTCTTAGTGCTGACAACTTGGTCTTAGTGTTTGTTTTAATTCTTTTTCATTTTATTTTTTTTCTTTTTCGGATACCCTTATTGACATGTCATCGTGGAATACAAATGGTATAAATGGTGGATACTCATATTTTGGAGAATCTTGTCTAAATTGCGGAGGACCCCACTTGTGGCAACATTGTAACACGTGCAATATATGTGGTGGTCGAGATGGCCATTGGGATGGCTGTCCGAATGCATATTCCCCTCCCCCAAGCCCCTACTATGATCCTTCTGTTGTTTTTGCTGAATATAGGCATGCTGAAAATGAGGACTTGGGACGCCAAGCTCAAATAGAAGACATGCTGAAACAACTCCTGGAGCAATCAGAAGCAATGAAGGAGGCGATGACAGTATTGAGAATTCAGCAAGAAGAGAATGCAGAGGCTCTAGAAAGGATGAGCGTCAAATTCACGGAGATGATTGCTGAGGCTGAAGCTTGTGATAAATTGCAGGTGACAGTTTTAGCCGATATGCAAGAGGAACTACAAGAGGAAGACAAGGGTAAATTTTTGGATGAAGCCCGACAATTAGAATCTCTTGAGTGTCCCCGTGATGGGCTCACACTTATGGAAAATCCATTCATGGAAGAAGATATAGAGTATCCCCCAGTAGACATTAATGGACAGATAGATGTCGATGCTGAGAAGGTGTATACAAGTAAGGAGGTCAAGCACAATGTAGTTTCAGAGTGGACGTTTATTGGACCACACTGGAAGCACTTTTCGACATTAAGTTTGGTTGACAACCGAGAAATAGAGTCTTCCAAGCTTATAGAGAAATGTCTAGAGGAGGACCAAGCCCCGTATATTTTGAAATTTGCTACCTTGGAGAGACAAAATGACTTCGCTTACTTAAGGGCCAATAAGTTCAAAAGGCAACATCTACTGCTTGGTCTTTACAATTTTTCACCACTGCCCCTGGAGCATAAGAGGAAATTAGAGAAGAAATTAGGGGTGAGATTCATATCCTCAAGGTGGAAGAAAAAGTGGTGAAACTTGGTACGTCGTGCCGCGACGTAAAATTAGGCGCTGCTTGGGAGGCAACCCAACGGTACCATGGGTACCATTTTAATTTCTTGCATTTAAGTAGATTTTATTTATTTTTCATCTTGTGTTGTTTTGGTGGAAAGTTAAGCACAGATGGAGGGGAAGTCTGAGTACCCGTGGAGGAGGAAGCTAACAAGCATGGAAGAGAAAAAGTGTGGGGTCGAACACCCACTTGTGCAAAGTTGAAGAAAGGAATGTTGTTAGCTAGGCCTAAAGGCCTTAGGGAGTATTTCTCACCCTCTTTAAATGTTAAGTTGATGCTATGAGGACATAGCATGATTCAAGTGTGGGGTGAGGAAAATTTAAAATTTTTTGTGATTAACGATTTTTGGTGAATGTAATGCTTGTGAGAAAATTTGAAAAAAAATTTTTTTTTTTGTGAGTCAAGCATGACTTCATCACCCGTTGGTTTTTCTTTTCGGTTCTTTTCCGACGGGGGTTCTTTGAACCGAAGAATAAAAAATTTTCTTTGTCTGTATATAATGTTTTTAGTCATAGTTAGAGACTGTTTCCAACGATGGATGGATGACGACCGTCTTGAGAAAAATTAGTCAGTAGGTTGGTTTTTGAACCCGTAGCTAATTGATGGCTTGATATTCTTGTTATGTGCTATAAATGATTGTAAGATGCAAGGATGTGTAGTGTTGAAGCATGCAAGTGGTACACCTATGTTTGAGACATCTAGGCTCTTGAATTTGAGTTGATATGATTGAAGCTTAATTTTGAATTCTTGTGATTAGCTGAGTTAAGAGTCTACGGAATGTGTCTTGAATTGAGCATGTGTTGTGAGTGTAAGTTTTTCGAATATTCCGTGCTATTGTGGAATGTCTAGAACATGCCTGGTGTGCATATAAAACGAAATGAAGGATGTGAATTGTAGGAGATGATTTAGGCATTTCTTTGAAAGAACATAAATGTTATCCCTCACTTTACCAACCTTGAATATTTAATCCTAGTTAGTCCCATTGAGCCTTGAGCGTATTCTTTGATAGCTACAACATAAGCTTAATCCTTTTTCTTTCATTAGCCTTGAATTTGATCCAAAACTCCTAAGCGCTTAAGTGAAAAAATTCCAAAGAATGAGGGAGTGAGAAGCGAGAAAAAGAAGAAAAAGTAGAAATTGTGAAAGTTGAGAAAAGGACAAAGGTGCACTTGTGTAAAAATGGTTGATTATTAGTAGGGAGTAAGAAAATAAATGAATGAAAAAAAAATTTTTGCTTAAGTACTCCTTACTACTAAGCTGAGTGTGCTTAAAGAAATGGGAACAAGAAGAGAAAATTCAGGATTGAAAAGAATGAGGGTGAAGTAAGGGAAGAGATATCCTTAATGAAGGTTGAAGTTATTAAAAGCGCTTGGGGGAAGATAGTCACTATTACTGGCCAGAATGTATCTACCTGTCCCTTAGCTTACATTACAACCCATTATGTCCTACTTGATCTTACGTTCAAGCATCCTTAAATTAGTGGAGTAAAACACTAAGGGAAGGCTTATGGGTCATTACATGATGCATGTGAATTCTTTGTGAGAGTGAGCGTAATTTTATTCATTTACCCATACATGTTGTGATTTAAAAATTTGCGTGTGAAAAGGGGTAACTCTCTTGTTGTGAGGGCACATGTTTAATGAAGGATATAATTCATGTTGGATTTCTAGATCAGTTGATTTGCATGAGTTTGCTAAGATAGAGAGTCAATTCTTGAGGTTAGGAAGTCTTAACATAATTGTATTCCATTTAAATGATTAAATCGTGCATGCTTTATTTTTAGCTTGCTATCTTAAACAGTCATTGTAGCTGTAGCTTGAATTGTCTTGCTAAAATTAGCTATGTGTAAGTCTTCATGTGCATGAGATGTAAAAGGTTTGTTCGAGGACAAACAAGACTTTAAGTGTGGGGTTAGTGATCTTGGGCAAATTTATCTGCCGGTGTGATACTCAAAGGTGTCATTTTAGCCTTGTTTATCTATCAATGTTTATACATTCTCATGTGATTGATAATAAAATGTAAATTTATACTAACCAACATGATTAGCGTTGTTTTGAAGGTTAAATATAATTTTGGGAAGCTAAAATGCGTGTTGGGAGAGATTGGGGTTGGACTCGGATGTCAACAAGGAAAAAATGCAAAATTTGGCCTGTGGTGGAACAACAACGGGTCACGGAGGAAGTGCTCCGTGATACACACCATGTCATGGAGGCAGTGCTCCGCGATACACAACGTGTCACGGAGGCAGTGCTCCGCGATACACAACGTGTCACGGAGGCAGTGCTCCGCGATACACTCTGTGACACGTTGCTTGTTATTCCGGGAAAAATTTCCACCAGTATAAAAAGAACACTTAGGTTCATTTTTAATAATCTGACTTGGTGGAGCAAGAACGTGGGTTACTGGCAGTTGAGGGGACAAAATTATCAGGGTTTTTCTCTTATTCCTTCTCCTTGTATTCAATTGCTTGTATGTTTAACACTCATTTAACGATGTTTAATCCGAAAATGGGTGGCTAATTCATCTTCTTGCTGAGGTTATGAACACTTGTAATGAATGTGATTATTGATTCTTTGGTTTTTCATCTTTTCTTCCATGGTTGTTCTATTAATTCTTGTTCTTACTGCATTAAAGTGTGGCCTACGTTAATGTATATCTAAAAAGTCCGGTTTCACTCGAGAGAGCAAGAAATTGGAAAGTTGTGAATCAATAGGATATGATCTTTTCTCGGTTTGGAAAAATTGAGAATTGATTTACCTTTAGGATAGAAATATACCTGAAGGTCGTATTAGTCAATTTAGGAGTCGGGTTTGTATGGCTAGAACATGAATTTCGTTTAATCACAGAAATGTAGGTGGACGGTTCATGATTCTTAAGTTGGGTTAAATACGAGAGTTTTAATCCATTGGCAATAGTTCTTGACTAGCAACCGGAGGAAAGGTTAACCAATTTATATCGATAATTAATTTCTTTACATGTTCAATTAACCTCAGTATGCTCACATTCATAGTTCAGACTCACATTAGATATTTGTTTTAGACTTAGCATAAAAATTAGAACCCAAAAATATCCAACTCTTGGTTACACTGTTGTCTTCATTGTTAGAATTAAAATATAGTACACTTGAGCAGATTGTACCTTATCCCAGTCACTGTGGGATTGATACTTGGCTTACTTAAGCCACTTTACTACTTGTTCGACCATGTGCACTTGCGTGTAGTTATATACCCATATAACAAACAGACCGAACACTAGTCTCACACCTACATCGTTGAGCAGGGATGTGACGTCCTAATTCATGAGCTATTTAACACAATCGATGTGATTTATGGGGTTTATACCCTTGATTATGGACTTTCGTACTTCTAATCATTTAACCTAACTTAGCTTCATAACTACTTCTACAAGTGGTGATGCAACAATTCTATGTCGGTTTTTAGCTATCGCCCCATTTAATTAAGAAAGCAAGGAAAATTAGGTATAGTTTTTATCCTAACAGTGAATCCTATCATAAAGACAAGAGCTTGCTCCCTGCATTCTTACTTTCTAACCTAGGGTTTCTCCTTCGAGCTTTTTGTCTAAGATTAAAAGGTTTTTTTCCATGTTGATCAAGCATAAAAATAACAATAATTAAGAATGCAAGACAAAACAACAACTAAAACTCAAATCAAAGGTAAAAATCAAGAAATTACATTATCATGTTGCCTTAACCCTAGAAGAAGGGTTTTAGCCACTCATGTTCATACAATTAATCCAAAACATGTTTAAATTAAACTACTTATAAGAATGGTAAAAGAGAATAAAAGCTTTTGAACCCTAGGTGGAGTTTCCTTCATTCTCCCTTCCCTCATTTCTGTTTCTCAAAATATATTTCATGATAATGATTTTAAAAGCTAAGGGTGGTATTTATAATAAGTGAGAAAATTGCAAAAATTTACCATCAGTGAAATGCCTCCATGCCACACTGGCTGTTGATAACATCCAAAACATATTCTTAAATCAAAGAATATACACGGTCGTTATATCAAAACAAGTAAGCAGACGAGTGCCAGAGTCGAATCCCACGAGGACTAGGGAGTGATGAATTCAAGTGTTGATCGAGAAATTGATTTTAGCATGCACCAAATAAATTTAACATGAAAATGAGGAAAATGGGGAGTGGGGTTAGAACTTTGCAGAGAATTACACAAATTGATTTAACGAACTAGAGCAAAATATCAGCTAAGTTGTTGACAATAGTGTGAAATAATAGAGGTGCGGTATAGATGAAATACTAACTAGGTGGGGATAGGCCAGGTCATCTCATAAGTTCAACAAGTGTAAATATTCTCGGGAAATAAGTAGCCGTAGCTTCCCAACCTATTGACTACCCTTAGATATAGTTTTCTCAAACACTAGCTGCAATTTAGCACAACCCGAATTGATTTGGACCAGCAACTTCACTAGCCCTAGCTATTAGCTGCCAATTAGGTAGGAGAAAGTACTTTCATCTATTTCTAGCGTAATTTTACAATCTCCCATCCATACCCACTACTAGATTCTCTTCCAATACTTAATTATTCTCTCCCGAGCAGCAATCAAGCAAGTATAGATAGACCTATGGTATCATCAATGGATCTTCAATAATAGATTTAAGGGAATCTAATAGATTTTCACTTAATTGAACATTATTGAGATGACTCTAGAAATACCCATTCCAATTAAGTATTCTTCATCACACACCTCTAGTTAATGGTTTTATCTACTCATAATTAAGAAATTCAAAAACACAATCATCAAAGGTATCCTTTAATTTAATAAGAAGAGTAGATAAATCAAAAGCACAATTATCCTTCAACTACAGCTGAAACTAAATAATACCAATTAAGAAAATAGAGTAGAGTATCCTTTAAAAGAATCAATCAAAATCTATTTCTCAGCTAAAAGATGGTCTTCATCTAAAAGAGAAAAGATGATGTGATGTGTACTTAGCTTTTCCCTATAACTCTCTATCTTCTTCCTCTCTCTTCTTCTCCTCTACAGAGTACTTCTCTTTCTAATTATACCCTGAAAAGTAGGGTACTTTTCCTTTCTTTATAAGCAATAGACAATTATACCCATAAAAGCATTGTTCTAAAACTGGTGAGGTACCGACGATTCGTCGATGAAATCCGTGAACCACCATATACTTTCTCTTCAGCTGCATTCATTTCTAGTGAACTTCGACGGTTCACCCGACGTTTCGCCGATGCCAACCCATGAACTGCTTGACCTTGAATGCCAATTCCAAAATTTTCTGAGTGTCATTCGATGACTGCACCGGCGTCTCGCCACTGGTGACTCATGAACCGCTAGTAGCATTCCTCCCTTGAGGCAGTGAACTTCAGCTTTTGACTGGCGTTTCACTAGTTAACACCTATGATTCGCCGCTTATACTCATTTCCTCCTTTTTACTTCATTTTTGCTCTTTTCTTTAAACTTAGGCATCTTCACACAACCAAAGCAAAAAGGGAATAAAATCTACATAATCAACTTGGGAACTAGATAAAAAATCATGTTTTAGAGTCTAATGAGTTGGTAAATTACCAACTCATCAAGCCCCCAAACTTGAATCATTGCTTGTCCTAAAGTAATGCAATATTTCAACTATTGAGGAAAATGTCACATTTCTTCACAATTTGACTTCGCCGATCACTGAGACTATGACAACCCAAAAATTCTCATCATGCTCACCGAAAAGAGAAGGAAATACCCCAAAGACCAAAACAATGAAGGTGTTTCAAGAAGGAAACAACTTTTTATCAAATAAAGCTTTTTGAAAGGAATCATTAATCACACAAGGGCATTTCTCAACAAGTAACACACATAGCATCTCAAGTTGTAATCAATGAAAATTCAAAGCTTGCCTTAGAGTTTGCACAAGTTGTTCTATGTCCATATGAACTATAAATGCTCTTGCATCCCTAAAAGGAATGATGCCACTCACCAAATATAAGGATCCCTATTCTCTTGACTCTTTGATCATTTGAATGCATATCAGGGATTAGTTGGAAGAGGCATTCACGCTCACTCTCCCAAAAGATATCTTCCTACATATACTTGACCCATAGGCTTGCCGTTCATGTAGTTCTCCACTAATGTAGATTAGTTGCACCTAGAATCATTTAGAACTTGCGGGATATGATGTAGGCTTAAGGTCAGGGTAGGGTGAGCATTTGTCTATAGAGACTAGATCCTCCCTAATGCTTTTTGTTACATGCCTTACAACATTTTTTCTCACTTAACCTTCTTTTCATTTCTTCTCTTGTTGTTGCCTTTCATTTCTTTAATACTCTCCCTTATAACCTCTCTTTTGTTTCCAGCACTAACCTTATTACCTCACGGGGGAACACCAATTCACAAAAATAGTCCTTTTTCTTTTTGGATTCATCTTTTTGTGCACTTTGACTAAAGGTGATATTTCTTTTACACTATGATTCTTGTCTTCCCCCTGTATTTTTCATACCCCCAAACTTAGGCTCTTGCCTCATTTTTCACATTTTCTTTTCTTATTCCCTTCTTCTTAGGCATTGAGCCTTTCTTCAGTACTTATTTAGTCATTTAGCTTTTAGGGATAATGGGGCCAAAAGAGGTATTAAGAATGGTTTTAAGGCTTGTAATGTGGTTGCCAAGGAAGGTTTTAAGGCTCAAAATTGGCTAACAAGGATTAATGATCATGTAGAGCGTATGGTTGAAGTGGCTAGACAACTGAGGGCTTAAACTGATTTCCTTGGTGCAACTACATCAAGGATTTCACCTTGAATCACATTTAGGGCAAGTTCTAGACAAGATGTAATGCACAAGATTAACAAAAATATCCTTTCCACACAAAGAATCACCTTAAATGGTCTACAAGAGTCATTTTTCAAAACAAAACATCACATTAGGACATCAAGCAAGCAAACATCATAAGTCAAGCAGGGAATTTACAATGTATGACCATGATTACTATGCTATGGTGTCAACACTTGCTCATTATCTTTATCTTCATGCCCTTGTTTTCACATTCTCATTTCAATCAAAAGAAAAATTTTAGTTGATGTCTCTCAAATCAACTTCACCACAAACTCAAAGTGACATGGCATTTCCCTTAAGAATGTCGCCACTCAATCCATCATCAGGAAAAGCCATCCCGATTCAACAAAAAAATAACTCAAATAAAAGAATGTTCCTTGGAAAAGAATCGTGGTATAAAGAAAACCCTCATAGTTTTAATTTCTACCCTACTATATTTACAATGGAGAAAAAGAAAGAAGCACAATTCAAAACTTATCAACACACCATTCAAAAATTATCAAGTCAGAATAAACATTTAATTCCAAAAGGACAATAATCAATCGCTCCCCAAAACTTAAATTAGACATTGCCCCCAATGGAAATTACAAGAAAGAAAAGAAGGTAAAAGAGATTTCCTAATCATATCAGCGATAGGGTCTTGGCTTCCATGTATAAGTGACAACATCAAAAAACCCAAGAAGTTGTATCATCTAGTGTGGGTTGCATGGGATCTGGTAGGAGTGTGATGGGTAGACCAGGGCCTAGTGCGACCCATCTGTCTAGGAGGGTTCGAAGCTCATGATAAGATGTTGTTTCCACTCCTCCTAGAGCCCACGAAGGATCGAAATCATACACCGAATGCATTAGAGGTGGAGGAGGTGGGCTGTGGTAGTCCTCTTTCTCATCAGACACAATATCCACATTACTGTGGTAGCCCACCCACCAATCATATGGAGGACTTTTGGGTGCTTCGACTTGTGGTGGCACCACCTCAAGGCCACAAGGCTTCGGTTGGTTGGTGGGTGCAGTAAGTGTGGCCACCTCCTGCAACAATGTAGTCACTTCACTTTCATGAATATCCACTTTGGAGCATAAGTGTGTCAACTTGTCTTAAGCAGGTAGCAAGGCTTTCTTAAATGCACTTTGGATCATGGACAGGATAGCCTTGGCTAATCGTATTCTCATGCATCTTTGCCCATTGTGCAATATTGAGTAAATCCGGGGGGCAGAGAAGTTTAGGACTCGCTTGTATTGGCTGGAGCAGTAGCTATGTGAGGAGATGCCACGGGTGATGGTGGGGTCATGTTCCCTGTACACCTTGCTCACTTTATCATTGGGGCCTCTTTGTCTATCTTGGTGTCCAAAGTAATCACTCTGTGGACTTGTATAGTCTTATCCAATGAGCACAACAAAGGACACTCAACCCTCAAACACAACATGCTTACCAAGGAAGGAAAGGGCAATGTTGTGGCTTGTTGTTTAGCTTTTCACCTGAACTGATTAGCAATAATCTCTCCCACATTAATGTGCACATGCTTCATTATGCATGCAGGAAGAATCGCCACTTCAATAGGCACCTCTGATGTATTCCGAGAGGGCGTCAACCTAGAATAGACCAAATTTAACCACATGCGGGCGTCGAATTTAAACTCATGCTTATTAGGCCTTTGGACACAACCCATTGTGGTTGGCCTTGTGCAATTACGCGATCTACCATTTGAATTGGTCCGTCTTGTCGTTTACCTTCTGACGGAGGATTAGATGTGGTGGGATTGGATCCTCCCAATACAATGAGTTGATTGCTTCTGGTGTGACTTGAACCTCCTGCCCTTACACCCAAACTAATTTTAGGCATGGGAACGCTTCAATGCAATCTTCCAGCTTCATCAGTTGTTTCCTTGCTCTATATGATGCATAAAATTCCCACACTAGCTTCGGGAAGAATGGGTCAACTGGTATGGTAAATGGGCCCCAATAATGCATCCCAATCTAGTGATATATATATATATATATATATATATATATATATATATATATATATATATATATATATGGGCATACAGTTTTGGATGATTCTACATCAAATTGATCTTCTGCATGGATGACACATTTTTCTTTGAAGGTTCTGTAAAAATCCTCCATTCCTTTCAGCCCGAATCTCTCTTCAGGGGTATTTGCGGGCACGGATGCTTGGCCTGTTTGAGAATGTTGGATTGTAGACATAGTGCTGCAAGGGTACGTTTGTATTGGACAATAATATGTAGCTTAAAACTAAAGCATTAGAAGGAACTTAGTAAATACTCATGTGTCATAGCCGACTCGCCAGTGAGCCGCAGTTACATTTTGCGAGTCGCTGATGAATCGCCGTTTAGCTAAGAAAAGGGTTAAACACTAGGCATCACAGCATCTCACTGGCGAACCACCACTGGTGATTTGCTAGCCGCAAAATTGCATCTAATTATCCTCCAAATCACCTCTTATCTGACAACCACCCTATCATACTCATACTTTAGTGACAAAAGACAAGTGTACCCTGAAGAGATGTGTCAATCAATTCGTCATTAAGAAACCCACTTGAGTATGTAGAGTATACCCAAATATGAGTAAACACAACAAAGCAACATCCATACACATAAAATAAGAAAATAAAACCAAATGTGAGGAACATGTGTAGAACAACACGTTACGATAGAATTATGACCTTTTTAGCATGGGTGAAAAGATACTTACCTTCAAGGAAACGTTCTTGTGAAGATCTGTGAAGGATGTCCAAGATGCGGTCCGCCGGTTGACTCGCATAATTACCTTGAATACTTAAGTGCACTGGTTCTATCGGCGCTTGAACTGCGCCTCACGAATTCTGAGCGCCGGTTCGCCCATTTGGTTTTCATCACATTTTTCACCCTTCTTCACCTACAAAGAAAATAAAAAACAACAAAATATATAATAATAACAAATCTTGGGTTGCCTCCCAAGAAGCGCCTTATTTAACATCATGGCACGACGAGAGTTCAGGTCTATGGCTCTTCCAGATGCACCACCTCTATTCGCCCCACTTCTTCCAACACTCCTTGATATCTTTTGACCCACTGTCCATTTACTTTGAACTTGTTCCCATTTTTATTATGAAGTTCAATGGCTCCATTTTCATACACCTGAGCTACCTTGAAAGGGCCTGACCATTTTGACTTTAACTTCCCAGGGAATAGCTCTAGATGAGAATTGAATAATAGCACCCAATCCCCTGGAATAAAATTATGCTATAACACTTTTTTATCATCATAATGTTTCATTCTGGCTTTGTAAATTGCTGCAATTTCTTATGCCTTCATTCCAAACACTTCCATCTCATGTAAATTGTGGATTCAACCTTGGATAGCTTTTCCCTATTCCAGGTTCAAACTTTTCAATGCCCACAAGGCTTTGTGTTCTAGCTCCACCGGGAGGTGACATGCTTTACCATACACCAGTTGATAAGGGGACATCCCAATTGGTGTTTTAAATGCGGTCCTATAGGACCACAATGCATCATCTAACTTTTGTGCCCAATCGATTCTATTCAAATCATTGTTTTAGTCAAGATGGACTTTATTTCAAGGTTTGAAAATTCCATTTGTCCGCTGGTCTGTGGGTGATACGGAGTAGCCACTTTGTGCTTTACACCATATTTAGCTAGTAGTATGCTGAATGCCTGATTGCTAAAATGAGACCCTCCATCACTAATGATAGCTCTAGGGGTACCGAACCATGAGAAGATATGTTTCTTTAGGAAAGCTATGACACTCCTTGCTTCATTGTTTGGTAATGCTACCACTTCTACCCACTTGGAAACATAATCAACCACCACCAAGATGTGTTTGTTCCCATAAGAGCATACAAAAGGACCCGTGAAGTCGATCCCCCACAAGTCAAACAATTCAACCTCTAGGATCGGAGTTAGGGGGAGTTCATGGCACCGCGAAATACTCCTTTTCCTTTGGCATCGATCACATTGCTTCACAAAGTCATGTGCATCCTGATGTAAGGTAGGCCAATATAATCTGCATTGCAACACCTTGGCCATGGTTTGCACGCTTCCATAATGACCTCCCACCGGGGAAGAGTGACAAGCCTCTAAAATTAGATGTATCTCCACTTTTGGAATACACCTTCGTCCTAACGCATTATCACAACTTCAGAAGAGGTAAGATTCATCCAAAAAAAAGTTTCGAACATCATGCATGAATTTCCTTCTTTGCTGATAATCCAAACCTTCAGGCACAATGTTGCTGGCCAGGTAATTAGCAAAATTCGCAAACCATGAGGTCAGGTCGTGTGTTGCAGCCAAGATTTGCTCATCCGGAAATGCGCCATTGATCTCCTCTTGTAGTCTTGGTTTCCCATTTTGTTTTAGGCGCGACAAATGGTAAGCCGATTGATTCTTGCAGCCCTTACGGTCTTTCACTTCAAAATCAAATTCCTGTAGCAACAAAACCCACCTGATCAATCTTGGTTTAGCATCTTTTTTGGCCATTAAGTACCTGAGTGTCGCGTGATCCTTGTGCACCACCACTTTGGTTCCATGAAAGTACGCTCGGAATTTTTCATATGAAAACACAATAGCTAAGAGCTCCTGTTCGGTTACTATATAATTTATTCGTGCATTTTTCAGAGCTTTAATAGCATAGTTGATTGGGTGGAACATCTTACCTCTTCATTGACCAAGGACTTCTTCCAATGCGACCCCACTTGCATCGCACATAAGTTCAAAGGGCTTTGACCAATCAGGTGCTACAATTATTGGCGAAGAAATTAATCTCACCTTCAACTCAAGCTTTCAAACACTCCTCATCAGAGTTGAATGTCGCCTCTTTTTCCAACAGTCAGAATAGGGGATGAGCTATTTTGGAGAGATCTTTAATGAAACAGCGGTAAAAGCCCGTATTCCCAAGGAAATCCTAACACCTTTTATAGTACATGGTGGGGGTAGTTGAGCAATGGCATCCACTTTGGCTTGATCTACTTCAATCCCCTTTTCAGAAATTTTGTGTCCCAATACAATTCCTTCTTTGACAATGAAGTGACACATTTCCCTATTTAGGACCAAATTTGTCTTCGTACATCTCTTTAATACCTTATCTAAATGTGCCAAGCAGTTATCAAATGAGTTCCCCGCAACTGAAAAATCATCCATGAAAACTTCCATCGTGTCTTCCACCATGTCAGAAAATATGGACATCATACATCTCTAAAATGTGGTCGGGATATTGCAAAGACCAAAAGGCAACCATTTAAATGAAAACGTACCATAAGGGCATGTAAAAGTGGTTTTTTCTTGATCCTCTGGTGGAATCGAGATTTGATTGTATCCCGAGTATCCATCCAAGAAACAATTGTACTCTTTGCAAGCTAGACGATCTAACATTTGGTCGGTGAATGGCAGCGGAAAATGGTCCTTCTTTGTCCAAGAGTTTAATTTACGGTAATCCATACAAACTCTCCACCCCGTGACCGGAAAAGTAGTTATCTACTTATTCTTTTCATTTGGAACAACCATAATTTCCCCTTTTTTGGGAACCCCACTACAGCGGGCTAACCTAACTACTGTCCGCAATGGGATACACTACCCCTGCATCCAGCCATTTAATAATCTCTTTCTTGACCACCTCTTGCATAGGTGGATTCAACCCTCTTTGATGTTCAACTGAAGGGATGCAATTTTCTTGGAGGTTGAACTTGTGGGAGAAAATCGCCGGAGGGATACCAATGATATAAGCTATTGACCATCTGATGGCTTGAATATGCCTCTTCAACACATCAATGAGTTTATCTACCTACAGCGGCATAAGTTTTGCTGAGATGATAATTGGAAGTGTCTCATTCTCCCTCGGGTATACATATTTGAGGTGATTGGGCAAGGGTTTGAGCTCCAACTTTGGTGGTGACACAATAGAAGGCTGTGACGGAGGAGTTGTACGATTCTTCAAATCAAGGTCCATCTTTCTTGGTGGGAATGAATAATTTCTTATCTTCTTATGCACATGATAGATCTCCTCAAGTTCCTCACCTTTAAGAAAAATATAAACGATCATTTCTTCAATAGCCTTTTCCTCAAATTCCCACTCTAAAACATCATCATCCATAATATCCTTCCTTGGGGCGGTTTTGTTTGCTACTATTTGAGTTGCCATTTGGAATGCTAATTCATTCATTCGTTCCTCCAATTGTTGAATAATAACCTCATGACTCTTTACCGTGTGGGGTGAGCGAAGGATGAATTGGCAGTGCTTGCTACGGATTGAGGGACAAGTTATCATGCCCCTAACAACACGTCAAGTGGTCCGTGAAGGGAGGAAATTCAGTCAATGGAAAATTTTCCAGTAGTGGCAATGAGTGAGGACCACGAGCCCTCAATGGTCCTAATGACTCATTAGGTCCCTCATTGGAACTGGCAGTGACTTTCTCCTTCAAAATTAGTAATGGTATTTTAGTAATTCCTAAGCTCCTAAGTCCTAAACTACATCATTTTAGGCTCTTAAAGAAGTGTATTAAGGGAGCATAACCTATTCTAATTCATTCAACTCCAATGCATGCAAGCTTAGAAGTTCCCCTTCGAAGATCAAGCTTGAACCCTATCAACTTTTCTCCAAATCTCTTGGGCATTCAAAGTCAAATTTAGATTCAGCTTACCCAGGTATGTGGGTCTATGAATGAGAGTTTCCTTTTACTCTCATGCCCAAACTTCTCCTCAAGTTCATAAATTCAAGTCTTAATTCAATTTGGTGATCTTATGGGGTTTTAACCCAATTTTATGAAATTCTCTATGATTTGTGTATGGGTCAATTCCTTTCATGTTTCAAAGTATGTTTTAAGATTCATAGGAATATTTTATACCTACTTTGATTATAAATTCGTGATTTCAAGTTTTAGAAAATTATGCCCGATTATGCAGTTTTATGAAAAGTCAAGTTTATGATTGATAATTTCAAGAATGGTGAAATATCTAGCATGATTGAATGTTTATAAATTACCCATGTATAATTCCAAAATTTTGCTTATGAAATCTATTTCAAGTATGCAAGATTTTAAGGTTTTGGAGAACCTACAAAATTCAAGTATGTTTCATGATTTAGCCAAGGCTGAAAAGATCAGTTGTGATATATATATATATATATGAGTCAAGACTCCCCAATGTTTAGATTCAAGCTATGTTTGGAGAATATGATTATATGAGCATTATACATCTTTTTGGAGTAGTGTCTAGCACCGTGTAGGCTAGGGGTTCCAAGGTTCCTCGATCTCATAGACTACGCACCAATGTAGGGATATATCCTGAGACCTCTCAAGAGAGTGCTTCCCTCGCCCAAGGGCACACCATGATATCATACCTTTCTTATCATCCGGGCAAGGCTAATGTAGTGGAAGATGCCCTTAGCAGAATGTCCATGGAGAGTGTGTCTCATGTAGAGGATGGAAGGAAAGAGTTAGCAAAGGATGTCCATAGGGTTTCTCGTTTAGGGGTTTGCCTTTTTGACTCGACAGATGGTGGTGTCATGTCCAGAATGGATCAGAATCCTCATTGGTGATCGAGGTCAAGGCCATGAAAGACGAGGATCCTATCATTTTTTTTTAAAAAAAAAACTAGGCCGGACAGCCCATTTTATTAACAACATCCTATCTTGGTAAAACTAAAGGAAACGGTTAAAAATATGAAGGCGGAGGTCTTCTCCCAAGGGGGAGATGGTATACTTTGTTATTAGGTTCGTTTATGTGTTTTGGGTGTTGATAACTTGAGAAAGTAGATGTTAGGTGAGGCTCATGGTTCTCAGTATTCCATCCACCCAGGTGCTACCAAGATGTACTGTGACCTATGGAAAATCTATTGGCGGGATGGCATGAAGAAGGACATAGCGGAGTTTGTGGCTAAGTGTTCCAATTCTCAACAAGTGAAAGTTGAGCATCAGAGACCTGGATGTATGGTACAGGACATTAATATCCCTACTTCGAAGTGTGAGGAGATCAATATGGACTTCTTCATAGGGTTTCATGGTTCATGCCGATAGTATGACTCTATATGGGTGGTTGTAGACAGGTTGAGCGAAGCAGCTCATCTCTTACCTGTCAAAACTACTGAATCAGATGAGGACTATGCTAGATTATACATTCAAAAGTTGTTTTGTTTTCACGGAATTCCTTTTTCCATCAATTCAGATAGAGGTACTCAGTTTACCTTATAGTTTAGGAGATCGTTTCAGAAGGGACTTGGTACCCAGGTCATGTTTAGCACAACTTTTCAACCACAAACAGATGGTCTGACCAAGCGGATCATTTAGACTCTTGAGGATATGTTGAGAGTGTGTATGAATAATTTTAGGGATAGTTAGGATGATCATTTTCCTCTCATCGAGTTTTGTTACAATAATAGCTACCACTCTAGCATTCAGATGGCTCCGTTTGAGGCTCGTTATGGGTGGAGATATATATCACTTATTGGATGGTTCAAGGAGGGTACGGCTACATTGATAGGACCAGACTCAGTTCATGAAGCCATGGAGAAAGTCTAGCTTATTAGGGAAATACTAAAAACAACTTAGAGTCGTTAGAAGTCATATGCAGATGTTAGGTAGACAGAGCTTGAGCTTAAGGTTGATGATTAGGTGTTTCTTAAGGTGTCTCCCATTAAGGGAGTGATGATGTTTGGAAGAAAGTAAAACTTAGTCCCTAGTATGTTGGACCTTATAGAATTCTTAGGCGAGTTGGAAAGGTGGCATATGAGTTGCAGTTACTAGTGGAGTTAGCTTCGGCACATCCAGTTTTCCATGTGTCTCTATTGAAGAAGTGCATTAGTGACCCAACCTTGGTTGTTCTAATGGAGAGCATTAGGGTAAAGGATAGCCTTACATATGAGGAGGTTATGATTGAGATCCTTTATCGTCAGGTTCGAAAGTTGAGAAACAAAAAAGTAGCTTTAGTGAAGGTTTGTGGAGGACTCAGCTTGTTGAGGGAGCTATGTAGGAAGTCAAAGCAGATATGATAGCTAAATACCTGCATCTTTTCCCTTCCGACTCAGTTTCAACATGAGGTATCAATTTCCTTCTTAATACTATATTTAGTTTCCCTTTTAAGTTTATGTATCTTAGTTCCTTCATGTTTTAGCTTGTACATATGTTTCACAAATTAAGTTCAGCCATGTATTTCAGTTCGGAGTCAGTCACTCCATCAGTTATTCTACATCAGTCAATCAATTTTGGGATTGCAATACTTTCCCCAGTTCTTCTTCAGTATGCTTAACCCATATTCAAGGATGAATGTTCCCAAGGGGGAGATGTTGTAATACCATGATTCTCCCTAAGATCTGACCCATGGATTGAAGTAGAGAAAACAGGAAAAATGTTCGCACCAGTTCACAGGATGACTCATCTGGTGACTCTTTAGGTCACTTAACAGATCGTTCCAAGACCCAAAAAGTGGTGCCCTGCTGAAAAAGAGTCTTCATTGAGGGTTCACAACAGATGGTGTAACGAGTCATTCTGACTCCCAATGAGTCGTGGTGTCCCTCATCAAGTGTGTGGGGTGAGCGAAGGATGAATTGGCAGTGCTTGCTACGGATTGAGGGACAAGTTATCGTGCCCCTAACAACACGTCAAGTGGTCCGTGAAGGGAGGCAGTTCAGTCAATGGAAAATTTTCTAGTAGTGGCAATGAGTGAGGACCACGAGCCCTCAATGGTCCCAATGACTCATTAGGTCTCTCATTGGAACTGGCAGTGACTTTCTCCTTCAAAATTAGTAATGGTATTTTAGTAATTCCTAAGCTCCTAAGTCCTAAACTACATCATTTTAGGCTCTTAAAGAAGTGTATTAAGGGAGCATAAACTATTCTAATTCATTCAACTCCAATGCATGCAAGCTTAGAAGTTCCCCTTCGAAGATCAAGCTTGAACCCTATCAACTTTTCTCCAAATCTCTTGGGCATTCAAAGTCAAATTCAGATTCAGCTTGCCCAGGTATGTGGGTCTATGAATGAGAGTTTCCTTTCACTCTCATGCCCAAACTTCTCCTCAAGTTCATAAATTCAAGTCTTAATTCAATTTGGTGATCTTATGGGGTTTTAACCCAATTTTATGAAATTCTCTATGATTTGTGTATGGGTCAATTCCTTTCATGTTTCAAAGTATGTTTTAAGATTCATAGGATTATTTTATACCTACTTTGATTATAAATTCATGATTTCAAGTTTTAGAAAATTATGCCCGATTATGCAGTTTTATGAAAAGTCAAGTTTATGATTGATGATTTCAAGAATGGTGAAATATCTAGCATGATTGAATGTTTATAAATTATCCATGTATAATTCCAAAATTTTGCTTATGAAATCTATTTCATGTATGCAAGATTTTAAGGTTTTGGAGAACCTACAAAATTCAAGTATGTTTCATGATTTAGCCAAGGCTGAAAAGATCAGTTATGATATATATATATATATGAGTCAAGACTCCCCAATGTTTAGATTCAAGCTATGTTTGGAGAATATGATTATATGAGCATTATACATCTTTTTGGAGTAGTGTCTAGCACCGTGTAGGCTAGGGGTTCCAAGGTTCCACGATCTCATAGACTACGCACCAATGTAGGGATATATCCTGAGACCTCTCAAGAGAGTGCTTCCCTCGCCCAAGGGCACACCATGATATCATACCTTTCTTATCCTTTTCCCTGGAAAGGCTTAGGATCACTCTCCTCTACGTGGGAAAGATGTGGGATCATCATGCACTCATACATGGTGGTTGTCCATTATGATGAGTCTCCCATTGTTCGTCATGATTTTAGTTAGTCATATTCATAACTTATGATATTATGTTTTCAGCAGGTTTGTCCCAATGATCAGTTTATCAGCTTTTACTATTGATTTCAGCTATGACAAGTCATATTATTTATATTTTAGCTTTGGGTAATTCTATTCGGATATGATATTAAGCTTATACTATACATGATTCAGATTCAGATTTCAGCATGCAATCCTTACTATCATGATCTTATGTTTATGTTTATATGCGTGTTTTCCAGTTAAAGTTACTCAACATGTTTTACTTACCATGCATACTCAGTACATACCATGTATTGATCGCTTACTTTATGTTGTATCATTTCTTGATACAATTTCGAGCCATAAGACCTAGTTCCACTGTTAGCTCAGCTTCCTCTCAATCCAGTTCAGTTCCCCTTGTGGTCAGTACTTATTTTCTGGGGACCTTCAGCTTAGTACTTAATTATGTTATTTCATTTTTTAGACTTTAACGATGTCCCATCAGCTCATCAGACAGTAGTAGAGGCTTATTAGATAATATGTAGATTATCAGCTTTGTCGTGTATTGACTCTGTGTTATGTTGTTACGTTATTTAGACTTTCTCTTATTCATGATTAAGTTATTAGATTCCACTTGATGTACGTTCTTTAGATTTTCATGTTCATGCCACGGGTCAACTTGGAGCCATTCATGGTTCTAGGTCCCGTGTCTCGAATGGAGGTCCCAGCTCAGGTTGTGATAGGTAAAGCTCCCATGGTCGTTTAGCTTCTTTGGAACTTTTTCTTCCACCCAAGAACTGCACTCTCTCATGAGAGCCACAATTTCAAACTCCGTCAACCTCCTCTTTTTTGTCAGAATTTTCTTCAGATACTAGGCATACTTTGGAACTTCCTACAAAAGCTTTACTAATGGAAAGTTAACATGTACCTGCTTCAACATATCAAGAAATTTCGGGGTTTAGTGGACAACCTGAATAAGCATGGCCTTCTCCATATACCTCATATGATGGTGGTGGAGTCTAGACATGATGGACCTGCTGAACATGACTTCCTACTGGTGTGGTTACAAGCTTTCTAATAACATTCACCAGCTGACTTATATCTGCTCAGATTGCCGCCAAATCATCTACTTCAAGCTTTCCAGGCACCTTGGCTGCTGTGAATCCTTTTCTAGAGTCTTGATAATCTTGACTCCCCGCTGACATGGGTTCAAAAGAGCTTCAATTTCATCATAGCTCTTGAAAACATTTGTCCTTATGCAGTAGAATTAAAAAAGATTTTGGACTCTGGCTTCAACCCTTCTATAAAGTTGTTCCCTATAATCACCTTCGATTGCATATGGTGCGGGCAATATATCAAGTAACCCTTGTATTGTTCCCATGCTTGCGCCAAGGTTTCACCATCTCTCTGCACAAACCCAGAAATCTTCCCTCTCAACTCTTTCTTCCTCCTTGAAGAGAAGAACCTACTGATGAACATGTCGGAAAGAACCTTCCAAGTATTGATGGAACCTAGTGGCTCGTTTGGATGCCACTCCTTGGCTTCACCAATCAATGAGAATGGAAATAACGTAAAATTAACATACACATCTAACACATTCTGATAGTGCAAGTTCTCACTCAGATCCAAGAATGTCATCAAATTCCAGTGGGGATCCTAGTGCAGCTTGCCCTTATATTGGTAAGTATTTAGGACTAACCACATTTTCCCTTATTTCAACTCGAAGTTCACAATGATGGAAAACTTGATGATCGCTTTAGAAGCATTCACCAAGTTTGGCCTAGAAAAATTCAACACTGGAACCCTCTCCTGGTTGTCGCCCTGTATTTGCTCGTTATTCTCCATAGTTAACCTTCAAAAGGTTTTCTCAATTTCAGGATCAAAAGAAGCCAAAAGTGGTTCTTGACTTCATGTATTTGGCATATACTGAGCACACAACACCTTTAACTTCACAAACAAACAAACAAAAATGTAAAATATAGAATAGCAGATTAAAATTCCTAACTTACAAATGATCAATCAATCTTCAAGTCCCCGGCAACGGCACCGAAAACATGATGTTGCCCAAGTGCACGCAAACACACATGGTCATCAAGTAATACATGACGATTAAAACGAAATTATTGATCCCTCAGAGACATGTCAGATTAATCATATAAGTTTACTTCTTTATTTCGCTATTCTACCAAAACAGATATAAATGGGGATTGGTTTGGAGAATTAAACTACTAAACATGAAATGTAAAGTTAACTAAAGACTTTTGCAAACTTATTTGTTCTTCAAATGATGATGAATATATAGGGAATTTTCACTATCATTTCAGGTTGAGTTTTCAAGACGTGATTACACTAGTTTAGTTCTTCCTAAGATTGCTAGTTTCAAGTTACTATCCCATTTCGTTCCACTTTCCGAAGCATCTAAGAACTATCTGATGAACCCTAACGCCTATATCTCTATGGTCGCAGGAGATACATGAAACGACAGTTATGCCCACTTGTATTTCAACTAAACAGAGTTGAAGGGTATATCTCTATCCTCAAAAACAACTTCTAACCTCCAACCAATGGGCCAAAGGATCTTCGCATTCCTATTTTACATTTACTTTTAACCCTTTTAGTTCCCTTTCCCAAGTTCAACTAAAATCCAACAGATTTACTCACAAGGTAATCAATCTAGTGAATAAACAATTAGAACAAATAAGAAAAACAAACTTTAATGAAGATTCTAAACTCGCATTAAGAAGTCTTTCAAACATCAATCATCAAGTTTGGTCAAAACCCTAGAAGGGGTGTTTAGTAATATATAGACAAGCTTAAAAACGAAGAAATAATCATCATTTGAAGCGAAACGATAGAGAAAAGAGGAAACCTAAGTAGAACTAGTCTCTCCTCCAAAAGTTACATATACAACCTTCCACAATCAAACAAAGTGATGAATGATATAATGAATCATCTGCTAAAAATGCCTTACATGTTATATTTATAGGATTTTCCCTCATGTTATTTGCTTAAAATTCAACAAAAATCCATCCAGGAGGGTTCGACACACTGCCCCATGCATAGCCCCAAGGAGTTAGTCAAATTTCCTTTGAAGAATAGCTCTGGGCGCCCCACTCCTGCCATAACACCAAGGAGTTAGCAAAATTTATAAACTTCCAAACACCTTGGCTACCCATTCCATCCATATCACAAGAGTGTTAGAAGAATTTATGAGGTTTAAGACCCTTTTGGCACCCCACTTCATCCATGGCCCCAAAATATTAGAAAAATCACCTAAGTCTGGAGTGCTTCTAGGACTCCACACTATCCTTCTCGCCAAGGTGTTAGTCATATTCTCATATCCACAGCTAGGGCTCCTGCTGTCCCACGCCATCCATAGAACCATCTTTAGTACATTTTTCTCTGAAACACAAGTGTTGGGCGTGCCAGGCCAGCCATAGCCTTAGGCCGACTATCATAAACTATTCTTCTTCACACCTTGGGTCTTTTTGGGTCCTTTTTCCTTGATTTCCTGCTCAAAACATCTAGAAACATTCATTAGTTCATAAGACACATGAAAGCATGAATTCATACTTTTTATAAGGATTGTGGACTCAAAACAAGCCAAAATATGAGTAAAAACATGGTAAATTGGCATAAGAATATGCCAACATCATGGGTATCTTTCAATAGCACAAATGATATCAATCTACTTTTATCAAATTGAAGAGAACTCCCTTCCACTTAATTGCTTATTGCCAATTGGAATTCATCCTATGTCAAGGTGAATCAATTAAACGAGGGTTAGAGCCTTGTGTTATTCTTGATTGATGCTAACCCAATCTAACTTGGCTCTATCAAGCATAATAAAGGTAATTAGGCAGGACTGAATGAGTTTTATCATCAATCAAACTTTACAAAGAAAAAATTCAATTAAATATTCTTAAGCCGACAATCAATTTTACTTAATTGGGATCAAATGGGTTCTCAACTCATTGGTTTCACAATCCTAGATCTGACTTTAGATACCCATAGAAAGAAGAAGAGAAGAAAGAAAGTAATTAGATAGTCTCACCAATAAAATTTCCATTTTCGAGAAGAAAGCTTAAATTGATGAATTTAATTCTTCAAAATTGCAAGATAGATCTACTTTATATGCTGTAAACTATTCTAATCTATACGTTATATCAATCTCTCTAATTGTATCTAAGTATAATAGCCTCTTTGAAAAAAGGAAGAGAAGTACTATCAATACAATGCTTCAAAAACCCTTAAATCATTTAAAACCAGAGGATCCCAAGTGTGTAGGGATAGACCGTCCTTTGCTTTACCAATTATAATTGGGTCTGCCTAGCTATTTTCCATCTTGTGATTGGTGGACTATTTTCTGGAAAGACAGTGCATCCTTTATGTCGTCCTTTGACTCTAGTATTTTTTGTCAAGTTATCCATCTTTCAACTTATGGGCCGTCTTTGGGAAATAGGGCCTATCCTTTACCTTGTCAGTTTCTTGCCACATGAAAGTTGTTTCTTGGTTAGTTAGGATTTGTTGGACTCTTTGATGTGTGGATCGTTCTTTTGAAAGGTGGTCCATCCTTTGCTTTGTCTTTTTGGCAGATTTGTGAGTTTAACTCAATTTTTTTTCATTCCCTTGGGTTCTTAAAACATAGAATAATAAGATAAGTTTTGAAATAAATTAGTAGCAAAAGACATGAAAATTCTATGAAATAAAGCACAGATATGTCGCAAATTCCCGACTCATTAATAAGTATTCCAATTAATTAGATAGTTTTTCCTAGGTTGTCCATCATCTTACTATTTTGGGTAAAAACTTATATTTGGTTCCAATTAAATCACAAATCAAGAAAAAGAATAGAAATCCTAAGTTCTCCCTGAAACTCAACTATTAGAAACATGTAATCAGTAAAATCAAATGGGCAAAAAAGGACTAATATAACAAAAAATGAACAATCTAATATTGTAACAAAGTTGAGACAAAAACTCAATAATTTGAAAAAGGAATATGGATATATCATAAGACCATAACCCAATAATATCCAAAGAATAGAGTTCCCCCTCATCTACTAGGGCATTTTCTTCCTGAAGAAAAAATCTCCATGCATACACAATATCAACAAGAAAGGTTCTACAGTTCAAAGAATTGACCCATGTCACTTTTTAGTACAGTGAAGAAGAAAACACAAAATAAATTCAAAATAGATAAGAGAAAATAGAGAAGATAACTTACACTTAGAGCTCTATGAAGATAAACAACAATTTCTAGAGCTCTAGTTAGAAAAAACTCACACCAGCGATTTGTAGCTTTGCATGAAGCTATCTTGAGAGATGCTAGCCATCATTGAAAATGTTGTTAGAATGGTGATGAACACCGTATTCTTGATTTATCGCGTCTGTAAGTTTCTAGAATAGAATGAAGTTAGGGCTAAGAATCTTTTGGAATTATCGCCTCTGTAAGGATTATACACAATTGTTCTTGTTCTCTATATCTATTTTTTTATATTAATTTTAGGAAATTACATATAAAACATTTGGCAGACTGAGTTAAAAAATAATAAGGGAAATAATTAACCATAGCAATAGGAAACAATCATTGCCTCATACAATCTATTGCATTGGGTAAAAACATAATTGCGAAAGCTAATATGTGGAAAGTGTTTGATTGCTAATGCATAGAAATAACATCATAGACTTTTGATAACTCATATAACTATTAGAAAACCTATGCTATATCATTAGTTGTCAAACCGGTGTATAAGCAGTCATTGCAGTAGGCCTAATTTCTAGTAGTGGTATTACTAGAAAGTTGACCCTTTTGCTTTTCATTATGCTCTCTCGAAAGGTCCCGTATTTGTTCATTAAACTTTTGGATAGAAGCGGTGTGAGAGTTAACAATATTAGTCAAACTCTTTGAACAAGCATCCGACCACTCTTGGTTTGTAAGCACCTTCTCCAGCATGCCCTTTATCTTCAACTTCATATGATCTTGGGATGATCCTTCCCTCCAATTTTGTGAACTAGAGGATGACCCTTGATGGAACATAGTGGTTCGTGCTTCTATTCCTAAAGTTCCGATTGTGCCAATCTTAACTCGGTCCACAATAATTGTTTCGTACATAATATTGACCTTTACTTTTTGGTTGAGGTTTCCATTGACTTTGATAATTCGAAGATGGATAACTATGATTTTGTTGTTGAAATCATATTGAGGAGGACCACCTTCTGCTTCTTCAACTATATTCACCTTTTTGACCTAATTCTAGATCAACTTTTTTTTTTAGCAATGCAATATTAGTGGCAATGGCTGCCATCATCTAGTCTCTTTCTTGGTTCTCCTTATGCTAAACAATTTTGTCAAGTATGGTGGAAATATGATTATAGTATGTTTTATCCATGAAGCATCCTTATTCTACATTAATTGCCATCGATTTTGTGAGTGGATCCAACTTGGTATAGAACTTTTCACACAAAATATTCTCTGAGAACCCATGGGTAGATGCCCTAGGAACATATTGTTTGAAACATTTCCATGCCTTGAATGATTATTCCCCTAGTAATTATTGAAAGCAGAAGATCTTGTCACGTTGTTTGGCCTTTTTACTTGGGGGGAACCATTTCTTCAAAAAGATATTGATAAGCTCCGTCCAAGTATGTATTGAATTGGGGTTGGGGGGTAGGCACTTCTACCAATCACGGTCCTCCCACACTAATGAGTACTTGAAAACCATCAAGCGGATGACATCATCAGCCATGTTGCTTTATTTGTAAATATTGCGAACCTTTGAGAAGTTCTTTAAATGTTGATGCAGATCTTGGCTTGTTGAGTTGTAAAATGACCTTCAACCTTTATCATTGTGTAAATGCTCCCGTAAATTTTAAAGGTGGGAGTATTCACTCTTGGAAGTACAATCACACTTGCATAGTCTATGTTGTCATTAACCTCCAAAAAGACATTATCCAATTCACCTTGAGGAGCTGCCATTCTATACTTGTTTCACAAGTCCAAGAAACATAAGTGTGATATATAATTATAAATCAAACAAGTCAAAATTTGATCCACTTACTAGGACCAATTACCAAAATCCCCAGCAAGGCGCTAAAATTTGTATTGCCCAATTCCACCTCTAAGTAGGAGTGTGTATACAGTCGATTGCAATATAATTATCCAACGAAGAGTCATAATTATATCCACAAGGACTTTTTATTTATCTAAGCTACTAAGTAAAACAAATGAATGAATGCTTTTAGAACTACTCTAGAAAATGATAAAGAGCAAACTAAACTAAATTGCTAAATCTAGAATGCATAACGTTGAAATATACAGGAGAAAATATTAGGGATGTGTCCCCACATAGGATTGATCCCTGTAAACCACTCAATTAGGTTCATCAATAATGGACTCTTTGTAATTATGAAAATAATCACTTAATGGATTACTAGGTGTCTTTCAACAACCAAACAATGTTTATCTTTATCAATATTTTAAAATTGATGAGAATTCAAATCGAAACAAATTGCAATTTCTCAATTAGATTCATCAAATATCTAATTGAATCTATTAAACAAGGGTTATGCCTGGGGTTACTATTGATTTATTCTACCCAAACGCTAATTGGCTCTTTCAAGCATAATTGGAGCAATTTGGTATGATTTAATATTTGCAGCCACCAATTGCAGCTTACAAATCAAAGATCAATCAAATATTTAAAAGATCATTTTCAATTAATTGAGATCAACAAGGTTCACAACCCTAGATAAGAATTTAGATTCTCATGAGTGGAGAAGAAGGAAAAGAAGAAGGAATTTAGCTACTCATGAGAGAGAAAAATCCTAAATATGAAATAGATCTTCAATTTGTCTTCAAAATACAATGGGTATTCTCTAGCTAGTCTATTCTTTATTGTAAAGTTCTGACTCTTAAGAAAAATTACTAAAACGATTATTTATACAAAGGACAAAACACAAAGTCTAATTTAATTCAGTAGGACCAATTCATCGTTACCAACCTCAAGTTGAATTAACGGTCTGCACTTTGCTTCAGATTTTAAATATGCTTTTTGTTTCGTTGGCTGCCATATTTCAACCTATGGACCGTACTTTTAATTTGTGATCCTTATCTTCCCTTCATGAATTGCTTCTCCAGGTTGACAACTTGTTAACTTTGGTATCTCTAGTGCCATTTTTGGTCCGCAAAATTAATGTGCAAGCGTATCTTGATTTGTACTTTTCTAATTGAGTTATATCACTAACTGGATAGATTTATGGTTGAATCTGCAGACCGCACTATGATTTTGTGGTCTGTAATTTTTGTTTTTCAACAGAAGTCTGTAAACTGTGCCTCTTTCCTCCAACTCTTTGGTAATTCTGAAACTTAGTAAAATAGAATTAGTATTTATTTAAATTAGCACTCAAAGGCTTGCAAAACTCAATGAAATCAAGTACAAATGTGTCCTAAAACACCGATACATTAGCAATCATGTCACCCATTCCGGCAACTCATAAATCATATTTTCAAGCTATGGGGAGGGTCTTTAGGGAAAAGAGGTCTAACACTCAAAATGACTGGACATGTCATGACACTTCATCCAAGCTTTAATCCTAATATTGAAAATTTAACCAAAATGCCCTCTGTTAAAGTATGTCGAAATATGCCCTTATTGATAATAGTTTTGTCCAAAAATGCCCCTATTATTACTTAATTGGATAAAAGGTGCCCCTTTTTAATGAAACATATTCATTCTCTTTTCCTTTTAATAAAAAAATTATTTTCTTATTAGAATATTATTTTTTAAAGAACCCTACTCTTTTTTCTCTTCTTTTATTGAAATTCTTTTAAATAATAACGTGACAAGGGTGCCCGCATAATCGCTCATCGCCTCACAAATATGCCACCCATTTATCCTTATCCTTTATTAGTTATTTCATTATGAAAAGTTCCCTCCTTTGGAGTCTTAGTATTAACATATGGAAACTGTGACACTTGTCCCCTCGAGGCATAAATCATATTTTAAGCCTATGAGCAGTTCCATTTAAGAGAAAAGGGGATAAAACCTAGTGAGCACCACAAAAATTTTACCCCATGGCTTCGCTGGTCACTAGCCTACCTCCTCCAATGATTGGTCAGACCATTGCTTTAACTTCTCAATCCCAATTCCTACCATCACAAAGCGTAATCCACAAAAATAATGAACTTCTTCAACAGATACCAAAAATAGAAATTCAAATGTAAGTCTAGCACATAAATTTCAACAAGCACCGGAGGTTCAAGGATGTGTCTACCCACAATTCCATTCAACGAAGCGAGATTAGTTAATGGAGAACATGTGGTGAAATGGACATAGGCAAAAGTTACAAAGATGAATTAGATTTAAAATTTCTATCATGCTATCATATCAATGTTTTCACGTGGGTGGATATCAATTGACAAACTACAACATATAATACCTTCATAATGTGGTGTAAGAGGTGAATGCAGAATTTTCCTTTTAAGGAACAAACATCTTTTTGTTAAATGTGCAATTATGGAGGACTTCATAAATGTCATGTCAAAAAATTCACATTGTTTTAAATAAAAGGATGGTGGGTCGTAGGTGATGAGGCCTCTGATATAAAACTCAAAGTTCAAGATTGATGCAGAAACTACTCAAGCTATAACTTGGATCTCATTCCCTAATCTTCTCCCAACTTTTTTTGTTAAGGAAGATTTTCTCATTTGCTTTTGTTGTGGTTAAGCTACTTCAAGTTGATATGGCTACAACAAAAAAAGACCTTACCAATCTTACAAGGGTTAGAGTACAGTTAGACCTAGCAAGAAATCTCCCAAAGAGTGTGAAGATTAAAATTCATGATGAGATCACTAGATTAACAAAGGTGGAAAAGGTGAGGATTGTATATGATCATCTTTCTAGATATTACAGAAGCTACAAATTACAATGTCATAGAAATGAGGAATGTTGGTATAGCTGCCCAGATACAATGGAAAAGGCAAAGAAAGAAACAAGGTGGAAGGAATGGGGAAATGAGCCAAAGGGAAAGGTAATTCGTCTAAATGAGAAACAACATCCAATGGAAACAGTCTTTCCCAAATATTAATAAGTGGTATAATTATGGGTGATTTAGAATGATGGAAAGTTGTTCAACCCAAGGTGGTAGAAAAGGCAACAAGTAAGAATGGGATTAACACAATGGAAAAAAGGGAGATAGATACCAACCTATTTGTCCGCCTAACAAACAGGAAGAGGACCATGAGTCTAAAGGAATATAAGAAGAACAACATATTGTTTCTCAGGCAGTTCATAATAGGGGGATATCTTCTTTAGAGGAAGGCTAGGGAGAAATGGAAGCAACAGAGGAATATAACACTAAAGTTTGGGTTGCCAAAACTGGGGTGATAGAGTTGAGGAGGCTGAGGAAGGGAAAATCATCAAAGATACTAGATTGATAAAGGAGAGCTGTTCTGGGGTTTACCCACAACATGAGATGTTGGTAGTGGAACAGTAAATAGGGACAAAGGGGTAAATAGGAGTAGATGCGACTGATGCAGGTCAATATGAAGGATCAATGGTGGCTAGAACCTATCATCCTACAACTAAGGTAGGTAATAGTATGGAAGATATTAATAGAAGAGCTATTGTGGTTAGTCAAAATGTAAAAGATGAATGCCTATTAGTAGTGGTGAGTTTTGAAGGTACAAGGGGAAGAGAGGAGGTGGACTCAAAATCACAAACAACAGGGAGGGGGGAACAACTCAGATGATAGCATATCGGGGGGGGGGGGTGATCAGATGAATCATAAAGAAAGTTCTTCAGCAGAAGATAAAAAAGCAGAAAGGGAGATAAAAAAGCTCAATCCTACTAGGGAGTTGCATGATGTTATCACTCACAATTTACAAAAGTATAGGAACAGTTATATAGGGAGTGATAATGTTAGGGAGATCGAGAAAGGAGATTATTTACTAGGAAAGCAAACAGAAGTATATCAGATATCTAATAGAAAAGGGAATAAAAATGGGAGGAAGCAGGGTCCATCTAACTTGCAACAACCATGTAGAATTATGATAAGGAGTAATACCAGTAGAACCAGTTCCAAAAACTGAAAGCCTTTATTTGGAACATTAAATGTATTAGAACAAATAAAGCTTTTCACATGCTACAAATATTACACATACATGACTAATTTTTTCTCGTTGCATTGATGGAGCCTTTTCAGCATACAAAATATATACAAAAATATGGGAGGAAGTTGGGAATGCAGCAGATAGGATCAAATTGTAATGGGATGAATTGGTACTTTATAAAAGACAACATGGAGGTACAAGTTGTGAGGGATGCTGAGCAACAACTATATTTAAAGTTGTTCATTTAGGAGTTAAACATGCATATGATAACAACTTGGATGTATGCCAAGTGTGATGTTAATGAAAGGCTACACTTATGGCATAGTATATATCAATTGGCCAATATCACTATTATGCCATGGTTAGTGGGTGAGGACTTTAATATGGTGATCAATGAAGAAGAAAAACTTGGAGGACAACCAATTAGATCACAATATGTGGAAGAATTTTGCTTTTTGAATAAATTACTCTAAGCTATTTGAATTGTCTTTTCAAGGGAGTCCTTTAACTCGATGGAATGGAAGGACAGTAGATGATTGTGTCTTTGAGAGGTTGGACAAAGTTGTGGTATCCTAGCCAATGCTAGATATGATTGGAAATGTGGAGGTTGAGCATCTTGCAAGGATAGAGTTAAATCATACTCCATTGTTTATTTCAATTGGGGCACAAAGTCATAGTGTAAAAAAACCATTTAGATCCCTTAAATTCTTGACAGAACATGTGGATTTTCAAAGAGTAGTGAAGCAGAATTAGTCAGCAGACTTTATACGTCACCCTTTTTAGTGCTTAAACATAAGGTTAAACAAATAAAAAAAGCTCTGTACTTACGGAGATATTTTTAAACAGTTGATGTCAAAGAGGAAATTACAAGAACTAAAGAAAACTTGTTTAAAGAGCATCCTACAACCAATAATAGAATGGTCCTACAACAAGCTCAGGATGAGTTGAAAAAGTATCTACACTATGAGAAAGTTCTCCGGAAAAAAAAGTCCAGAGTGGATTGGCATGTGGAGGGGCACAAAAACACTACGTTCTTCCATAACCTTGTGAATGGAAGAAGAAACAAATTGCAAATAAAATGAATTCAGAATGGAGGGGGAACTGGATTGACGATAGAAATTTAATGAATCTGGAAGCAGGTGATAATTTTTAGAAATAGCTTACTTTAGGTGAAGAGGGAACTGACTTCTCATTGTTGAATCATATCATAGACATAATTATAGAGAAGGACTAACAGAAGAATATGTGATAAAAGAAATAGAGCATAAGTAAGAACAATAGTTTTCTCTCTAGATAGTGCCAATGCTAGTGGTTTTGATAGACTAACAGGTGTGTTTTTTCAAAGTTGTTGGCAGATCATCCAAAATGATGTGTTTGATGTGGTATAAGTTTTCTTTAATGTTGATACTCTTCCTAAAGCATTTATTCATACAAATTTGGTCTTAATACCGAAGAAGAATCCGGTTCAATCATTCTTTGATTAAAGACCTATTAGTTTGAGTAACTTCACTAATAACATTATTTCTAAGGTAGTACAATGGAAACTGACAGGAGTATTGGATAAGATTATTTTTGTTACTCCATCTAGATTTGTGAAGGGGGGAAGTATTATTGAAAATATCTTGTTAACATAAGAGATAGACACAGATATAAGGAAAAGGGGTAAATCAAAACATGAAGTTAGATATAACCTAGGCATATGACTAGCTGTGTTGGCTATTTGTAACTAAAGTTTTGAGAAGGACAGATTTCGCAGAGATATATATTGACATAATATGGAGATTAGTAGCTAATAACAGGTACTCTATTTTGTTTGATGGTCAATATCATGATTCTTACACTCAACTAGAGGAGTTAAGAAGGGTGATCCAATCTCTCCTACATTATTCATTTAGCATCAGAAGTACTCTCCAGAGCACTAAATGATTTATTTGATAAAAATAGACAAAGGTCTTGGGATGCCTAAGTGAAGTGCCAATATATATCATCTGGCTTATATAGATGATATTATTACATTTGCATCAACAGATAAAACATTTTTCGAGATCATTATGGAAATATTGAATGTTATGAATAGATATTAGGATAACTTATTAGTAAGGAGAAAAGCTCTTTCTATATGTATAATACGACTATCAGTGCACTGATTCAGTAGGTGAAATAGGTTACTGGATTTGAAAAGGAGAGTTCCTTTTATTGTATTTTGGATGCCCAATATTTCACACAAGAAAGATAAAGATCTTTTATAATGACATTATTAAAATGATAAAAGATAAGTTGGAGCACTGGGAAGGAAAGCTGATATCATAAGGAGGAAAGGTTGTTCTTATTAACAATGTGCTACAAAGCCTTCCTATATATCTTCTTTCTGCTATGGTTCTAACTAAGCACACTATTAGGAGATGTAAAGGATATTTTCCAGACTTTTTCTGGAATAATACGGAAGAAGAAAGGAGTAGGCATTGGTCTACTAGGTTAAATTTTTTTTGTCTCAGGAAGACGGGGAAATAGGCTTCAAGCCATTATTTGATGTGTCCACGACTTTAGTTTCCAAGTTATAATGGACTTTTAGAACCACAAGGCCTCTGTGGATCAGTTTTACATGGAACAAGAAGCAAATTCCAGCAGTGGTACAATGGAAAGGAGAATCTCAGTTATGGAAGAAAATGTTGGAAGTAAGAGAAGAAGTAGATCATGAAATTTTGTGGGAACCTAGATGTGGAGGTTCTAATGTTTGGTTTGACAACTGGACTAAATTAGGACCCCTCATTCATGTGATCCCACAAAACGTTTCAATTGATGAGAGTATAGAAGATATCAGTGAATAAATGGGATGCAATGCTCAGGAACTACAACAATGTCTACCTTAAGACATTAGTATCATATATATACAAATATCAAATTATCTAAGAAGTCATAATTGTGGATAAGCCATGGTGGATGAATAACAGTAGTGGGAGGTTCTTTGTCAAAAGTGCATAAAAACTTAGAAGACATAGGGTAAAAATAGTTGGATAAAAGAAGTTTTTGATGAAGGGTCTGCAAAATATCTTTCTTCTTATGGAGGTTATGGAAACACAAAATTCCTGTAGATGACACGTTGGCTAGGAATGGTATAGATCTTGTCTCTAGGTGTAGATGCTGCCTTCAACCACAAAGTGAGATCGCAGAACACATTTTTATGACAAGAAGGTGGGCTAGGAAAATTTGGTAAATTTTCTCTACTACTGCAGGGATTATAACACTATTTCTACAACTAAAATAGACCATTATTCAGTGGTGGATAGTAAAGTGTGGAGCCAATATTAAAAATGTTTATCAAGCTACTCCCGCAATTATATGTTGGAAAATATAGAAATTGAGAAATTCAGTGGTGTATGGAGAAAAGATGTCAAAAAGAAGACTGATATCTAAGATAAATTATAATTTGTATATGGTGTCTAGATTAAATTATTCATGGATAGAGAGCATCCCAAATACATGAGCATAGACTGTCCTTTTTTTTGAAGAGCATTCTCCCAAAATGAAGTGCAGATTAGTGGGCTGGGAACACCCTAATGTTGGGTGGCACAAGCGTAACTGTGAAGGGGGGAAATCCTAGGGATAGCTTGATAGCTTTTTGTATAACAGATAATAGAGGTGACCTTATATATGCTAGAGCAAGAGTTATTTCAGACACTTCTAACTCAATTGTTGAAGCACTGCTATAGAAGAGGGGATATATTATTGTATGAATAATAATTTATACCTTTTAATCATAGAAACGGACTCACTTACAATGGTTAAGGAACAATGAGGGTCTAGGAAGTATCTTGGTGTATAAGCATGGAAGTTAATAGAGTTAGAAGCTGGATAGAGAAAGGAGAAGTGTAGATTAGTCGTGTGCTGAGAGAAGGAAACCAACTGGTAGAGTTTTTTAATAACATAGTGTTAAATTTGAATACACACAACAAAAAATACATGTTCATTTAGATAATGGTATTCCAATAGAGGCAAGAAGAATCCTTATCGCAGAAAAAGAATAAAGGCCTAATCAAAGACATGACTACGCTATAAATACACATCTACATTGAGGCATGCCTCAAGTAGAATCCAAAATATACAAGTGTACAGTGAATCTGAGATTAACTGCAAGGTATAGAGGTACAAGATGTCGAGCTCTATAGATTAACCATTTACTCTCTTTCAATATGTGGTATCAATTTCCTTGAATATTCAATCTACTGAAAGAGGATTAATAGGAAATCAGTAAGCAGCAAAATATTATTGTGTTCAAATTTCTAAGATTTTAGAGATACCTTGTTAGATCTAGAATTGGTATGCGGCATAAGTGAAAGAGTGAAGGACATTCAAAGGTGATGCATCCATGGTGTCTAGTGGGAGCTTTGAGGTTGTTGGAATGGAAGCGTCCCATCTCTTGGACATTAGAGGCATCTAGGTTAGAAAAGACAAGGTAAGTTCAATGCTCTTAATGTGGAAGACTGGAAAGTGGTAAAGTTTTACCTCGATATGTGGTCTTGTCAGCATCATCACGTACTTCGATCCTGAGAAGATGAGCTTGGTAGGGTTTCCTAAAGTGGGGTTGAGTCAGAGGTGTTTTGTAGAGTTGTCTGTAGATTATTTTTCAGGCTTTGTTAGTTTGTTTGGTATATTTTCTTCTTTATTTTGTTCCAGGTCATTTGTTTGTGGACTAGGATGGTTTTTTCTCTTTGGTTTAAATAAAGTGGTTTTGTTCTTTTAAGTTAAAAAAATTTATGAGAAAAGGGTAAAATTAATAAAAATTATCACGCAGACCATTACATTGAAGAAAAAAATTGCTCTTTTCCCATTCAATATTCTTTTCCTTTAAGCACCGGGTGAAAAACCAGTTGTGGAAACAATTCTTACTTCCAAATAAAATAAATATAATGTATTAAAAAAATTATATTTCATCATCACTCTTCCCTTTCTTCTATTTTTATTTATCTCCTTCTCCTCCACTAATATGTTATGTCATGTAAATCTCTTGTTAGAAAGAATAAACAAACACAAACACCCAATACCAATTAATAAAATCGAGCTACTCCATACTCTTTTAAAATTATATAATTTTATGTTCAACTAATAAGGATGAGCATAGTCATGCACAATAAAAAAGAATTAAAAGGAAAAAGATAATGAATGAAAGTGATTTTAGAAATACAAAAAGCTAACAACATAAGAAAAGAATTATGAGTATGTTTCCGGTAGCTTTATATGCATAAAATAAGATAAAAGTACAAAAATAAAAAAAATTAGACTGTTAGAGATCTTTTGCAGATGCCACATCAGCTCTCTTATGCACATGATTATTGAAATTAAATAGTAAAAAATTAAAATTTGAAAAATAGATAAATTGAGATCTATCTCTAAGAGATGCCACATCAGCTCTCTTATGCCTAGAATTATATGAATATATAAATTAGATAATAATTTGGATAGTTAATCACTGGCTTATGTTACTTACCAAATTCAAGTAATCATAATGGCTATATATTTTGGAGAGTACTTTCAATGTTTCTCATTATCTTTGGGTATTAAGCACTAAATGATAAATATCTTCCATGGCAACAACGAAGTTCTCTCTTCACTCAGTTTTGCTTATTTCCTTGGTTTTGTTTTCTCTGTTTGCTCTCCATCATTGTATGTCCACATTTTTATCCTTTTGAACTTGATTTATTATTAATTTTATTATTCTTATTATTATTGGAATTATAATTAAATTAATTAAGTATTATGGAATAACATGAAACAGATTTATATATCATCACCTATTAAAACTCGTAACATATCTTTTCCTAATATTATTTTCGTTTTTATTGGTTTGTTATGTGTTTTATCTGTTATTAACCTGATAGCATGCAAATTTTTCATTTCATACTATCAGTATTAAAACATCAAATTCCACATTTCCTTATATTAATTTCACAAAATGCAGGTGATGAAGAAACAAGCTATAATGCAAATCTTACAGTTGGAAAATGTATCCAAATTCCTGATGAACCAGGAAAATGGTGTTGCCTCCTAGATTATTTACGAGAATGCTATGATACACTTGATATATGTAATGCAAAATGTCGCGATCGAAGAATTTTCAAGAAAAATAATGTTAATTAATTCGAGAAATCATTATCATTTTCACAATTTATTTTCATTTCTTTCATGTTGTTGGTTAAGTTGATGTATAAGTAAAAATTGCAATTTTTATTTATAAAAATTTAGTTACATTTATTGATACTTAAATTCATCTATCCATATCATATTATTCTTGCTATGTTATACTTACAATTTTAAATTTTATAAATTCTAACTCTAATAAGAATGTGGCATTTCAGTGAAGTTTGAAAGCCGCATATGATAACAAGTTGAAGCTTGAGCAGAAGTAATAGCTGTTAGGATCAAAATAATCAGGTTTCATGTGAAGCTAACAATGCAAACCTCGAAAGACAATTATAAAATGATAAATGACAAGTAATATCAAAAAGAGACAGAATAACATAACGTGCATGAGTCCATCAACCTACATCTACAAGAGGAGATTAACATTCTATTTTATAAAAAAATACAAAAATATCGAGAGAAATAACCTCACAAGAGGGAATCTATAATCACATGGTCATGCAATAGGAGGGATAGGGAAGAAAACTGCAAGTGTGGTAGAAGTGGACAACCTCATAGTGTTGGCAGCTCAGCTTGCTTCTTTTCAAAAATAGATGATGACACAGTTCTGTAAGTTGAACATGGCTCAATCTTAGGCGCAAGTAAATGAATTACAACCATCTCCATATTGTTGTGAAATTTGTGGAGGTAGTGGTCATTTTGCATATGTGTGTGGAGAAAACATGGAGTTAGTGAACTTTGTGGATAATGCACAGTGAGGATATCAGAACTTTGTGAATACCTACAATCGCAACTGGCAGAATCATCCCAACTTCTCATAGGGTAGAAATTAACGACAGAGCCAAATTTTCAATCGAAGAAGCAATAGGGGAGTCAAGCTAGTTGTCAGTCAAGCAACATTGTGGATATGCTAAAGAAAATCACGGCTGACAAAGTACAATTGGCTACCGAGATTAAAAATCAGCAACTGGCCACTGAAAATCTAGAGAGGCAGGTGGTCCAGCTTAGAATACCAAGCCTCAAGGGGGTTTTCCAAGTGACACTAATACAAAGCCAAGAAAGGTTATGATAATCACTTTAAGGAGTGGACGAGAGTTATATGGAGCACCTTTAAAATAGAAAAATCATGGGGTGCAAGCAGAGTTACCCAGACCAAGCCCAAGTGTAGAGAAGGGTAAGGGAAAAGCAGTTATAGATAATATTGCACAACTAGTAGAGTAGCAAGTGAAGAGAAAAACACCACGCTTCCCTCAAAGGCTCCAGAAATGTAATGAGGATTCATGCTTTAAGAAGTTCTTTGATATCTTCAGAGAACTTCGCATAAACCTTCCTCTACTTGATGTTTTAAAGGGAATACCCAAATA
Organism: Datura wrightii; assembly: GCA_035772735.1. Classification (NCBI taxonomy): domain Eukaryota; kingdom Viridiplantae; phylum Streptophyta; class Magnoliopsida; order Solanales; family Solanaceae; genus Datura; species Datura wrightii. The sequence goes on along the minus strand of JASDFA010000007.1, from coordinate 115,865,439 downwards.
TGCCAAGTACTTAAATGAGGTGGTGACAAAGAAAAATTGACTTCTGGATGTAAAGGTAGTGACACTTACTGAAGAGTGCAGTTCAAGGGTGACGCGCAAGCTCACGAAAAAGCTCAACGACCTTGTGAATTTCACCCTCCCAATACAAATTAGTGAAAGTGAGATGATGCAGACCTTGTGTTATTTTAGGATAAGTGTAAACTTGATGTCTTGATATTTGTTTAATATGATTTTAGGGAAAGCGTAAACTTGGTGTCCTGATATTTGTTTAAAACTCTTGGTTTTGGAAAACAAAGGCCATCTAAATTAGTCCTTCAGCTTGCTTACATATCAAGAGTGGCTCCGAAGGGAATCATTGAGGATGTGGTCATCAAGTTTGGTAAGTTGTAATCCCTGTTGATTTTATTATTCTTGATTACGAAGTAGATAAAAGTTTTCCAATCATACTGGGACATTCATATTTGGCAACTGATGGAGCTTTGATAGATTTTAGAGAGGAAAATTTGAAGATGACAGAGAATGACGAGGCAGTCACTTTAAGAGTGTAAAAAGCACTCAACACACTGTCACACTACAGATATCTATGTATGATTATGGATTGAAAGAGGATGAGTGTTGGTTGGTGGAGAATGAGTTGAAAAAAAAATGGTCAAAGGCTCTCATTAAATGGCCCAAGAAAGATGCAAAGGAAATTCACAACTTGCAGAGCACCTGAGCCTGTGTCAGACGAACATAAAGGTGATCCTAGTTAGGATGTGAGGGCGAAAGAAAGGGAAAATATTGATATTGTTCCCATTAAAGTTAAGACGAGAAGGAAGATTAGCCTGAATGGGAAGAAGAGATTGACGAAATCTTTTAATGGATGTGACCCACGTCGTGCTGCGATGTCAAATAAAACGCTGCTTGGGAGGCAACCCAAGTTGGACCAAAGGTCAAAAAAGTTTCTTCTGTTATTGTTTGTATAATGTCACCTTTTTTATGCCTACTATTTCTATTTGAAGGGAAGTCTGAGTACCCACAAAAGCGAAGCAAAGAAACATGGTGAAGCATGAGTATGGGGTCATTGACCCTTTTGATGGAAATTGGAATGTAACATGCTGCTTGCTAGGCCTAGATGCCTTTGGAAATATTCGTAAACTTTATGTTACTTTTAATTAATTCTTTAGGGACATAGTATGATTTTATATGTGGGTGAGGAAACCTTTAAAATTTTGATGAGGGTGAAGTATGTGGAATATTTGAATTTGGATTATTTGAAATGTTAAGTAGAGAACAGTTCACCCACTCCATGATTTTTCTTTCTGGTTCTTTTTCGAGAGGGGGCCCTTTGAACCGAGAATAATTTTTTGTTTTTATGACAATTTTGTTTTCTATCATAGTGTCGGACTTTTCCAATGATAGATGGATGATGACCGTCTTGAGGGATGATTAGTCTCTTGGAATTAGAGAACCCTTTCACTGATTGAATGCTAGGAACTTGATGTGCCATGGTTTTACGGCACGTTTGATTCTTAAAACATAGAAAAGATGCTAGAACTTGGGTGTGTTTATATGTATATATGGTGCTTTTACTGTATATTTATGAAAATCAAGTTTGGGAGTTTTAGTGCAAAAGTACAAAAAAGGGTCTGCTATAGGTCACGGTACGATGCATACAATCTGGGTATGAGCCGTAACTATGGCTTATGATGAAGCTTCAGAAAATGTTTAAGTGCAGGTTTCATGATACAACCAGATACTTCGAGTCATAGTAGCACTGTACGAGTCGTACCTCAAACTCGTGGTGAGATGAAGAGAATTAGCAACTTGGCATCCTCAAGGCACAATTGAAATGCACGACTAGTACCAGCAATGCACGAGTCGTACGAAGGACTCGTAGGTTGATCATTAGAGATTCCTTTATTCAGATGTTCAAGCCACGACTGGTTACCACAACTCATTGTGGCATGCCACGAGTTGTACCAATCACTCATACCTGAGAAGACCAGAAGCTGTCAACTATTCTATGATTGCAGACAATGTCATATAGTAGCATGCTACGACTCGTAGGGCATCCCGGCGTAGCAATCCCTGTTAATTTAGGAAAGAATTTTCATTTACAGTATAAATACTTTCCTTTATTTTTTATGAGGAGATTCTATACTTTATAGAATTAGTGTTTTTGGAGTTTCCCCATGCAACTTGAATAACAGAAATACACAATATTTGGAACATGTTTCTTCTTGTAATCTTAACTTTGAAGATTGCTTATTGCAATTGATCATTGGGTTTTATTTCTTTCATCATTGTAAGTCTTTACTCAAGAATTCTTTTATATTTTCTATAGTTAATCTTACAATTATAAGTAGCTAAACACATACAACTAGGATTGTGGAAACCATGGAGAAATAACAAATTGGGGTGAACCAAAGTGATTCTAAACTAATACTAATGCTTGTATTGTTGTTCCCTTCATGATAATTGTTTCTTCATACTGCGCAATGTTAGCACTAGCCCATATTATCTACTTGCTTGAACATAGAGGATAGAGATTAGGAAAAGGTTAAGACAACAAATACATGAAATTATCAATTTTCATTTAATAACACGCGTTGCAGTCACAGGAAAGTTAAATTGGGATATTTGATACAGGTTATTCAGGAACACTAATGAGACCTAATATGGTATTTGATCATAGTCATCTAATAGGGGAAAAATAACCATTTAGATGAATGTGTTTTATTGATTCTATAGGCTATCTATTGGAATAGATCACAAGTGTAATAATTCGACATAGTTATGAATCAATGGGTAACATTTCCCTAGTTAGTCGCATATTTCTTATCACAATACCATTTCACAACATTGACACATATTATTTTCTATTAACCCCCCCCCCCCCAGGAAATAATAGAACTAAAAGCATAAGTAATAGCATTAGTCTAAATCATGACCATATTCCTTGTGGGATCGACCACAACCTTAGTTGGATTCTCTATTAACAACGACATGTTATACTTCTTCAGAGGTGTAATTTGAGCGTTATCAAAAATGAAGCTGTTGCCGGGGAATACGACTTAGGATTACATTAATTTCTTTTATTTATCTTTTAGTCTTTATTTCCTTATTTACATTTTCTTTTGTCTTTTTTTCACATAGGTTATCACTTGGTGAATGCCAAGTACTCGGAGTAGTTGAAAATCCCTAGTCCCACTTGATAAAGAACATGAACAAACAATGAGAAAGATGGGCTGTATTGAGACTCCTAAGAAAATAGAGGCCAGAGTAGCCCAGGAAGCTCGGCGAGCTAATGAAGCCTATCCGGTGGAGTTAGCTCGTTAGCTGCTCTTCAGGAGGCTGATGAGGCACAGGAAGAAGTGGAGACTACTGGCCGAAATGGAAGAAATAGAGGGCATGAACCACATTAGTTCCATAGAAATTCTCCACACTTTGATGATGATGAGGATACAAATATTGATGAAGTCGGGTCAATAGGAGCTATTCTACCCCCACCTCTGCCTGCTGAGGCAAAATTTAACATCACTAGCATGATGATCCAATTGTTGAACATGAATGGAGTGTTTAGGGGAAATGCTATTGATAATGCAGATCTCCACTTGATGAATTTTGTGGTAATCTGCAAGACATACAGGTTGACTAGAGTGAGCCAGGATGCAAGTAAACTGAGGCTCTTTCCATTCTCTCAAGTCTATGGCTATCGGAGTTGCCAAATGACTCCATTACTAATTGGATAGTGTTGAAGCGCACCTTCTTGGAAAGGTTCTTCCCACCTTCAAGGATGCTGCAACTCAAGGATGAGATATATAACTTTGGACAACTTAAGAGGAGGCACTTCATGAGACATGGTTGCGGTTTAAGAAAAAATTGAATAAGTGGCCAAATCGTAGAATTCCAAATAAGATCTTGTTGGAATGACTTTAACAATCCTTGAACAAAAGCAACAAAGCAGTAGCAAATACTATAGTAGGTGGAGTATTGATGAGTCACTCATGGGTGGATGCAACAACAATACTTGACTGAGTGACCAAAACCAATAGAGCCTGGCATAACAGAGAAGCAGAAGTAGCTACAGGTACATATGCGATTGGGATGACTACGGAGCAACACAAAAAAGAAGAGGAATGTGATCAAGAGTTAGCATATATGAGGACTTCCATTGACCTTCTCATGAAGAATATCATGGGATTTGGAGCTCAGAAAGTGAATGCAGTTGGGAGCTCAAAGTCAGGATCCGGGGTATGAACACTCTGACTCCGAGGAGGAAGTTAACTTCTTAGATAACTAGGTGGCGGGTTTACTGACAAACGCTCAAGGCTCTAATCAAGAACTTGGTTTCAAGGCTTAAGTAACTAAGTTTAGAACCGGTATACGGACAATTACAACAAAGCTTGGCATAGGGATAGAAGAAGAGAGCAAGACGGGGAAGGTAATTGGAGGAAAAATGATGGATACCAAAATGACCGCAATGGCTTGTAGCCTCCTAAGGCTCGTGAGTGTGATAAGGAACTTCAAAATAGGAGAGCATGATGGATGATTTGTTGAAAAAGGAAAAGTCAGCCATTGATCACCTGAAGGACATTCACGGAGACATACCTTGCATGAATCAGAAAGTTGAGTCGCACGTTGCAGTGATTAAACAGATTGAGCAGCAATTAGGCTAGATGTCCGCATCCCTGAACTAGAGGTAGAAGGGCACACTCCCTATTAACATGGTTCAAAGTCCAAAGAATGACAGTCATCATATAGCCGTGACTACAAGGAATGGAAAAGCAATAGTTGAACCACCTATGCCCATTGTAGTTGGGTATGGCTGAATTAAAGGAAGTTGATTCAAATAATGAGGTTGAGGCTGTAGAGAAGATAATTGAAGGTATTGTAGAGGTGAAAAAGTCTCCAGTTACTGAAAAGGAGATTGGTCATCAGAAGTGGAAGAAGGAGGCCCCACAAATTTTTAGGCATATCCTAAGACTGCCTCCACCTTTTCCTAAGAGAATGAAGAATGGTAGATGATGGGAAATTTCACAAGTTCTTATCCATGCTAAAGCAGTTGTCTGTGAAAATTCCCTTGGTAGAGGCAATAGAGCAGATGCCTAGCTATGTAAAATTTATGAAGGACCTGGTGATAAGAAAGTGTTCAGTGAGCTATGAACCAGTTGGAAATTTACACCACTACAGTGCAATAGCCTCACGGGTCCTTGCATAGAAGACGGAAGACCCTAATGCCTTCACCATCCCATGAACGATTGGATATTTTGAGTTTACCAAGGAATTGTATGATCTAGGAGCTAGCATAAATTTAATGCTGCTAGTCGTGTTTAGACAAATGGGCTTAGTATCCCCCACATAAACGATAATGCGGCTACTGATGGTAGACCTCATAGTGAAAAAGCTAGTTAGTATCCTTCATGATGTTCTAATAAAGGTGGACAAGTTTATTTTTCAAGCTAACTTCATGTTTCTAGATTGTGAAGTGGATTTTGAGGTCTCCATCATTTTAGGGAGACCATTCCTTTCCACTGAGCGAGCCCTGGTGGACGTTGAAGCTAGAGAATTGAAGTTCTGGTTAAATGAGGATGAAGTCACTTTTAACTTCTGCTATTCAATGATGCAATCGAGTGAACTCAGCAATTGAGGTTGAAATTGAGTTTCTTAATAAATTTTGAGTAGTCAAGAAACCCGCATCAAGCTAAAACGTTAAACCAAGCGGTGCATGGGAGCCAACCAATGAGGTATTTTGGTGAAGCTTGGGTAACCAAACTGCCTAGATCTTGTCGCAATGTTAAATCCGGCACATTTTGGGAGGCAACCCAAGTATCTTGACTTATATGTGTTGCAGTGTGCAAGTGAAACAGGGATCAAAAGATGAAAATTGAAGCATAGTTCTGGACTATGAGCCTCAGTACAAATCGTATGATGTTTTTACAGCTCGTAGTCCCCGACGTAATAAAGAGTAGAGTCTAACAAAGTGCAAGAGTTCACACTTTGGTTGGACATTACAAATTGTACCTACATGGTACAAGTTGTAGTACCCACTATCATGATGAACTCCCTCAAAGGTGAACTAGCAGAAACCACAACCTACGAGATATGGTAAGAGTCATACCAGCACATTACGGATCGTACCATGCATCCATAGGTTCCTAGGTAAGTTCTCTGAACCTCAGGTACGTAAGGTAGAGAATCGTGGTACGAATTGTGAGAAGGCATTAAATGAAAAGAACCCATGTGACTCGACTCGAACCCAAAATTTTAAAACATCCCCATACATATTTAAAACTAAAATCTGGTCCTAAAAGCACTACTTGATCCCACGATTTCCTCCATTCTTCCAACTTTTCCCATTGCACCTTCAATCTCCATTGAAACTTCACTTTTCAAGACAATCTTGAATCATAAGAAGTACTTTTCTACTCCGAGCCTTAAGCAAAGAAGCATTGCTCAAGAACTTGTCAAGTAAATTGACAAAATTTTCATGGCTTCTCTTTGGCTTTTGTTCACTGATGGCTGACTGTAACTCTTTCATTCTTGAAATGATTAGAGGAGCATGATCAGGAGGTTATCATGTTGTAATTATGAATAGGTTTATGAAATGAAATCACTCTATTTGTTCAAATGTTTTGTGGGTAGGGTGCTAATGAAAAATACAAAATGAGGAAATCGTGTTGGTAATAAAAATTTTATGTTTGTATAAAATTAGGGGGTGGTGAAGTCTAAGTATTCACCCCAAAACTTGTTTCTTTTATAATTGTTAATGCACAAGGGTTAGGACAGGCTTCACGAGCCATCCTACGACTCATTGGATGATTCTTGGGGGCTGTCCCACGAACCAACAAGTCTAAAGTAAAGGTATGAGAGTTGGAACGAATCGTGGTATCTCACCACGAGTCGTACCAAGTGATCATGCAAGAGAATCATAAAAAGGTCGCACACATAACATCAAACATGACCCATGGTATGACGCTTGGATCCTACCATGGGTCATATTATTGATTCATACCTAAAACATCAAAAGTCACAATATTTAGAATTTGATGCTACGACCCTTTATATGAACCGTACCACCTTGGTATGAGTCATACTTGTGAAACTAAAGGTCATTATTATAGTACAAATCATACCACCTTGATACAACTTGTACTAATAAGGCATAACAAGAATCTACAAATATATATATATATTTTTTTGCTTTCATCTTCTTAAATCACATGTACTAATCTCTCCTTAACAGGTAAAATGTCACGAAAAGGACAATCAAGCAAGAATATACAGGACAAGAAGGTTCGAGATGAGATAGCAGGTTAGAGGGAATTAAGAGATAGTGCCTCTGTATCTAAGAAGGAAGCAAATTCACCGGTAGTTCGGTGGAAGAATCTGATGTTGACACTGATGAAACTGGAGAGCCACGAACTACTAGGGCACAGGAAAAGTTCGAAGTCGGGGTCACCCCAAACACTCTGATAGCAGCTCCCCAGTCTAAAGAGGGAGGTGATGCACAGTCTCATAAGTCTGAAAGTGGCTCAAATGCAAAAGAGAGTTCAAATGAGGCCCAAAATGAAGAGGGTTCAGGGGAACCCAATGTGAGGAGGGATGCAAGAGGAAGATGATGAGCCGACCCCACCCCAAGAGAGCCGCACAATCATATGGGTTGTGCGTAGTGCTTAGGATATATATGAGCATGGTTTAGCCCTAACATCAAAGATGAACCCTGAGAAGTGTATTTAGGAGGAGCCTCGGATCTTGGCTGAGGCATTGAATGAGGTGGAGGAGATAAAGAGAATATTTGAGCTATATGTCTTCGGCTGGATGGCAAGGAACCCTGATAGCTTTAGTGCTGACATGGTCATGGAGTTCTATGTCGATTACATGGATACCGTGGAGCATCAGACCCCAGCCATACAAAAAGTTAAAGATCAGCCCAGACTGGAGAGTGTCATAGTTCATGGGAGTGATGTGGATATATAATAAAGGACCATTTCCCAAATTTTGTACGGTCCAAATTATTAGGCTCTATCTACCACTTTGAGTTTGACCAAAGAATAGAGCCTCAAAACAGGTCAAAAAGTTGAGCGCAAAAAATTGGCAGCGGCATCTGAAGTAGTTAGCCAGTGTCATTGCGAAAGAGAAGTAAGAGGAAAATTTGGGTTAGTAGTGGTCGGTAAGTGATAACACTCAAATTACACTCCTGAAGAAGTATAACGAAGACATTGTCAATAAGGAACCCAACTAAGGGTGGGATCAATCCCACAAGGAATATGGTCATGTATAGACTAATTCTAGCATTCACAAATTTAGTTAATTATTTCCTAAAAAGGGGGGTTTTAAATCAAGTAACAATATTGTGAACTGGAGTTGTGATCAATAGTTATGCAATTAACTAAAGAAGTGTTCCCCATGGCTTTCTAACTAAATCAGATTATTACATTCGTGATCTATCCCAATACTTAGCCTGTAGAACTAATAAATTATGAGAATCTAAATGACTGATTTACCCCTATGAGATGACCCTACTCAATCACCCAGTTAGGTTTGGTTAGCGATCTCACTTTAACCTTTATCAATAGTTCTAAACTAACTCTCCTGCAACCACAGTTCAAGCTATTCAATGAAACTCACTTTCAAGGCTTGGTTGTTCTTGTATTTTACTTATCTCTACTTATCTAGGTTCAAGCAAAAAGAAAATTGGGGCTAGTCCTAATGTTGCACACGTTTATGAAGAATTAAGCATGAAGACAATAACAACACAAACATTCGTATTGATTTAGAATCACTTTGTTTTAACCCTAGTTTGTTATTCCACCATGGTTCCCACAATCCTAGTTGTGGAGGGTTTAGCTAATCATGATTGCAAGAATAAGATCAAATTTCATAGAAGAAAACATAATTGAAGACTTACAATATTAATAAAAGAAGAACCCAATAATCCATTGTTCAATCAAATTTTCAAAAATCCAAGAATAATAATGAACTTTGTCAAAGTAGTCGAGTATTTTCTCTCCAAGTAGTTAGGAAACCCAAAAACAACGATTACGATTGAAAAGTATCAGACTTAGTTAAGGAAAATAACCTTAAAGTAATTATATAATTAATGAAATCCTTTCCTAGTTTATCAGGAATTCTACTGCGGAGTCGTCCTATGAATCATAACAAGATGCTATGAGTAGTAGGAAGCTTCCGTAAAACAAGTAAGCAGCTTCTGTCTTCTCAATTACTAGAGGTTGGTATGACTCGTACAATGATACTACAAGTCATAGGAGCTTGCTCTGAATCTCCCAAGTGACAACCTCTCTAAATATTACCACGAGTCTGTCAATATGACTCGTACCTTGCCATCAAGACTCCTGCTTCCACTCGCACCGCTAGGTTCAACAAGTGCATATCTTGTGGATCTCAAGTTACGGACATTCAGTATGGCTCGTATCAGGATGGCATGTCTCATACAGTCGGTCGTATGTTGGCTCTGCACTTGTGCATTTTCTTTGAAGTTCAGCTACAGGTGCCAGGGACAACTTGTATCAGGATGGTACAACTCGTACTAAGACCTACAAAAATTTATTTTCTGTTCTATTTTAGCTCCTTTTCCATAATCCAACTGTAGACCTGATTTTGCTAAAAATAAAATAAAATAACCTCATATCCATATAAACACACCTAAGTATAAAAATTGTCGCAAAACAACGACACATCAACATCCTCAACTTAGAACTTCTGCATGTCCTTAGGCAAAGAAAGACAATACTATAAACACGATGCTTAACTAGAAAGTAAAACAGAAGACCTATAGCCAACAACACAAAAATTTGCACAGATGACCATTATAAAGAATTGACCCTCTTTTCTTCAAACATTCTAAACCAGGATTGCTATGTACACATGCACCTACAACTCATGACACAAAGGGATCCTGAAATGGCATCAAACTATTAACAGACAACTAAGCTATCACTAATTCTATTTACATGGAGAATTGGCAGAATGCAATATATCCCATGTACCTTCACAACAAATGAAGTCCCAAACACTCAAAATGATATATATATATGGACTATAGTGTCTAATCCTTCTTGGCACTACACAACTCTTGGATTCACTTTAATTTTTTCTCCTTTCTTCTTTTGTTTCCTCCCTTTCTCCATTTTCTTCAGCTTTCAACTAGTGGGCATTGTGTATTTTTCACTTTTCTATATTTTTCAATTTTTTTCTTTCCTTTTTTTTTTCTTTTTTTTCACACCCACCACACCTTTTACTGACCATCTTTTTCTTTTCTCCCCTACCTCATCTATGCACCCCTACAATATCACACTTTTTGATGAACAAAATAAGACAAATAGGTACATGCCCCACAAACAGTGTGCTTTGTCCCTAAAGTAGAGAAATGAAAACTAGGAGAGTAAAAAATACTTATGGTGATCTAAGCACTCCTGCCATTCTATGGAGGTGCTGTGAAGGCACACTCACTTCCTATGCAATTGTGGCGCCAACAGTGGCTAGCGCACTAGATGGTTTGGTGATAGCGGGGGTTGTGGCCATCCCCTTAGCAATCTCTGATGCCTCAGCAACCTTTGTCTCAATTTGGGCTGAATATGGCTCATATGTAGGGTCCTCTCCTTCATAGGATCCCTACATACAATAGCTAAGATCTCAACTCCTTTAGCTCTCTTCTACAGCTCAGACATGTGCTAGTCATGACAATGCTGGCTCGCTGCTATTGCCCTCTTGCGCTCCTTCTTCTCTCTCTTACTCCTCTTCTTGGAGGTCTCCTTATCAACTACCTCCGATGATCTCCTCTTTCCTCTATCTCCATCGATCAGTTCATGAGTCCAAAATGCCCCTAAATCAAGCTCATCCTTAAATAATGAAATAGTAGGGGCTAGTAATATGGCCAACTGTCGAGATGATAGCTCATCAACCTGACTCCTAATTGACCCCATCTCATCCCAAGGACTCCTCATGTCTAGAAGCTCCGTTAGATGCTCCTTGAACATAAGCTAAAAGCTATCAAGTCTCGTATACAAATCTAGTATGCAAATATCTAGCTGTTGCATCGATCTCGGCCCTCACCCATGGATTGACAAGCTCCATAATTACACTTACCTTCTTCTCTATCAAGGTCAGCTTTTTGGCCAACTTTTGTAAGAAATCCTATTGCACAATGATGTATTCGGTTGGGACCTGGCCTGGTGTGACTAGTGGAGGAAGTGTTGGAGTAGCAGCTATGTGGGTAGGCTGGGCCGACATCTCACTCTAATCAACTAATATGGGGGCATCTACCTGCTCGCCCCCTCCTATCTGTGGGTTTTGGACTGTTGCTAGTGCTCTAACACGACTCACTAGGTTCATCTCAGCCTGTATCAATTTGATATCTATAATTTGTGTACCTCTCACTCTAGTTTCTATCTTTGCTATCACCAAGACACTTGACTTCCTACAAAACCTATATATAATACTCAGGAATAGAATCATAGTACTCAAAGCTAGAGCTTGATCCTGAATCTCCCCTACTATAATCCTTGAAATGTTGATAGCATAACCCGACATGATACTCGCTACAAAACTTGATCTTATCGGCACTCAAAGTATTATCAGTCTACATTGGCACCAATCTGTGGTGAATTAAAGTCCAGTAGGCCTTCACTATGAAATTAACTGAGGCTTTGGTGACATGACGTCCACTAGTCACCCAATCTACTTCCTTCTTCTCCTCAACTATGACTCTGGCTAACCATCTTACATGACTCTACCTTTCCTCTGCACTCAATTTATTGACCCTTCTCAAGGACTTAATGTGGTGATCAAACTCTTCTTTGGAGGCTAGGGCCTGAAATCTGGCTTATATAATATTCAAGCAGTGGCCTACTCTGAGACATCTACATTCTACAGTCGGACTATCACACTCTCCAGTCTGGGCTGCTCCTTCAACATCTACCCAGCGAGAGTCTGATGCTCCATATTCACCACATAGTTGGCACAAACCTACTTGATCATGTCAGCACCGAAGCTGTCAAGGGTTCTTGCCATTCAACCAAACCCTTACAAATCAAATAGCCATCTCATCTCCTCAACCTCTTTCAATACCCCAGTCAGGATCTGCGACTCCTCTTAAATGCTCCTCCTATGGTTCTACTCTGATGCTAGGGTGAGGCCTTCATGTAAATCTCTCGAGCACCTAACATACCCACCTTATTGAATGGCTCGCAAGGGGTGGGGTTTTATCATCACAATCCTTATGTACCTCCTCCTTAGATTCAGCCTCACCTGACCATTCCTCTGCATTTGAGCTATTACTATACTCACGGAACTGGGTATTATCTTCCTCTTCATAATGCGGAGCATCTGCTGGAGCAGTTGAGGTAGCTGTGGCTTGAGCCTTGGCCTGTACCCTAAAGTTTCATGGCTCGTCGGTATCATCAGTTTCCACTTCATACTCCTCCACTAAACTACTAGGCTAGTTTGCCTCCTACTTAGATGCAGAGGCTTCATCCCTCAAAGCCCTCTGGGCTGCAATTTCATCTCTGGTCCTTTTGTCCTGGGCACCCTTGGTTGCTTGTCTTTTGTGTCCCATAGAACCTATAGAGAAAAGGTTAGGACACATGATATCAACGAATGAAAACAAGATAGAATGACTGCAGTATCCTTGTATGGTTCATCAGTAGGAGTCGTACCACGGAGGTACAATCCATACTGAGATTCGTAATACAACTTTTCACATTCATGACACACTGGTATGACCCATACCAGTGTGGTTTGACTCATACTAATGATCGTAGTATTAACTTTTGATAATGTGACTTTTTGTAATTCTGGTACGACTCCTTATCACGGTTCGTAGTGGCATTTTACTAGTTGTACCATGGGTCAAAATCTTGAGCTTTAATCTGACCCTTTCTATTTATTTGGTAAAACTCTTGGTGTGATACCACAATTTGTACCAGGCTCCATACCATGAATTTCAACTTTAATAATCCTAGAGCAGTCTCAACTAATCATCATACGAGTCGTAGTTCAAAACCACGAGTCGTAGGATGACTCGTGAAGCCTGTCCTCACACTGTGCAGTACCAGTTATGCAAGCAAGCATGTTTTTGAGGTGGGTACTCATATTTTACCACCCCATTAGTTCACAGTCAGAATTTCAACTACCCACTCATTCCCCACAGTCAAATTTTCCCATTAACTCACTACCCATAGGAATATAAATTCATTGAGCATTTTACTCCATAACCCAGCATACAAGATTATGAATAACCCACTGATCATATTCCTCCACTTCATTTTCATGAGTAGTGGAATCAAAGTGATGGTATGACTATGCTAGCAAGAAAATAAAATGAGAACTTTTCAACTTACTTGCAAAACTTTTGAATGATTCTTTCTTACTTCGGTTTTAGGATAGAAATTCATCAAAATCATGCCTTTTAATGCAAAAATGAGAATTTTCATCTTACTTTCTAAACTTTTGAATGATTCTTGCTTACTTCAGTCTTAGGGTAGAAATTCATCAAAATGATGCCTTTTAATGCACAAATCCAAGCTCAATTGAAATGGGAGTGAATTACGGTTGAATGGGGAATGAAAAGAGGAAATCGTGGTTTCAAAGTTGGAAATTCCAGACCAATTTTTTTTAAAATAGGTTTTGGGAAGATTTAAAAATCCGGGTCGATTTGGGTTCTAACATTAATTTACCCGTTACGACTCATACCACGAGTCATAGATCATACATATGACTCATTCCTTTTATTCATACCTTGAGAACTATGTGTGTGTGGTATTGTTCATATGAGCATGCCACGACCTATACCAAATCTCATAGGTCAGAATTTCTGCACTTCAACACTTAGAATAGTTCATCACTATGGTGGGTACTATGACTCGTACGGTTCGTAATGAACAACCATAGTATAAACATCTACATCATCTCAAGTCTCTACTTCTTAGTATGGAAGGGACTACGAGCTGTACCATTATGCTATGGTTCATACTAATGCTCGTACCAAACATGCACTGTATTTTTTTGGCATTAGTCCCTTTTCCCCTGCACAATAAACACACATCAATCAAGATACTTGGGTTGCCTCCCAAGAAGCGCATGATTAAACGTCGTGACACGATGCAGGTGGTTTGGTTACTCTGACTTTACAAAACTACCTCATGGGTTGCATCATATTCAGCGCCTAATTTAATGTCGCAACACTATGCGAGTCTCTTGATGACTCAAAATTTGTCAAGAAACTCAAACTCAACGTCAATCACCGAGACTATACAAAACTCATTTAGCTGTTTTATTGACCTACAGATGTTTAAGTTGACCTCTTTTTTGTTTAGCCTAAACATTAACTAGCCCACTTCAACATCCACTAAAGCTCTTCCAGTAGCAAGGAATGGTCACCCCAAGATAATTGGGACCTTAAAATCTACCTCACGATCTAGGATTAGAAAGTCAACTAGAAAGATTAACGTGTCCACTTTCACTAGGATGTCATGGAGAATACCTATAAACTACTTCACCATGCGATCGACAATCAATAGCCGCATTATTATTGGTGTGGGGACTCATAAGGTCAACTGTTTAAACATAGCTAGCAACATCAGATTGATGCTAGCTCCCAAATCACACAGTGCTCTCATAAACGCAAAGTCTACAATAGTGCATGGGATGGTGAAGGCACCTGGATCTTCCTTCTTCTGTTGAAAGACCAGTGAAGCTATGGCACTATAATGGTGAAGATTTCCAACATGATTATAGCTTACAAATTGTTTCTTAGTCACCAGATCCTTCATAAACTTTGAATGCCTAGGCATCTGCTCCAATGCCTCGACCAATGGGATATTTATATACAATTACTTCAACATGGACATAAACTTCTGGAATTTTCCGTCATTCACCTTATTCTTCATCCTTTGTGGGAATGGAGGGGAGGGGGGGTTGAGGGATATGCCTAAAAATCTGTAGGGCCACTTTCACATTCCCTTTTTCTAACACAGGCTCCTTTGGATTACTTGGAGTCTCAGTCAAATCAGCATCACCTTCCATTACCTATTCTGTAGCCGCATCCTTCTCATCTATATCCATGCCTTCTGCTTCCTATCTAACTTATAACTGGCATAAGCAGATCAACTATAGTTTTTCTACTCCTAGTTATCAAGCCAAGCAGTGGCTGTCATTCTTTGGATTATGTAGCATATTGCAAGGAAGTTTACACTTCTACCTCTAGTTCATAGATGCAGACATCTGGTCCTACCAATGCTCAATTTGTTTGATTATTGTGGCATGCGTCTCAACTTTCTAGATCATGCCATAGATATCACCCTAAATGTCCTTCAAGTGTTCGTCGGTTGATTTTTCTTTTTTTCTTCATCAGCTCAGCCATCAGACTCTCCAACATTGAGGGTCCAACATCTCCCTCACGAACCATAGAAGGGACGTATAAGCCTGTGCGTTCATTTTGGTAACCATCATTTTTCATCCAATTACCTTCCCTCCCTTGGCCTTTACTCATATGCTTGTAACCATTTATGTTGCAATTGTCCCTATACTGGTTTGAACATTGATTTTCGGAGCCTTGGCATCAATTTTCTTGACCAGATCATTGGGAATTAGCCTGGAAAACCGCCACCTTATTATCAAAGAAGTTTGCCTCCTCCTCAAAATTAGAGTACTCAAACCCCTATTCCTGACCCTGTGCTCCCACTACATTTACCTTTTGCACTCCAGACACCATGATCTATAGATTCTCTCATATGAGTTAATTCCTAATCATGCTCCTCCTCCTTCTTGCGCTACTCCACAGTTATCCCAACAACATATTTACCTGCAGCTATCTCATCCTGTCTTGTATTCAAGGACAACCTGTCTTGTATGCCAGGCTCTATTTTTCTTTGTCACTCGATATACTATGGTAGTTTCTTCCTCCCATGAGTTACTAATCAATGTTCCACCTACCCACTTTATTAGCCACAACCTTGGTGCTATTGTTCAGTGGACAACCTGAATAAGCATGGCCTTCTCCATACACCTCATATGATGATGGTGGAGTCTAGACCTAATGGACTTGCTGAACATGATTTTCTACTGGTGTGATTACAAGCTTTCTAACAACATTCATCAGCTGAAGATATCTGCTCAGATTGCCGCCACGTTATCTACTTCGAGCTTCCCAGGCACCTTGGTTGCTGCGAATCCTCTTCGAGAGTCTTGATAATCTTGACTCCTCGCTGACATGAGGTTCAAAAGAGCTTCAATTTCATCTTAGCTCTTGGGAAAATGTTTTCCTTATGCAGTAGAATGAAGAAACATTTTAGACTCTGGCTTCATCCCTTCTATAAAGTTATGCCTAATAATCTCCTTCGGTTGCATGTGGTTGGGGAAATATCTCAAGTAACCCTTGTATTGTTCCCATGTTTGAGCCAAGGTTTCACCATCTATCTACACAAACCCAGAGATCTTCCCTCTCAATAGTTTCTTCCTCCTTGAAGAGAAAAACCAATTGATGAACTTTCTGGAAAGAACCTCTCAAGTATTGATGGAATCTACAGGCTCTTTTAGAAGCCACTCCTTGGCCTCACCAATCAATAAGAATGGAAACAACATGAGCTTAACATACTCATCTGACACGTTTTGATAGTGAAAGTTCTCACTCATCTCCACGAACATCATCAAATGCCAGTGAGGATCGTAGTGTGGCTTGCCCTTATATTGGTAAGGATTTAGGACCATCCACACAGTCCCTTCTACCAACTCAAAGTTCACAATGATGGCTAACTTGATGATCGCTTTAGAAATGTTCTCCAAGTTCGGCCTAGAAAAATTCAACACTGGAACACTCTCTTGGTTGTCCCCTTGTATTTGCTCGTTATTCTCCATAGTTAACCTTCAAAAAGTTCTCTCAATTTCAGGATCAAAAGAAGCCAAATGTGGTTCTTGACTTCTCGTATTTGGCATACACTGAGCACACAACATCTATAACTTCACAAACAAACAAACAAAAATGTAAAATATAGAATAGCAGATTAAAATTCCTGACCTACAGATGATCAATCAATCTTCAAGTCCCTAGAAACGACGCTAAAAACTTGACGTCGCCCAAGCACACGCAAGCGCATGTGGTCATCAAGTAATATAGGATGGTGAAGTCCCAATTATTGATCCCTCAGAGACATGTCCGATTAATCGTTTAAGTTTACTTCTTTATTTCACTATTCTACCAAAACAAATATAAATGGGGATTAGTTTGGAGAATTAAACTACTAAACTTGAAATGTAAAGTTAACTAAAGACTTTTGCAAACTTATTTGTTCTTCAAATGATGATGAAAATATAGGGAATTGTCACTGTCATTTCAGGTTGAGTTTTCAAGATGTGATTACGCTAGTTTATTTCTTCCTAAGGTTGCTAGTTGCAAGTTACTATCCCATTTCTTTCCACTCTCCCGAGCATCTAAGAACTATCTCATGAACCCTAATGCCTCTATCCCTATAGTCGCAGGAGATACATGAAATGACAGTTATGCCTACTTGTATTTCAACTAAATAGGGTTTAAGGGTATATCCCTATCCTCAACAACAACTTCCAACCTCCAACAATTGGGCCAAAGGATCTTCGCATTCCTGTTTTACATATACATTTAACCCTTTGATTTTCCTTTCGCAAGTTCAACTAAAAGCCAATTGATTTACTCCCAAGGTAATCATTCTATTGAATAAGAAATTACAATAAGTAAATATAAGCAAACTTTAAATGAAGAAGCTAAACTCACATTAAGAAGTCTTTCAAGTATCAACCATCAAGTCTGGTTAAAACCCTTGAAGGGGTGTATAGCCATTCACAGATAAGTGAAAAAACAAATACATAATCATCATTTGAAGTGAAATGATAAATAAAAGTGGAAACCTAATTAGATCTAGTCTCTACTCCAAAAGTTGCATTTACAACCTTCTACAATCAAACAAAATGACAAATGAATGAATCTTCTGCTACAAATTCCCTAGATATTATATTTATACACTTTTTCGCTCATGTAATTTTCTTAAAATTTTAAAAAATCCATCCAGGAGTATTTATAACACCGCCCCATGCATAGCCCCAAGGAGTTAGTCAGATTTCCTTTGAAGAATGGCTCCGGGCGCCCCACTCCTGCCATAGCACCAAGGAGTTATAAAAATTTCTACACTTCAAAACACCTCAGGTGCCCAATTCCATCCATAGCACCAAAGTGTTAGTCAAATTCCTAAGGTTGAAGACCCTTCTGGCGCCCCACATCATCCATGGCCCTAAAATGTTAGGAAAATTTCCGAAGTCTAGAGTGCTTCTGAGACTCCATGGCATCCTTCTCATCAAGGTGTTGGTCCAATTATCATCTCTGAAGCTAGGGCACTTGGCACCCCACTCCATCCATAGAACCATCTTTGGTGTATTTTTCTCAGAAACACAAGTGTTGGGCATGCCACGCCAGCAATAGCCCAAGGCCGACTATCATAAACTCTTCTTCTTCATACCTCAGGTCATTTTTGGGTCCTTTTTCCTTGATTTCCTGCTCAAAACATCTATAAACGCTCATTAGTTTGCAAGATACATGAAAGCATGAATTCATACATTTCATAAGTATTGTGAACTCAAAATAAGGCAAAATATGGGTAAAAACATGGGAAATGGGCATAAGAGTATGCCCAACATCATGCGTATCTTTCAAAAACACCAATAGTATCAATCTACTTCAATCTTATCAAATTGAAGAGAACTCCCTTTCACTTAATTGCTTATTGCCAATTGGAATTCATCCTATGTCTAGGTGAATCCATTAAACAAGAGTTAGGGCCTTGTGTTATTCTTTATTGATGCTAATCTAAGCTAACTTGGCTCTGTTAGGTACAATAAAGGTAATTGGGCTGGATTGAATGAGTTTCATCATCAATCAACTTTACAAAGAAAAACTCAATTAAATGTTCTTATGCCCACAATCAATTTTACCGAATTGGGATCAAATGGGTTCACAACTCATTGGGTTCACAACCCTAGATATGACTTTAGATACCCATAGAAAGAAGAAGAGAAGAAAGAAAGTAATTAGACATTCTTACCAATGAAATTACCATTTTGGAGAAATAAGCTTAAACTGATGGATTTAATTCTTCAAAATTGCAAGATAGATCTACTTTATATGCTATAAACTATTCTAATCTATTCTTTATATCAATCTGTCTAATTGTATCTAAGTGTAATAGCCTCTGTAAAAAAGGTAGAAAAATAAAATCTATACTTAGCTACAAAAACCCTTAAAAGTTTAAAACCAAAGGGTCCCAAATATATAGGGATGGACCGTCCTTTGCTTCACCAATTAAAAATTGGGTCTGCCTAGCTATTGTCCATCCTTTGATTGGTGGACCATTTTCTGGAAAGATGGTGCATCCTTTTTGTCATCCTTTGACTCTTGTATTTTTTGTCAACTTATCAATCTTTCAATTGATGGGCTGTCTTTTGGAAATAGGGTCCGTCCTTTAACTCGTCAGTTACTTACCACTTGAAAGTGGCTTCTTGATCAGTTAGGATTTGTTGGACTCTTTAATGTGCGGACCGTCCTTCTGAAAGGTGGTTCGTCCTTTGCTTTGTCTTTTGGGCAGATTTGTGACTTTAACTCCATTTTTTTCATTTCCCTTGGGTTATTGAAACATACCATAATAAGATAAATTTTGACATAAATTAGTAGCAAAAGAAATGCAAAACTCTGTGAAATAAAGAATAGATATGTCGCAAATTCCCGACTCAGCAATAAATATTCCAATTAATTAGTTCGTTTTTCCTAGGTTGTCCATTATCTTACTGTTTTGGGTAAAAACTTATATTAGGTTCCAATTAAGGTACAAATCAAGAAAAAAACAGAAAGCCTAAGTTCTCCCTGATTCTCAACTATTAGAAACATGTAATCAGTAAAATCAAATGGGTAAAAAAGGACTAATATAATAGAGAATAAACAATCTAATATTGTAACATAGTTGAGACAAAAAAATGAATAATTTGAAAAAGAAATATTAATAAATCAGAAGGCCGCAACCCAATAATATCGATCAATAGATTTCCCACTCGTCTGCCAGGGTCAATTTCTTCCTGAAGGAGAAGTCTGCATGAACACACAATATCAACAAGAAAGGTTCTACAGATCAAAGAATTGACCCATGTCACTTTTTAGTACAGTGAGGAAGAAGATACAAAATAAATTCAAAATAGATAAGAGAATATAGAGAAGATAACTTATATTTGGAGCTCTGTGAAGATAAACAACCATTTCTAGAGCTCTGGTGTGAGTTAGGAAAAATTCACACCAGCGATTGGTAGCTTTGCGTGAAGCTATCTTGAGAGGTATTGGTGATCATTGACAATGATGTTAGGATAGTGATGAACACCATATTATGCAATTGTCGCTTCTTTATGTTTCTGGAATAGAATGAAATTAAGGCCTAGAATCTTTTGGAATTATCGCCTCTCTAAGGATTATACATAAATGTTCTTGTTCTCTGTATATATATTTTTTATATTAATTTTATGAAAATACATATAAAACATTTGGCAGACTGAGTTAAAAAATAATAAGGGAAATAATTTACCATAGCAATAGCAAACAATCATTGCCTCATATAATCTATTGCATTGGGTAAAAAATGATCGCGAAAAGCCAATCTATGGCAATGGTTTGATTGCTAATTCATAGAAATAACATCATAGACTTTTGGTAACGCGTATAACTATCACAAAACCTATGCTATATCATTAGTTGTCAAACCCGGTGTATAAGAAGTCGTTGTGATAGACCTAATGTTTTATAGTGGTATCACTAGAAAGTTGACCCTTTTGCTTTGGGTTATGCTCTACCAAAAGGTCCCACATTTATTGATTTAACTTTTGGATAGAAGCGGTGTGGGAATTAAAAATATTAGTCAAACACTTTAAACAAGCATCCGACCAGTCTTAGTTTGTAAGAACCTTCTCTTGCATGCCCTTTATCTTTAACTTCATATGATCTTGGGATGATCCTTCCCTCTGATTTTGTGAACTAGAGGATGGGCCCTTGATGGAACAAAGTGGTTTGACCTTCTATTCCTAATGTTTCGATTGTGCCAGTCTTGACTCGGTCCACCATAATTATTTCTTACATAATATTGACGTTGACTTTGTGGTTGAGGTTGCCATTGAATTTGATAATTCAAAGATGGATAACTATGATTTTGTTGTTGAAAGTTTTTCCTTGGGTAACCTCCTCGTGTATTGTTTATATAATTAGCATCCTCGAACTGCCTAAGAGGTTGATCTTGGAACTGTTTACATTGGAATTGTTTATATAATTAGCATCCATGCCCATATTTATGAGGACCACCTTCTGATTCTTCAACTACATTCACCTTTTTGACCTCATTCTAGATCAACTTTTCTTTGAGCAATGCAATATTAATGTCCATGGATCCCATCATCTAGCCTCTTTCTTGGTTCTCCTTATGCTTAATAATTTTGTCAAGTATGGTGGCAATGTGATTGTATGTTTTATCCATGAAAACTCCTTCTGCTACATTATTTTCCATCGATTGTGTGAGTGGATCCAACTCGGTATAGAATTTTTCACGTAAAATATGCTTGGGGAACCCATGGGTGGGTGCCCTTGGAACATATTGTTTGAAACATTTCCATGCCTCGAATGATTATTCCCCTAGTAATCGTTGAAAGAAGAAGATCTTGTCACATTGTTTGGCCTTTTTACTTGGGGGGAACCATTTCTTGAAAAAGATATTGATAAGTGTTGTTCCCCAGCGCACGCGTACGCATACGCGATCGTACAAGTAATACCGTAGCTCTTTTAAGAGCCGGATGTCGAACCCACAAGGACTGGACTATTTTAGAAAATATTCAAGTTTAAGTGTTAAGTTAACTTTCACAAGTGTTGATTTTAGAGATTTTGGTTGTTTAAACCTAATCTAAGTGATGATTACATAATACTAGGGAAACAATAATAAGAACCATCTAGAGTTAAGGCCTGGCAATTATGTAATGCTACAATTTACAATGGTTCAAGTATACAAATTTCAGTTGTTATCTCACATAGTTAACATGTAGTACTCATGGTCTCTCGAGCCTCTAAACACAACATACTAGTTGATCTTGGGTAAATTTATATGCCCAAGTGATACTCAAAGGTGTCATTTTAGCCTTGTTTATCTGTCAATGTTTATACATTCTCATGTGATTGATAATAAAATGTGAATTTATACTAACCAACATGATTAGCGTTGTTTTGAATGTTAAATATAATTTTGGGAAGCTAAAATGCGTGTTGGGAGAGATTGGGGTTGGACTCGGATGTCAACAAGGAAAAAATGCAAAATTTGGCCTGTGGTGGAACAACAACGTGTCACGGAGGCAGTGCTCCGCGATACACACTGTGTCATGGAGGCAGTGCTCCGCGATACACAACGTGTCACGAAGGCAGTGCTCCACGATACACAACATGTCACGGAGGCAGTGCTCCGCGATACACTCCGTGACACGTTGCTTGTTATTCCGGGAAAAATTTCCACCAGTATAAATAGAACACTTAGGTTCATTTTTAATATTCTGACTTGGTGGAGCAAGGACGTGGGTTACAGGCAGTTGAGGGGACGAAATTATCAGGGTTTTTCTCTCTTTCCTTCTCCTTGTATTCAATTGCTTGTATGTTTAACACTCATTTAACGATGTTAATCCGCAAATGACTGGCTAATTCATCTTCTTGCTGAGGTTATGAACACTTGTAATGAAATGTGATTATTGATTCTTTGGTTTTTCATCTTTTCTTCCATGGTTATTCTATTAATTCTTGTTCTTACTGCATTAATGTGTGGCCTACGTTAATGTATATCTAAAAAGTCCGGTTTCACTCGAGAGAGCAAGAAATTGGAAAGTTGTGAATCAATAGGATATGATCTTTTCTTGGTTTGGGAAAATTGAGAATTGATTTACCTTCAGGATAGAAATATACTTGAAGGTCGTATTAGTCAATTTAGGAACCGGGTTTGTATGGCTAGAACATGAATTTTGTTTAATCAAAGAAATGTAGGTGGACGGTTCATGATTCTTAAGTTGGGTTAAATACGAGAGTTTTAATCCATTGGCAATAGTTCTTGACTAGCAACCGGAGGAAAGGTTAACCAATTTATGTCGATAATTAATTTCTTTACATGTTCAATTAACCTCAGTATGCTCACATTCAGAGTTCAGACTCACATTAGATATTTGTTTTAGACTTAGCATAAAAATTAGAACCCAAAAATATCCAACTCTTGGTTACACTGTTGTCTTCATTGTTAGAATTAAAATATAGTACACTTGAGCAGATTGTACCTTATACCAGTCCCTGTGGGATCGATACTTTGCTTACTTAAGCCACTTAACTAGTTGTTCGACCACATGCACTTGCGTGTAGTTATATACCCATATAACAAACAGACCGAACACTAGTATCACACCTACATCGTTGAGCAGGGATGTGACGTCCTAATTCATGAGCTATTTAACACTATGGATGTGATTTATGGGGTTTATGCCCTTGATTATGGACTTTCATACCTCTAATCATTTAACCTAACTTAGCTTCATTACTACTTCTACGAGTGGTGATGCGACAATTCTATGTCGGTTTCTAGCTATCGCCCCATTTAATTAAGAAAGCAAGGAAAATTAGGAATAGTTTCTATCTTAACAGTGAATCCTATCATAAAGACAAGAGCTTGCTCCCTGCATTCTTACTTTCTAACCTAGGGTTTCTCTTTCGAGCTTTTTGTCTAAGATTAAAAGGTTTGTTTCCATGTTGATCAAGCACAAAAACAACAATAATTAAGAATGCAAGACAAAACAACAACTAAAACTCAAATCAAAGGTTAAAATCAAGCAATTACATTATCATGTGGCCTCAACCCTAGAAGAAGGGTTGTAGCCACTCATGTTCATACAATTAATCCAAAACATGTTTAAATTAAACTACTTATAAGAATGGTAAAAGAGAATAAAAGATTTTGAACCCTAGGTGGAGTTTCCTTCATACTCCCTTCCCTCCTTTCTGTTTCTCAAAATATATTTCATGATAATGATTTTAAAAGCTAAGGGTGGTAGTTATAATAAGTGAGAAAATTGCAAAAATTTTCCATCAGTGAAATGCCTCCATGCCACACTGGCTATTGATAACATCCAAAACATATTCTTAAATCAAAGAATATACACAGTCGTTATATCAAAACAAGTAAGCAGACGAGTGCCAGAGTCGAATCCCACGAGGACTAGGGAGTGATGAATTCAAGTGTTGATCGAGAAATTGATTTTAGCATTCACCATATAAATTTAACATGAAAATGAGGAAAATGGGGAGGGTGGTTAGAACTTTGCAGAGAATTACACAAATTGATTTAACGAACTAGAGCAAAATATCAGCTAAGTTGTTGACAATAGTGTGAAATAATAGAGGTGCGGTATTGATGATATACTAACTAGGTTGGGATAGGCCAAGTCATCTCATAAGTTCAACAAGTTTAAATATTCTCGGGAAATAAGTAGCCGTAGCTTCCCAACCTATTGACTACCCCTAGATATAGTTTTCTCAAACACTAGCTGCATTTTTAGCATAACCCGAATTGATTTGGACCAGCAACTTCACTAGCCCTAGCTATTAGATTCCAATTAGGTAGGAGAAAGTACTTTCATCTATTTCTAGCCTAATTTTACAATCTCCCATCCATACCCACTACTAGATTCTCTGCCAATACTTAATTATTCTCTCCCGAGCAGCAATCAAGCAAGTATAGATAGACCGATATTATCATCAATGGATCTTCAATAATAGATTTAAGGGAATCTAATAGATTTTCACTTAATTGAACATTATTGAGATGACTCTAGAAATACCCATTCCAATTAAGTATTCTTCATCACACACCTCTAGTTAATGGTTTTATCTACTCATAATTAAGAAATTCAAAAACCCAATCATCAAAGGTATCCTTTAATTTAATAAGAAGAGTAGATAAATCAAAAGCACAATTATCCTTCAACTACAGCTGAAACTAAATAATACCAAATAAGAAAATAGAGTGGAGTATCTTTTAAAAGAATCAATCAAAATCCATTTCTCAGCTAAAAGATGGTCTTCATCTAAAAGAGAAAAGATGATGTGATGTGTACTTAGCTTTTCTCTATAACTCTCTATCTTCTTCCTCTCTCTTCTTCTCCTCTATAGAGTACTTCTCTTTCTAATTATACCCTGAAAAGTAGGGTACTTTTCCTTTCTTTCTAAGCAATAGACAATTATACCCATAAAAGCATTGTTCTGAAACTGGTGAGGTACCGACGATTCGTCGATGAAATCCGTGAACCACCATATACTTTCTCTTCAGCTGCATTCATTTCTATTGAACTTCAACGGTTCACCCGGCGTTTCGCCGATGCCATTCCATGAACTGCTTGACCTTGAATGCCAATTCCAGAATTTTCTGAGTGTCATTCGATGACTGCACCGGCGTCTCGCCACTGGTGAATCATGAACCGCTAGTAGCATTCCTCCCTTGAGGCAGTGAACTTCAGCTTTGGACCGGCATTTCACCAGTTAACATCTATGATTCGCCGCTTATACTCATTTCCTCCTTTTTACTTCGTTTTTGCTCTTTTCTTCAAACTTAGGCATCTTCACATAACCAAAGCAAAAAGGGAATAAAATCTACATAATCAACTTGGGAACTAGATAAAAAATCATGTTTTAGAGTCTAATGAGTTGGTAAATTACCAACTCATCAAGCCCCCAAACTTGAATCATTGCTTGTCCTAAAGTAATGCAATATTTCAACTATTGAGGAAAATGTCACATTTCTTCACAATTTGACTTCGGCGATCACCTAGACTATGACAACCCAAAAATTCTCATCATGCTCACCGAAAAGAGAAGGAAATACCCCAAAAGACCAAAACAATGAAGGTGTTTCAAGAAGGAAACAACTTTTTATCAAATAAAGCTTTTTGAAAGGAATCATTAATCACACAAGGGCATTTCTCAACAAGTAACACACATAGCATCTCAAGTTGTAATCAATGAAAATTCAAAGCTTGCCTTAGAGTTTGCACTAGTTGTTCTATGTCCATATGAACTCTAAATGCTCTTGCATCCCTAAAAGGAATGATGCCACTCACCAAATATAAGGATCCCTATTCTCTTGACTCTTTGATCATTTGAAAGCATATCAGGGATTAGTTGGAAGAGGCACTCGTGCTCACTCTCCCAAAAGATATCTTCCTACATACACTCGACCCATAGGCTTGCCGTTCATGCAGTTCTCCACTAATGTAGATTAGTTTCACCTAGAATCATTTAGAACTTGCGGGATATGATGTAGGCTTAAGGTCAGGGTAGGGTGAGCATTTGTCTATGGTGACTAGATCCTCCCTAATGCTTTTTGTTACATGCCTTACAACATTTTTTCTCACTCAACCTTCTTTTCATTTCTTCTCTTGTTGTTGCCTTTCATTTCTTTAGTACTCTCCCTTATAACCTCTCTTTTGTTTCCAGCACTAACCTTATTACCTCACGAGGGAACACCAATTCACAAAAATAGTCCTTTTTCTTTTTGGATTCATCTTTTTGTGCACTTTGACTGAAGGTGATATTTCTTTTACACTATGATTCTTGTCTTCCCCCTTTATTTTTCATACCACCAAACTTAGGCTCTTGCCTCATTTTTCACATTTGCTTTTCTCATTCCCTTCGTTTTAGGCATTGAGCCTTGCTTCAACAATTATTTAGTCATTTAGCATTTAGGGATAATGGGGCCAAAAGAGGTATTAAGAATGGTTTTAAGGCTTGTAATGTGGTTGCCAAGGAAGGTTTTAAGGCTCAAAATTGGCTAACAAGGATTAATGATCATGTAGAGCGTATGGTTGAAGTGGCTAGACAACTGAGGGCTTAAACTTATTTCCTTGGTGCCACTACATCAAGGATTTCGCCTTGAATCACATTTAGGGCAAGTTCTAGACAAGATGTAATGCACAAGATTAACAAAAATATACTTTCCACACAAAGAATCACCTTAAATGGTCTACAAGTCATTTTTCAAAACAAAACATCACATTAGGACATCAAGCAAGCAAACATCATAAGTCAAGCAGGGAATTTACAATGTGTGACCATGATTACTATGCTATGGTGTCAACACTTGCTCATTATCTTTATCTTCATGCCCTTTTTTTCACATTCTCATTTCAATCAAAAGAAAATTTTCATTGATGTCTCTCAAATCAACTTCACCACAAACTCAAAGTGACATGGCATTTCCCTTAAGAATGTCGCCACTCAATCCATCATCAGGAAAAGCCAACCCGATTCGACAAAAAAATAACTCAAATAAAAGAATGTTCCTTGGAAAAGAATCGTGGTATAAAGAAAACCCTCATAGTTTTAATTTCTACCCTACTCTATTTACAATGGAGAAAAAGAAACAAGCACAATTCAAAACTTATCAACACACCATTCAAAAATTATCAAGTCAGAATAAACATTTAATTCCCAAAGGGTAATAATCAATTGCTCCCCCAAACTTAAATTAGACATTGCCCCCAATGGAAATTACAAGAAAGAAAAGAAGGTAAAAGAGATTTCCTGCTCATATCAGCGATAGGGTCTGGGCTTCCAAATATAAGTGACAACATCAAACAACCCAAGAAGTTGTATCATCTAGTGTGGGTTGCATGGGATCTGGTAGGAGTGTGATGGGTAGACCAGGGCCTAGTGCGACCCATCTGTCTAGGAGGGTTCAAAGATCATGATAAGATGTAGTTTCCACTCCTCCCAGAGCCCACGAAGGATCGAAATCATACACCAAATGCATAAGAGGCGGAGGAGGTGGGCTGTGGTAGTACTCTTTCTCATCAGACACAATATCCTCATTACTGTGGTAGCCCACCCACCAATCATATGGAGGACTTTTGGGTGCTTCGACTTATGGTGGCACCACCTCAAGGCCACAAGGCTTCGGTTGGTTGGTGGGTGCAGTAAGTGTGGCCACCTCCTGCAACAATGTAGTCACTTCACTTTCATGAATATCCACTTTGGAGCATAAGTGTGTCAACTTGTCTTAAGCAGGTAGCAAGGCTTTCTTAAATGCAGTTTGGATCATGGACAGGATAG
This sequence comes from Datura wrightii, assembly GCA_035772735.1. NCBI lineage: Eukaryota > Viridiplantae > Streptophyta > Magnoliopsida > Solanales > Solanaceae > Datura > Datura wrightii. The sequence goes on along the minus strand of JASDFA010000007.1, from coordinate 115,837,268 downwards.
CCTTAGCTAATCGTATTCTCATGCATCTTTTCCCTTTGTGCAATATTTAGTAAATCCGGGGGGCAGAGAAGTTTGGGACTCGCTTGTATTGGCTGGAGCAGTAACTATGTGAGGAGATGCCACGGGTGATGGTGGGGCCATATTCCCTGTATACCTTGTTCACTTTATCATTGGGGCCTCTTTGTCTGTCTTGGTGTCCAAAGTAATCACTTCGTGGACTTGTATAGTCTTATCCAATGAGCACAACAAAGGACACTCAACCCTCAAACACAACATGCTTACCAAGGAAGGAAAGGGCAATGTTGTGGCTTGTGGTTTAGCTTTTCACCTGAACTGATTAGCAATAATCTTTCCCACATTAATGTGCACATGCTTCATTATGCACGCAAGAAGAATTGCCACTTCAATAGGCACCTCTGATGTATTCCGAGAGGGCGTCAACCTAGAATAGACCAAATTTAACCACATGCGGGCGTCGAATTTAAACTCATGCTTATTAGGCCTTTGGACACAACCCATTGTGGTTGGCCTTGTGCAATTACGCGAGCTACCATTTGAATTGGTCCGTCTTGTCGTTTACCTTCTGACGGAGGATTAGATGTGGTGGGATTGGATCCTCCCAATACAATGAGTTGATTGCATCAGGTGTGACTTGAACCTCCTGCCCTCACACCCAAACTAATTTTAGGCATGGGAACGCTTCAATGCAATCTTCCAGCTTCATCAGTTGTTTCCTTGCTCTATATGATGCATAAAATTCCCACACTAGCTTCAGGAAGTATGGGTCAACTGGTATGGTAAATGGGCCCCAATAATGCATCCCAATCTAATGATATATATATATATATATATATATATATATATATATGGGCATACAATTTTGGATGATTCTACATCAAATTGATCTTCTGCATGGAAGACACATTTTTCTTTGAAGGTTCTGTAAAAATCCTCCATTCCTTTCAGCCCGAATCTCTCTTGAGGGGTATTTGCGGGCACGGATGCTTGGCCTGTTTAAGAATGCTGGATTGTAAACATAATGCTTCAAGAGTAAGTTTGTATTGGACAATAATATGTACCTTAAAACTAAAGCATTAGAAGGAACTTAGTAAATACTCATGTGTCATAGCCGACTCGCCAGAGAGCCACTGTTACATTTTGCGAGTCGCCGATGAATCACCGTTTAGCTAAGAAAAGATACGGACATTCAGTATGGCTCGTATCAGGATGGTATGTCTCATACTGTCAGTCATATGTTGGCTCTACATTTGTGCATTTTCTTTGAAGTTCAGCTACGGGTGCCAGGGACAACTTGTATCAGGATGGTACAACTCGTATTAAGACCTACAACAATTTATTTTCTGTTCTATTTTAGCTCCTTTTCCACAATCTAACTCTAGACCTGATTTTGCTAAAAATAAAATAAAATAACCTCATATCCATATAAACACACCTAAGTATAAAAATTGTCGCAAAACTACGACACATCAACATCCTCAACTTAGAACTTCTGCATGTCCTTAGGCAAAGAAAAACAATACTATAAACACGCTGCTTAACTAGAAAGTAAAACAGAAGACCTATAGCCAACAACACAAAAATTTGCACAGATGACCATTATAAAGAATTGACCCTCTTTTCTTCAAACATTCTAAACTAGGATTGCTATGTACACATGCACCTACAACTCATGACACAAAGGGATCCTGAAATGGCATCAAACTATTAACAGACAACTAAGCTATCACTAATTCTATTTACATGGAGAATTGGCAGAATGCAATATATCCCATGTACCTTCACAACAAATGAAGTCCCAAACACTCAAAATGATATATATATATATATATGGACTATAGTGTCTAATCCTTCTTGGCACTACACAAATCTTAGATTCACTTTAAGTTTTTCTCCTTTCTTCTTTTTTTCCTCCCTTTCTCCATTTTCTTCAGCTTTCAACTAGTGGGCATTGTGTATTTTTCACTTTTCTATATTTTTCAATTTTTTTTCTTTCCTTTTTTTTTCTTTTTTTTCACACCCACCACACCTTTTACCGACCAACTTTTTCTTTTCTCCCCTACCTCATCTATGCACCCCTACAATATCACACTTTTTGATGAACAAAACAAGACAAATAGGTACATGCCCCACAAACAGTGTGCTTTGTCCCTAAAGTAGAGAAATGAAAACTAGGAGAGTAAAAAATACTTATGGTGATCTAAGCACTCCTGCCATTCTATGGAGGTGCTGTGAAGGCACACTCACTGCCTATGCAATTGTGGGACCAACAGTGGCTAGCGCACTTAATGGTTTGGTGATAGCGGGGGTTGTGGTCACCCCCTTAGCAATCTCTGATGCCTCAGCAACCTTTGTCTCAATTTGGGCTGAATATGGCTCATATGAAGGGTCCTCTCCTTCATAGGCTCCCTAGGTACAATAGCTAAGATCTCAACTCCTTTAGCTCTCTTCTACAGCTCAGACATGTGCTAGTCATGACAATGCTAGCTCGCTGCTATTGCCCGCTTGTGCTCCTTCTTCTCTCTCTTACTCCTCTTCTTGGAGGTCTCCTTATCAACTACCTCCAATGATCTCCTCTTTCCTCTATCTCCACCGATCAGTTCATGAGTCAAAAATGCCCCTAAATCAAGCTCATCATTTGGCTCATCCTTAAATAATGAAATAGTAGGGGCTAGTAATATGGCCAACTGTCGAGATGATAGCTCATCAACCTGACTCCTAATCGACCCCATCTCATCCCAAAGACTCCTCATGTCTAGAAGCTCCGTTAGGTGCTCCTTGAACATAAGCTAAAAGCTATCAAGTCTCGTATGCAAATCTCGTATGCAAATATCTAGCTGCTGCATCGATCTCGGCCCTCACCCGTTGATTGACCTACTCCATCATTACACTCACCTTATTCTCTATCAAGGTCAGCTTTTTGGCCAACTTTTGTAAGAAATCATATTGCACAATGATGTATTCGGTTAGGACCTGGCTTGGTGTGACTAGTGGAGGAAGTGTTGGAGTAGCTGCTATGTGGGCAGGCTGGGCTGACATCTCACTCTAATCAACTAATATGGGGGCATCTACCTGCTCGCCCCCTCCTATTTGTGGGTTTTGGACTATTGGTGGTGCTCTAACATGACTCACTAGGTACATCTCAGCCTGTATCAATTTGATATCTATAATTTGTGTACCTCTCACTCTAGTTTCTATCTTTGTTATCACCAAGACACTTGACTTCCTACAAAACCTATATATAATACTCAGGAATAGAATCATAGTGCTCAAAGCTAGAGCTTGATCCTAAATCTCCCCTACTATAACCCTCGAAATGTTGATAGCATAACCCGTTATGATACTCGCTACAAAACTTGATCCAATCGGCACTCAAAGTATTATCAGTCTCCATTGGCACCAATCTGTGGTGAATTAAAGTCCAGCAGGCCTTCACTATGAAATTAACTGAGGCTTTGGTGACATGACGTCCACTAGTCACCCAATCTACTTCCTTCTTCTCCTCAACTATGACTCTGGCTACCCATCTTACATGACTCTACCTTTCCTCTGCACTCAATTTATTGACCCTTCTCAAGGACTTAATGTGGTGATCAAACTCTTCTTTGGAGGCTAGGGCCTGAAATCTGGCTTATATAATATTCAAGCAGTGGCCTACTCTAAGACATCTACAATCTACAGCCGGACTATCACACTCTGCAGTCTGGGCTGCTCCTTCAACATCTACCTAGCTAGAGTCTGATGCTCCATAGTCACCATATAGTTGGCACAAACCTACTTGATCATGTCAGCACCGAAGCTATCAAGGGTTCTTGCCATCCAACCAAACCCGTACAAATCAAATAGCCATCTCATCTCCTCAACCTCATTCAATGCCCCAGTCAGGATCTGCGACTCCTCCTAAATGCTCCTCCTATGGTTCTGCTCTGATGCTAGGGTGAGGCCTTCATGTAAATCTCCCGAGCACCTAACATACCCACCTTATTGAATGGCTCTCCAGGGGTGGGGTTTTATAATCACAATCCTTATGTACCTCCTCCTTAGATTCGGCCTCACCTGACCATTCCTCTGCATTTGAGCTACTACTATACTCACGGAACTGGGTATTATCTCCCTCTTCATATTGCGGAGCATCTGCTGGAGTAGTTGAGGTAGCTGTGGCTTGAGCCTTGGCCTGTACCCTAATGTTTCATGGCTCGTCGGTATCATCAGTATCCACTTCGTACTCCTCCACTAAACTACTAGGCTAGTTTGCCTCCTGGTCAGATGCAGAGGCTTCATCCCTCAAAGCCCTTTGGGCTGCAATTTCATCTCTGGTCCTTTTGTCCTGGGCACCCTTGGTTGCTTGTCTTTTGTGTCCCATAGAACCTATAGAGAAAAGGTTAGGACACATGATATCAAAGATTGAAAACAAGATAGAATGACTGCAGTATCCTTCTATGGTTCATCAGTACGAGTCGTACCATGGAGGTACAATCCATACTGAGATTCGTAATACAACTTTTCACACTCATGACTGACTGGTATGACCCATACCAGTGTGGTTTGACTCATACTAATGATCGTAGTATTAACTTCTGATAATGTCACTTTCTGTAATTCTGGTACGACTCCTTATCACGGTTCGTAGTGGCATTTTACTAGTTGTACCGTGGGTCAAAATCTTGAGCTTTAATCTGACCCTTTCTATTTCATTGGTAAGACTTTTGGTGTGATACCACAATCTGTACCAGGCTCCATACCATGAATTTCAACTTTAATAATCCTGGAGCAGTCTTAACTTATCATCATACAAGTCGTAGTTCAAAACCACGAGTCGTAGGATGACTCGTGAAGCCTATCCTCACACTGTGCAGTACCAGTTATGCAAGCAAGCATATTTTTGAGGTAGGTACTCATATTTTACCACCCCATTAGTTCACAATCAGAATTTCAACTACCCACTCATTCCCCACAGTCAAATTTTCCCATTAACTCACTACCCATAGGAATATAAATTCATTGAGCATTTTACTCCATAACCCAGCATACAAGATTATGAATAACCCACTGATCATATTCCTCCACTTCATTTTCATGAGTAGTGGAATCAAAGTGATGGTATGACTATGCTAGCAAGAAAATAAACTGAGAATGTTTCAACTTACTTGCTAAACTTTTGAATGATTCTTTCTTACTTCGGTTTTAGGATAGAAACTCATCAAAATCATGCCTTTTAATGCAAAAATGAGAATTTTCATCTTACTTGCTAAACTTTTGAATGATTCTTGCTTACTTCAGTCTTAGGGTAGAAATTCATCAAAATGATGCCTTTTAATGCACAAATCCAAGCTCAATTGAAATGGGAGTGAATTACGGGTGAATGGGAAATGAAAAGAGGAAATCGTGGTTTCAAAGTTGGAAATTCCAGACCAAATTTTTTTAAAATAGGTTTTGGGAAGATTTAAAAATCCGGGTCGATTTGGGTTCTATCATTAATTTACCCGTTACAACTCATACCACGAGTCATAGATCATACCTATGACTCATTCCTTCATTCGTACCTTGAGAACTATGTGTGTGTGGTATTGTTCGTATCAGCATGCCACGACCTATACCAAATCTCCTAGGTCAGAATTTCTGCACTTCAACACTTAGAATAGTTCATCACTATGGTGGGTACTATGACTCGTACGGTTCGTAATGAACAACCATAGTATAAGCATCTACATCATCTCAAGTCTCTACTTCTTAGTATGGAAGGGACTACGAGCTGTACCATTATGCTATGGTTCATACTGATGCTCGTACCAAACATGCACTGTATTTTTTTAGCATTAGTCCCTTTTCACCTGCACAATAAACACACATCAATCAAGATACTTGGGTTGCCTCCCAAGAAGCGCATGATTAAACGTCGTGACACGATGCAGGTGGTTTGGTTACTATGACTTTACAAAACTACCTCATGGGTTGCATCATATTCAGCGCCTAATTTAATGTCGCAATGCTATGCGAGTCTCTTGATGACTCAAAATTTTTCAAGAAACTCAAACTCAATATCAATCACCGAGACTATACAAAACTCATTTAGCTGTTTCATTGACCTACAGATGTTTAAGTTGACCTCTTTTTTGTTTAGCCTAAACATCAACTAGCCCACTTCAACATCCACTAAAGCTCTTCCAGTAGCAAGGAATGGTCACCCCAAGATAATTGGGACCTTAAAATCTACCTCACAATCTAGGATTAGAAAGTCAACTGGAAAGATTAACTTGTCCACTTTCACAAGGATGTCATGGAGAATACCTATAAACTTGTTCACTGTGCGATCGGCAATCAATAGCCGCATTATTATTGGTGTGGGGACTAATAAGGTCAACTGTTTAAACATAGCTAGCAACATCAGATTGATGCTAGCTCCCAAATCACACAGTGCTCTCATAAACTCAAAGTCTACAATAGTGCATGGGATGGTGAAGGCACCTGGATCTTCCTTCTTCTGTTGAAAGACCAGTGAAGCTATGGCACTATAATGGTAAAGATTTCCAACACGATTTAAGCTTACAAATTGTTTCTTAGTCACCAGATCCTTCATAAACTTTGAATGCCTAGGCATCTGCTCCAATGCCTTGACTAATGGGATATTTATATACAACTACTTCAACATGGACATAAACTTCTGGAATTTTCCGTCATTCACCTTATTCTTCATCCTCTGTGGGAATGGAGTGGAGGGGGGGTTAAGGGATATGCCTAAAAATCTGTAGGGCCACTTTCACATTCCCTTTTTCTAACACAAGCTCCTTTGGATTACTTGGAGTCTCAGTCAAATCAGCATCACCTTCCATTACCTATTCTGTAGACGCATCCTTCTCATCTATATCCATGCCTTTTGCTTCCCATCTAACTTATAACTGGCATAAGTAGATCAACTATAGTTTTTCTACTCCTAGTCATCAAGCCATGCAGTGGCTGTCATTCTTTGGATTATGTAGCATATTGCAAGGAAGTTTACACTTCTACCTCTGGTTCATAGATGCAGACATCTGGTCACACCACTGCTCAATTTGTTTGATTGTTGTGGCATGCGTCTCAACTTTCTAGATCATGCTATAGATATCACCCTAATGTCCTTCAAGTGTTCGTCGGTCGATTTTTCTTTTTTTCTTTAGCAGCTCAGCCATCAGACTCTCCAACATTGAGGGTCCAGCATCCCCCTCACGAACCATAGAAGGGACGTATAAGTCTGTGCGTTCATTTTGGTAACCATCATTTTTCATCCAATCACCTTCCCTCCCTTGGCCTTTACTCATATGCTTGTAACCATTTATGTTGCAATTGTCCCTATACTGGTTTGAACATTGATTTTCGGAGCCTTGGCATTGATTTTCGGAGCCTTGGCATTGATTTTCGGAGCCTTGATTTTCTTGACCAGATCATTGGGCATTAGCCTGGAAAACCGCCACCCTATTATCAAAGAAGTTTGCCTCCTCCTCAAAATCAGAGTACTCAAACCCCTATTCCTTACCCTGTGCTCCCACTACATTTACCTTTTGCACTCCAGACACCTTGATCTATAGATTCTCTCATATGAGTTAATTCTTGATCATGCTCCTCCTCCTTCTTGCACTACTCCACAGTTATCCCAACAACATATTTACCTACAGCTATCTTAGCCTGTCCTGTATTCAAGGACAACCTGTCTTGTATGCCAGGCTCTATTTTTCTTTGTCACTTGATATACTATGGTAGTTTCTTCCTCCCATGAGTTACTAATCAATGTTCTACCTACCCACTTTATCAGCCACAACCTTGGTGCTATTGTTCAGTGGACAACCTGAATAAGCATGGCCTTCTCCACACAGCTCATATGATGATGGTGGAGTCTAGACCTAATGGACTTGCTGAACATGATTTTCTACTGGTGTGATTACAAGCTTTCTAACAACATTCATCAGCTGACTATATCTATTCAGATTGCCGCCACGTCGTCTACTTCGAGCTTTCCAGGCACCTTGGTTGCAGCGAATCCTCTTCGAGAGTCTTGATAATCTTGACTCCTTGCTGACATGAGGTTCAAAAGAGCTTCAATTTCATCTTGGCTCTTGGGAAAAATTTTTCCTTATGCAGTAGAATGAAGAAACATTTTGGACTCTGGCTTCAGCCCTTCTATAAAGTTATGCCTAATAATCTCTTTCGGTTGCATGTACTTGGGGAAATATCTCAAGTAACCCTTGTATTGTTCCCATGTTTGAGCCAAGGTTTCACCATCTGTCTACACAAATCCAGAGATCTTCACTCTCAACTGTTTCTTCCTCCTTGAAGAGAAAAACCAATTGATGAACTTGCTGGAAAGAACCTCCCAAGTATTGATGGAATCTACCGGCTCTTTTAGAAGCCACTCCTTGGCCTCACCAATCAATAAGAATGGAAACAACATGTGCTTAACATACTCATCTGACACGTTTTGATAGTGAAAGTTCTCACTCAGCTCCACGAACATCATCAAATGCCAGAGAGGATCCTAGTGTGGCTTGCCCTTATATTGGTAAGGATTTAGGACCAGCCACACAGTCCCTTCTACCAACTCAAAGTTCACAATGATGGCTGACTTGATGATCGCTTTAGAAATGTTCTCCAAGTTCGGCCTAGAAAACTTCAACACGGGAACACTCTCTTGGTTGTCCCCTTCTATTTGCTCGTTATTCTCCATAGTTAACCTTCAAAAGGTTCTCTCAATTTCAGGATCATAAGAAGCCAAATGTGGTTCTTGACTTCTCATATTTGGCATACACTGAGCACACAACATCTATAACATCACAAACAAACAAACAAAAATGTAAAATACAGAATAGCGGATTAAAATTCCTGACCTACAGATGATCAATCAATCTTCAAGTCCCTAGAAACGATGCTAAAAACTTGACGTCGCCCAAGCGCACGCAAGCGCACGTGGTCATCAAGTAATATAGGATGGTGAAGTCCCAATTATTGATCCCTCAGAGACATGTCCGATTAATCGTTTAAGTTTACTTCTTTATTTCACTATTCTACCAAAACAAATATAAATGGGGATTAGTTTGGAGAATTAAACTACTAAACTTGAAATGTAAAGTTAACTAAAGACTTTTGCAAACTTATTTGTTCTTCAAATGATGATGAAAATCTAGGGAATTGTCACTGTCATTTCAGGTTGAGTTTTCAAGATGTGATTATGCTAGTTTATTTCTTCCTAAGGTTGCTAGTTGCAAGTTACTATCCCATTTCTTTCCACTCTCCCGAGCATCTAAGAACTATCTCATGAACCCTAACGCCTCTATCCCTATAGTCGCAGGAGATACATGAAATGACAAATATGCCTACTTGTATTTCAACTAAATAGGGTTTAAGGGTATATCCCTATCCTCAACAACAACTTCCAACCTCCAACCAATGGGCCAAAGGATCTTCGCATTCCTGTTTTACATTTACATTTAACCCTTTGATTTTCCTTTCGCAAGTTCAACTAAAAGCCAACTGATTTACTCCCAAGGTAATCATTCTATTGAATAAGAAATTACAACAAGTAAATATAAGCAAACTTTAAATGAAGAAGCTAAACTCACATTAAGAAGTCTTTCAAATATCAACCATCAAGTCTGGTTATAACCCTTGAAGGGGTGTTTAGCCATTCACAGATAAGCGAAAAAACAAATACATAATGATCATTTGAAGTGAAATGATAAATAAAAGTGGAAACCTAAGTAGATCTAGTCTCTACTCCAAAAGCTGCAGTTACAACCTTCTACAATCAAACAAAATGACAAATGAATGAATCTTCTGCTACAAATTCCCTAGATGTTATATTTATACATTTTTTCGCTCATGTAATTTTCTTAAAATTTTAAAAAAATCCATCCAGGAGTATTTAGAACACCGCCCCATGCATAGCCCCAAGGAGTTAGTCAAATTTCCTATGAAGAATGGCTCCGGGCGCCCCACTCCTGCCATAGCACCAAGGAGTTATAAAAATTTCTACACTTCAAAACACCTCAGGTGCCCAATTCCATCTATAGCACCAAAGTGTTAGTCAAATTCCTGAGGTTGAAGACCCTTCTGGTGCCCCACATCATCCATGGCCATAAAATGTTAGGAAAATTTCCTAAGTCTAGAGTGCTTCTGAGACTCCATGGCATCCTTCTCATCAAGGTGTTAGTCCAATTATCATCTCTGAAGCTAGGGCACTTGGCACCCCACTCCATCCATAGAACCATCTTTGGTGTATTTTTCTCTGAAACACAAGTGTTGGGCATGCCACGCCAGCAATAGCCCTAGGCCGACTATCATAAACTCTTCTTCTTCATACCTCGGGTCATTTTTCGGTCCTTTATCCTTTATTTCCTGCTCAAAACATCTATAAACGCTCATTAGGTTGCAAGATACATTAAAGCATGAATTCATACATTTCATAAGTATTGTGAACTCAAAACAAGGCAAAATATGGGTAAAAACATGGGAAATGGGCATAAGAGTATGCCCAACATCATGTGTATCTTTCAAAAACACCAATAGTGCCAATCTACTTCAATTTTATCAAATTGAAGAGAACTCCCTTTCACTTAATTGCTTATTTCCAATTGGAATTCATCCTATGTCTAGGTGAATCCATTAAACAAGAGTTAGGGCCTTGTGTTATTCTTTATTGGTGCTAATCTAAGCTAACTTGGCTCTGTTAGGTACAATAAAGGTAATTGGGCTGGATTGAATGAGTTTCATCATCAATCAGACTTTACAAAGAAAAACTCAATTAAATGTTCTTATGCCCACAATCAATTTTACCGAATTGGGATCAAATGGGTTCACAACTCATTGGATTCACAACCCTAGATATGACTTTAGATACCCATAGAAAGAAGAAGAGAAGAAAGAAAGTAATTAGACATTCTTACCAATGAAATTGCCATTTTGGAGAAGAAAGCTTAAACTGATGGATTTAATTCTTCAAAATTGCAAGATAGATCTACTTTATATGCTATAAACTATTCTAATCTATTCTTTATATCAATCTGTCTAATTGTATCTAAGTGTAATAGCCTCTGTAAAAAAAGGTAGAAAAATAATATCTATACTAAGCTACAAAAACCCTTAAAAGTTTAAAACCAAAGGGTCCCAAGTGTATAGGGATGGACCGTCCTTTGCTTCACCAATTAAAAATTGGTTCTGCCTAGCTATTGTCCATCCTTTGATTGGTGGACCATTTTCTGGAAAGATGGTGCATCCTTTTTGTCATCCTTTGACTCTTGTATTTTTTGTCAACTTATCAATCTTTCAATTGATGGGCTGTCTTTTGGAAATAAGGTTCGTCCTTTACCTCGTCAGTTACTTGCCACTTGAAAGTGATTTCTTGATCAGTTAGGATTTGTTGGACTCTTTAATGTGCGGACCATCCTTCTGAAAGGTGGTTCGTCGTTTGCTTTGTCTTTTGGGAAGATTTGTGACTTTAACTCCATTTTTTTTCATTTCCCTTGGGTTATTGAAACATACCACAATAAGATAAATTTTGACATAAATTAGTAGCAAAAGACATGCAAAACTCTGTGAAATAAAGAATAGATATGTCGCAAATTCCCGACTCAGCAATAAGTATTCCAATTAATTAGTTCGTTTTTCCTAGGTTGTCCATTATCTTACTGTTTTGGGTAAAAACTTATATTAGGTTCCAATTAAGGCACAAATCAAGAAAAAAACAGAAAGCCTATGTTCTCCCTGATTCTCAACTATTAGAAACATGTAACGGTAAAATCAAATGGGTAAAAAAGGACTAATATAATAGAAAATAAACAATATAATATTGTAACATAGTTGAGACAAAAACTGAATAATTTGAAAAAGAAATATCAATAAATCAGAAGGCCGCATCCCAATAACATCGATCAATAGATTTCCCACTCATCTACCAGGGTCAATTTCTTCCTGAAGGAGAAGTCTCCATGCACACACAATATCAACAAGAAAGGTTCTACAGATCAAAGAATTGACCCATGTCACTTTTTAGTACAGTGAGGAAGAAGATACAAAATAAATTCAAAATAGATAAGAGAATATAGAGAAGATAACTTATATTTAGAGCTCTGTGAAGATAAACAACCATTTCTAGAGCTCTGGTGTGAGTTAGAAAAATTCACACCATCGATTGTTAGCTTTGCGTGAAGCTATCTTGAGAGGTATTGGTGATCATTGACAATGATGTTAGGATAGTGATGAACACCATATTATGGAATTATCGCTTCTTTAAGTTTCTGGAATAGAATGAAATTAAGGCTAAGAATCTTTTGGAATTATCGCCTCTCTAAGGATTATACAGAAATGTTCTTGTTCTCTGTATATATATTTTTTATATTAATTTTATGAAAATACACATAAATCATTTGGCAGACTGAGTTAAAAAATAATAAGGGAAATAATTTACCATAGCAATAGCAAACAATCATTGCTTCATATAATCTATTGCATTGGGTAAAAAATGATCGCGAAAAGCCAATCTATGGCAATGGTTTGATTGCTAATTCATAGAAATAACATCATAGACTTTTGGTAATGCGTATAACTATCACAAAACCTATGCTATATCATTAGTGGTCAAACCAGTGTATAAAAAGTTGTTGTGATAGGCCTAATTTTTTATAGTGGTATCACTAGAAAGTTGACCCTTTTGCTTTGGGTTATGCTCTACCAAAAGGTCCCACATTTATTGATTTAACTTTTGGATAGAAGCGGTGCGGGAGTTAACAATATTATTCAAACTCTTTAAACAAGCATCTGACCAGTCTTAGTTTGTAAGAACCTTCTCTTGCATGCCCTTTATCTTTAACTTCATATGATCTTGGGATGATCCTTCCCTCTGATTTTGTGAACTAGAGGATGGGCCCTTGATGGAACAAAGTGGTTTGACCTTCTATTCCTAATGTTTCGATTGTGCCCGTCTTGACTCAGTCCACCATAATTATTTCTTACATAATATTGACGTTGACTTTTTGGTTGGGGTTGCCATTGACTTTGATAATTCAAAGATGGATAACTATGATTTTGTTGTTGAATTTTTTTCCTTGGGTAACCTCCTCGTGTATTGTTTATATAATTAGCATCCTCGAACTGCCTAAGAGGTTGATCTTGGAACTGTTTACATTGGAATTGTTTATATAATCAACATCCATGCCCATATTTAGGAGGACCACCTTCTGATTCTTCAACTACATTCACCTTGTTGACCTCATTCTAGATCAACTTTTCTTTGAGCAATGCAATATTAATGTCCACGGATGCCATCATCTAGTCTCTTTATTGGTTCTCCTTATGCTTAATAATTTTGTCAAGTATGGTGGCAATGTGATTGTATGTTTTATCCATGAAAAATCCTTCTGCTACATTATTTTCCATCGATTATGTGAGTGGATCCAACTCGGTATAGAATTTTTCACGTAAAATATGCTTGGGGAACCCATGGGTGGGTGCCCTTGGAACATATTGTTTGAAACATTTCCATGCCTCGAATGATTATTCCCCTAGTAATCGTTGAAAGAAGAAGATCTTGTCACATTGTTTGGCCTTTTTACTTGGGGGGAACCATTTCTTGAAAAAGATATTGATAAGTGTTGTTCCCCAGCGCACGCGTAAGCATACGCGATCGTACAAGTAATACCGTGGCTCTTTTAAGAGCCGGATGTCGAACCCACAAGGACTGGACTATTTTAGAAAATATTCAAGTTTAAGTGTTAAGTTAACTTTCACAATTGTTGATTTTAGAGATTTTGGTTGTTTAAACCTAATCTAAGTGATCATTACATAATACTAGGGAAACAATAATAAGAAGCATCTAGAGTTAAGGCCTGACAATTATGTAATGCTACAATTTACAATGGTTCAAGAACGTGGGTTACAGGCAGTTGAAGGGACGAAATTATCATGGTTTTTCTCTCTTTCCTTCTCCTTGTATTCAATTGCTTGTATGTTTAACACTCATTTAACGATGTTAATCCGCAAATGAGTGGCTAATTCATCTTCTTGCTGAGGTTATGAACACTTGTAATGAAATGTGATTATTGATTCTTTGGTTTTTCATCTTTTCTTCCATGGTTGTTCTATTAATTCTTGTTCTTACTGCATTAATGTATGGCCTATGTTAATGTATATCTAAAAAGTCCGGTTTCACTCGAGAGAGCAAGAAATTGGAAAGTTGTGAATCAATAGGATATGATCTTTTCTTGGTTTGGGAAAATTGAGAATTGAATTACCTTCAGGATAGAAATATACCTGAAGGTCGTATTAGTCAATTTAGGAACTGGGTTTGTATGGCTAGAACATGAATTTTGTTTAATCACAGAAATGTAGGTGGACGGTTCATGATTCTTAAGTTGGGTTAAATACGAGAGTTTTAATCCATTGGCAATAGTTCTTGACTAGCAACCGGAGGAAAGGTTAACCAATTTATATCGATAATTAATTTCTTTACATGTTCAATTAACCTCAGTATGCTCACATTCAGAGTTCAGACTCACATTAGATATTTGTTTTAGACTTAGCATAAAAATTAGAACCCAAAAATATCCAACTCTTGGTTACACTGTTGTCTTCATTGTTAGAATTAAAATATAGTACACTTGAGCAAATTGTACCTTATCCCAGTCCCTGTGGGATCGATACTTGGCTTACTTAAGCCACTTAACTAGTTGTTCGACCACGTGCACTTGCGTGTAGTTATATACCCATATAACAAACAGACCGAACACTAGTCTCACACCTACATCGTTGAGCAGGGATGTGACGTCCTAATTAATGAGCTATTTAACACTATGGATGTGATTTATGGGGTTTATGCCCTTGATTATGGACTTTCGTACCTCTAATCATTTAACCTAACTTAGCTTCATTACTACTTCTACGAGTGGTGATGCGACAATTCTATGTTGGTTTCTAGCTATCGCCCCATTTAATTAAGAAAGCAAGGAAAATTAGGTATAGTTTCTATCCTAACAGTGAATCCTATCATAAAGACAAGAGCTTGCTCCCTGCATTCTTACTTTCTAACGTAGGGTTTCTCTTTCGAGCTTTTTGTCTAAGATTAAAAGGTTTGTTTCCATGTTGATCAAGCATAAAAACAACAATAATTAATAATGCAAGACAAAAAAACAACTAAAACTCAAATCAAAGGTTAAAATCAAGCAATTACATTATCATGTGGCCTCAACCCTAGAAGAAGGATTTTAGCCACTCATGTTCATACAATTAATCCAAAACATGTTTAAATTAAACTACTTATAAGAATGGTAAAAGAGAATAAAAGCTTTTGAACCCTAGGTAGAGTTTCCTTCATTCTCCCTTCCCTCCTTTCTGTTTCTCAAAATATATTTCATGATAATGATTTTAAAAGCTAAGGGTGGTAGTTATAATAAGTGAGAAAATTGCAAAAATTTTCCATCAGTGAAATGCCTCCATGCCACACTGGCTATTGATAACATCCAAAACATATTCTTAAATCAAAGAATATACACGGTCGTTATATCAAAACAAGTAAGCAGACGAGTGCTAGAGTTGAATCCCACGAGGACTAGGGAGTGATGAATTCAAGTGTTGATCGAGAAATTGATTTTAGCATGCACCATATAAATTTAACATGAAAATGAGGAAAATTGGGAGGGGGGTTAGAACTTTGCAGAGAATTACACAAATTGATTTAACGAACTAGAGCAAACTATCAGCTAAGTTGTTGACAATAGTGTGAAATAATAGAGGTGCGGTATAGATGAAATACTAACTAGGTGGGGATAGGCCAGGTCATCTCATAAGTTCAACAAGTGTAAATATTCTCGAGAAATAAGTAGCAGTAGCTTCCCAAACTGTTGACTACCCCTAGATATAGTTTTCTCAAACACTAGCTGCAATTTAGCACAACCCGAATTGATTTGGACCAGCAACTTCACTAGCCCTAGCTATTAGCTGCCAATTAGGTAGGAGAAAGTACTTTCAGCTATTTCTAGACTAATTTTACAATCTCCCATCTATACCCACTACTAGATTCTCTTCCAATACTTAATTATTCTCTCCCGAGAAGCAATCAAGAAAGTATAGATAGACCTATATTATCATCAATGGATCTTCAATAATAGATTTAAGGGAATCTAATAGATTTTCACTTAATTGAACATTATTGAGATGACTCTAGAAATACCCATTCCAATTAAGTATTCTTCATCACACACCTCTAGTTAATGGTTTTATCTACTCATAATTACGAAATTCAAAAACACAATCATCAAAGGTATCCTTTAATTTAATAAGAAGAGTAGATAAATCAAAAGCACAATTATCCTTCAACTACAGCTGAAACTAAATAATACCAAATAAGAAAATATAGTGGAGTATCTTTTAAAAGAATCAATCAAAATCCATTTCTCAGCTAAAAGATGGTCTTCATCTAAAAGAGAAAAGATGATGTGATGTGTACTTAGCTTTTCTCTATAACTCTCTATCTTCTTCCTCTCTCTTCTTCTCCTCTATAGAGTACTTCTCTTTCTAATTATACCCTGAAAAGTAGGGTACTTTTCCTTTCTTTCTAAGCAATAGACAATTATACCCATAAAAGCATTGTTCTGAAACTGGTGAGGTACCGACGATTCGTCGATGAAATCCGTGAACCACCATATACTTTCTCTTCAGCTGCATTCATTTCTATTGAACTTCAACGGTTCACCCGGCGTTTCGCCGATGCCAATCCATGAACTGCTTGACCTTGAATGCCAATTCCAGAATTTTTTGAGTGTCATTCGATGACTGCACCGGCGTCTCGCCACTGGTGACTCATGAACTGCTAGTAGCATTCCTCCCTTGAGGCAGTGAACATTAGCTTTTGACCGGCATTTCACCAGTTAACACCTATGATTCGCCGCTTATACTCATTTCCTCCTTTTTACTTCATTTTTTCTCTTTTCTTCAAACTTAGGCATCTTCACACAATCAAAGAAAAAAGGGAATAAAATCTACATAATCAACTTGGGAACTAGATAAAAAATCATGTTTTAGAGTCTAATGAGTTGGTAAACTACCAACTCATCAAGCCCCCAAACTTGAATCATTGCTTGTCCTAAAGTAATGCGATATTTCTACTATTGAGGAAAATGTCACATTTCTTCACAATTTGACTTCGTCGATCACCTAGACTATGACAACCCAAAAATTCTCATCATGCTCACCGAAAAGAGAAGGAAATACCCCAAAAGACCAAAACAGTGAAGGTGTTTCAAGAAGGAAACAACTTTTTATCAAATAAAGCTTTTTGAAAGGAATCATTAATCACACAAGGGCATTTCTCAACAAGTAACACACATAGCATCTCAAGTTGTAATCAATGAAAATTCAAAGCTTGCCTTAGAGTTTGCACTAGTTGTTCTATGTCCATATGAACTCTAAATGCTCTTGCATCCCTAAAAGGAATGATGCCACTCACCAAATATAAGGATCCCTATTCTCTTGACTCTTTGATCATTTGAAAGCATATCAGGGATTAGTTGGAAGAGGCACTCACGCTCACTCTCCCAAAAGATATCTTCCTATATACACTCGACCCATAGGCTTGCCGTTCATGTAGTTCTCCACTAATGTAGATTAATTGCACCTAGATTCATTTAGAACTTGCAGGATATGATGTAGGCTTAAGGTCAGGGTAGGGTGAGCATTTGTCTATAGTGACTAGATCCTCCCGAATGCTTTTTGTTACATGCCTTACAACATTTTTTCTCACTCAACCTTCTTTTCATTTCTTTTCTTGTTGTTTCCTTTCATTTCTTTAATACTCTACCTTATAACCTCTCTTTTGTTTCCAGCACTAACCTTATTACCTCACGAGGGAACACCAATTCATAAAAATAGTCCTTTTTCTTTTTGGATTCATCTTTTTGTGCACTTTGACTAAAGGTGATATTTCTTTTACACTATGATTCTTGTCTTCCCCCTTTATTTTTCATACCCCAAACTTAGGCTCTTGCCTCATTTTTCACATTTGCTTTTCTCATTCCCTTCTTCTTAGGCATTGATCCTTGCTTCAGCACTTATTTAGTCATTTAGCATTTAGGGATAATGGGGCCAAAAGAGGTATTAAGAATGGTTTTAAGGATTGTAATGTGGTTGCCAAGGAAGGTTTTAAGGCTCAAAATTGGCTAACAAGGATTAATGATCATCTAGAGCGTATGGTTGAAGTGGCTAGACAACTGAGGGCTTAAACTGATTTCCTTGGTGCAACTACATCAAGGATTTCGCCTTGAATCACATTTAGGGCAAGTTCTAGACAAGATGTAATGCACAAGATTAACAAAAATATCCTTTCCAACAAAGAATCACCTTAAATGGTCTACAAGAGTCATTTTTCAAAACAAAACATCACATTAGGATATCAAGCAAGCAAACATCATAAGTCAAGCAGGGAATTTACAATGTATGACCATGATTACTATGCTATGGTGTCAACACTTGCTCATTATCTTTATCTTCATGCCCTTGTTTTCACATTCTCATTTCAATCAAAAGAAAAATTTTAGTTGATGTCTCTCAAATCAACTTCACCACAAACTCAAAGTGACATGGCATTTTCCTTAAGAATGTCGCCACTCAATCTATCATTAGGAAAAGCAAACCCGATTCGACAAAAAAATAACTCAAATAAAAGAATGTTCCTTGGAAAAGAATCGTGGTATAAAGAAAACCCTCATAGTTTTAATTTCTACCCTACTCTATTTACAATGGAGAAAAAGAAAGAAGCACAATTCAAAACTTATCAACACACCATTCAAAAATTATCAAGTTAGAATAAACATTTAATTCCCAAAGGACAATAATCAATCGCTCCCCCAAACTTAAATTAGACATTTCCCCCAATGGAAATTACAAGAAAGAAAAGAAGGTAATGATCAGCGATAGGGTCTTGGCTTCCATGTATAAGTGACAACATCAAAAAACCCAAAAAGTTGTATCATCTAGTGTGGGTTGCATGGGATCTGGTAGGAGTGTGATGGGTAGACCAGGGCCTAGTGCGACCCATCTATCTAGGAGGGTTCGAAGATCATGATAAGATGTTGTTTCCACTCCTCCCAGAGCCCACGAAGGATCAAAATCATACACCGAATGCATTAGAGGCGGAGGAGGTGGGCTGTGGTAGTCCTTTTTCTCATCAGACACAATATCCACATTACTGTGGTAGCCCACCCACGAATCATATGGACGACTTTTGGGTGCTTCGACTTGTGGTGGCACCACCTCAAGGCCACAAGGCTTCGGTTGGTTGGTGGGTGCAGTAAGTGTGGCCACCTCCTGCAACAATGTAGTCACTTCACTTTCATGAATATCCACTTTGGAGCATAAGTGTGTCAACTTGTCTTAAGCAGGTAGCAAGGCTTTCTTAAATGCAGTTTGGATCATGGACAGGATAGCCTTAGCTAATCGTATTCTCATGCATCTTTTCCCTTTGTGCAATATTTAGTAAATCCGGGGGGCAGAGAAGTTTGGGACTCGCTTGTATTGGCTGGAGCAGTAACTATGTGAGGAGATGCCACGGGTGATGGTGGGGCCATATTCCCTGTATACCTTGTTCACTTTATCATTGGGGCCTCTTTGTCTGTCTTGGTGTCCAAAGTAATCACTTCGTGGACTTGTATAGTCTTATCCAATGAGCACAACAAAGGACACTCAACCCTCAAACACAACATGCTTACCAAGGAAGGAAAGGGCAATGTTGTGGCTTGTTGTTTAGCTTTTCACCTGAACTGATTAGCAATAATCTCTCCCACATTAATGTGCATATGCTTCATTATGCACGCAAGAAGAATCGCCACTTCAATAGGAACCTCTGATGTATTCCGAGAGGTTGTCAACCTAGAATAGACCAAATTTAACCACATGCGGGCGTCGAATTTAAACTCACGCTTATTAGGCCTTTGGACACAACCCATTGTGGTTGGCCCTGTGCAATTACCCGAGCTACCATTTGAATTGCTCCATCTTGTCGTTTACCTTCTGATGGAGGATTAGATGTGGTGGGATTGTATCCTCCCAATACAATGAGTTGATTGCTTCAGGTGTGACTTGAACCTCCTGCCCTCACACCCAAACTAATTTTAGGCATGCGAACGCTTCAATGCAATCTTCCAGCTTCATTAGTTGTTTCCTTGCTCTATATGATGCATAAAATTCCCACACTAGCTTCGGGAAGTATGGGTCAACTGGTATGGTAAATGGACCCTAATAACGCATCCCAATCTAGTGATATATATATATATATATATATATATATGGGCATACAGTTTTGGATGATTCTACATGAAATTGATCTTCTGCATGGATGACACATTTTTCTTTGAAGGTTCTGTAAAAATGCTCCATTCCTTTCAGCCCGAATCTCTCTTGAGGGGTATTTGCGAGCACGGATGCTTGGCTTGTTTGAGAATGCTGGATTGTAGACATAATGCTGCAAGAGTACGTTTGTATTGGACAATAATATGTACCTTAAAACTAAAGCATTAGATGGAACTTAGTAAAAACTCATGTGTCATAGCCAACTCGCCAGTGAGCCGCAGTTACATTTTGCGAGTCGCCGATGAATCGCCGTTTAGCTAAGAAAAGGGTTAAACACTAGGCATCACAACATCTCACTGGCGAACCACCACAGGTGATTTGCTAACCGCAAAATTGCATCTAATTATTCTCCAAATCACCTCTTATCTGACAACCACCCTATCATACTCATACTTTAGTGACAAAATACAAGGGTACCCTGAAGAGATGTTTCAATCAATTCTTCATTGAGAAACCCACTTGAGTATGTAGAATATACCCAAATATGAGTAAACACAACAAAGCAACATCCATACACATAAAATAAGAAAATAAAACCAAATGTGAGGAACATTGGTAGAACAACACGTTACGATAGAATTATGACCTTTTTAGCATGGGTGAGAAGATGCTTACCTTCAAGGAAACGTTCTTGTGAAGATCTGTGAAGGATGTCCAAGATACAAACACTTGAGGAATATGAACGGGTGCTTGGGATGGGGAATATAAAGAGGTGGTAGGTGAGGAATAATGGGTTATTTTGGGGGAAAATGAGAGAGAATTTTGGGAGTTTGCAGCCTTCGTGGAATTTAGCCATCTGGGATTGTGTCTTGGGAGTTGCATCGGTATTCACCGAATTAGTCTGGCTGTTCACCGCTGTGACCCGCCGCTCGTATTACCTGAAACATAATTCTTCCTGCAACATCGGCGGTTGATCGGTGCTTCGTGGATTTGCCTGGCGATTCGCCAGTTGTTTCTTCGGTTCTTCATGGAATATTCAGTGCACTGGATGGGATCAATGCCCCAGCGGTGCCTCACGATTATCATTGGCGGTCCGCCGGTTGATGTGCATAATTACCTTGAATAATTTAGAGCACTGGTTCTATCGGCGCTTGAACTGCGCCTTACGAATTCTGAGCGCCGGTTCACCCATTTCGTTTTCCTCCCATTTTTCACCCTTCTTCACCTACAAAGAAAATAAAAAACAA
The DNA here is from genome assembly GCA_035772735.1 of Datura wrightii. NCBI lineage: Eukaryota > Viridiplantae > Streptophyta > Magnoliopsida > Solanales > Solanaceae > Datura > Datura wrightii. The sequence goes on along the minus strand of JASDFA010000007.1, from coordinate 115,815,705 downwards.
CAAAATATATAATAATAACAAATCTTGGGTTGCCTCCCAAGAAGCGCCTTATTTAACATCATGGCACGACGAGAGTCCAGGTCTATGGCTCTTCCAGATGCACCACCTCTATTCGCCCCACTTCTTCCAACACTCCCTGATATCTTTTGACCCACTGTCCATTTACATTGAACTTGTTCCCATTTTTATTATGAAGTTCAATGGCTCCATTTTCATACACCTGAGCTACCTTGAAAGGGCCTGACCGTTTTGACTTTAACTTCCCAGGGAATAGCTCTAGACGAGAATTGAATAATAGCACCCAATCCCCTGGAATAAAATTATGCTACAACACTTTTTATCATGATAATGTTTCATTCTGGCTTTGTAAATTGCTGCAATTTCATATGCCTTCATTCCAAACACTTCCATTTCATGTAAATTGTGGATTCGACCTTGGATAGCTTTTCCCTATTCCAGGTTCAAACTTTTCAACGCCCACAAAGCTTTGTGTTCTAGCTCCACCGAGAGGTGACATGCTTTACCATACACCAGTTGATAAGGGGACATCCCAATTGGTGTTTTAAATGCGGTCCTATAGGACCACAATGCATCATCTAACTTTTGTGCCCAATCGATTCTATTCAAATTCACTGTTTTAGTCAAGATGGACTTTATTTCTAGGTTTGAAAATTCCACTAGTCCGCTGGTCTGTGGATGATATGGAGTAGCCACTTTGTGCTTTACACCATATTTAGCTAGTAGTATGCTGAACGCCTGATTGCAAAAATGAGACCCTCCATCACTAATGATAGCTCTAGGGGTACCAAACCATGAGAAGATATGTTTCTTTAGGAAAGCTATGACACTCCTTGCTTCATTATTTGGTAATGCTACCACTTCTACCTACTTGGAAACATAATCAACCACCACCAAGATGTGTTTGTTCCCATAAGAGCATACAAAAGGACCCATGAAGTTGATCCCCCACAAGTCAAACAATTCAACCTCTAGGATCGGAGTTAGGGGGAGTTCATGTCACAGCGAAATACTCCTTTTCCTTTGGCATCGATCACATTGCTTCACAAAGTCATGTGCATCCTGATATAAGGTAGGCCAATATAATTTGCATTGCAACACCTTGGCCATGGTGTGCATGCTTCCATAATGACCTCCCACCGGGGAAGAGTGACAAGCCTCTAAAATTTGATGTATCTCCGCTTCTGGAATACACCTTCGTACTAACGCATTATCACAACTTTGGAAGAGGTAAGATTCATCCAAAAAGAAGATCCGAACATCATGCATGAATTTCTTTCTTTACTGATAATCCAAACCTTCGGGCACAATGTTGCTGGCCAGGTAATTAGCAAAATTCGCAAACCATGGGGTCAGGTCGTGTGTTGCAGCCAAGATTTGCTCATCCGGAAAGGCGCCATTGATCTCCTCTTGTAGTCTTGGTTGCCCATTTGTTTTTAGGAGCGACAAATGGTCAGCCGATTGATTCTCGCAGCCCTTACGGTCTTTCACTTCAAAATCAAATTCTTGTAACAACAAAACCCACCTGATCAATCTTGGTTTAGCATCTTTTTTGGCCGTTAAGTACCTGAGTGTCGCGTGATCCATGTGCACCACCACTTTGGTTCCAAGAAAGTACGCTCGGAATTTTTCATATGAAAACACAATAGCTAAGAGCTCCTGTTCGGTTACTATATAATTTATTCATGCATTATTCAGAGCTTTACAAGCATAGTAGATTGGGTGGAACATCTTACCTCTTCATTGACCAAGGACTTCTCCCAATGCGACCCCACTTGCATCGCACATAACTTCAAAGGGTTTTGACCAATCAGGTGCTACAATTATTGGCGAAGAAATTAATCTCACCTTCAACTCAAGCTTTCAAACACTCCTCATCAGAGTTGAATGTCTCCTCTTTTACCAACAGTCAGAACAGGGGATGAGCTATTTTGGAGAAATCTTTAATGAAACAGCGGTAAAAGCCCGTATTCCCAAGGAAATCCTAACACCTTTTATAGTACATGGTGGGGGTAGTTGATCAATGGCATCCACTTTGGCTTGATCTACTTCAATCCCCTTTTCAGAAATTTTGTGTCCCAATACAATTCCTTCTTTGACCATGAAGTGACACTTTTCCCTATTTAGGACCATATTCGTCTTCGTACATCTCTTTAATACCTTATCTAAATGTGCCAAGCAATTATTAAATGAGTTCCCCCCAACTGAAAAATCATCCATAAAAACTTCCATCGTGTCTTCCACCATGTAAGAAAATATGGACATCATACATCTCTAAAATGTGGTCGGGGCATTGCAAAGACCAAAAGGCATCCATTTAAATGAAAACGTTGCATAAGGGCATGTAAAAGTGGTTTTTTCTTGATCCTCTGGTGGAATCGAGATTTGATTGTATCCCGAGTATCCATCCAAGAAACAATTGTACTCTTTGCAAGCTAGACGATCTAACATTTGGTCAATGAATGGCAGTGGAAAATGGTCCTTCTTTGTCCAAGAGTTTAATTTACGGTAATCTATACAAACTCTCCACCCCATGACCGAAAAAGTAGTTATCTACTTATTCTTTTCATTTGGAACAACCGTAATTCCCCCTTTTTTGGGAACCCCACTACAGCGGGCTAACCCAACTACTGTCCGCAATGGGTTACACTACCCCTGCATCCAGCCATTTAATAATCTCTTTCTTGACCATCTCTTGCATAGGTGGATTCAACCCTCTTTGATGTTCAACTGAAGGGATGCAATTTTCTTGGAGGTTGAACTTGTGGGAGAAAATCGTCGGAGGGATACCAATGATATAAGCTATTGACTGTCTGATGGCTTGAATATGCCTTTTCAACACATCAATGAGTTTATCTACCTGCAGCGGCATAAGTTTTGCTGAGATGATAATTAGAAGTGTCTCATTCTCCCTCGGGTATACATACTTGAGGTGATTGGGCAAGGGTTTGAGCTCCAACTTTGGTGGTGACACAATAGAAGGCTGTGACGGAGGAGTTGTACGATTCTTCAAATCAAGGTCCATATTTCTTGGTGGGAATGAATAATTTCTTATCTTCTTATGCACATGATAGATCTCCTCAAGTTCCTCACCTTTCAGAAAAATATAAACGATCATTTCTTCAATAGCCTTTTCCTCCATTTCCCACTCTAAAACATCATCATCCATAATATCCTTCCTTGGGGTGGTTTTGTTTGCTGCTATTGGAGTTGCCATTTGGAATGCCAATTCATTCATCCGTTCCTCCAATTGTTGAATAATAACCTCATGACTCTTTACCGTGTGGGGTGAGCGAAGGATGAATTGGCAGTGCTTGCTATGGATTGAGGGACAAGTTATCGTGCCCCGAACAACATGTCAAGTAGTCCGTGAAGGGAGGAAGTTCAGTCAATGGAAAATTTTTCCAGTAGTGGCAATGAGTGAGGACCACGAGCCCTCAATGGTCCCAATGACTCATTAGGTCCCTCATTGGAACTGGCAGTGACTTTCTCCTTCAAAATTAGTAATGGTATTTTAGTAATTCCTAAGCTCCTAAGTCCTAAACTACATCATTTTAGGCTCTTAAAGAAGTGTATTAAGGGAGCATAACCTATTCTAATTCATTCAACTCCAATGCATGCAAGCTTAGAAGTTCCCCTTCGAAGATCAAGCTTGAACCCTATCAACTTTTCTCCAAATCTCTTAGGCATTCAAAGTCAAATTCAGATTCAGCTTACCCAGGTATGTGGGTCTATGAATGAGAGTTTCCTTTCACTCTCATGCCCAAACTTCTCCTCAAGTTCATAAATTCAAGTCTTAATTCAATTTGGTGATCTTATGGGGTTTTAACCCAATTTTATGAAATTCTCTATGATTTGTGTATGGGTCAATTCCTTTCATGTTTCAAAGTATGTTTTAAGATTCATATGAATATTTTATACCTACTTTGATTATAAATTCATGATTTCAAGTTTTAGAAAATTATGCCCGATTATGCAGTTTTATGAAAAGTCAAGTTTATGATTGATGATTTCAAGAATGGTGAAATATCTAGCATGATTGAATGTTTATAAATTACCCATGTATAATTCCAAAATTTTGCCTATGAAATCTATTTCAAGTATGCAAGATTTTAAGGTTTTGTAGAACCTACAAAATTCAAGTATGTTTCACGTGTCACACCCCGCCCTGGGGGTATGACTGGCACTTGGTGCCCTACTGGGACCTGAACTGCTGGACTGCTAAGCCTGGGCACATCTGGTGCCTGACTGGCTCTAATTCACATTTCTGAAAACAAAGGGCTATATAACGGCTGTAAACACAGCCCCCAGCCCATTGGCCTATAGCCTCCTGTAGCTGTACTAACAGCTGACCAGAAACATGTCGATATAAGGAAACCTATGCGGGCCGACAAGGCCACCATGCTGTCTAGTTATCCGCAACTTAATCATAGAATATTAGAAAGCTACGTGACTAGCAAGGTCACCACTACTGTCAAGCTATGGCCCCACACGACCAACATGAAAGAAACAGAAGTACTAACAGCTAACAACTGCACGGCCTCACACGACCGGCTCATCTGACCACAGGGAACATATACAGACTGCAAGCCTCTATGAATAGCAATAGAAATGATCGGGACAGGGCCCCGACCTACCCGTACTATACAACAAAAGAAAATGAAGTACACCTCTGGAATTTATTCTCCGGATGACAGGAGCTGAATACTCGATCGCTGACAGGAATCACGTGGTATCGCCTGCTCATCTATGAGTACCTGCAGGCCAGTAATGCAGTGCCCCACCGGGCGTCAGTACCTCTGGTACTGAGTATGTAAAGCAATAACTGAAAGCAAAATCTGAAAACAACAATGTAACTGATGAAACTGAAGTAGGAAGGAATAAATTAACTGTCTGATAATGTAAGTCATACCTTCTCTCAATTATACTGGGAGGAGTAGGAGTCATACCTGGAGACATATCGTTCTACTACTGATCTACTCGTATCTACTGTAACACGGCATAACATATCATAACATAACATAGCACACACCAACCTTACCCGGCCCCCATAAGCCGGGAGGTACAACCAGCACAGAGTCTATACCCCTACCCCGGTCATCCCATCTCCTATAAACCCTGTAAGCATCTTGTCGGTCCCCTGGGTATTCACTTGGGCTCGCTGAACCCCTGACTATAACTGCATCTGAGTCCGGAGGACTCCTGAATCAACACCCGGGCGTATCCGCTCGACAGGGGTGTGTAAAAGCCGACCAAGGCATAATATGGGGAAAACTGGCATCCCATCTTCGTCCCCTATGGGACGGCATGCCACTCCGTAGAGCGACGTATCCTCGTCCTCTGGCGGATGAGTCGATACAGCTATTAACCCTGGGGCGGTCATGGATGCTAGGTAGTCCAACCCCAAACAATACAACGGTCTCAACTACTAATATTATCTGCATGTCCCACATACTGAAGCTAACGATAACAAAGTGTTTGTACATATTGCATGCTGAACTAGCGATAGTGATATGTACATATTTAATACATGCTGAGACTGAACATAGCATATGTACATAAATATAATCTTCTGCCATACTGTACTGAGTCTAATGCTAAACATGATATAGTATTTCTGCTGAAAACTATGCTGTATACTGAGTTTCTATAGTAACATGATTTACTATTCCTAACATGCTTTCCAACTTCAATTTAACTTATCATTCTATTTCTGAGATGTCTTACAGGTATTACATCGATTTACTGGGTTTCAACTAAATACAATGATATCCTAACATTATGTGTCGCATCACATACTGAGCATGTTGTGCAGTTTTAACACTTGTATTAGAATCTATATCGTACTAGTAAGTTTCACGCAAGCTATAACTTGATGCTTCTAATATCGTACCAACATTCATAATAAGCATAACACCTGATTTCTGAACATTCTACTGTCCTTTAAATTACTGTACTGTCCCAAGATTACTAACTTGCCGAGGAAACTAGCTTTACATACCTTATCCTTGAACTATCCGTCTGTCGGACGAGGCTCGGCCAGTATTTCAACTATTTCCTCCCAACTGCATTCATAAATGTGCCAATCAATACTAAATACAGCGTTATTGTAAATAGCAACGTCGCTTTCGATATAGTTTATAGCCTAAACTTAGGCTTATCGAAAGACGGTCGAAAACTCGCTATTTTTCAGTGGTCCAGAAGGGAGAAACATTCACTTCGTAGCTAGGAACACATAGACACTAATTTAGAGCAATTCCACTTACCTTAGCTCGGTGGCTCCACGATTCGTCGGCCGTATTTCGCGAAACTAAATCTATAGGAATGTTGTCTGCTGCTAAATACCTCAGTATCTGAGGTTAATTTGAGTTTGGACAACGTTTAGCAGCGTAATCGGACTAAAATTATATTATTTCTTCGTTCCTTTTCCTTCTCCTGCGTTTGCTCTCTGTTTTCTGGAAGTTTATAAGTGTTTTAATCATTTAAAACCAAAGTGGGGCTTTATATACTTGGGCCTGGACAAGGCCAACGTGTCACGGAGCCAACGCGGAGGCCTCACCTCCGTGACACGCTGCCATCGTGGAGGGGCTCTTCCTCGGCTCCTTCCGCGATGGCTCGATAGGTTTCTCGTCCGATCTTTTCCCGGGCCTTTCTCCAGCACGTATGGCCTCCAAATATGCTTAACCAACGTGTGTATAGGTCATTTAGGTGCCGGAAATTCTACGGGGTATAACATTCTCCCCCCCTTAAGAACATTCGTCCTCGAATGTACACTGTTATCTAGAGGACTACTTAACTTACTTTCTGGAGAAATTTCGGCAGAGTTTCCCCTGTAATATGGACTATAGCAAAAACCTGAAATGCAGAAAAGTTCAATACAGGTACTGCACGCAATATTTTAAGATCCATTGGATAACTAAGTATTAATATTTCTCATTCACACACATACAACTCTAAGGTATTGCATAAGCAATAATATGGACATACTTGCCACCTGACTAGGCCTGGAATAGGTGAGAATATCTGGTCCTCATATCTTCCTCCACTTCCCAAGTCATCTCTTCTCGGTTCCTATTACGCCTCAATACCTTGATAGACGTACTATCTTTAGTCCTCAATCTGAGAATCTGCCTATTTAAGATAGTTATTGGAACCTCTTCATAGACCAGCTTTTTCGTAACCTGGATATTCTGGACTGGGACTGCTCTGGACGGGTCTCCTATGCATTTCCTCAGCATAGATACATGAAAAACCGGATGAATGGATTCTAATTCTGGAGGCAAATTCAACTCATATGCTACTCGGCCTGTCCTTCGACGAATCCGATAAGGCCCAACAAACCTCGGGCTGAGCTTAGCTTTCTTGCCAGACCTCATTATCTCTTTTATTGGGGATACTTCAGAAATACCCAGTCATACACATCAAACTCCGATTTTCTGCGCCGCACATCTGCATATGATTTCTGGCGGCTCTTTGCAGTCAGTAGGCATTCTTCGGATAAGCTTTACCTTTTCCTTTGACTGTTTAACAATGTCTGGGCCAACCAACACTGACTCTCCAATTTCAAATCAACCATTTGGCGATCTGCATTTTTGCTCGTATAATTCCTCAAAAGGCGCCATCTGGATGGCTGAATGATAGCTGTTATTGTAGGCAAATTCAATTAACGGTAAATGCTCACTTTGGCTACTACCGAAAACTAGCACACACGCTCGCAACATGTCTTTGAGCGTCTGAATTGTGCGCTCAGCCTGCTCATCTGTCTGAGGATAGAATGTTGTGTTTAAATTAGTCTGCGTTTCCAGACCCCTCTGGAATGACTGCCAGAATCTAGCTGTAAACTGTCCTCCCCTATCAGAAATGATATATACCGGCACTTCATGCAATCTAACTATTTCTCTGATATATAATTCGGCATAGTCCTCAGCCGAGAAGGTAGCTTTCACTGGCAGGAAATGAGCTGATTTTGTCAGCCTGTCAACTATTACCCAAATAGAATCATTTCCGCGTCTGGTACGGGGTTGTCCTGTCACAAAATCCATATTCACTGCTTCTCATTTCCAGAGAGGCACAACTATGTCCTAGGTTAATTCGCCTGGTTTCTGATGTTCTGCTTTCACCTGTTGGCAGTTAGGACACTGGGCTACAAATTCAGCGATTTCTCTTTTCATACCTGGCCACCAGTAGTTTTCTTTGATATCATGGCACATTTTTGTCGCGCCTGGGTGGAGAGAATAGCGGGCGTAATGCGCCTCGCTCATAAGCTGCTGGTGATGCCCCAAAATATCTAGAACACAAATGCGGCCTTTATATCGCAACACTTCATTCCCGGTTATCTGAAAATATGTCACCTCTCCTTACTGAACCTTGTGTTCAAGTTGAACTTGGCTAGGGTCTCCATACTGCCGTTCCTTTACTTCCACCACTAACGACAACACTGCGACATTCTGTATTATCGCTCTGTTATCCTTTATTTCTGTTATGTGAACGACTTAACCGGCTAACTAGTGTAATTCTCGGGTCTATTCTCGCTGTGCAGGCTGCAAGTATGCCAACTCCCCATAGATTTACGGCTAAGGGCATCTGCTACCATATTAGCCCTTCCTGGGTGATACAAAATTTTCACTCTTTAAGGCATAAACTACTGTAGCTAACTCCAGGTCATGGGTAAGATAATTCTTTTCACGTTTCTTCAACTGCCTGAAAGCATAAGCTATTACTTTACCATGCTGCATTAACCCTCTGTACCTCCTGGCGATACTAACAGTGGAGCTGATGTTAACCTAGCTTTTAACTCTTGGAAGTTCTGCTCACACGCCTCAGTCTACTGGGACTTTGCTGCCTGCTTTGTCAATTTAGTCAGAGGTGCTGCTAAGGTGGAAAATCCTTCCACAAACCCTCTGCAGTACCCGGCTAACCGCAGGGATTGCGTATTTCGAACGGAGTGGTAGGTCTAGGCTATGTCTTCACTATTTCGATTTTCTGTATATCTATCTGTACACCAGCCTCCGACACAATGTGACCAAAAAGGCTACTAAACTCAACCAAAATTCACATTTACAAAGAATTGGCATATAACTAACGGTCATACTGGTTTATTATGACGGAGAATCTGACAAGTAATCTACCGGTATAGCTAGAGCTTATCTGGCCTTCTGGCCGTATGCTAAGTCTACTTCGTGCTAAGGTAACCTTGAACGACTGTCTGCACATCATGTGCCCGTATCTAATCAGGGGGTCCTGATATTGACCATGACCTCTAATGATCTGGTTGCATAACCTTAAATAATTGAATAGTCGGGTTGAATGATCCGAATGTAGCAGTAGTCTAACAATGCTCTAACCGTTCTACTTGAGTACTTATAGTTCGTGCATAACCGCAGACTTGTGGGCATCTAGTTGCTCTGTTATTTTGCTTCAATCACTGTAAGGCTGGGCTTAATCAACCTTACTCCCAGGTGATCAAACTCTGGATCTTCACAGGGAGTCTACTGATCCCCTGGGCTTAATAAACACTGTGCTAGCAGGTTACTATCAATTTCTTACGCCTTGTCTGTATCCACTTGGATTTATACTGCTATTCTGGGGAATTCTCGGTCTTATGAGCTATTCTGTAAATACTAGCCTTCTGCTAGGGCTCTGTATCTAAATATCTTACAAGAACCAGCTGAAGTACTAGTCTGTCGCTGACTACTAATGTGGACCCCTTTCTTGGGGTGCCCACGGGCTTGTCTGACTTGCGGAGTATTCCTTGTAATAACTGCTAGGTTGACTAAGGTTGACTCTCACCTACAAGGCTGGGAAAATGATGTACGACCACTTAACATACTGGAAAAATTCTGGTTCAGGCATATACGATAATGCTATTGATTTTTAAAGATGCTTCCCTGCTAATATAAGCTCCAGCTAGTCATTAGACCATCTAACTGTGCTCTTATCATCTAGCCATCTGATTCAGGCCATTAACTCTAGTAAGCTCCCAGAGCCTAGATCTGGCAACAACACATAAGTCCATTAACTTATTAACTGAGAACTGAGACAGTTTCTATGACTTCATAAGTAATTCACACTTAATCTGCCCTTTCTCTTCTCCTTTCCCTTTCTCCTTTCTTCTCTCCTTTTCTTTCTTTCTTCTCCTTTTTTTTTTGGCAAGGGGATCCTGCAATGCAATTTGTACATGCTTCCTATTACTAATCAGTATCTGTGATTATACCCCTTAGGTAGCTACTTACAGCATACCTATTATCTGTATATATATATATATATATCGCTAGCTACGTACAATATGTACTGAATTCTACGGTAATACATAATCTCTGACATGCTCTGCTGAGTCTCATACCGTACATGATACACCGCTTCTACGGCCTAATACTATCTCTTGCCCTGACTTATCATTTCATTGTATTGTCACCCCATTCTGAAAGTAACAAACATAAACACCTTAGTTATTGTCTGCTATTTGAAATTCCGCCACTCCTGCGATGTGGGGTCAACGTTCGAATCTTGTGGCCTTACTTGGCTTATATTAAGAGTCCATGACTGTCTGCTGGGCCTTATCTCTAGGCTACACTAGATTAGAATTGCTATATCAGTAATTTCTTAACTTCTCCATGAACAGGCATACTGCGGTATTCTAAACCGCAATCTTACTGTCAGCCCGAGGCTTAATCCTTAATATGATATTCTATCAATCCGGGGGTAATCCTAATTTCCCCACAACATCTGACACTCCTGCTTCTTCCCCTCATCCTGCTTAAGCTGAACTCTAGGGTTCAAGGTACCTGCTTTTCATTATTAATAAGATTACTGGTCAAGCGTCAATTTATAGTTCCCCTGACTTGCAAACAGACCTATCTGATTCACATGACCTCTCACCCTTTCGATATCACAACTAAATCATATCTATAACCTTACAGGTATATCTTACTGTCTATTAGCGTATATGGCGGACTTAGCCTTTTTCTGACTCAAATTTGACTATTACTAAGCATTTATTACTAACAAGTCTTTTACCCCTACTTCGGGTAAGCTAACAGTCTTACTTTCTTTACTGGCTTGTTGTCATAAGGGTCTGCACAACTTACGTAATCATAGGGGCTCTTTATACTTTCTAATACTTACTAGGATCAATCAGCCCATCTTTACTTACTGCTTGATTTGGCAACCCCATCTCAAGTCTTATGCCCCTTTACTATGCGGGCATCAAAATCAAGAGGTAGGAATAACCCTTTTCTTATTGCAACAAATAAAAACATTTAACTGTACCATATCCGAAAAGATGTGTTTGGGATTCCTGCATTTCCCTCTCTTTATTATACTTACCTGGTGGTCTGACCTTGTCTGTAATCTTAATCAGATCTCATATAGCTAATAAATAAATCAACTCATATGCATATTACACACCTGACTTCCTATTCTGACGTTATCAACGTATACTGGGGATAGTACCGATAAAGGTATCATGCTAGGAGGTCTCGGGTACCTCCTCCTGCTACCGTAGTTATCATGTAACTGGCTGATGCCTTCTTCTGTTGCTATATCTGATCTTCTGCCTGTAATAGGGTAATGCTGATCTCCCTTTTGATCTGTAATCAAATAATACGGTAAGTTTTTAGAGAATCCACCTTATACTGTATCACTCTAAAGCACGACTGACTGAGAAGGAAGGGTAACCATCCTATCATGCCTCGCAGCCTCCTGCCTATAATATGTGGTGCACAACACATCCATAGACAAGACTCTACTTAGCACGGCTTGCAGACTCCCTGGGACACGACCTGCTCTGCTACCAAGTTTGTCACACACCCCCCTGGGGGGTATGACTGGCACTTGGTGCCCTACTGGGACCTGAACTGCTGGACTGCTAAGCCTGGGCACATCTGGTGCCTGGCTAGCTCTAATTCACATTTTTGGAAACAAAGGGCTATATAACGACTGTAAACACAGCCCCCGGCCCATTGGCCTATAGCCTCCTGTACCTGTACTAACAGCTGACCAGAAACATGTTGATATAGGGAAACCTATGCGGGCCGACAAGGCCACCATGCTGTCTAGTTATCCGCAACTTAATCATAGAATATTAGAAAGCTACGTGACCGGCAAGGTCACCACTACTGTCAAGCTATGGCCCCACACGGCCAACATGAAAGAACCAGAAGTACTAACAGCTAACAACTGCACGGCCTCACACGACCGGCTCATCTGACCACAGGGAACATGAATAGACTGCAAGACTCTAGGAGTAGCAATAGAAATGATCGGGATAGGGCCCCGACCTACCCGTACTATACAACAAAAGAAAATGAAGTACACCTCTGGAATTCAGTCTCCGGATGACAGGAGCTGAATACTCGATCGCTGATAGGAATCACATGGTATCGCCTGCTCGTCTATGAGTACCTGCAGGCAAGTAATGCAGCGCCCCACCGGGCGTCAGTACCGCTGGTACTGAGTATGTAAATCAATAACTGAAAGCAAAATCTGAAAACAACAATGTAACTGATGAAACTGAAGTAGGAAGGAATAGATTAACTGTCTGATAATGTAAGTCATACCTTCTCTCAATTAAACTGGGAGGAGTAGGAGTCATACCTGGAGATGTATCGTTCTACTGCTGATCTACTCGTATCTACTGTAACACGGCATAACATATCATAACATATCATAGCACACACAAACCTTACGCGATACCCCTACCCCAGTCATCCCATCTCTTATAAACCCTGTAAGCATCCTGTCGGTCCCCTGGGTATGCACTTGGGCTCGCTGAGCCCCTGACTATAACTGCATCTAAGTCCGGAGGACTCCTGAATCAACACCCGGGCGTATCCGCTCGACAGGGGTGTGTAAAAGCCGACCAAGGTATAATATGGGGAAAACTGGCATCCCATCTTCGTCCCCTGTGGGACGGCATGCCACTCCGTAGAGCGACGTATCCTCATCCTCTGGCGGACGAGTCGATACAGCTATTAACCCTGGGGCAGTCATGGATGCTAGGTAGTCCAACCCCAAACAATACAACGGTCTCAACTAGTAATATTATCTGCATGTCCCACATACTGAAGCTAACGATAATAAAGTGTTTGTACATACTGCATGCTGAACTAGCGATAGTGATATGTACATATTTAATACATGCTGAGACTGAACATAGCATATGTACATAAATATAATCTTCTGCCATACTGTACTGAGTCTAATGCTGAACATGATATAGTATGTCTGCTGAAAACTATGCTGTATACTGAGTTTCTATAGTAACATGATTTACTATTCCTAACATGCTTTCCAACTTCAATTTAACTTATCATTCTATTTCTGAGATGTCTTACAGGTATTACATCGCTTTACTGGGTTTCAACTAAATACAATGATATCTTAACATTCTGTGTCGCATCACTTACTGAGCATGCTGTGTAGTTTTAACACTTGTATTAGAATCTATATCGTACTAGTAAGTTTCACGCAAGCTATAACATGATGCTTCTGATATCGTACCAACATTCATAATAAGCATAACACTTGATTTCTGAACATTCTACTGGCCTTTAAATTACTGTACTGCCCAAAGATTACTAACTTGCCGAGGAAACTAGCTTTACATACCTTATCCTCGAACTATCCGTCTGTCGGACGAGGCTCGGCCAGTATTTCAACTATTTCCTCCCAACTGCATTCATAAATGTGCCAATCAATACTAAATACAGCGTTATTGTAAAGAGCAACGTCGCTTTCGATATAGTTTATAGCCTAAACTTAGGCTTATCGAAAGACGGTCGAAAACTCGCTATTTTTCAGCGGTCCAGAAGGGAGAAATATTCACTTCGCAGCTAGGAACACATAGACACTAATTTAGAGCAATTCCACTTACCTTAGCTCGGTGGCTCGACGATTCATCGGCCGTATTTCACGAAACTAAATCCGTAGGAATGCTCTCTGCTGCTAAATACCTCAGTATCTGAGGTTAATTTGAGTTTGGACAACGTTTAGCAGCGTAATCGGACGAAAATTATATTATTTCTTCGTTCCTTTTCCTTCTCCTGCGTTTGCTCTCTGTTTTCTGGAAGTTTATAAGTGTTTTAATCATATAAAACTGAAGTGGGGCTTTATATACTTGGGCCTGGACAAGGCCAACGTGTCACGGAGCCAACGCAGAGGCCTCACCTCCGTGACACGCTGCCATCGCGGAGGGGCTCTGCCTCGGCTCCTTCCGTGATGGCTCGACAGGTTTCTCGTCCGATCTTTTCCCGGTCCTTTCTCCAGCACGTATGGCCTCCAAATATGCTTAACCAACGTGCGTATAGGTCATTTAGGTGCCGAAAATTCTATGGGGTATAACATCATGATTTAGCCAAGGCTGAAAAGATCAGTTAAGATCAGTTATGATATATATATATATATATATGAGTCAAGACTCCCAAATGTTTAGATTCAAGCTATGTTTGGAGAATATGATTATATGAGCATTATACATCTTTTTGGAGTAGTGTCTAGCACCGTGTAGGCTAGGGGTTCCAAGGTTCCTCGATCTCTAGACTACGCACCAATGTTGGGATATATCCTGAGACCTCTCAAGAGAGTGCTTCCCTCGCTCAAGGGCACACCATGATATCATACCTTTCTTATCCTTTTCCCTGGAAAGGCTTAGGATCACTCTCCTCTACGTGGGAAAGATGTGGGATCATCACGCACTCATACATGGTGGTTGTCCATTATGATGAGTCTCCCATTGTTCGTCATGATTTTAGTTAGTCATATTCATGACTTATGATATTATGTTTTCAGCAGGTTTGTCCCAATGATCAGTTTATGAGCTTTTACTATTGATTTCAGTTATGACAAGTCATATTATTTATATTTTAGCTTTGGGTAATTCTATTCGGATATGATATTAAGCTTATACTATACATGATTCAGATTCAGATTTCAGCATGCAATCCTTACTCTCATGATCTTATGTTTATGTTTATATGCATGGTTTCCAGTTAAAGTTACTCAACATGTTTTACTTACCATGCATACTCAGTACATACCATGTATTGATCGCTTACTTTATGTTGTATCATTTCATGATACAATTCTGAGCAATAAGACCTAGTTCCACTGTTAGCTTAGCTTCCTCTCAATCCAGTTCAGTTCCCGTTGTGGTCAGTACTTATTTTCTGGGGACCTTCAGCTTAGTACTTAATTATGTTATTTCAGTTTTTAGACTTTAACGAGCTAGTTGGGGATGTTGTCCCATCAGCTCATCAGACAGTAGTAGAGGCTTATCAGATAATATGTAGATTATCAGCTTTGTCGTGTATTGACTCTGTTTTATGTTGTTACGTTATTTAGACTTTATCTTATTTATGATTAAGTTATTAGATTCCACTTGATGTACGTTCTTTAGGTTGTCATGTTCATACCACGGGTCAACTTGGAGCCATTCATGGTTCTAGGTCCCGTGTCTCGAATGGAGGTCCCAGCTCAGGTTGTGATAGGTAAAGCTCCCATGGTCATTTAGCTTCTTTGGAACTTTTTCTTCCACCCAAGAACTGCACTCTCTCGTGAGAGCCACAGTTTCAAAATCCGTCAACCTCCTCTTTTTTGCCAGAATTTTCTTCAGATACTAGGCATACTTTGGAACTTCCTACAAAAGCTTTACTAATGGAAAGTTAACATGTACCTGCTTCAATGTATCAAGAAATTTCTAGGTTTAGTGGACAACCTGAATAAGCATGGCCTTCTCCATATACCTCATATGATGGTGGTGGAGTCTAGACATGATGGACCTGCTGAACATGACTTCCTACTGGTGTGGTTACAAGCCTTCTAATAACATTCACCTGCTGACTTATATCTGCTCAAATTGCCGCCACATCATCTACTTCAAGCTTTCCAGGCACCTTGGCTGCCGTGAATCCTTTTCTAGTGTCTTGATAATCTTGACTCCCCACTGAGATGGGTTCAAAAGAGCTTCAATTTCATCATAGCTCTTGAAAAAATTTGTCCTTATGCAGTAGAATTAAAAAAGATTTTGGACTCTGGCTTCAGTCCTTCTATAAAGTTGTTCCCAATAATCACCTTCAATTGCATATGGTGCGGGCAATATATCAAGTAACCCTTGTATTGTTCCCATGCTTGAGCCAAGGTTTCACCATCTCTCTGCACAAACCCAGAAATCTTCCCTGTCAACTCTTTCTTCCTTCTTGAAGAGAAGAACCTACTGATGAACATGCCGGAAAGAACCTTCCAAGTATTGATGGAACCTACTGGCTCGTTTGGATGCCACTCCTTGGCCTCACCAATCAATGAGAACGGAAATAACGTAAAATTAACTTATACATCTAACACATTCTGATAGTGCAAGTTTTCACTCAGATCCACGAATGTCATCAAATTCCAGTGGAGATCCTAGTGTAGCTTGCCCTTATATTGGTAAGTATTTAGGACTAACCGCATTGTCCCTTCTTTCAACTCGAAGTTCACAATGATGGAAAACTTGATGATCGCTTTAGAAGCATTCTCCAAGTTTGGCCTAGAAAAATTCAACACTGGAACCCTCTCCTGGTTGTCGCCTTGTATTTGCTCGTTATTCTCCATAGTTAACCTTCAAAAGGTTTTCTCAATTTCAGGATCAAAAGAAGCCAAAAGTGGTTCTTGACTTCATGTATTTGGCATATACTGAGCACACAACACCTTTAACTTCACAAACAAACAAACAAAAATGTAAAATATAGAATAGCATATTAAAATTCCTAACTTACAAATGATCAATCAATGTTCAAGTCCCTGGCAGCGGCACCGAAAACATGATGTTGCCCAAGTGCACGCAAACACACATGGTCATCAAGTAATACAGGACGATTAAAATGAAATTATTGATCCCTCAGAGACATGTCAGATTAATCATATAAGTTTACTTCTTTATTTCTCTATTCTACCAAAACAGATATATAAATGGGGATTGGTTTGGAGAATTAAACTACTAGACATGAAATGTAAAGTTAACTAAAGACTTTTGCAAACTTATTTGTTCTTCAAATGATGATGAATATATAGGGAATTTTCACAATCATTTCAGGTTGAGTTTTCAAGACGTGATTATACTAGTTTAGTTCTTCCTAAGATTGCTAGTTTCAAGTTACTATCCCATTTCTTTCCACTTTTCGGAGCATCAAAGAACTATCTCATGAACCCTACCGCCTATATCTCTATGGTCGCAGGAGATACATGAAACGACAGTTATGCCCACTTGTATTTCAACTAAACTGAGTTGAAGGGTATATCTCTATCCTCAAAAACAACTTCTAACCTCCAACCAATGGGCCAAAGGATCTTCGCATTCCTATTTTACATTTACTTTTAACCCTTTTAGTTCCCTTTCCCAAGTTCAACTAAAATCCAACAGATTTACTCACAAGGTAATCAATCTAGTGAATAAACAATTAGAACAAATAAGTATAAACAAACTTTAATGAAGATTCTAAACTCGCATTAAGAAGTCTTTCAAACATCAATCATCAAGTCTGGTCAAAACCCTAGAAGGGGTGTTTAGTAATATATAGACAAGCTTAAAAACAAAGAAATAATCATCATTTGAAGTGAAACGATAGGGAAAAGAGGAAACCTAAGTAGAACTAGTCTCTCCTCCAAAAGCTGCATATACAACCTTCTACAATCAAACAAAGTGATGAATGATATAATGAATCATCTGCTAAAAATGCCTTAGATGTTATATTTATAGGCTTTTCCCTCATGTTATTTGCTTAAAATTCAACAAAAATCCATCCAGGAGGGTTCGACACACTGCCCCATGCATAGCCCCAAGGAGTTAGTCAAATTTCCTTTGAAGAATAGCTCTGGGCGCCCCACTCCTGCCATAACACCAAGGAGTTAGCAAAATTTATAAACTTCCAAACACCTCGGGTACCCATTCCATCCATATCATAAGAGTGTTAGAAGAATTTATGAGGTTTAAGACCCTTTTGGCACCCCACTTCATCCATGGCCCCAAAATATTAGAAACATTTCCTAAGTCTGGAGTGCTTCTAGGACTCCACACTATCCTTCTCGCCAAGGTGTTAGTCATATTCTCATATCTACAGCTAGGGCTCCTGGCGTCCCACGCCATCCATAGAACTATCTTTAGTACATTTTTCTCTGAAACACAAGTGTTGGGTGTGCCACGCCAGCCATAGCCTTAGGCCGACTATCATAAACTCTTCTTCTTCACACCTTGGGTCTTTTTGGGTCCTTTTTCCTTGATTTCCTACTCAAAACATCTAGAAACATTCATTAGTTCATAAGACACATGAAAGCATGAATTCATACTTTTTATAAGGATTGTGGACTCAAAACAAGCCAAAATATGAGTAAAAACATGGCAAATTGGCATAAGAATATGCAAACATCATGGGTATCTTTCAATAGCACAAATGATATCAATCTACTTCAATTTTATCAAATTGAAGAGAACTCTTTTCCACTTAATTGCTTATTGCCAATTGAAATTCATCCTATGTCAAGGTGAATCCATTAAACGAGGGTTAGAGCCTTGTGTTATTCTTGATTGATGCTAACCCAATCTAACTTGGCTTTATCAAGCATAATAAAGGTAATTAGGCAGGACTGAATGAGTTTTATCATCAATCAAACTTTACAAAGCAAAAATCAATTAAATGTTCTTAAGCCGACAATCAATTTTACTTAATTGGGATCAAATGGTTCTCAACTCATTGGTTTCACAATCCTAGATCTGACTTTAGATACCCATAGAAAGAAGAAGAGAAGAAAGCAAGTAATTAGATAGTCTTACCAATAAAATTCCATTTTCGAGAAGAAAGCTCAAATTGATGAATTTAATTCTTCAAAATTGCAAGATAGATCTACTTTATATGCTGTAAACTATTCTAATCTATACGTTATATCAATCTGTCTAATTGTATCTAAGTATAATAGCCTCTTTGAAAAAAGGAAGAGAAGTACTATCTATACAATTCTTCAAAAACCCTTAAATCATTTAAAACCAGAGGATCCCTAGTGTGTAGGGATAGACCGTCCTTTGCTTTACCAATTAAAAATTGAGTCTGCCTAGCTATTTTCCATCTTGTGATTGGTGGACTATTTTCTGGAAAGACAGTGCATCCTTTATGTCGTCCTTTGACTCTAGTATTTTTTGTCAAGTTATCCATCTTTCAACTTATGGGCCGTCTTTGGGAAATAGGGTCTGTCCTTTACCTTGTCAGTTTCTTGCCACTTGAAAGTTGTTTCTTGGTTAGTTAGGATTTGTTGGACTCTTTGATGTATGGATCGTTCTTTTGAAAGGCGGTCCATCCTTTGCTTTTCTTTTTGGCAGATTTGTGAGTTTAACTCCCTTTTTTTTCATTTCCCTTGGGTTCTTAAAACATAGAATAATAAGATAAGTTTTGAAATAAATTAGTAGCAAAAGACATGAAAATTCTATGAAATAAAGCACAGATATGTCGCAAATTCCCGATTCATTAATAAGTATTCCAATTAATTAGATAGTTTTTCCTAGGTTGTCCATCATCTTACTATTTTGGGTAAAAACTTATATTTGGTTCCAATTAAATCACAAATCACGAAAAAGAATAGAAATCCTAAGTTCTCCCTGAAACTCAACTATTAGAAACATGTAATCAGTAAAATCAAATGGGCAAAAAAGGACTAATATAGCAGAAAATAAATAATCTAATATTGTAACAAAGTTGAGACAAAAACTCAATAATTTGAAAAAGGAATATGGATATATCCGAAGACCATAACACAATAATATCCAAGAATAGAGTTCCCCCTCATCTACTAGGGCATTTTCTTCCTGAAGAAAAAATCTCCATGCATACACAATATCAACAAGAAAGGTTCTACAGTCAAAGAATTGACCCATGTCACTTTTCAGTACAGTGAAGAAGAAAATACAAAATAGATAAGAGAAAATAGAGAAGATAACTTACACTTAGAGCTCTATGAAGATAAACAACAATTTCTAGAGCTCTAGTTAGAAAAAACTCACACCAGCGATTTGTAGCTTTGCATGAAGCTATCTTGAGAGATGCTAGCCATCATTGAAAATGTTTTTAGAATGGTGATGAACACCGTATTCTTGATTTATCGCGTCTGTAAGTTTCTAGAATAGAATGAAGTTAGGGCTAAGAATCTTTTGGAATTATCGCCTCTCTAAGGATTATACACAATTGTTCTTGTTCTCTATATCTATTTTTTATATTAATTTTAGGAAATTACATATAAAACATTTGGCAGACTGAGTTAAAAAATAATAAGTGAAATAATTAACCGTAGCAATAGCAAACAACCATTGCCTCATACAATCTATTGCATTGGGTAAAACAATAATTGCGAAAAGCTAATCTATGGAAAGTGTTTGATTGCTAATGCATAGAAATAACATCATAGACTTTTGATAACTCATATAACTATTAGAAAACCTATGCTATATCATTAGTTGTCAAACCGGTGTATAAGATGTCATTGCAGTAGGCCTAATTTCTAGTAGTGGTATTACTAGAAAGTTGACCCTTTTGCTTTTCATTATGCTCTCTTGAAAGGTCCCGTATTTGATTATTAAACTTTTGGATAGAAGCGGTGTGGGAGTTAACAATATTAGTCAAACTCTTTGAACAAGCATCCGACCACTCTTGGTTTGTAAGCACCTTCTCCAGCATGTCCTTTATCTTCAACTTCATATGATCTTGGGATGATCCTTCCCTCCAATTTTGTGAACTAGAGGATGACCCTTGATGCAACATAGTGGTTCGTGCTTCTATTCCTAAAGTTCCGATTGTGCCAATCTTGACTCGGTCCACCATAATTGTATCATACATAATATTGACCTTTACTTTTTGGTTGAGGTTTCCATTGACTTTGATAATTTGAAGATGGATAACTATGATTTTGTTGTTGAAGTCATATTGAGGAGGACCACCTTCTGCTTCTTCAACTATATTCACCTTTTTGACCTAATTCTAGATCAACTTGTTTTTTGAGCAATGCAATATTAGTGGCAATGGCTGCCATCATCTAGTCTCTTTCTTTGTTCTCCTTATGCTAAACAATTTTGTCAAGTATGGTGGAAATATGATTATAGTATGTTTTATCCATGAAGCATCCTTATTCTACATTAATTGCCATCGATTTTCTGAGTGGATCCAACTTGGTATAGAACTTTTCACGCAAAATATTCTCTGAGAACCCATGGGTAGATGCCCTAGGAACATATTGTTTGAAACATTTCCATGCCTTGAACGATTATTCCCCTAGTAATTATTGAAAGCAGAAGATCTTGTCACGATGTTTGGCCTTTTTACTTGGGGGGAACTATTTCTTCAAAAAGATATTGATAAGCTCCCTCCAAGTATGTATTGAATTGGGGTTGGGGGGTAGGCACTTCTACCAATAATGGGAGGGTCCTCCCACACTAATGAGTACTTGAAAACCATCAAGCGGATGACATCATCAGCCATGTTGCTTTATTTGTAAATATTGCGAACCTTTGAGAAGTTCTTTAAATGTTGATGCGGATCTTGGCTTGTTGAGTTGTAAAATGACCTTCAGCCTTTATCATTGTGTAAATGCTCCCGTAAATTTTAAAGGTGGGAGCAGAGCATTCACTCTTGGGAGTACAATCACACTTGCATAGTCTATGTTGTCATTAACCTCCAAAAGACATTATCCAATTCACCTTGAGGAGCTGCCATTCTATACTTGATTCACAAGTCCAAGAAACATAAGTGTGATATATAATTATAAATCAAACAAGTCAAAATTTGATCCACTTAGTAGGACCAATTACCAAAATCCCCAGCAAGCCGCTAAAATTTGTATAGCCGAATTCCACCTCTAAGTAGGAGTGTGTATACAGTCGATTGCAATATAATTATCCAACGAAGAGTCACGATTATATCCACAAGGACTTTGTATTTATCTAAGCTACTAAATAAAACAAATGAATGAATGCTTTTAGAACTACTCTAGAAAATGATAAAGAGCAAACTAAACTAAATTGCTAAATCTAGAATGCAAAAGGTTGAAATATACAGGAGAAAATATTAGGGATGTGTCCCCAGATAGGATTGATCCCTGTAAACCACTCAATTAGGTTCATCAATAACGGACTCTTTGTAATTATGAAAATAATCACTTAATGGATTACTAGGTGTCTTTCAACAACCAAACAATGTTTATCTTTATCAATATTTTAAAATTGATGAGAATTCAAATCGAAACAGATTGCAATTTCTCAATTAGATTCATCAAATATCTAATTGAATCTATTAAACAAGGGTTATGCGTGGGGTTACTATTGATTTATTCTACCCAAACCTTCAAGCATAATTGGAGCAATTTGGTATGATTTAATATTTGCAACCACCAATTGTAGCTTACAAATCAAAGATCAATCAAATATTTAAAAGATCATTTTCAATTAATTGAGATCAACAAGGTTCACAACCCTAGATAAGAATTTAGATTCTCATGAGTGGAGAAGAAGAAAAAGAAGAAGGAATTTAGCTACTCATGAGAGAGAAAAATCCTAAATATGAAATAGATCTTCAATTTCTCTTCAAAATACAACGGGTATTCTCCAGCTAGTCTATTCTTTATTGTAAAGTTCTGACTCTTAAGAAAAATTACTAAAACGATTATTTGTACAAAGGACAAAACACAAAGTCTAATTTAATTCAGTAGGACCAATTCATCGTTACCAACCTCAAGTTGAATTAACGGTCTGCACTTTGCTTCACATTTTAAATATGCTCTTTGTTTCGTTGGCTGCCATATTTCAACCTATGGACCGTACTTTTAATTTGTGATCCTTATCTTCCCTTCATGAATTGCTTCTCCAGGTTGACAACTTGTTAACTTTGGTATCTCTGGTGCCATTTTTGGTCCGCAAAATTAATGTGCAAGCATATCTTGATTTGTAATTTTCTAATTGAGTTATATCACTAAATGGATAGATTTATGGTTGAATCTGCAGACCGCACTATGATTTTGTGGTCTGTAATTTTTGTTTTTCAACAGAAGTCTGTAAACTGTGCCTCTTTCCTCCAACTCTTTGGTAATCCTGAAACTTAGTAAAATAGCATTAGTATTTACTTAAATTAGCACCCAAAGGCTTGCAAAACTCAATGAAATCAAGTACAGATGTGTCCCAAAACACCGATACATTAGCAATCATGTCACCCATTCCAGCAACTCATAAATCATATTTTCAAGCTATGGGGAGGGTCTTTAGGGAAAAGAGGTCTAACACTCAAAATGACTGGACATGTCATGACACTTCATCCAAGCTTTAATCCTAATATTGAAAATTTAACCAAAATGCCCTCTGTTAAAGTATGTCTAAAAATGCCTTTATTGATAATAGTTTTGTCCAAAAATGCCCCTATTATTACTCAATTGGATAAAAGTTGCCCCTTTTTAATGAAACATATTCATTCTCTTTTCCTTTTGTCAAAAAAAATTATTTTCTTATTAGAATATTATTTTTTAAAGAACCCTACTCTTTTTTCTCTTCTTTTATTAAAATTCTTTTAAATAATAACGTGACAAGGGTGCCCGCATAATCGCTCATCACCTCACAAATACGGCACCCATTTATCCTTATCCTTTATTAGTTATTTCATTATGAAAAGTTCCCTCCTTTGGAGTCTTAGTATTAACATATGGAAACTGTGACACTTGTCCCCTCGAGGCATAAATCATATTTTAAGCCTATGAGCAGTTCCATTTAAGAGAAAAGGGGATAAACCCTAGTGAGCACCACAAAAATTTTACCCCATGGCTTCGCTGGTCACTAGCCTACCTCCTCCAATGATTGGTCAGACCATTGCTTTAACTTCTGAATCCCAATTCCTACCATCACAAAGTGTAATCCACAAAAATAATGAACTTCTTCAACAGATACCAAAAATAGAAATTCAAATGTAAGTCTAGCACATAAATTTCAATAAGCACCGGAGGTTCGAGGATGTGTCTACCCACAATTCCATTCAACGAAGCGAGATTAGTTAATGGAGAACATGTGGTGAAATGGACATAGGCAAAAGTTACAAAGATGAATTAGATTTAAAATCTTTATTATGCTATCATATCAAAGTTTTCACGTGGGTGGCTATCAATTGACAAACTACAACATATAATACCTTCATAATGTGGGCCGTAGGTGATGAGGCCTCTGATATAAAACTCAAAGTTCAAGATTGATGCAGAAACTGCTCAAGCTATAACTTGGATCTCATTCCCTAATCTTCTCCCAACTTTTTTGTTAAGGAAGATTTCCTCATTTGCTTTTGTTGTGGTTAAGCTACTTCAAGTTGATATGGCTACAACAAAAAAGACCTTACCAATCTTACAAGGGTTAGAGTACAGGTAGACCTAGAAAGAAATCTCCCAAAGAGTGTGAAGATTAAAATTCATGATGAGATCACTAGATTAACAAAGGTGGAAAAGGTGAGGATTGTATATGATCATCTTTCTAGATATTGCATAAGCTGCAAATTACAATGTCATTGAAATGAGGAATGTTGGTATAGCTGCCCAGATACAATGGAAAAGGCAAAGAAAGAAACAAGGTGGAAGGAATGGGGAAATGAGCCAAAGGGAAAGGTAATTAGTCTAAATGAGAAACAACATCCAATGGAAACAGTCTTTCCCAAATATTAAAAAGTGGTCTAATTATGGGTGATTTAGAATGATGGAAAGTTGTTCAACCCAAGGTGGTAGAAAAGGTGACAAGTAATAATGGGATTAACACAATGGAAGAAAGGGAGATAGATACCAACCTATTTGTCCGCCTAACAAACAGGAAGAGGACCATGAGTCTAAAGGAATAGAAGAAGAACAACATATTGTTGCTTAGGCAGTTCATAATAGGGGGATATCATCTTTAGAGGAAGGCTAGGGAGAAATGGAAGCAACAGAGGAATAATAACACTAAAGTTTGGGTTGCCAAAACTGGGGTGAGAGAGTTGAGGAGGCTGAGGAAGGGAAAATCATCAAAGATACTAGATTGATAAAGGAGAGTTGTTCTGGGGTTTACCCACAACATGAGATGCTGGTAGTGGAACAGTAAATAGGGACAAAGGGGTAAATAGGAGTAGATGCGACTGATGCAGGTCAATATGAAGGATCAATGGTGGCTAGAACCTATCATCCTACAACTAAGGTAGGTAATAGTATGGAAAATATTAATAGAAGAGCTATTGTGGTTAGTCAAAATGTAAAAGATGAATGCCTATTAGCAGTGGTGAGGTTTGAAGGTACAAGGGGAAGAGAGGAGGTGAACTCAAAATCAGAAACAACAGGGAGGGGGGAACAACTCAGATGATAGCATATCAGGGGGGGGGGTGATCAGATGAATCATAAAGAAAGTTCTTCAGCAGAAGATAAAAAAGCAGAAAGGGAGATAAAAAAAAGCTCAATCCTACTAGGGAGTTGCATGATGTTATCACTCATAATTTACAAAAGTATAGGAACAGTTATAGAGGGAGTGATAATGTTAGGGAGATCGAGAAAGTAGATAATTTACTAGGAAAGCAAACAGAAGTATATCAGAAATCTAATAGAAAAGGGAATAAAAATGGGAGGAAGCAGGGTCCATCTAACTTGCAACAACCATGTAGAATTATGATAAGGAGTAATACCAGTAGAACCAGTTCCAAAAAATGAAAGCCTTTATTTGGAACATTAAATTTATTAGAACAAATAAAGCTTTTCACATGCTACAAATATTACACATACATGACTAATTTTTTCTCGTTGCATTGATGGAGCCTTTTCAGCATACAAAATTTATACAAAAATATGGGAGGAAGTTGGGAATGCAGCAGATAGGATCAAATTGTAATGGGTTGAATTGGTACTTTATAAAAGACAACATGGAGGTACAAGTTGTGAGGGACGCTGAGCAACAACTATCTTTAAAGTTGTTCATTTAGGAGTTAAACATACATATGATAACAACTTGGATGTATGCCAAGTGTGATGTTAATGAAAGGCTACACTTATGGCATAGTATATATCAATTGGCCAATGTCACTATTATGCCATGGTTAGTGGGTGAGGACTTTAATATGGTGATCAATGAAGAAGAAAAACATGGAGGACAACCAATTAGATCACAATATGTGGAAGAATTTTGCTTTTTGAATCAATTCCTCTAAGCTATTTGAATTTTCTTTTCAAGGGAGTCCTTTAACTCGATAGAATGGAAGGACAGTAGATGATTGTATCTTTGAGAGGTTGGACAAAGTAGTGGTATCCTAGCCAATGCTAGATATGATTGGAAATGTGGAGGTTGAGCATCTTTCAAGGATAGAGTTAAATCATACTCCATTGTTATTTCAATTGGGGCACAAAGTCATAGTGTAAAAAAACCATTTAGATCCCTTAAATTCTTGACAGAACAAGTGAATTTTCAAAGAGTAGTGAAGCTGAATTAGTCAGCAAACTTTATAGATCACCCTTTTTAGTGCTTAAACATAAGGTTAAACAAATAAAAAAAGCTCTGTACTTAGGGAGACATTTTTAAACAGTTGATGTCAAAGAAGAAATTACAAGAATTAAAGAAAACTTGTTTAAAGAGCATCCTACAACCAATAATAGAATGGTCCTGCAACAAGCTCAGGATGAGTTGAAAAAGTATCTACACTATGAGAAAGTTTTTCGAAAACAAAAGGCTAGAGTGGATTGGCATGTGGAGGGGCGCAAAAACACTACGTTCTTCCATAACCTAGTGAATCGAAGAAGAAACAAATTGCAAATAAAATGAATTCAGAATGGAGGGGGAACTGGATTGACGATAGAAATTTAATGAATCTGGAAGCAGGTGATAGTTTTTAGAAATAGATTACTTTAGGTGAAGAGGGAAATGACTTCTCATTGTTGAATCATATAATAGAAATAATTATAGAGAAGGACTAACAGAAGAATATGTGATAAAAGAAATAGAGCATAAGTAAGAACAATAGTTTTCTCTCTAGATAGTGCCAATGCTAGTGGTTTAGATAGACTAACAGGTGTGTTTTTTCAAAGTTGTTGGCAGATCATCCAAAATAATGTGTTTGATGTGGTATAAGCTTTCTTTAATGTTGATACTTTTCCTAAAGCATTTATTCATACAAATTTGGTCTTAATACCAAAGAAGAATCTGGTTCAATCATTCTTTGATTAAAGACCTATTAGTTTGAGTAACTTCACTAATAACATTATTTCTAAGGTAGTACAATGGAAACTGACAGGAGTATTGGATAAGATTATTTTTGTTACCCCATCTAGATTTGTGATGGGGGGAAGTATTATTGAAAATATCTTGTTAACATAAGAGATAGACACAGATATAAGGAAAAGGGCTAAATTAGAACATGAAGTTAGATATAACCTAGGCATATGACCGGTTGTGTTGGCTATTTGTAACTAAAGTTTTGAGAAGGACGGATTTCGCAGAGATATTTATTGACATAATATGGAGATTAGTAGCTAATAACAGGTACTCTATTTTGTTTGATGGTCAATATCATGATTCTTACACTCAACTAGTGGAGTTAAGAAGGGTGATCCAATCTCTCCTACATTATTCATTTAGCATCAGAAGTACTCTCCAGAGCACTAAATGATTTATTTGATAAAAATAGACAAAGGTTTTGGGATGCCTAAGTGAAGTGCCAATATATATCATCTGGCTTATATAGATGATATTATTACATTTGCATCAACAGATAAAACATTTTTCGAGATGATTATGGAAATATTGAATGTTATGAATAGATATTAGGATAACTTTTTAGTAAGGAGAAAAGCTCTTTCTATATGTACAATACGGATGTCAGTGCACTAATTCAGTAGGTGAAATAGGTTACTGGATTTGAAAAAGAGAGTTCTTTTTATTGTATTTTGGATGCCCAATATTTCACACAAGAAAGAGAAAGATCTTTTATAATGACATTATTAAAATGATAAAAGATAAGTTGCAGCACTGGGAAGGAAAGCTGATATCCTAAGGAGGAAAGGTTGTTCTTATTAACAATGTGCTACAAAGCCTTCCTATATATCTTCTTTCTGCTACGGTTCCTACTAAGCACACTATTAGGAGATGTAAAGGATATTTTCCAAACTTTTTCTGGAATAATAAGGAAGAAGAAAGGAGTAGGCATTGGTCTACTAGGTTAAATTTTTTTTTCTCAGGAAGACGGGGAAATAGGCTTCAAGCCATTATTTGATGTGTCCACGACTTTATTTTCCAAGTTATAATGGACTTTTAGAACCACAAGGCCTCTCTAGTTCAGTTTTACATGGAACAAGAAGCAAATTCCAGCAGTGGTATAATGGAAAAGAGAATCTCAATTATGGAAGAAAATGTTGGAAGCAAGAGAAGAAGTAGATCATGAAATTTGGTGGGAACCTAGATGTGGAGGTTCTAATGTTTGGTTTGACAACTGGACTAAATTAGGACCCCTCATTCATGTGATCCCATAAAACCTTTCAATTGATGAGAGTATAGAAGATATCAGTGAATAAATGGGATGCAATGCTCAGGAACTACAACAATGTCTACCTTAAGACATTAGTATCATATATATACAAATATCAAATTATCTAAGAAGTCATAATTGTGGATAAGCCATGGTGGATGAATAACAGTAGTGGGAGGTTCTTTGTCAAAAGTGCATAAAAACTTAGAAGACATAGGGTAAAAATAGTTGGATAAAAGAAGTTTTTGATGAAGGGTCTGCAAAATATCTTTCTTCTTATGGAGGTTATGGAAACACAAAATTCCTATAGATGACACGTTGGCTAGGAATGGTTTAGATATTGTCTCTAGGTGTAGATGCTGCCTTCAACCACAAAGTGAGACCGCAGAACATATTTTTATGACAAGAAGGTGGGCTAGGAAAATATGGTAAATTTTCTCTACTACTGCAGGGATTATAACACTATTTCTGCAACTAAAATAGACCATTATTCAGTGGTGGATAGTAAAGTGTGGAGCCAATATTGAACCTCTTTATAAAGCTACTCCCACAATTATATGTTGGAAAATATAGAAATTGAGAAATTCAGTGGTGTATGGAGAAAACATGTCAAAAAGAAGACTGATAACTAAGATAAATTATAATTTGTATATGGTGTCTAGATTAAATTATTCATGGATAGAGAGCATCCCAAATACATGAGCATAGACTGTCCTCTTTTATGAAGAGCATTCTCCCAAAATGAAGTGCATATTAGTGGGCTGGGAACACCCTAATGTGGGGTGGCACAAGCGTAACTGTGAAGGGGGGAAATCCTAGGGATAGCTTGATAGCTTTTTGTATAACAGATAATAGAGGTGACCTTATATATGCTAGAGAAAGAGTTATTTCAGACACTTCTAACTCAATTGTTGAAGCACTTCTATAGAAGAGGGGATATATTATTGTATGAATAATAATTTATACCTTTTAATCATAGAAACGGACTCATTTACAATGGTTAAGGAACAATGAGGGTCTAGGAAGTATCTTGGTATATAAGCATGGAAGTTAACAGAGTTAGAAGCTGGATAGATAAAGGAGAAGTGTAGATTAGTCGTGTCCTGAGAGAAGGAAACCAACTGGTAGAGTTTTTTAATAACATAGTGTTAAATTTGAAGGCACACAACAAAAAATACATGTTCATTTAGATAATGGTATTCCAATAGAGGCAAGAAGAATCCTTATCGCAGAAAAAGCATAAAGGCCTAATCAAAGACATGACTACGCTATAAATACACATCTACATTGAGGCATGCCTCAAGTAGAATCCAAAATATACAAGTGTACAGTGAATCTGAGATTAACTGTAAGGTATAGAGCTACAAGATGTCGAGCTCTATAGATTAACCATTTACTCTCTTTCAATATGTGGTATCAATTTCCTTGAATATTCAATCTACTGAAAGAGGATTAATAGGAAATCAGTAAGCAGCAAAATATTATTGTCTTCAAATTTCTAAGATTTTAGAGATACCTGGTTAGATCTAGAATTGGTATGCGACATAAGTGAAAAAGTGAAGGACATTCGAAGGTGATGCATCCATGGTGTCTAGTGGGAGCTTTGAGGTTGCTGGAATGGAAGCGTCCCATCTCTTGGACATTAGAGGCATCTAGGTTAGAAAAGACAAGGTAAGTTCAATGCTCTTAATGTGGAAGACTGGAAAGTGGTAAAGTTTTACCTCGATATGTGGTCTTGTCAGCGTCATCACCTACTTCGATCCTGAGAAGATGAGCTTGGTAGGGTTTCCTAAAGTGGGGTTGAGTCAGAGGTGTTTTGTAGAGTTGTCTGTAGATTATTTTTCAGGCTTTGTTGGTTTGTTTGGTATATTTTCTTCTTTATTTTGTTCCAGGTCATTTGTTTGTGGACTAGGATGGTTTTTTTCCTTTGGTTTAAATAAAGTGGTTTTGTTCTTTTAAGTTAAAAAAATTTATGAGAAAAGGGTAAAATTAATAAAAATTATCACGCAGACCATTACATTGAAGAAAAAAATTGCTCTTTTCCCATTCAATATTCTTTTCCTTTAAGCACCGGGTGAAAAACCAGTTGTGCAAACAATTCTTACTTCCAAATAAAATAAATATAATGTATTAAAAAAATTATATTTCATCATCACTCTTCCCTTTCTTCTATTTTTATTTATCTCCTTCTCCCCCACTAATATGTTATGTCATGTAAATCTATTGTTAGAAAGAATAAACAAACACAAACACCCAATACCAATTAATAAAATCGAGCTACTCCATACTCTTTTAAAATTATGTAATTTTATGTTAAACTAATAAGGATAAGCATAGTCATGCACAATAAAAAAGAATTAAAAGGAAAAAGATAATGAATGAAAGAGATTTTAGAAATACAAAAAGCAAACAACATAAGAAAAGAATTAGGAGTATGTTTCCGGTAACTTTATATGCATAAAATAAGATAAAAGTATTAAAAAAAAATTAGACTGTTAGAGATCTTTTGCAGATGCCACATCAGCTCTCTTATGCACAGGATTACTGAAATTAAATAGTAAAAAATTAAAATTTGAAAAATAGATAAATTGAGATCTATCTCTAAGAGATGCCACATCAGCTCTCTTATGCCTAGAATTGTATGAATATATAAATTAGATAATAATTTGGTTAGTTAATCACTGGATTATGTTACTTACCAAATTCAAGTAATCATAATGGCTATATATTTTGGAGAGTACTTTCAATGTTTCTCATTATCTTTGGGTATTAAGCACTAAATGATAAACATCTTCCATGGCAACAACGATGTTCTCTCTTCACTCAGTTTTGCTTATTTCCTTGGTTTTGTTTTCTCTGTTTGCTCTCCATCGTTGTATGTCCACATTTATCCTTTTGAACTTGATTTATTATTAATTTTATTATTATTATTATTGGAATTATAATTAAATTAACTAAGTATTATGGAATAACATGAAACAGATTTATATATCATCACCTATTAAAACTCGTAACATATCTTTTCTTAATATTATTTTCGCTTTTATTGGTTTGTTATGTGTTTTATCTGTTATTAACCTGATAGCATGCATATTGTCCATTTCATACTATCAGTATTAAAACATCAAATTCCACATTTTTTTATATTAATTTCACAAAATGCAGGTGATGAAGAAACAAGCTATAATGCAAATCTTACAGTTGGAAAATGTATCCAAATTCCTGATGAACCAGGAAAATGGTGTTGCCTCCTAGATTATTTACGAGAATGCTATGATACACTTGATATATGTAATGCAAAATGTCGCGATCGAAGAATTTTCAAGAAAAATAATGTTAATTAATTCAAGAAATCATTATCATTTTCACAATTTATTTTCATTTCTTTCATGTTGTTGGTTAAGTTGATGTATAAGTAAAAATTGCAATTTTTTTGTATAAAAATTTAGTTACATTTATTGATACTTAAATTCATCTATCCATATCATATTATTCTTGCTATGTTATACTTACAATTTTAAATTTTATAAATTCTAACTCTAATAAGAAAGTGGCATTTCAGTGATGTTTGAAAGCCGCATATGATAAAAAATTGAAGCTTGAGCAGAAGTAATAGCTGTTAGGATCAAAATAATCAGGTTTCATGTTAAAGCTAACAATGCAAACCTCGAAAGACAATTATAAAATGATAAATGACAAGTAATATCAAAAAGAGACAGAATAACATACGTGCATGAGTCCATCAACCTACATCTACAAGAGGAGATTAACATTCTATTTTATAAAAAAACAAAAATATCGAGATAAATAACCTCACAAGAGGGAATCTATAATAACATGGTCATGCAATAGGAGGGATAGGGAAGAAAACTGCAAGTGTGGTAGAAGTGGACAACATCATAGCGTTGGCAGCTCAGCTGGCTTCTTTTCAAAAATAGATGATGACACAGTTCAGTAAGTTGAACATGGCTCAATCTTAGGCGCAAGTAAATGCATTACAACCATATCCATATTGTTGTGAAATTTGTAGAGGTAGTGGTCATTTTGCATATGTGTGTGGAGAAAACATGGAGTTAGTGAACTTTGTGGATAATGCACAGTGAGGATATCAGAACTTCGTGAATACCTACAACCGCAACTGGCAGAATCATCCCAACTTCTCATAGGGTAGAAATTAACGACAGAGCCAAATTTGCAATAGAAGAAGCAATAGAGGAGTCAAGCTAGCTCTCAGTCAAGCAACATTGTGGATATGCTAAAGAAAATCATGGCTGACCAAGTACAATTGGCTACAGAGATTAAAAATCAGCAACTGGCCACCGAAAATCTAGAGAGGCAGGTGGTCCAGCTTAGAATACCAAGCCTCAAGGGGGTTTTCCAAGTCACACTGATACAAAGCCAAGAAAGGTTATGATAATCACTTTAAGGAGTGGACGAGAGTTATATGGAGCACCTTTAAAATAGAAAAATCATGGGGTTCAAGCAGAGTTACCCAGACCAAGCCCAAGTGTAGAGAAGGGTAAGGGAAAAGCAGTTGTAGATAATATTGCACAACTAGTAGAGTAGCAAGTGATGAGACAAACACCACGCTTCCCTCAAAGGCTCCAAAAAAGTAATGAGGATTCATGCTTTAAGAAGTTCTTTGATATGTTCAGAGAACTTCGCATAAACCTTCCTCTACTTGATGTTTTAAAGGGAATACCCAAATATGCCAAGTACTTAAATGAGGTGGTGACAAAGAAAAATTGACTTCTGGATGTAAAGGTAGTGACACTTACTGAAGAGTGCAGTTCAAGGGTGACGAGCAAGCTCACGAAAAAGCTCAACGACCTTGTGAATTTCACCCTCCCAATACAAATTAGTGAAAGTGAGATGATGCAGACCTTGTGTTATTTTAGGGTAAGTGTAAACTTGATGTCTTGATATTTGTTTAATATGATTTTAGGGAAAGTGTAAACTTGATGTCCTGATATTTGTTTAATACTCTTAGTTTTGGAAAACAAAGGACATCTAAATTAGTCCTTCAGCTTGCTTACATATCAAGAGTGGCTCCAAAGGGAATCATTGAGGATGTGCTCATCAAGTTTGGTAAGTTGTAATCCCTGTTGATTTTATTATTCTTGATTATGAAGTAGATAAAAGTTTTCCAATCATACTGGTACATTCATATTTGGCAACTGATAGAGCTTTGATAGATTTTAGAGAGGAAAATTTGATGATGAGAGAGAATGACGAGGCAGTCACTTTAAGAGTGCAAAAAGCTCTCAACACACTGTCACACTACAGATATCTATGTATGATTATGGAGTGAAAGAGGATGAGTGTTGGTTGGTGGAGAATGAGTTGAAAAAGAAACGGTCAAAGGCTCTCATTAAATGGCCCAAGAAAGATGCAAAGGAAATTCACAACCTGCAGAGCACCTGAGCCTGTGTCAGACAAACTTAAAGGTGATCCTAGTTAGGATGTGAGGGCGAAAGAAAGGGAAAGTACTGATATTGTTCCCACTAAAGTTAAGACGAGAAGGAAGATTAGCCTAAATGGGAAGAAGAGATTGACCAAATCTTTAAATGGATGTGACCCACGTCGTGCTGCGACGTCAAATAAAACGCTGCTTGGGAGGCAACCTAAGTTGGACCAAAGGTAAAAAAGTTTCTTCTGTTATTTTTTGTATAATGTCACCTTTTTTATGCCTGCTATTTCTATTTGAAAGGAAGTCTGAGTACCCACAAAAGCGAAGCAAAGAAGCATGGTGAAGCATGAGTATGGGGTTATTGACCCTTTTTATGGAAATTGGAATGCACCATGCTGCTAGCTAGGCCTAGATGCCTTTGGAAATATTCATAAACTTTATGTTACTTTTAATTAATTCTTTAGGGACATAGTATGATTTTATATG
The DNA here is from genome assembly GCA_035772735.1 of Datura wrightii. NCBI lineage: Eukaryota > Viridiplantae > Streptophyta > Magnoliopsida > Solanales > Solanaceae > Datura > Datura wrightii. The sequence continues at coordinate 115,781,292 of JASDFA010000007.1, read as the reverse complement.
TGGGTGAGGAAACCTTTAAAATTTTGATGAGGGTGAAGTATGTGGAATATTTGAATTTGGCTTATTTGAAATGTTAAGTAGAGAACAGTTCACCCACTCCATGATTTTTCTTTCTAGTTCTTTTTCGAGAGGGGCCCTTTGAACCGAGAATAATTTTTTGTTTTTATGACATTTTTATTTTCTATCATAGTTACGGACTTTTCCAATGATAGATGGATGATGACCGTCTTGAGGGATGATTAGTCTCTTGGAATTAGAGAACCCTTTCACTGATTGAATGCTAGGAGCTTGATGTGCCATGGTTTTATGGCACGTTTGATTCTTAAAACATAAAAAAGATGCTAGAACTTGGGTGTGTTTATATGGATATATGGTGCTTTTACTGTATATTTATGAAAATCAAGTTTGGGAGTTTTAGTGCAAAAAAAGAAGTGCAAAAGTACAAAAAAGGGTCTGCTATAGGTCACGGTACGATGCATACAATCTGGGTATGAGCCGTAACTATTGCTCCTGATGAAGCTTCAGAAAATGTTTAAGTGCAGGTTTCATGATGCAACCAGATACTTCGAGTCATAGTAGCACTGTACGAGTCGTACCTCAAACTCGTGGTGAGATGAAGAGAATTAGCAACTTGGCATCCTCAAGGCACAATTGGAATGCACGACTAGTACCAGCAATGCACGAGTCGTACAAAGGACTCGTAGGTTGATCATTAGAGATCCCTTTATTTAGATGTTCAAGCCACGACTGGTTACCACAACTCATAGTGGCATGCCACGAGTTGTACCAATCACTCATACCTAAGAAGACCAGAAGCTATCAACCATTCTATGATTGCAGACAATGTCTTATAGTAGCATGCAACGACTCGTAGGTCATCCCGGCGTAGCAATTCCTGTTAATTTAGGAAATAATTTTCATTTACAGTATAAATACTTTCCTTTATTTTTTATGAAGAGATTCTATACTTCACGGAATTAGTGTTTTTGGAGTTTCCCCATGCAACTTGAATAACAGAAATACACAATGTTTGGAACATGTTTCTTCTTGTAATCTTAACTTTGAAGATTGCTTATTGCAATTGATCATTGGGTTTTATTTCTTTCATCATTGTAAGTCTTTACTCATGAATTCTTCTATATTTTCTATAGTTAATCTTACAATTATAAGTAGCTAAACACATACAACTAGGATTGTGGAAACCATGGAGAAATAACAAATTGGGGTGAACACAAAGTGATTCTAAACTAATACTAATGCTTGTATTGTTGTACCCTTCATGATAATTGTTTCTTCATACTGCGCAATGTTACCACTAGCCCATATTATCTACTTTCTTGAACATAGAGGATAGAGATTAGGAAAAGGTTAAGACAACAAATACATGAAATTATCAATTTTCATTTAATAACTCGTGTTGCAGTCACAGGAAAGTTAAATTGGGATATTTGATACAGGTTATTCAGGAACAGTAATGAGACCTAATATGGTATTTGATCATAGTCATCTAATAGGGGAAAATTAACCATTTAGATGAATGTGTTTTATTGATTCTATAGGATATCTATTGGAATAGATCACAAGTGTAATAATTCAACATAGTTATGAATCAATGGGTAACATTTCCCTAGTTAGTCGCATATTTCTTATCACAATACCATTTCACAACATTGACACTTATTATTTTCTATTACCCCCCCCCCTGGAAATAATAGAACTAAAAGCATAAGTAATAGCATTAGTCTAAATCATGACCATATTCCTCGTGGGATCGACCACAACCTTAGTTGGATTCTCTATTAACAACGACATGTTATACTTCTTCAGAGGTGTAATTTGAGCGTTATCAAAAATGAAGCTGTTGCCGGGGAATATTAATTAGGATTACATTAATTTCTTTTATTTATCTTTTAGTCTTTATTTCCTTATTTACATTTTCTTTTGTCTTTTTTTCACATAGGTTATCACTTGGTGAATGCCAAGTACTCGGACTAGTTGAAAATCCCTAGTCCCACTTGATAAAGAACATGAACAAACATTGAGAAATATGGGCTGTATTGAGACTCCTAAGAAAATAGAGGCCAGAGTAGCCCAGGAAGCTCGGCGAGCTAATGAAGCCTATCCGGCGGAGTTAGCTCGTTAGCTGATCTTCAGGAGGCTGATGAGGCACAGGAAGAAATGGAGACTGCTGGCCGAAATGGAAGAAATAGAGGGAATGAACCACATTAGTTCCATAGATATTCTCCACACTTTGATGACGATGAGGATACAGATATTGATGAAGTCGGGTCAATAGGAGCTATTCTACCCCCACCTCTGCCTACTGAGGCAAAATTTGACATCACTAGCATGATGATCTAATTGTTGAACATGAAGGGAGTGTTTAGGGGAAATGCTATTGATAATGAAGATCTCCACTTGATGAATTTTGTGGTAATCTGCAAGACATACAGGTTGCCTAGAGTGAGCCAGGATGCAAGTAAACTGAGGCTCTTTCCATTCTCTCTAGTCTAAGGCTATCGATGTTGCCAAATGACTCCATCACTAATTGGAGAGAATTGAAGCGCACCTTCTTGGAAAGGTTCTTCCCACCTTCAAGGATGCTGCAACTCAAGGATGAGATATATAACTTTCGACAACTTAAGAGGAGGCACTTCATGAGACATGGTTGCGGTTTAAGAAAAAATTGAATAGGTGCCCAAATCGTAGAATTCCAAATAAGATCTTGTTGGAATGACTTTTACAATCCTTGAACAAAAGCAACAAAGCAGTAGCAAATACTATAGTAGGTGGAGCATTGATGAGTCACTCATGGGTGGATGCAACAACAATTTCACAAGTTCTTATCCATGGTAAAGCAGTTGTCTGTGAAAATTCCCTTGGTAGAGGTAATAGAGCAGATGCCTAGCTATGTAAAATTTATGAAGGACCTGGTGATAAGAAAGTGTTCAGTGAGCTATGAACCAGTTGGAAATTTACACCACTACAGTGCAATAGCCTCACGGGTCCTTGCATAGAAAATGGAAGACCTTAATGCCTTCACCATCCCATGAACTATTGGATATTTTGAGTTTACCAAGGAATTGTATGATCTAGGAGCTAGCATAAATTTAATGCCTCTAGTCGTGTTTAGACAATTGGGCTTAGTATCCCCCACATCAACGATAATGCGGCTACTGATGGTAGACCTCACAGTGAAAACGCTAGTTAGTATCCTTCATGATGTTCTAATGAAGGTGGACAAGTTTATTTTTCAAGCTAACTTCATGTTTCTAGATTATGAAGTGGATTTTGAAGTCTCCATCATTTTAGGGAGACCATTCCTTGCCACCGAGCGAGCCCTGGTGGACGTTGAAGCTAGAGAATTGAAGTTCTAATTAAATGAGGATGAAGTCACTTTTAACTTCTGCTATTCAATGATGCAGTCGACTGAACTCAGCAATTGAGGTTGAAATTGAGTTTCTTAATAAATTCTGAGTAGTCAAGAAACCCGCATCGAGCTACAACGTTAAACCAAGCGGTGCATGGGAGCCAACCAATGAGGTAGTTTGGTGAAGCTTGGGTAACCAAACTGCCTAGATCTTGTCGCAATGTTAAATCCGGCACTTTTTGGGAGGCAAGCCAAGTATCTTGACTTATATGTGTTGCAGTGTGCAAGTGAAACAGGGATCAAAATATGAAAATTGAAGCATAGGTCTGGACTATGAGCCTCAGAACAAATCGTATGATGTTTTTACAGCTCGTAGTCCCCGACGTAATAAGGAGTAGAGTCTAACAAAGTGCAAGAGTTCACACTTTGGTTGGACATTACGAATCGTACCTACATGGTACAAGTTGTAGTACCCACTATCATGATGAACTCCCTCAAAGGTCAACTAGCAGAAACCACAACCTACGAGATATGGTAAGAGTCGTACCAGCACGTTACGGATCGTACCATGCATCCATAGGTTCCTAGGTATGTTCTCTGAACCTCAGGTACGTAAGATAGAGAATCGTGGTATGAATTGTGAGAAGGCATTAAATGAAAAGAACCCATGTGACTCGACTCGAACCCAAAATTTTAAAACATCCCCATACATTAAAAACTAAAATCTGGTCCTAAAAGCACTACATGATCCCACGATTTCCTCTCATTCTTCAAACTTTTCCCATTGCACCTTCAATCTCCATTCAAACATCACTTTTCAAGACAATCTTGAATCATAAGAAGTACTTTTCTACTCCAAGCCTTAAGCAAAGAAGCATTGCTCAAGAACTTGTCAAGTAAATTGACAAAATTTTCATGGCTTCTCTTTGGCTTTTGTTCACTGATGGCTGACTGTAACTCTTTCATTCTTGAAATGATTAGAGGAGCATGATCAGGAGGTTATCATGTTGTAATTATGAATAGGTTTATGAAATGAAATCACTCTATTTGTTCAAATGTTTTGTGGGTAGGGTGCTAATGAAAAATACAAAATGAGGAAATCGTGTGGGTAACAAAAATTTTATGTTTGTATAAAATTAGGGGGTGGTGAAGTCTAAGTATTCACCCCAAAACTTGTTTCTTTTATAATTGTTAATGCACAAGGGTTAGGACAGGCTTCACGATCCATCCTACGACTCGTAGGATGATTCGTTGGGGCTGTCCCACGAACCAACAAGTCTAAAGTAAAGGTATGAGAGTTGGAATGAATTGTGGTATCTCACCACGAGTCGTACCAAGTGATCATGCAAGAGAATCATAAAAAGGTCGCGCACATAACATAAAACATGACCCATGGTATGACTCTTGGATCCTACCATGGGTCATATTATTGATTCATACCTAAAACATCAAAAGTACAATATTTAGAATTTGATGCTACGACCCTTTATATGAACCGTACCACCTTGGTATGAGTCATACTTATGAAACTAAAGGTCATTATTATAGTACAAATCATACCACCTTGATACAACTGGTACTAATAAGGCATAACAAGAATCTACAAATATATATAAATATATTTTTTTGCTTTCATCTTCTTAAATCACATGTACTAATCTCTCCTTTACAGGTAAAATGTCACGAAAAGGACAATCAAGCAAGAATAGACAGGACAAGAAGGTTCGAGATGATATAGCAGGTTAGAGGGAATTAAGAGATAGTGCCTCTGTATCTAAGCAGGATGAAAATTCAGCAGTAGTTCGGTGGAAGAATCTGATGTTGACACTGATGAAACTGGAGAGCCACGAACTACTAGGGCACAGGAAATGTTCCAAGTCGGGGTCACCCCAAACACTCCGATAGCAGCTCCCCAGTCTAAAGAGGGAGGTGATGCACAGTCTCATAAGTCTAAAAGTGGCTCAAATGCAAAAGAGAGTTAAAATGAGGCCCAATATGAAGAGGGTTCAAGGGAAGCCCAATGTGAGGAGGGATGCAAGAGGAAGATGATGAGCCGAGCCCACCCCTAGAGAGCCGCACAATCATATGGGGTGTGCGTAGTGCTTAGGATATATATGAGCATAGTTTAGCCCTAACATCAAATATGAACCCTGAGAAGTGTATTTAGGAGGAGCCTCGGATCTTAACTGAGGCATTGAATGAGGTGGAGGAGATAAAGAGAATATTTGAGATATATGTCTTCGGCTGGATGGCAAGGAACCCTGACAGCTTTAGTGCTGACATGGTCATGGAGTTCTATGTCGATTACATGGATACCTTGGAGCATCAGACCCCAGCCATACAAAAAGTTAAAGATCAGCCCAGACTGGAGAGTGTCATAGTTCATGGGAGTGATGTGGATATATAATAAAGGACCATTTCCCAAATTTTGTACGGTCCTAAGTATTAGGCTCTATCTACCACTTTGAGTTTGACCATAGAATAGTGCCTCAAAAAAGGTCAAAAAGTTGAGCGCAAAAAATTGGCAGTGGCATCTGAAGTAGTTAGCCAGTGTCATTGCGGAAGAGAAGTAAGAGGAAAATTAGGTTAATAGTGGTCGGTAAGTGATAACACTCAAATTACACTCCTGAAGAAGTATAACGAAGACATTGTCAATAAGGAACCCAACTAAGGTTGGGATCAATCCCACAAGGAATATGGTCATGTATAGACTAATTCTAGCATTCATAAATTTAGTTCAATTATTTCCTAAAAAGGGGGGTTTTAAATCAAGTAACAATATTGTGAACTGGAGTTGTGATCAATAGTTATGCAATTAACTAGGGAAGTGTTCCCCATGGCTTTCTAACTAAATCAGATTATTACATTCGTGATCTATCCCAATACTTAGCCTATAGAACTAATAAATTATGAGCATCTAAATGACTGATTTACCCCTATTAGACGACTCAACTCAATCACCCAGTTAGGTCTGGTTAGCGATCTCACTTTAACCTTTATCAATAGTTCCAAACTAACTCTCCTGCAACCACAGTTCAAGCTATTCAATGATACTCACTTTCAAGGCTTGGTTGTTCTTGTATTTTACTTATCTCTACTTATCTAGGTTCAAGCAAAAAGAAAATTGGGGCTAGTCCTAATGTTGCACACGTTTATGAAGAATTAAGCATGAAGACAAGAACAATACAAACATTCGCATTGATTTAGAATCACTTTGTTTTAACCCTAGTTTGTTATTCCACCATGGTTCCCACAATCCTAGTTGTGGAGGGTTTAGCTATTCATCATTGTAAGAATAAGATCATATTTCATAGAAGAAAACATAATTGAAGACTTACAATATTAATAAAAGAAGAACCCAATAATCCATTGTTCAATCAAATTTTCAAAAATCCAAGAATAATAATGAACTTTGTCAAAGTAGTCGAGTATTTTCTCTCCAAGTAGTTAGGAAACCCAAAAACTACGATTACGACTGAAAAATATCAGACTTAGTTAAGGAAAATAACCTTAAAGTAGTTATATAATTAATGAAATCCTTTCCTAGTTTATCAGGAATTCTACTGCTGAGTCGTCCTATGAGTCATAACATGATGCTATGAGTAGTAGGAAGCTTCCGTAAAACAAGTAAGCAGCTTCTGTCTTCTCAGTTACTAGAGGTTGGTATGACTCGTACAATGATACTACAAGTCATAGGAGCTTGCCCTGAATCTCCCAAGTGACAACCTCTCTGAATCTTACCACGAGTCTGTCAGTATGACTCGTACCTTGCCATCAAGACTCCTGCTTCCACTCGCACCGCTAGGTTCAGCAAGTGCATATCTTGTGGATCTCAAGTTACGGACATTCAGTATGGCTCGTGCAGGATGGTATGTCTCATACTGTCAGTCGTATGTTGGCTCTGCACTTGTGCATTTTCTTTGAAGTTCAGCTATGGGTGTCAGGGACAACTTGTATCAGGATGGTACAACTCGTACTAAGACCTACAACAATTTATTTTCAGTTCTATTTTAGGTCATTTTCCATAATCCAACTCTAGACCTGATTTTGCTAAAAATAAAATAAAATAACCTCATATCCATATAAACACACCTAAGTATAAAAATTGTCGCAAAACTACCACACATCAACATCCTCAACATAGAACTTCTGCATGTCCTTTGGCAAAGAAAAACAATACTATAAATACGATGCTTAACTAGAAAGTAAAACAGGAGACCTATAGCCAACAATACAAAAATTTGCACAGATGACCATTATAAAGAATTGACCCTCTTTTCTTCAAACATTCTAAACCAGGATTGCTATGTACACATGCACCTACAGCTCATGACACAAAGGGATCCTGAAATGGCATCAAACTATTAACAGACAACTAAGCTATCACTAATTCTATTTACATGGAGAATTGGCAGAATGCAATATATCCCATGTACTTTCACAACAAATGAAGTCCCAAACACTCAAAGTGATATATATATATATATATATATATATATATGGACTATAGTGTCTAATCCTTCTAGGCACTACACAACTCTTGGATTCACTTTTAATTTTTTCTCCTTTCTTCTTTTTTTTCCTCCCTTTCTCCATTTTCTTCAGCTTTCAACTAGTGGGCATTGTGTATTTTTCACTTTTTTGTATGTTTCAATTTTTTTTCTTTCCGTTTTTTTTCTTTTTTTTCACACCCACCACACCTTTTACTAACCATCTTTTTCTTTTCTCCCCTACCTCATCTATGCACCCCTACAATATCCCACTTTTTGATGAAAAAAACAAGACAAATAGGTACATGCCCCACAAACAGTGTGCTTTGTCCCTAAAGTAGAGAAATGAAAACTAGGAGAGTAAAAAATACTTATGGTGATCTAAGCACTCCTGCCATTCTATGGAGGTGCTGTGAAGGCACACTTACTGCCTATGCAATTGTGGCGCCAACAGTGGCTAGCGCACTCAATGGTTTGGTGATAGCGGGGGTTGAGGTCACCCCCTTAGCAATCTCTGATGCCTCAGCGACCTTTGACTCAATTTGGGCTGAATATGGCTCATATGAAGGGTCCTCTCCTTCATAGGCTCCCTACGTACAATAGCTAGGATCTCAACTCCTTTAGCTCTCTTCTACAGCTCAGACATGTGCTAGTCATGACAATGCTGGCTCGCTGCTATTGCCCACTTGTGCTCCTTCTTCTCTCTCTTACTCCTCTTCTTGGAGGTCTCCTTATCAACTACCTCGGATGATCTCCTCTTTCCTCTATCTCGACCGATCAGTTCATGAGTCCAAAATGCCCCTAAATCAAGCTTATCATTTGGCTCATCCTTTAATAATGAAATAGTAGGGGCTAGTAATATGGCCAACTGTTGAGATGATAGCTCATCAACCTGACTCCTAATTGACCCCATCTCATCCCAAAGACTCCTCATGTCTAGAAGCTCCGTTAGATGCTCCTTGAACATAAGCTAATAGCTATCAAGTCTCGTATGAAAATCTCGTATGCAAATATCTAGCTGCTGCATCGATCTCGGCCCTCACCCATGGATTGACCTGCTCCATCATTACACTCACCTTCTTCTCTATCAAGGTCAGCTTTTTGTCCAACTTTTGTAAGAAATCCTATTGCACAATGATGTATTCGGTTGGGACCTGGCCTGGTGTGACTAGTGGAGGAAGTGTTGGAGTAGCTGTTATATGGGCAGGTTGGGCCGACATCTCACTCTATTAAACTAATATGGCGGCATCTACCTGCTCGTCCCCTCCTATCTGTGGGTTTTGGACTGTTGCTGGTGCTCTAACACGACTCACTTGGTTCATCTCAGCCTGTATCAATTTGATATCTATAATTTGGGTACCTCTCAGTCTAGTTTCTATCTTTTCTATCATCAAGACACTTGACTTCCTACAAAACCTATATATAATACTCAGGAATAGAATCATAGTGCTCAATGCTAGAGCTTGATCCTAAATCTCCCCAATTATAACCCTCGAAATGTTGATACCATAACCCAACATGATACTCGCTACAAAACATGATCTAGTCGGCACTCAAAGTATTATCAGTCTCCATTGGCACCAATCTGTGGTGAACTAAAGTCCAGTAGGCCTTCACTATGAAATTAACTGAGGCTTTGGTGACATGACGTCCACTAGTCACCCAATCTACTTCCTTCTTCTCCTCAACTATGACTCTGGCTAACCATCTTACATGACTCTACCTTTCCTCTGCACTCAATTTATTGACCCTTCTCAAGGACTTAATGTGGTGATCAAACTCTTCTTTGGAGGCTAGGGCCTGAAATCTGGCTTATATAATATTCAAGCAGTGGCTTACTCTGAGACATCTACAATCTACAGCCGGACTATCACACTCTCCAGTTTGGGCTGCTCCTTCAACATCTACCCAGCTAGAGTCTGATGCTCCATAGTCACCATATAGTTGGCACAAACCTACTTGATCATGTCAGCACCGAAGCTGTCAGGGGTTCTTGCCATCCAACCAAACCCGTACAAATCAAATAGCCATCTCATCTCCTCAACCTCTTTCAATGCCCCAGTCAGGATCTACGACTCCTCCTAAATGCTCCTCTTATGGTTCTGCTCTGATGCTAGGGTGAGGCCTTCATGTAAATCTCCCGAGCACCTAACATACCCACCTTATTGAATGGCTCCCCAGGGGTGGGGTTTTATCATCACAATCCTTATGTACCTCCTCCTTAGATTTGGCCTCACCTGACCATTCCTCTGCATTTGAGCTATTACTATACTCACCAAACTGGGTATTTTCTCCCTCTTCATATTGCGGAGCATCTGTTGGAGCAGTTGAGGTAGCTGTGGCTTGAGCCTTGGCTTGTACCCTAATGTTTCATGGCTCGTCGGTATCATCAGTATCCACTTCGTACTCCTCCACTAAACTACTAGGCTAATCTGCCTCCTGCTTAGATGCAGAGGCTTCATACCTCAAAGCCCTCTGGCTGCAATTTCATCTCTTGTCCTTTTGTCCTGGGCACCCTTGGTTGCTTGTCTTTTGTGTCCCATAGAACCTATATAGAAAAGGTTAGGACACATGATATCAAAGAATGAAAACAAGATAGAATGACTGCAGTATCCTTCTATGGTTCATCAGGACGAGTCGTACCATGGAGGTACAATCCGTACTGAGATTCGTAATACAACTTTTGACATTCATGACTCACTGGTATGACCCATACCAGTGTGGTTTGACTCATACTAATGATCGTAGTATTAACTTCTGATAATGTGACTTTTTGTAATTCTGGTACGACTCCTTATCACGGTTCGTAGTGGCATTTTACTAGTCGTACCATGGGTCAAAATCTTGAGCTTTAATCTGACCCTTTCTATTTCTTTGATAACACACTTGGTGTGATACCACAATATGTACCAGGCTCCATACCATGAATTTCAACTTTAATAATCCTGGAGCAGTCTCAACTAATCATCATACGAGTCGTAGTTCAAAACCACGAGTCGTAGGATGACTCGTGAAGCCTATCCTCACACTGTGCAGTACCAGTTATGCAAGCAAGCATGTTTTTGAGGTGGGTACTCATATTTTACCACCCCATTTGTTTACAATCAGAATTTCAACTACCCACTCATTCGCCATAGTCAAATTTTCCCATTAACTCACTACCCATACGAATATAAATTCATTGAGCATTTTACTCCATAACCCAGCATACAAGATTATGAATAACCCACGGATCATATTCCTCCACTTCATTTTCATGAGTAGTGGAATCACAGTAATGGTATGACTATGCTAGCAAGAAAATAAAATGAGAATTTTTCAACATACTTGCCAAACTTTTGAATGATTCTTTCTTACTTCGGTTTTAGGATAGAAATTCATCAAAATCATGCCTTTTAATGCAAAAATGAGAATTTTCATCTTACTTGCTAAACTTTTGAATGATTCTTTCTTACTTCAGTCTTAGGGTATAAATTCATCAAAATGATGCCTTTTAATGCACAAATCCAAGCTCAATTGATATGGGAGTGAATTACGGGTGAATGGGGAATGAAAAGAGGAAATCGTGGTTTCAAAGTTGGAAATTCCAGACCAAATTTTTTTAAAATAGGTTTTGGGAAGATTTCAAAATCCGGGTCGATTTGGGTTCTATCATTAATTTACCCGTTACGACTCATACCACGAGTCATAGATCATACCTATGACTCATTCCTTTCATTCGTACCTTGAGAACTATGTGTGTGTGGTATTGTTCGTATCAGCATGCCACGACCTATACAAAATCTCATAGGTCGGAGTTTCTGCACTTCAACACTTAGAATAGTTCATCACTATGGTGGGTACTATGACTCGTATGGTTCGTAATGAACAACTATAGTATAAACATCTACATCATCTCAAGTCTCTACTTCTTTGTATGGAAGGGACTACGAGCTGTACCATTATGCTATGGTTCATACTGATGCTTGTACCAAACATGCATTGTATTTTTTTGGCATTAGTCCCTTTTCACCTGCACAATAAACACACATCAATCAAGATACTTGGGTTGCCTCCCAAGAAGCGCATGATTAAACGTCGTGACACGATGCAGGTGGTTTGGTTACTCTGACTTTACAAAACTACCTCATGGGTTGCATCATATTCAGCGCCTAATTTAATGTCGCAACAGTATGCGAGTCTCTTGATGACTCAAAATTTGTCAAGAAACTCAAACTCAACGTCAATCACCGAGACTACACAAAACTCATTTAGCTGTTTCATTGACCTACAGATGTTTAAGTTGACCTCTTTTTTGTTTAGCCTAAACATCAACTAGCCCACTTCAACATCCACTAAAGCTCTTCCAGTAGCAAGGAATGGTCACCCCATGATATTTGGGACCTTAAAATCTACCTCACGATCTAGGATTAGAAAGTCAACTGGAAAGATTAACTTGTCCACTTTCACTAGGATTTCATGGAGAATACCTATAAACTTCTTCACTGTGCGATCGACAATCAATAGCCGCATTATTATTGGTGTGGGGACTCATAAGGTCAACTGTTTAAACATAGCTAGCAACATCATATTGATGCTAGCTCCCAAATCACACAGTGCTCTCATAAACTCAAAGTCTACAATAGTGCATGGGATGGTGAAGGCACCTGGATCTTCCTTCTTCTATTGAAAGACCAGTGAAGCTATGGCACTATAATGGTGAAGATTTCGAACACGATTATAACTTACAAATTGTTTCTTAGTCACCAAATCCTTCATAAACTTTGAATGCCTAGGCATCTGCTCCAATGCCTCGACCAATGGGATATTTATATACAACTACTTCAACATGGCCATAAACTTCTGGAATTTTCCGTCATTCACCTTATTCTTCATCCTCTGTGGGAATGGAGGGGGGGGTTGAGGGATATGCCCAAAAATCTGTAGGGCCACTTTCACATTCCCTTTTTCTAACACAGGCTCCTTTGGATTACTTGGAGTCTCAGTCAAATCAGCATCACCTTCCATTACCTATTCTATAGCCGCATCCTTCTCATCTATATCCATGCCTTCTGCTTCCCATCTAACTTATATCTGGCATAAGCAGATCAACTATAGTTTTTATACTCCTAGTTATCAAGCCATGCAGTGGCTGTCGTTCTTTGGATTATGTAGCATATTGCAAGGAAGTTTACACTTCTACCTCTGGTTCATAGATGCAGACATGTGGTCCTACCACTACTCAATTTGTTTGATTGTTGTGGCATGTGTCTCAACTTTTTGGATCATACTATAGATATCACCCTAAATGTCCTTCAAGTGTTCGTCGGTTGATTTTTCTTTTTTTCTTCAGCAGCTCAGCCATCAGACTCTTCAACATTGAGGGTCCAGCATCCCCCTCACGAACCATAGAAGGGACGTATAAGCCTGTGCGTTCATTTTGGTAACCATCATTTTTCATCCAATCACCTTCCCTCCTTCGGCCTTTACTCATATGCTTGTAACCATTTATGTTTCAACTGTCTCTATACTGGTTTGAACATTGATTTTCGAAGCCTTGGCGTCAATTTTCTTGACCAGATCATTGGGCATTAGCCTGGAAAACCGCCACCCTATTATCAAAGAAGTTTGCCTCCTCCTCAAAATCAAAGTACTCAAACCCCTATTCCTGACCCTGTGCTCCCACTACATTTACCTTTTGCACTCCAGACACCATGATCTATAGATTCTCTGATATGAGTTAATTCCTGATCACGCTCCTCCTCCTTCTTGCTCTACTCCACAGTTATCCCAACAACATATTTACCTGCAACTATCTCAGCCTATCTTGTATTCAAGGACAACCTGTCTTGTATGCCAGGCTCTATTTTTCTTTGTCACTCGATATACTATGGTAGTTTCTTCCTCCCATGAGTTACTAATCAATGTTCCACCTACCCACTTTATTAGCCACAACCTTGGTTCTATTGTTCAGTGGACAACCTGAATAAGCATGGCCTTCTCCACACACCTCATATGATGATGGTGGAGTCTAGACCTAATGGACTTGTTGAACATGATTTTCTATTGGTGTGATTACAAGCTTTCTAACAACATTCATCAGCTGACTATATCTGCTCAGTTTGTCGCCACGTCATCTACTTCGAGCTTTGTTGCTGCGAATCCTCTTCGAGAGTCTTGATAATCTTGACTCCTCACTGACATGAGGTTCAAAAGAGCTTCAATTTCATCTTAGCTCTTGGGAAAAGTTTTCCTTATGCAGTGGAATGAAGAAACATTTTGGACTCTGGCTTCAGCCCTTCTATAAAGTTATGCCTGATAATCTCCTTCGGTTGCATGTGGTTGGGGAAATATCTCAAGTAACCCTTGTATTGTTCCCATGTTTGAGCCAAGGTTTCACCATCTGTCTACACAAACCCAGAGATCTTCCCTCTCAACAGTTTCTTCCTCCTTGAAGAGAAAAACCAATTGATGAACTTGCTGGAAAGAACCTCCCAAGTATTGATGGAATCTACCGGATCTTTTAGAAGCCACTCCTTGGCCTCACCAATCAATAAGAATGGAAACAACACGAGCTTAACATACTCATCTGACACGTTTTGATAGTGAAAGTTCTCACTCAGCTCCACGAACATCATCAAATGCCAGTGAGGATCCTAGTGTTGCTTGCCCTTATATTGGTAAGGATTTAGGACCAGCCACACAGTCCCTTCTACCAACTCAAAGTTCACAATGATGGCTGACTTGATGACCGCTTTAGAAATGTTCTCCAAGTTCGGCCTAGAAAAATTCAACACTGGAACACTCTCTTGGTTGTCCCATTGTATTTGCTCGTTATTCTCCATAGTTAACCTTCAAAAGGATCTCTCCATTTCAGGATCAAAAGAAGCCAAATGTGGTTCTTGACTTCTCGTATTTGGCATACACTGAGCACACAACATCTATAACTTCACAAACAAACAAACAAAAATGTAAAATACAGAATAGCGGATTAAAATTCCTGACCTACAGATGATCAATCAATCTTCAAGTCCCTAGAAACGACGCTAAAAACTTGACGTCGCCCAAGCGCACGCAAGCACACGTGGTCATCAGTAATATAGGATGGTGAAGTCCCAATTATTGATCCCTCAGAGACATGTCCGATTAATCATTTAAGTTTACTTCATTATTTCACTATTCTACAAAAACAAATATAAATGGGGATTAGTTTGGAGAATTAAACTACTAAACTTGAAATGTAAAGTTAACGAAAGAATTTTGCAAACTTATTTGTTCTTCAAATGATGATGAAAATCTAGGGAATTGTCACTGTCATTTCAGGTTGAGTTTTCAAGATGTGATTACGCTAGTTTAGTTCTTCCTAAGGTTTCTAGTTGCAAGTTACTATCCCATTTCTTTCCACTCTCCCGAGCATCTAAGAACTATCTCATGAACCCTAACGCCTCTATCCCTATAGTTGCAGGAGATACATGAAATGACAGTTATGCCTACTTGTATTTCAACTAAATAGGGTTTAAGGGTATATCCCTATCCTCAACAACAACTTCCAACCTCCAACCAATGGGCCAAAGGATCTTCGCATTCCTGTTTTACATTTACATTTGACCCTTTGATTCTAAAAGCCAACTGATTTACTCCCAAGGTAATCATTCTATTGAATAAGAAATTACAAAAAGTAAATATAAGCAAACTTTAAATATAGAAGCTAAACTCACATTAAGAAGTCTTTCAAATATCAACCATCAAGTCTGGTTAAAACCCTTGAAGGGGTGTTTAGCCATTCACAGATAAGCGAAAAAACAAATACATAATCATCATTTGAAGTGAAATGATAAATAAAAGTGGAAACCTAAGTAGATCTAGTCTCTACTCCAAAAGCTGCATTTACAACCTTCTACAATCAAACAAAATGACAAATGAATGAATCTTCTGCTACAAATTCCCTAGATGTTATATTTATACACTTTTTCGCTCATGTAATTTTCTTAAAATTTTAAAAAATCTATCCAAGAGAATTTAGAACACCTCCCCATGCATAGCCCCAAGGAGTTAGTCAGATTTCCTTTGAAGAATGGCTCCGGGCGCCCCACTCCTGCCATAGCACCAAGGAGTTATAAAAATTTTTACACTTCAAAACACCTCAGGTGCCCAATTCCATCCATAGCACCAGAGTGTTAGTCAAATTCCTGAGGTTGAAGACCCTTCTGGCGCCCCACATCATCCATGGACCTAAAATGTTAGGAAAATTTCCTAAGTCCAGAGTGCTTCTGAGACTCCATGGCATTCTTCTCATCAAGGTGGTAGTCCAATTATCATCTCTGAAGCTAGGGCACTTGGCACCCCACTCCATCCATAGAACCATCTTTGGTGTATTTTTCTCTGAAACACAAGTGTTGGGCATGCCACGCCAGCAATAGCCCTAGGCCGACTATCATAAACTCTTCTTCTTCATACCTCGGGTCATTTTTTGGTCCTTTTTCCTTGATTTCCTGCTCAAAACATCTATAAACGCTCATTAGTTTGCAAGATACATGAAGGCATGAATTCATACATTTCATAAGTATTGTGAACTCAAAACAAGGCAAAATATGGGTAAAAACATGGGAAATGGGCATAAGAGTATGCCCAACATCATGCGTATCTTTCAAAAACACCAATAGTGTCAATCTACTTCAATTTTATCAAATTGAAGAGAACTCCCTTTCACTTAATTGCTTATTGCCAATTGGAATTCATCCTATGTCTTGGTGAATCCATTAAACAAGAGTTAGGGCCTTGTGTTATTCTTTATTGATGCTAATCTAAGCTAACTTGGCTCTGTTAGGTACAATAAAGGTAATTGGGCTGTATTGAATGAGTTTCATCATCAATCAGACTTTACAAAGAAAAACTCAATTAAATGTTCTTATGCCCACGATCAATTTTACCGAATTGGGATCAAATGGGTTCACAACTCATTGGGTTCACAACCCTAGATATGACTTTAGATACCCATAGAAAGAAGAAGAGAGGAAAGAAAGTAATTAGACATTCTTACCAATGAAATTGCCATTTTGGAGAAGAAAGCTTAAACTGATGGATTTAATTCTTCAAAATTGCAAGATAGATCTACTTTATATGATATAAACTATTCTAATTTTATTCTTTATATCAATCTGTCTAATTGTATCTAAGTGTAGTAGCCTCTGTAAAAAAAGGTAGAAAAATAATATCTATACTAAGCTACAAGAACCCTTAAAAGTTTAAAACCAAAGGGTCCCAAGTGTATAGGGATGGACCGTCCTTTGCTTCACCAATTAAAAATTAGGTCTGCCTAGCTATTGTCCATCCTTTTATTGGTGGACCATTTTCTGGAAAGATGGTGCATCCTTTTTGTCATCCTTTGACTCTTCTATTTTTTATCAACTTATCAATCTTTCAATTGATGGGCTGTCTTTTGGAAATAGGGTCCGTCCTTTACCTCGTCAGTTACTTGACACTTGAAAGTGGTTTCTTGATCAGTTAGGATTTGTTGGACTCTTTAATGTGCGGACCGTCCTTCTGAAAGGTGGTTCGTCCTTTGCTTTGTCTTTTGGGAAGATTTGTGACTTTAACTCCATTTTTTTTCATTTCCCTTGAGGCACAAATCAAGAAAAAAACAGAAAGCCTAAGTTCTCCCTGATTCTCAACTATTAGAAACATGTAATCAGTAAAATCAAATGGGTAAGAAAGGACTAATATAATAGAAAATAAACAATCTAATATTGTAACATAGTTGAGACAAAAACTGAATAATTTGAAAAAGAAATATTAATAAAGCAGAAGGCCGCAACCCAATAATATCCATCAATAGATCTCCCACTCGTCTACTAGGGTCAATTTCTTCCTGAAGGAGAAGTCTCCATGCACACACAATATCAACAAGAAAGGTTCTACAGATTAAATTCAAAGTAGATAAGAGAATATAGAGAAGATAACTTATATTTACAGCTCTGTGAAGATAAACAACCATTTCTAGAGCTCTGGTGTGAGTTACAAAAAAATTCACACCAGCGATTGGTAGCTTTGCGTGAAGCTATCTTGAGAGGTATTGGTGATCATTGACAATGAAGTTAGGATAGTGATGAACACCATATTATGGAATTATCGCTTCTTTAAGTTTCTGGAATAGAATGAAATTAAGGCTATGAATCTTTTGGAATTATCGCCTCTCTAAGGATTATACAGAAATGTTCTTGTTCTCTGCATATATATTTTTTATATTAATTTTATGAAAATACACATAAAACATTTGGCAGACTGAGTTAAAAAATAATAAGGGAAATAATTTACCATAGCAATAGCAAACAATCATTGCCTCATATAATCTATTGCATTGGGTAAAAAATGATCGCGAAAAGCCAATCTATGGCAATGGTTTGATTGCTAATTCATAGAAATAACATCATAGACTTTTGGTAACGCGTATAACTATCACAAAACCTATGCTATATCATTAGTTGTCAAACCGGTGTATAAGAAGTTGTTGTGATAGACCTAATTTTTTATAGTGGTATCACTAGAAAGTTGACCCTTTTGCTTTGGGTTATGCTCTACCAAAAGGTCCCACATTTATTGATTTAGCTTTTGGATAGAAGCGGTGTGGGAGTTAACAATATTAGTCAAACTCTTTAAACAAGCATCCGACCAGTCTTAGTTGGTAAGAACCTTCTCTTGCATGCCCTTTATCTTTAACTTCATATGATCTTGGGATGATCCTTCCCTCTGATTTTGTGAACTAGAGGATGGGCCCTTGATGGAACAAAGTGGTTTGACCTTCTATTCCTAATGTTTCGATTGTGCCAATCTTGACTCGGTCCACCATAATTATTTCTTACATAATATTGACGTTGACTTTGTGGTTGAGGTTGCCATTGACTTTGATAATTCAAAGATGGATAAGTATGATTTTGTTGTTGAAAGTTTTTCCTTGGGTAACCTCCTCGTGTATTGTTTATATAATCAGCATCCTCGAACTGCCTAAGAGGTTGATCTTGGAACTGTTTACATTGGAATTGTTTATATAATTAGCATCCATGCCCATATTTAGGAGGACCACCTTCTGATTCTTCAACTACATTCACCTTTTTGACCTCATTCTAGATCAACTTTTCTTTGAGCAATGCAATATTAATGTCCATGGATGCCATCATCTAGTCTCTTTCTTGGTTCTCCTTATGCTTAATAATTTTGTCAAGTATGGTGGCAATGTGATTGTATGTTTTATCCATGAAAAATCCTTCTGCTACATTATTTTCCATCGATTATGTGAGTAGATCCAACTTGGTAGAATTTTTCACGTAAATTATGCTTGGGGAACCCATGGGTGGGTCCCCTTGGAACATATTGTTTGAAATATTTCCATGCCTCGAATGATTATTCCCCTAGTAATCGTTGAAAGAAGAAGATCTTGTCACATTGTTTGGCCTTTTTACTTTGGGGGAACCATTTCTTGAAAAAGATATTGATAAGTGTTGTTCCCCAGCGCACGCGTAAGCATACGCGATCGTACAAGTAATACTGTGGCTCTTTTAAGAGCCGGATGTCGAACCCACAAGAACTAGAATATTTTAGAAAATATTCAAGTTTAAGTGTTAATTTAACCTTCACAAGTGTTGATTTTAGAGATTTCGGTTGTTTAAACCTAATCTATGTGATGATCACATAATACTAGGGAAACAATAATAAGAAGCATCTAGAGTTAAGGCCTGACAATTATGTAATGCTACAATTTACAATGGTTCAAGTATACAAATTTCAGTTGTTATCTCACATAGTTAACATGTAGTACTCATGGTCTCTCGAGCCTCTAAACACAACAAACTAGTCTCACACCTACATCGTTGAGCAGGGATGTGACGTCCTAATTCATGAGTAATTTAACAATATGGATGTGCTTTATGGGGTTTATGCCCTTGATTATGGACTTTCGTACCTCTAATCATTTAACCTAACTTAGCTTCATAACTACTTCTACGAGTGGTGATGCGACAATTCTATGTCGGTTTGTAGCTATCGCCCCATTTAATTAAGAAAGCAAGGAAAATTAGGTATAGTTTCTATCCTAACAGTGAATCCTATCATAAAGACAAGAGCTTGCTCCCTGCATTCTTACTTTCTAACCTAGGGTTTCTCTTTCAAGCATTTTGTCTATGATTAAAAGGTTTGTTTCCATGTTGATCAAGCATAAAAACAACAATAATTAAGAATGCAAGACAAAACAACAACTAAAACTCAAATCAAAGGTGAAAATCAAGCAATTACATTATCATGTGGCCTCAACCCTAGAAGAAGGGTTTTAGCCACTCATGTTCATACAATTAATCCAAAACATGTTTAAATTAAACTACTTATAAGAATGGTAAAAGAGAATAAAAGCTTTTGAACCCTAGGTGGAGTTTCCTTCATTCTCCCTTCCCTCCTTTCCGTTTCTCAAAATATATTTCATGATAATGATTTTAAAAGCTAAGGGTGGTATTTATAATAAGTGAGAAAATTGCAAAAATTTACCATTAGTGAAATGCCTCCATGCCACACTGGCTATTGATAACATCACAAACATATTCTTAAATCAAAGAATATACACGGTCGTTATATCAAAACAAGTAAGTAGACGAGTGCCAGAGTCGAATCCCACGAGGACTAGGGAGTGATGAATTCAAGTGTTGATCGAGAAATTGATTTTAGCATGCACCATATAAATTTAACATGAAAATGAGGAAAATGGGAAGGGGGGTTAGAACTTTGCAGAGAATTGAACAAATTGATTTAACGAACTAGAGCAAAATATCAGCTAAGTTGTTGATAATAGTATGAAATAATAGAGGTGCGGTATAGATGAAATACTAACTAGGTGGGGATAGGCCAGGTCATCTCATAAGTTCAACAACTGTAAATATTCTCGGGAAATAAGTAGTCGTAGCTCCCCAACCTTTTGACTACCCCTAGATATAGTTTTCTCAAACACTAGCTGCAATTTAGCACAATCCGAATTGATTTGGACCAGCAACTTCACTAGCCCTAGCTATTAGCTTCCAATTATGTAGGAGAAAGTACTTTCAGCTATTTGTAGCCTAATTTTACAATCTCCCATCCATACCCACTACTAGATTTTCTTCCATTACTTAATTATTCTCTCCCGAGCAGCAATCAAGCAAGTATAGATAGACCTATATTGTCATCAATGGATCTTCAATAATAGATTTAAGGGAATCTTATAGATTTTCACTTAATTGAAAATTATTGAGATGACTCTAGAAATACCCATTCCAATTAAGTATTCTTCATCACACACCTCTAGTTAATGGTTTTATCTACTCATAATTAAGAAATTCAAAAACCGAATCATCAAAGGTATCCTTTAATTTAATAAGAAGAGTAGATAAATCAAAAGCACAATTATCCTTCAACTACAGTTGAAACTAAATAATACCAAATAAGAAAATAGAGTAGAGTATCTTTTAAAAGAATCAATCAAAATCCATTTCTCAGCTAAAAGATGGTCTTCATCTAAAAGAGAAAAGATGATGATGTGTACTTAGCTTTTCTCTATAAGATGTAATGCACAAGATTAACAAAAATATACTTTCCACACAAAGAATCACCTTAAATGGTCTACAAGAGTCATTTTTCAAAACAAAACATCACATTAGGACATCAAGCAAGCAAACATCATAAGTCAAGCAGGGAATTTACAATGTGTGACCATGATTACTATGCTATGGTTTCAACACTTGCTCATTATCTTTATCTTCATGCCCTTGTTTTCACATTCTCATTTCAATCAAAAGAAAAATTTTAGTTGATGTCTCTCAAATCAACTTCACCACAAACTCAAAGTGACATGGCATTTCCCTTAAGAATGTCGCCACTCAATCCATCATCAGGAAAAGCCTACCCGATTCGACAAAAAAATAACTCAAATAAAAGAATGTTCCTTGGAAAAGAATCATGGTATAAAGAAAACCCTCATAGTTTTAATTTCTACCCTACTCTATTTACAATGGAGAAAAATAAATAAGAACAATTCAAAACTTATCAACACACCATTCAAAAATTATCAAGTCAGAATAAACATTTAATTCCCAAAGGACAATAATCAATCGCTCCCCCAAACTTAAATTAGACATTGCCCCCAATGGAAATTACAAGAAAGAAAAGAAGGTAATGATCAGCGATAGGGTCTTGGCTTCCATGTATAAGTGACAACATCAAAAAACCCAAAAAGTTGTATCATATAGTGTGGGTTGCATGGGATCTGGTAGGAGTGTGATGGGTAGACCAGGGCCTAGTGCGACCCATCTGTCTAGGAGGGTTCGAAGCTCATGATAAGATGTTGTTTCCACTCCTCCCAGAGCCCACGAAGGATCGAAATCATACACCGAATGCATTAGAGGCAGAGGAGGTGGGCTGTGGTAGTCCTTTTTCTCATCAGACACAATATCCACATTACTTTGGTAGCCCACCCACGAATCATATGGAGGACTTTTGGGTGCTTCGACTTGTGGTGGCACCACCTCAAGGCCACAAGGCTTCGGTTGGTTGGTGGGTGCAGTAAGTGTGGCCACCTCCTGCAACAATGTAGTCACTTCACTTTCATGAATATCCACTTTGGAGCATAAGTGTGTCAACTTGTCTTAAGCAGGTAGCAAGGCTTTCTTAAATGCACTTTGGATCATGGACAGGATAGCCTTGGCTAATCGTATTCTCATGCATCTTTGCCCTTTGTGCAATATTTAGTAAATCCGGGGGGCAGAGAAGATTGGGACTCGCCTGTATTGGCTGGAGCAGTAGCTATGTGAGGAGATGCCACGGGTGATGGTGAGGTCATGTTCCCTGTATACCTTGCTCACTTTATCATTGGGGCCTCTTTGTCTGTCTTGGTGTCCAAAGTAATCACTTTGTGGACTTGTATAGTCTTATCCAATGAGCACAACAAAGGACACTCAACCCTCAAACATAACATGCTTACCAAGGAAGGAAAGGGCAATGTTGTGGCTTGTTGTTTAGCTTTTCACCTGAACTGATTAGCAATAATCTCTCCCACATTAATGTGCACATGCTTCATTATGCACGCAAGAAGAATCGCCACTTCAATAGGTACTTCTGATGTATTTCGAGAGGGCGTCGACCTAGAATAGACCAAATTTAACCACATGCGGGCGTCGAAATTAAACTCACGCTTATTAGGCCTTTGGACACAACCCATTGTGGTTGGCCTTGTGCAATTACGCGAGCTACCATTTGAATTGGTCCGTATTGTCATTTACATTCTGACGGAGGATTAGATGTGGTGGGATTGGATCCTCCCAATACAATGAGTTGATTGCTTCAGGTGTGACTTGAACCTCCTGCCCTCACACCCAAACTAATTTTAGGCATGGGAACGCTTCAATGCAATCTTCCAGCTTCATCAGTTGTTTCCTTGCTCTATATGATGCATAAAATTCCCACACTAGCTTCGGGAAGTATGGGTCAACTGGTATGGTAAATGGGCCCCAATAACGCATCCCAATCTAGTGATATATATATATATATATATATATATATATATATATATATATATATATATATATATATATATAGGCATACAGTTTTGGATGATTCTACATCAAATTGATCTTCTGCATGGATGACACATTTTTCTTTGAAGGTTCTGTAAAAATCCTCCATTCCTTTCAGCCTGAATCTCTCTTGAGGGGTATTTGCGGGCACGGATGCTTGGCCTGTTTGAGAATGCTGGATTGTAGACATAATGCTGAAAGAGTACGTTTGTATTGGACAATAATATGTAGCTTAAAACTAAAGCATTAGAAGGAACTTAGTAAATACTCATGTGTCATAGCCGACTCGCCAGTGAGCCGCAGTTACATTTTGCGAGTCCCCGATGAATCATCGTTTAGCTAAGAAAAGGGTTAAACACTAGGCATCATAGCATCTCACTGGCGAACCACCACTGGTGATTTGCTAGCCGCAAAATTGCATCTAATTATCCTCCAAATCACCTCTTATCTGACAACCACCCTATCATACTCATACTTTAGTGACAAAAGACAAGGGTACCCTGAAGAGATGTGTCAATCAATTCGTCATTGAGAAACCCACTTGAGTATGTAGAATATACCCAAATATGAGTAAACACAACAAAGCAACATCCATACACATAAAATAAGAAAATAAAACCAAATGTGGGGAACATGGGTAGAACAACATTTTACGATAGAATTATGACCTTTTTAGCATAGGTGAGAAGATGCTTACCTTCAAGGAAACGTTCTTGTGAAGATCTGTGAAGGATGTCTAGGATACAAACACTTGAGGAATATGAACGGGTTCTTGGGATTGGGAATATAAAGAGGTGGTAGGTGAGGAATAATGGGTTATTTTGGGGGAAAATGAGAGAGAATTTTGGGAGTTTGCATCCTTTGTGGAGTTTAGCCATCTGGGATTGTGTCTTGGGAGTTGAATAATTTAGAGCACTGGTTCTATCGGCGCTTGAACTGCGCCTTACGAATTCTGAGCGCCGGTTCACCCATTTCGTTTTCCTCCCATTTTTCACCCTTCTTCACCTACAAAGAAAATAAAAAACAACAAAATATATAATAATAACAAATCTTGGGTTGCCTCCCAGGAAGCGCCTTATTTAACATCATGGAACGGCGAGAGTCCAGGTCTATGGCTCTTCCAGATGCACAACCTCTATTCGCCCCACTTCTTCCAACACTCCCTGATATCTTTTGACCCACTGTCCATTTACTTTTAACTTGTTCCCATTTTTATTATGAAGTTCAATGGCTCCATTTTCATACACCTGAGCTACCTTGAAAGGCCTGACCATTTTGACTTTAACTTCCCAGGGAATAGCTCTATACGAGAATTGAATAATAGCACCCAATCCCCTGGAATAAAATTATGCTACAACACTTTTTTATCATGATAATGTTTCATTCTGGCTTTGTAAATTGCTGCAATTTCATATGCCTTCATTCCAAACACTTCCATCTCATGTAAATTGTGGATTCGACCTTGGATAGCTTTTCCCTATTCCAGTTTCAAACTTTTCAACGCCCACAAGGCTTTGTGTTCTAGCTCCACCGGGAGGTGACATGCTTTACCATACACCAGTTGATAAGGGGACATCCCAATTGGTGTTTTAAATGCGGTCCTATAGGACCAAAATGCATCATCTAACTTTTGTGCCCAATCGATTCTATTCAAATTCACTGTTTCAGTCAAGATGGACTTTATTTCCAGGTTTGAAAATTCCACTTGTCCGCTGGTCTGTGGGTGATACGGAGTAGCCACTTTGTGCTTTACACCATATTTAGCTAGTAGTATGCTGAACGCCTGATTGCAAAAATGAGACCCTCCATCACTAATGATAGCTCTAGGGGTACCGAACCATGAGAAGATATGTTTCTTTAGGAAAGCTATGACACTCCTTGCTTCATTGTTTGGTAATGCTACCACTTCTACCCACTTGGAAACATAATAAACCACCACCAAGATGTGTTTGTTCCCATAAGAGCATACAAAAGAACCCATGAAGTCGAACCCCCAAAATTCAAACAATTCAACCTCTAGGATCGGAGTTAGGGGGAGTTCATGTCATCGCGAAATACTCCTTTTCCTTTGGCGTCGATCACATTGCTTCACAAAGTCATGTGCATCCTGATGTAAGGTAGTCCAATATAATCTGCATTGCAACACCTTGGCCATGATTTGCACACTTCCATAATGACCTCCCACCGGGGAAGAGTGACAAGCCTCTAAAATTGGATGTATCTCCACTTCTGGAATACACCTTCGTACTAACGCATTATCACAACTTCGGAAGAGGTAAGATTCATCCAAAAAGAAGTTCCGAAAATCATGCATGAATTTCTTTCTTTGCTGATAATCCAAACCTTCGGGCACAATGTTGCTGGCCAGGTAATTAGCAAAATTCGCAAACCATGGGGTCAGGTCGTGTGTTGCAGCCAAGATTTGCTCATCCAGAAAGGTGACATTGATCTCCTCTTGTAGTCTTGGTTGCCCATTTGTTTTTAGGCACGACAAATGGTCAGCAGATTGATTCTCGCAGCCCTTACGGTCTTTCACTTCAAAATCAAATTCCTGTAACAATAAAACCCACCTGATCAATCTTGGTTTAGCATCTTTTTTGGCCATTAAGTACCTGAGTGTCGCGTGATCCATGTGCACCACCACTTTGGTTCCAAGAAAGTACGCTTGGAATTTTTCATATGAAAACACAATAGCTAAGAGCTCCTGTTCGGTTAATATATAATTTATTCATTAATTATTCAGAGCTTTACAAGCATAGTAGATTGGGTGGAACATCTTACCTCTTCATTGACCAAGGACTTCTCCCAATGCGACCCCAATTGCATCGCACATAAGTTCAAAGGGCTTTGACCAATCAGGTGCTACAAGTATTGGCGAAGAAATTAATCTCACCTTCAACTCAAGCTTTCAAACACTCCTCATCAGAGTTGAATGTCGCCTCTTTTTCCAACAGTTAGAATAGAGGATGAGCTATTTTGGAGAAATCTTTAATGAAACAGCGGTAAAAGCCCGTATTCCCAAGGAAATCCTAACACCTTTTATAGTACATGGTGAGGGTAATTGAGCAATGGCATCCACTTTGGCTTGATCTACTTCAATCCCCTTTTCAGAAATTTTGTGTCCCAATACAATTCCTTCTTTGACCATGAAGTGACACTTTTCCCTATTTAGGACCAAATTCGTCTTCGTACATCTCTTTAATACCTTATCTAAATGTGCCAAGCAGTTATCAAATGAGTTCCCCGCAACTGAAAAATCATCCATAAAAACTTCCATCGTGTCTTCCACCATGTCAGAAAATATGGACATTATACATCTCTAAAATGTGGTCGGGGAATTGCAAAGACCAAAAGGCATTCATTTAAATGAAAACGTACCATAAGTGCATGTAAAAGTGGTGTTTTCTTGATCCTCTGGTGGAATCGAGATTTGATTGTATCCCGAGTATCCATCCAAGAAACAATTGTACTCTTTGCAAGCTAGACGATCTAACATTTGGTCGATGAATGGCAGTGGAAAATGGTCCTTCTTTGTCCAAGAGTTTAATTTACGGTAATCCATACAAACTCTCCACCCCGTGACCGGAAAAGTAGTTATCTACTTATTCTTTTCATTTAGAACAACCGTAATTCCCCCTTTTTTGGGAACCTCACTACAGCGGGCTAACCCAACTATTGTCCGCAATGGGATACACTACCCCTGCATCTAGCCATTTAATAATCTCTTTCTTGACCATCTCTTGCATAGGTGGATTCAACCCTCTTTGATGTTCAACTGAAGGGATGCAATTTTCTTGGAGGTTGAACTTGTGGGAGAAAATCACCGGGGGGATACCAATGATATAAGCTATTGACCATCTGATGGCTTGAATATGCCTTTTCAACACATCAATGAGTTTATCTACCTGCAGCGGCATATGTTTTGCTGAGATAATAATTGGAAGCGTCTCATTCTCCCTCGGGTATACATATTTTAGGTGATTGGGCAAGGGTTTGAGCTCCAACTTTGGTGGTGACACAATAGAAGGCTGTGACGGAGGAGTTGTACGATTCTTCAAATCAAGGTCCATCTTTCTTGGTGGGAATGAATAATTTCTTATCTTCTTATGCACATGATAGATCTCCTCAAATTCCTCACCTTTCGAAAAAATATAAATGATCATTTCTTCAATAGCCTTTTCCTCCATTTCCCACACTAAAACATCATCATCCATAATATCCTTCCTTGGGGCGGTTTTGTTTGCTGCTATTGGAGTTGCCATTTGGAATGCCAATTCATTCATCTGTTCCTCCAATTGTTGAATAATAACCTCATGACTCTTTACCGTGTGGGGTGAGCGAAGGATGAATTGGCAGTGCTTGCTACGGATTGAGGGACAAGTTATCGTTCCCCTAACAACACGTCAAGTGGTCCGTGAAGGGAGGAAGTTCAGTCAGTGGAAAATTTTCCAGTAGTGGCAATGAGTGAGGACCACAAGCCCTCAATGGTCCCAATGACTCATTAGGTCCCTCATTGGAACTTGCAGTGACTTTCTCCTTCAAAATTAGTAATGGTATTTTAGTAATTCCTAAGCTCCTAAGTCCTAAACTACATCATTTTAGGCTCTTAAAGAAGTGTATTAAGGTAGCATAACCTATTCTAATTCATTCAACTCCAATGCATGCAAGCTTAGAAGTTCCCCTTCGAAGATCAAGCTTGAACCCTATCAACTTTTCTCCAAATCTCTTGGGCATTCAAAGTCAAATTCAGATTCAGCTTACCCAGGTATGTGGGTCTATGAATGAGAGTTTCCTTTCACTCTCATGCCCAAACTTCTCCTCAAGTTCATAAATTCAAGTCTTAATTCAATTTGGTGATCTTATGGGGTTTTAACCCAATTTTATGAAATTCTCTATGATTTGTGTATGGGTCAATTCCTTTCATGTTTCAAAGTATGTTTTAAGATTCATAGGAATATCTTATACCTACTTTGATTATAAATTCATGATTTCAAGTTTTAGAAAATTATGCCCGATTATGCAGTTTTATGAAAAGTCAAGTTTATGATTGATGATTTCAAGAATGGTGAAATATCTAGCATGATTGAATGTTTATAAATTACCCATGTATAATTCCAAAATTTTGCTTATGAAATCTATTTCAAGTATGCAAGATTTTAAGGTTTTGGAGAACCTACAAAATTCAAGTATGTTTTATGATTTAGCCAAGGCTGAAAAGATCAGTTATGATATATATATATATATATATATGAGTCAAGACTCCCCAATGTTTAGATTCAAGCTATGTTTGGAGAATATGATTATATGAGCATTATACATCTTTTTGGAGTAGTGTCTAGCACCATGTAGGCTAGGGGTTCCAAGGTTCCTGGATCTCATAGACTACGCACCAATGTAGGGATATATCATGAGACCTCTCAAGAGAGTGCTTCCCTCGCCCAAGGGCACACCATGATATCATACCTTTCTTATCCTTTTCCCTGGAAAGGCTTAGGATCACTCTCCTCTACATGGGAAAGAGGTGGGATCATCACCCACTCATACATGGTGGTTGTCCATTATGATGAGCCTCCCATTGTTCGTCATGATTTTAGTTAGTCATATTCATGACTTATGATATTATGTTTTCAGCAGGTTTGTCCCATTGATCAGTTTATGGGCTTTTACTATTGATTTCAGCTATGACAAGTCATATTATTTATATTTTAGCTTTGGGTAATTCTATTCGGATATGATATTATGCTTATATTATACATGATTCAGATTTAGATTTCAGCATGCAATCCTTACTCTCATGATCTTATGTTTATGTTTATATGTGTGGTTTCCAGTTAAAGTTACTCAACATGTTTTACTTACCATGCATACTCAGTACATACCATGTATTGATCGCTTACTTTATGTTGTATCATTTCATGATACAATTGCGAGCAATACGACCTAGTTCCAGTGTTAGCTCAGCTTCCTCTCAATCCAGTTCAGTTCCCGTTGTGGTCAGTACTTATTTTCTGGGGACCTTCAACTTAGTACTTAATTATGTTATTTCAGTTTTTAGACTTTAACTAGCTAGTTGGGGATGTTGTCCCATCAGCTCATCAGACAGTAGTAGAGGCTTATCAGATAATATGTAGATTATCAGCTTTGTCGTGTATTGACTCTGTGTTATGTTGTTACGTTATTTAGACTTTCTCTTATTCATGATTAAGTTATTAGATTCCACTTGATGTACATTCTTTAGGTTGTCATGTTCATGCCACGGGTCAACTTGGAGCCATTCATGGTTCTAGGTCCCGTGTCTAGAATGGAGGTCCCAGCTCAGGCTGTGATAGGTAAAGCTCCCATGGTCGTTTAGCTTCTTTGGAACTTTTTCTTCCACCCAAGAACTGCACTCTCTCATGAGAGCCACAGTTTCAAACTCCGTCAACCTCCTCTTTTTTGCCAGAATTTTCTTCAGATACTAGGCATACTTTGGAACTTCCTACAAAAGCTTTACTAATGGAAAGTTAACATGTACCTGCTTCAACATATCAAGAAATTTCTAGGTTTAGTGGACAACCTGAATAAGCATGGCCTTCTCCATATACCTCATATGATGGTGGTGGAGTCTAGACATGATGGACCTGCTGAACATGACTTCCTACTGGTGTGGTTACAAGCTTTCTAATAACATTCACCAGCTGACTTATATCTGCTCAGATTGCCGCTACATCATCTACTTCAAGCTTTCCAGGCACCTTGGCTGCTGTGAATCCTTTTCTAGAGTCTTGATAATCTTGACTCCCCGCTGACATGGGTTCAAAAGAGCTTCAATTTCATCATAGCTCTTGAAAAAATTTGTCCTTATGCAATAGAATTAAAAAACATTTTGGACTCTGGCTTCAGCCCTTCTATAAAGTTGTTCCCTATAATCACCTTCGATTGCATATGGTGCGGGCAATATATCAAGTAACCCTTGTATTGTTCCCATGCTTGAGCCAAGGTTTCACCATCTTTCTGCACAATCCCAGAAATCTTCCCTCTCAACTCTTTCTTCAAGGTTTCACCATCTTTCTGCAGAAACCCAGAAATCTTCCCTCTCAACTCTTTCTTCATCCTTGAAGAGAAGAACCTACTGATGAACATGCCAAAAAGAACCTTCCAAGTATTGATGGAACCTACTGGCTCATTTGGATGCCACTCCTTGGCCTCACCAATCAATGAGAACGGAAATAATGTAAAATTAACATACATATCTAACACATTCTGATAGTGCAAGTTCTCACTCAGATCCACGAATGTCATCAAATTCCAGTGGGGATCCTAGTGCAGCTTGCCCTTATATTGGTAAGTATTTAGGACTAACCGCATTGTCCCTTCTTTCAACTCGAAGTTCACAATGATGGAAAACTTGATGATCGCTTTAGAAGCATTCTCCAAGTTTCTCCTAGAAAAATTCAACACTGGAACCCTCTCCTGGTTGTCGCCCTGTATTTGCTCATTATTCTCCATAGTTAACCTTCAAAATGTTTTCTCAATTTCAGGATCAAAAGAAGCCAAAAGTGGTTCTTGACTTCATGTATTTGGCATATACTGAGCACACAACACCTTTAACTTCACAAACAAACAAACAAAAATGTAAAATATAGAATAGCAGATTAAAATTCCTAACGTACAAATGATCAATCAATCTTCAAGTCCCTGGCAGCGGCACCAAAAACATGATGTTTCCCAAGTGCACGCAAACACACATGGTCATCAAGTAATACAGGAAGATTAAAACTAAATTATTGATCCCTCAGAGACATGTCAGATTAATCATATAAGTTTACTTCTTTATTTCGCTATTCTACCAAAACAGATATAAATGGGGATTGGTTTGGAGAATTAAACTACTAAACACGAAATGTAAAGTTAACTAAAGACTTTTGCAAACTTATTTGTTCTTCAAATGATGATGAATATATAGGGAATTTTCACTATCATGTCAGGTTGAGTTTTCAAGACGTGATTACACTAGTTTAGTTCTTCCTAAGATTGCTAGTTTCAAGTTACTATCCCATTTCTTTCCACTTTCTGGAGCATCTAAGAACTATCTCATGAACCATAACGCCTATATCTCTATGGTCGCAGGAGATACATGAAACGACAGTTATGCCCACTTGTATTTCAACTAAACAGAGTTGAAGGGTATATCTCTATCCTCAAAAACAACTTCTAACCTCCAACCAATGGGCCAAAGGATCTTCGCATTCTTATTTTACATTTACTTTTAACCCTTTTAGTTCCCTTTCCCAAGTTCAACTAAAATCCAACAGATTTACTCACAAGGTAATCAATCTAGTGAATAAACAATTAGAGCAAATAAGTATAAACAAACTTTAATGAAGATTCCAAACTCGCATTAAGAAGTCTTTCAAACATCAATCATCAAGTCTGGTCAAAACCCTAGAAGGGGTGTTTAGTAATATATAGACAATCTTAAAAACAAAGAAATAATCATCATTTGAAGTGAAACGATAGAGAAAAGAGGAAACCTAAGTAGAACTAGTCTCTCCTCCAAAAGCTGCATATACAACCTTCTACAATCAAACAAAGTGACGAATGATATAATAAATCATCTGCTAAAAATGCCTTAGATGTTATACTTATAGGCTTTTCCCTCATATTATTTGCTTAAAATTCAACAAAAATCCATCCAGGAGGGTTCTACACACTACCCCATGCATAGCCCCAAGGAGTTAGTCAAATTTCCTTTGAAGAATAGCTCTGGGCGCCCCACTCCTGCCATAACACCAAGGAGTTAGCAAAATTTATAAACTTCCAAACACCTCGGGTACCCATTCCATCCATATCACAAGAGTGTTAGAAGAATTATGAGGTTTAAGACCCTTTTGGCACCCCACTTCATCCATGGCCCCAAAATATTAGAAAAATTTCCCAAGTCTGGAGTGCTTCTAGGACACTACACTATCATTCTTGCCAAGGTGTTAGTCATATTCTCATATCCACAGCTAGGGCTCCTGGCATCCCACGCCATCCATAGAACCATCTTTAGTACATTTTTCTCTGAAACACAAGTGTTGGGTGTGCCACGCCAGCCATAGCATTAGGCCGACTATCATAAACTCTTCTTCTTCACACCTTGGGTCTTTTTGGGTCCTTTTTCCTTGATTTCCTGCTCAAAACATCTAGAAACATTCATTAGTTCATAAGACACATGAAAGCATGAATTCATACTTTTTATAAGTATTGTGGACTCAAAACAAGCCAAAATATGAGTAAAAACATGGCAAATTAGCATAAGAATATGCCAACATCATGGGTATCTTTCAATAGCACAAATGATATCAATCTACTTCAATTTTATCAAATTGAAGAGAACTCCCTTCCACTTAATTGCTTATTGCCAATTGGAATTCATCCTATGTCAAGGTGAATCCATCAAACGAGGGTTAGAGCCTTGTGTTATTCTTGATTGATGCTAACCCAGTCTAACTTGGCTCTATCAAGCATAATAAAGGTAATTAGGCAGGACTGAATGAGTTTTATCATCAATCAAACTTTACAAAGCAAAAATCAATTAAATGTTCTTAAGCCTACAATCAATTTTACTTAATTGGGATCAAATGGGTTCTCAACTCATTGGTTTCACAATCCTAGATCTGACTTTAGATACGCATAGAAAGAAGAAGAGAAGAAAGCAAGTAATTAGATAGTCTTACCAATAAAATTTCCATTTTCGAGAAGAAAGCTTAAATTGATGAATTTAATTCTTCAAAATTGCAAGACAGATCTACTTTATATGTTGTAAACTATTCTAATCTATATGTTATATCAATCTGTCTAATTGTATCTAAGTATAATAGCCTCTTTGAAAAAAGGAAGAGAAGTACTATCTATACAATGCTTCAAAAACCCTTAAATCATTTAAAACCAGAGGATCCCAAGTGTGTAGGGATAGACCGTCCTTTGCTTTACCAATTAAAAATTGGGTCTGCCTAGCTATTTTCCATCTTGTGATTGGTGGACTATTTTCTGGAAAGACAGTGCATCCTTTATGTCGTCCTTTGACTCTAGTATTTTTTGTCAAGGTATCCATCTTTCAACTTATGGGCCGTCGTTGGGAAATAGGGTCTGTCCTTTACCTTGTCAGTTTCATGCCACTTGAAAGTTGTTTCTTGGTTAGTTAGGATTTGTTGGACTCTTTGATGTGTGGATCATTCTTTTGAAAGGCGGTCCATCCTTTGCTTTGTCTTTTTGGAAGATTTGTGAGTTTAATTCCATTTTTTTTCATTTCCCTTGGGTTCTTAAAACATAGAATAATAAGATAAGTTTTGAAATAAATTAGTAGCATGAAAATTCTATGAAATAAAGCACAGATATGTCGCAAATTCCCGACTCATTAATAAGTATTCCAATTAATTAGATAGTTTTTCCTAGGTTGTCCATCATCTTACTATTTTGGGTAAAAACTTATATTTGGTTCCAATTAAATCACAAATCAAGAAAAAAAATAAAAATCCTAAGTTCTCCCTGAAACTCAACTATTAGAAACATGTAATCAGTAAAATCAAATGGGCAAAAAAGGACTAATATAACATAAAATAAGCAATCTAATATTGTAACAAAGTTGAGACAAAAACTCAATAATTTGAAAAATGAATATGGATATATCAGAAGACCATAACCCAATAATATCCAAGAATAGAGTTCCCCCTCATCTACTAGGGCATTTTCTTCTTGAAAAAAAAATCTCCATGCATACACAATATCAACAAGAAAGGTTCTACAGTTCAAAGAATTGACCCATGTCACTTTTCAGTACAGTGAAGAAGAAAATACAAAATAAATTCAAAATAGATAAGAGAAAATAGAGAAGATAACTTACACTTGGAGCTCTATGAAGACAAACAACAATTTCTAGAGCTCTAGTTAGAAAAAACTCACACCAGCGATTTGTAGCTTTGCATGAAGCTATCTTGAGAGATGCTAGCCATCATTGAAAATGTTGTTAGAATGGTGATGAACACCGTATTCTTGATTTATCACGTTTGTAAGTTTCTAGAATAGAATGAAGTTAGGGCTAAGAATCTTTTGGAATTATCGCCTCTCTAAGGATTATGCAGAATTGTTCTTGTTCTCTATATCTAATTTTTTATATTAATTTTAGGAAATTACATATAAAACATTTGGCAGACTGAGTTAAAAAATAATAAGGGAAATAATTAACCACAGCAATAGCAAACAATCATTGCCTCATACAATCTATTGCATTGGGTAAAAAAATAATTGCGAAAAGCTAATCCGTGGAAAGTGTTTGATTGCTAATGCATAGAAATAACATCATAGACTTTTGATAACTCATATAACTATTAGAAAACCTATGCTATATCATTAGTTGTCAAACCGGTGTATAAGAAGTCATTGCAGTAGGCCTAATTTCTAGTAGTGGAATTACTAGAAAGTTGACCCTTTTGCTTTTTATTATGCTCTCTCGAAAGGTCCCGTATTTGTTCATAAACTTTTGGATAGAAGAGGTGTGGGAGTTAATAATATTAGTCAAACTCTTTGAACAAGCATTCGACCACTCTTGGTTTGTAATCACCTTCTCCAGCATGCCCTTTATCTTCAACTTCATATGATCTTGGGATAATCCTTCCCTCCAATTTTGTGAACTAGAGGATGACCCTTGATGGAACATAGTGGTTCGTGCTTCTATTCCTAAAGTTCCGATTGTGCCAATCTTGACTCGGTCCACCATAATTGTTTCATACATAATATTGACCTTTACTTTTTGGTTGAGGTTTCCATTGACTTTGATAATTCGAAGATGGATAACTATGATTTTGTTGTTGAAATCATATTGAGGAGGACCACCTTCTGCTTCTTCAACTATATTCACCTTTTTGACCTAATTCTAGATCAACTTTTTTTTTGAGCAATGCAATATTAGTGGCAATGGCTGCCATCATCTAGTCTCTTTCTTGGTTCTCCTTATGCTAAACAATTTTGTCAAGTATGGTGGAAATATGATTATAGTATGTTTTATCCATGAAGCATACTTATTCTACATTAATTGCCATCGATTTTGTGAGTGAATCCAACTTGGTATAGAACTTTTCACGCAAAATATTCTCTGAGAACCCATGGGTAGATGCCCTAGGAACATATTGTTTGAAACATTTTCATGCCTTGAACGATTATTCCCCTAGTAATTATTGAAAGCAGAAGATCTTGTCACGTTGTTTGGCCTTTTTACTTGGGGGAAACCATTTCTTCAAAAAGATATTGATAAGCTCCGTCCAAGTATGTATTGAATTGGGGTTGGGGGGTAGGCACTTCTACCAATCACGGTCCTCCCACACTAATGAGTACTTGAAAACCATCAAGCGGATGACATCATCAGCCATGTTGCTTTATTTGTAAATATTGCAAACCTTTGATAAGTTCTTTAAATGTTGATGCGGATCTTGGCTTGTTGAGTTGTAAAATGACCTTCAGCCTTTATCATTGTGTAAATGCTCCCGTAAATTTTAAAGGTGGGAGCATTCACTCTTGGGAGTACAATCACACTTGCATAGTCTATGTTGTCATTAACCTCCAAAAAGACATTATCCAATTCACCTTGAGGAGCTGCCATTCTATACTTGTTTCACAAGTCCAAGAAACATAAGTGTGATATATAATTATAAATCAAACAAGTCAAAATTTGATCCACTTAGTAGGACCAATTACCAAAATCCCCAGCAAGGCGCTAAAATTTGTATTGCCCAATTCCACCTCTCAGTAGGAGTGTGTATACAGTCGATTGCAATATAATTATCCAACGAAGAGTCACGATTATATCCACAAGGACTTTGTATTTATCTAAGCTACTAAGTAAAACAAATGAATGAATGCTTTTAGAACTACTCTAGAAAATGATAAAGAGCAAACTAAACTAAATTGCTAAATCTAGAATGCAAAAGGTTGAAATATACAGGAGAAAATATTGGGGATGTGTCCCCACATAGGATTGATCCCTGTAAACCACTCAATTAGGTTCATCAATAACGGACTCTTTGTAATTATGAAAATAATCACTTAATGGATTACTAGGTGTCTTTCAACAACCAAACAATGTTTATCTTTATCAATATTTTAAAATTGATGAGAATTCAAATCGAAACAGATTGCAATTTCTCAATTAGATTCATCAAATATCTAATTGAATCTATTAAACAAGGGTTATGCCTGGGGTTACTATTGATTTATTCTACCCAAACCCTATTTGGCTCTTTCAAGCATAATTGGAGCAATTTGGTATGATTTAATATTTGCAACCACCAATTGCAGCTTACAAATCAAAGATCAATCAAATATTTAAAAGATCATTTTTAATTAAGTGAGATCAACAAGGTTCACAACCCTAGATAAGAATTTAGATTCTCATGAGTGGAGAAGAAGAAAAAGAAGAAGGAATTTAGCTACTCATGAGAGAGAAAAATCCTAAATATGAAATAGATCTTCAATTTGTCTTCAAAATACAACGGGTATTCTCTAGCTAGTCTATTCTTTATTGTAAAGTTGTGACTCTTAAGAAAAATTACTAAAAAGATTATTTATACAAAGGACAAAACACAAAGTCTAATTTAATTCAGTAGGACCAATTCATCGTTACCAACCTCAAGTTGAATTAACGGTCTGCACTTTGCTTCACATTTTAAATAAGCTCTTTGTTTCGTTGGCTGCCATATTTCAACTTATGGACCATACTTTTAATTTATGATCCTTATCTTCCCTTCATGAATTGCTTCTCCAGGTTGACAACTTGTTAACTTTGGTATCTCTGGTGCCATTTTTGGTCCGCAAAATTAATGTGCAAGCGTATCTTGATTTGTACTTTTCTAATTGAGTTATATCACTAACTGGATGGATTTATGGTTGAATCTGCAGACCGCACTATGATTTTGTGGTCTATAATTTTTGTTTTTCGACAGAAGTCTGTAAACTGTGCCTCTTTCCTCCAACTCTTTGGTAATCCTGAAACTTAGTAAAATAGCATTAGTATTTACTCAAATTAGCACTCAAAGGCTTGCAAAACTCAATGAAATCAAGTACAGATGTGTCCCAAAACACCGATACATTAGCAATCATGTCACCCATTCCAGCAACTCATAAATCATATTTTCAAGCTATGGGGAGGGTCTTTAGGGAAAACAGGTCTAACACTCAAAATAACTGGACATGTCATGACACTTCATCCAAGCTTTAATCCTAATATTGAAAATTTAACCAAAATGCCCTC
This sequence comes from Datura wrightii, assembly GCA_035772735.1. Lineage (NCBI taxonomy): Eukaryota > Viridiplantae > Streptophyta > Magnoliopsida > Solanales > Solanaceae > Datura > Datura wrightii. Next base: position 115,743,603 of record JASDFA010000007.1, on the reverse strand, counting down.
TGTTAAAGTATGTCTAAAAATGCCCTTATTGATAATAGTTTTGTCAAAAAATGCCCCTATTATTACTCAATTGGATAAAAGTTGCCCCTTTTTAATGAAACATATTCATTCTCTTTTCCTTTTGTCTAAAAAATTATTTTCTAATTAGAATATTATTTTTTAAAGAATCCTACTCTTTTTTCTCTTCTTTTATTAAAATTCTTTTAAATAATAACGTGACAAGGGTGCCCGCATAATCGCTCATCACCTCACAAATACGGCACCCATTTATCCTTATCCTTTATTAGTTATTTCATTATGAAAAGTTCCGTCCTTTGGAGTCTTAGTATTAACATATAGAAACTGTGACACTTGTCCCCTCGAGGCATAAATCATATTAAGCCTATGAGCAGTTCAATTTAAGAGAAAAGGGGATAAACCCTAGTGAGCACCACAAAAATTTTACCCCATGGCTTCGCCGGTCACTAGCCTACCTCCTCCAATGATTGGTCAGACCAGTGCTTTAACTTCTCAATCCCAATTCCTACCATCACAAAGCGTAATCGACAAAAACAATGAACTTCTTCAACAGATACCAAAAATAGAAATTCAAATGTAAGTCTAGCACATAAATTTCAACAAGCACCGAAGGTTCAAGGATGTGTCTACCCACAATTCCATTCAACGAAGCGAGATTAGTTAATGGAGAACATGTGGTGAAATGGACATAGGCAAAAGTTACAAAGATGAATTAGATTTAAAATCTTTATTATACTATCATATCAAAGTTTTCACGTGGGTGGCTATCAATTGACAAACTACAACATATAATACTTTCATAATGTGGTGTAAGAGGTGAATGCAGAATTTTCCTTTTAAGGAACAAACATTTTTTTATTAAATGTGCAATTATGGAGGACTTCATAATTGTCATGTCAAAAAATTCACATTGTCTTAAATAAAAGGATGGTGGGCCGTAGGTGATGAGGCCTCTGATATAAAACTCAAAGTTCAAGATTGATGCAGAAACTGCTCAAGCTATAACTTGGATCTCATTGCCTAATCTTCTACCAACTTTTTTTGTTAAGGAAGATTTCCTCATTTGCTTTTGTTGTGGTTAAGCTACTTCAAGTTGATATGGATATAACAAAAAAGACCTTACCAATCTTACAAGGGTTAGAGTACAGGTAGACCTAGCAAGAAATCTCCCAAAGAGTGTGAAGATTAAAATTCATGATGAGATCACTATATTAACAAAGGTGGAAAAGGTGAGGATTGTATATGATCATCTTTCTAGATATTGCATAAGCTGCAAATTACAATGTCATAGAAATGAGGAATGTTGGTATAGCTGCCCAGATACAATGGAAAAGGCAAAGAAAGAAACAAGGTGGAAGGAATGGGGAAATGAGCCAAAGGGATAGGTAATTAGTCTAAATGAGAAACAACATCCAATGGAAACACTCTTTCCCAAATATTAATAAGTGGTATAATTATGGGTGATTTAGAATGATGGAAAGTTGTTCAACACAAGGTGGTAGAAAAGGCGACAAGTAAGAATGGGATTAACACAATGGAAAAAAAGGGAGATAGATACCAACCTATTTGTCCGCCTAACAAACAGGAAGAGGACCATGAGTCTAAAGGAATAGAAGAAGAACAACATATTGTTGCTCAGGCAATTCATAATAGGGGGATATCATCTTTAGAGGAAGGCTAGGGAGAAATGGAAGCAACAGAGGAATAATAACACTAAAGTTTGGGTTGCCAAAACTGGGGTGATAGAGTTGAGGAGGCTGAGGAGGGGAAAATCATCAAAGATACTAGATTGATAAAGGAGAGCTGTTCTAGGGTTCACCCACAACATGAGATGCTGGTAGTGGAACAGTAAATAGGGACAAAGGGGTAAATAGGAGTAGATGCGACTGATGCAGGTTAATATGAAGGATCAATGGTGGCTAGAACCTATCATCCTACAACTAAGGTAGGTAATAGTATGGAAGATATTAATAGAAGAGCTATTGTGGTTAGTCAAAATGTAAAAGATGAATGCCTATTAGCAGTGGTGAGGTTTGAAGGTACAAGGGGAAGAGAGGAGGTGAACTCAAAATCAGAAACAACAGGGAGGGGGGAACAACTCAGATGATAGCATATCAGGGGGGGGGGGTGATCAGATGAATCATAAAGAAAGTTCTTCAACAGAAGATAAAAAACAGAAAGGGAGATAAAAAAGCTCAATCCTACTAGGGAGTTGCATGATGTTATCACTCCCAATTTACAAAAGTATAGGAAAAGTTATAGAGGGAGTGATAATGTTAAGGAGATCGAGAAAGGAGATTATTTACTAGGAAAGCAAACAGAAGTATATCAGAAATCTAATAGAAAAGGGAATAAAAATGGGAGGAAGCAGGGTCCATCTAACTTGCAACAACCATGTAGAATTATGATAAGGAGTAATACCAGTAGAACCAGTTCCAAAAATTGAAAGCCTTTATTTTGAACATTAAATGTATTAGAACAAATAAAGCTTTTCACATGCTACAAATATTACACATACATGACTAATTTTTTCTCGTTGCATTGATGGAGCCTTTTCAGCATACAAAATATATACAAAAATATGGGAGGAAGTTGGGAATGCAGCAGATAGGATCAAATTGTAATGGGATGAAATGGTACTTTATAAAAGACAACATGGAGGTACAAGTTGTGAGGGACGCTGAGCAACAACTATCTTTAAAGTTGTTCATTTAGGAGTTAAACATACATATGATAACAACTTGAATGTATGCCAAGTGTGATGTTAATGAAAGGCTACACTTATGGCATAGTATATATCAATTGGCCAATATCACTATTATGCCATGGTTAGTGGGTGAGGACTTTAATATGGTGATCAATGAAGAAGAAAAACTTGAAGGACAACCAATTAGATCACAATATGTGGAAGAATTTTGCTTTTTGAATCAATTCCTCTAAGCTATTTGAATTGTCTTTTCAGGGGAGTCCTTTAACTCGATGGAATGGAAGGACAGTAGATGATTGTATCTTTGAGAGGTTGGACAAAGTAGTGGTATCCTAGCCAATGCTAGATATGATTGGAAATGTGGAGGTTGAGCATCTTCCAAGGATAGAGTTAAATCATACTCCATTGTTTATTTCAATTGGGGCACAAAGTCATAGTGTAAAAAAACCATTTAGATCCCTTAAATTCTTGACAGAACATGTGGATTTTCAAAGAGTAGTGAAGCAGAATTAGTCAGCAGACTTTATAGGTCACCCTTTTTAGTGCTTAAACATAAGGTTAAACAAATAAAAAAAGCTCTGTACTTAGGGAGATATTTTTAAATAGTTGATGTCAAAGAAGAAATTACAAGAATTAAAGAAAACTTGTTTAAAGAGCATCCTACAACCAATAATAGAATGGTCCTACAACAAGCTCAGGATGAGTTGTAAAAGTATCTACACTATGAGAAAGTTCTCCGAAAACAAAAGGCCAGAGTGGATTGGCATGTGGAGGGGCGCAAAAACACTACGTTCTTCCATAACCTAGTGAATGGAAGAAGAAACAAATTGCAAATAAAATGAATTCAGAATGGAGGGGGAACTGGATTGACGATAGAAATTTAATGAATCTGCAAGCAGGTGATAGTTTTTAGAAATAGCTTACTTTAGGTGAAGAGGGAACTGACTTCTCATTGTTGAATCATATCATAGAAATAATTATAGAGAAGGACTAACAGAAGAATATGTGATAAAAGAAATAGAGCATAAGTAATAACAATTGTTTTCTCTCTAGATAGTGCCAATGCTAGTGGTTTAGATAGACTAACAGGTCTGTTTTTTCAAAGTTGGCAGATCATCCAAAATGATGTGTTTGATGTGGTATAAGCTTTCTTTAATGTTGATACTCTTCCTAAAGGATTTATTCATCCAAATTTGGTCTTAATACAAAAGAAAAATCCGGTTCAATCATTCTTTGATTAAAGACCTATTAGTTTGAGTAACTTCATTAATAACATTATTTCTAAGGTAGTACAATGGAAACTGACATGAGTATTGGATAAGATTATTTTTGTTACTCCATCTAGATTTGTGATGGGGGGAAGTATTATTGAAAATATCTTATTAACATAAGAGATAGACACAGATATAAGGAAAAGGGATAAATCAGAACATGAAGTTAGATATAACCTAGGCATATGACCGGCTGTGTTGGCTATTTGTAACTAAAGTTTTGAGAAGGACGGATTTCGCAGAGATATTTATTGACATAATATGGAGATTAGTAGCTAATAACAGGTACTCTATTTTGTTTGATGGTCAATATCATGATTCATACACTCAACTAGAGGAGTTAAGAAGGGTGATCCAATCTCTCCTACATTATTCATTTAGCATCAGAAGTACTCTCCAGAGCACTAAATGATTTATTTGATAAAAATAGACAAAGGTTTTGGGATGCCTAAGTGAAGTGACAATATATATCATCTGGATTATATAGATGATATTATTACAATTGCATCAACAGATAAAACATTTTTCGAGATGATTATGGAAATATTGAATTTTATGAATAGATATTAGGATAACTTATTAGTAAGGAGAAAAGCTCTTTCTATATGTATAATACGGCTGTCAGTGCACTGATTCAGTAGGTGAAATAGGTTACTGGATTTGAAAAGGAGAGTTCCTTTTATTGTATTTTGGATGCCAAATATTTCACACAAGAAAGAGAAAGATCTTTTATAATGACATTATTAAAATGATAAAAGATAAGTTGCAGCACTGGGAAGGAAAGCTGATATCCTAAGGAGGAAAGGTTGTTCTTATTAACAATGTGCAACAAAGCCTTCCTATATATCTTCTTTCTGCTATGGTTCCTACTAAGCACACTATTAGGAGATGTAAAGGATATTTTCCAGACTTTTTCTAGAATAATACGGAAGAAGAAAGGAGTAGGCATTGGTCTACTAGGTTAAATGTTTTTTATCTCAGGAAGACGGGGAAATAGGCTTCAAGCCATTATTTGATGTGTCCACGACTTTATTTTCCAAGTTATAATGGACTTTTAGAACCACAAGGTCTCTCTGGGTCAGTTTTACATGGAACAAGAAGAAAATTGCAGCAGTGGTACAATGGAAAGGAGAATCTCAGTTACGGAAGAAAATGTTGGAAGCAAGAGAAGAAGTAGATCATGAAATTTGGTGGGAACCTAGATGTGGAGGTTCTAATGTTTGGTTTGACAACTGGACTAAATTAGGACCCCTCATTCATGTGATCCCATAAAACTTTTCAATTGATGAGAGTATAGAAGATATCAGTGAATAAATGGGATGCAATGCTCAGGAACTACAACAATGTCTACCTAAAGACATTAGTATCATATATATACAAATATCAAATTATCTAAGAAGTCATAATTGTGGATAAGCCATGGTGGATGAATAACAGTAGTGGGAGGTTCTTTGTCAAAAGTGCATAAAAACTTAGAAGACATAGGGTAAAAATAGTTGGATAAAAGAAGTTTTTGATGAAGGGTCTGCAAAATATCTTTCTTCTTATGGAGGTTATGGAAACACAAAATTCCTGTAGATGACACGTTGGCTAGGAATGGTATAGATATTGTCTCTAGGTGTAGATGCTGCCTTCAACCACAAAGTGAGACCGCAGAACATATTTTTATGACAAGAAGGTGGGCTAGGAAAATTTGGTAAATTTTCTCTACTACTGCAGGGATTATAACACTATTTCTACAACTAAAATAGACCATTATTCAGTGGTGGATAGTAAAGTGTGGAGCCAATATTAAACCTCTTTATCAAGCTACTCCCGCAATTATATGTTGGAAAATATAGAAATTGAGAAATTCAGTGGTGTATGGAGAAAACATGTCAAAAAGAAGACTGATATCTAAGATAAATTATAATTTGTATATGGTGTCTAGATTAAATTATTCATGGATAGAGAGCATCCCAAATACATGAGCATAGACTGTCCTCTTTTTTGAAGAGCATTCTCCCAAAATGAAGTGTAGATTAGTGGGCTGGGAACACCCTAATGTGGGGTGGCACAAGCGTAACTGTGAAGGGGGGAAATCCTAGGGATAGCTTGATAGGTTTTTGTACAACAGATAACAGAGGTGACCTTATATATGCTAGAGCAAGAGTTATTTCAGACACTTCTAACTCAATTGTTGAAGCACTGCTATAGAAGAGGGGATATATTATTGTATGAATAATAATTTATACCTTTTAATCATAGAAACGGACTCACTTACAATGGTTAAGGAACAATGAGGGTCTAGGAAGTATCTTGGTGTATAAGCATGGAAGTTAACAGAGTTAGAAGCTGGATAGAGAAAGGAGAAGTGTAGATTAGTCGTGTGCTGAGAGAAGGAAACCAATTGGTAGAGTTTTTTAATAACATAGTGTTAAATTTGAAGGCACACAACAAAGAATACATGTTCATTTAGATAATGGTATTCCAATAGAGGCAAGAAGAATCCTTATCGCAGAAAAAGCATAAAGGCCTAATCAAAGACATGACTACGCTATAAATACACATCTACATTGAGGCATGCCTCAAGTAGAATCCAAAATATACAAGTGTACAGTGAATCTGAGATTAACTGCAAGGTATAGAGCTACAAGATGTCGAGCTCTATAGATTAACCATTTCCTCTCTTTCAATATGTGGTATCAATTTCCTTGAATATTCAATATACTGAAAGAGGATTAATAGGAAATCAGTAAGCAGCAAAATATTATTGTCTTCAAATTTCTAAGATTTTAGAGATACCTTGTTAGATCTAGAATTGGTATGCGGCATAAGTGAAAGAGTGAAGGACATTCGAAGGTGATGCATCCATGGTGTCTAGTGGGAGCTTTGAGGTTGCTGGAATGGTAGTGTCCCATCTCTTGGACATTAGAGGCATCTAGGTTAGAAAAGACAAGGTAAGTTCAATGCTCTTAATGTGGAAGACTGGAAAGTGGTTAAGTTTTACCTCAATATGTGGTCTTGTCAGCATCATCACCTACTTCGATCCTGAGAAGATGAGCTTGGTAGGGTTTCCTAAAGTGGGGTTGAGTCAGAGGTGTTTTGTAGAGTTGTCTGTAGATTATTTTTCAGGCTTTGTTGGTTTGTTTGGTATATTTTCTTCTTTATTTTGTTCCAAGTCATTTGTTTGTGGACTAGGATGGTTTTTTTTCTTTGGTTTAAATAAAGTGGTTTTGTTCTTTTAAGTTAAAAAAATTTATAAGAAAAGGGTAAAATTAATAAAAATTATCACGCAGACCATTACATTGAAGAAAAAAATTGCTCTTTTCCCATTCAATATTCTTTTCCTTTATGCACCGGGTGAAAAACCAGTTGTGCAAACAATTCTTACTTCCAAATAAAATAAATATAATGTATTAAACAAATTATATTTCATCATCACTCTTCCCTTTCTTCTATTTTTATTTATCTCCTTTTCCTCCACTAATATGTTATGTCATGTAAATCTCTTGTTAGAAAGAATAAACAAACACAAACACCCAAATACCAATTAATAAAATCGAGCTACTCCATACTCTTTTAAAATTATGTAATTTTATGTTAAACTAATAAGGATAAGCATAGTCATGCACAATAAAAAAGAATTAAAAGGAAAAAGATAATGAATGAAAGAGATTTTAGAAATACAAAAAGCTAACAACATAAGAAAAGAATTAGGAGTATGTTTCTGGTAACTTTATATGCATAAAATAAGATAAAAGTATAAAAAAAAATTAGACTGTTAGAGATCTTTTGCAGATGCCACATCAGCTCTCTTATGCAAAGGATTATTGAAATTAAATAGTAAAAAATTAAAATTTGAAAAATAGATAAATTGAGATCTATCCCTAAGAGATGCCACATCAGCTCTCTTATGCCTAGAATTATATGAATATATAAATTAGATAATAATTTGGTTAGTTAATCACTGGCTTATGTTACTTACCAAATTCAAGTAATCATAATGGCTATATATTTTTGAGAGTACTTTCAATGTTTCTCATTATCTTTGGGTATTAAGCACTAAATGATAAACATCTTCCATGGCAACAACGAAGTTCTCTCTTCACTCAGTTTTGCTTATTTCCTAGGTTTTGTTTTCTCTGTTTGCTCTCCATCGTTGTATGTCCACATTTATCCTTTTGAACTTCATTTATTATTAATTTTATTATTATTATTATTGGAATTATAATTAAATTAACTAAGTATTATGGAATAACATGAAACAAATTTATATATCATCACCTATTAAAACTCGTAACATATCTTTTTTAATATTATTTTCGCTTTTATTGGTTTGTTATGTGTTTTATCTGTTATTAACCTGATAGCATGCAAATTGTTCATTTCATACTATCAGTACTAAAACATTAAATTCCACATTTTTTATATTAATTTCACAAAATGCAGGTGATGAAGAAACAAGTTATAATGCAAATCTTACAGTTGGAAAATGTATCCAAATTCCTGATGAACCAGGAAAATGGTGTTGCCTCCTAGATTATTTACGAGAATGCTATGATACACTTGATATATGTAATGCAAAATGTCGCGATCGAAGAATTTTCAAGAAAAATAATGTTAATTAATTCGAGAAATCATTATCATTTTCACAATTTATTTTCAATTCTTTCATGTTGTTGGTTAAGTTGATGTATAAGTAAAAATTGCAATTTTTATTTATAAAAATTTAGTTACATTTATTGATACTTAAATTCATCTATCCATATCATATTATTCTTGCTATGTTATACTTACAATTTTAAATTTTATAAATTCTAACTCTAATAAGAAAGTGGCATTTTAGTGAAGTTTGAAAGCCGCATATGATAACAAATTGAAGCTTGAGCAGAAGTAATAGCTGTTAGGATCAAAATAATTAGGTTTCATGCGAAAGCTAACAATGCAAACCTCGAAAGACAATTATAAAATCATAAATGACAAGTAATATCAAAAAGAGACAGAATAACATAACGTGCATGATTCCATCAACCTGCATCTACAAGAGGAGATTAACATTCTATTTTATAAAAAAATACAAAAATATCGAGAGAAATAACCTCACAAGAGGGAATCTATAATAACATGATCATGCAATAGGAGGGATAGGGAAGAAAACTGCAAGTGTGGTAGAAGTGGACAACATCATAGCGTTGGCAGCTCAGCTAGCTTCTTTTCAAAAATAGATGATGACACAGTTCAGTAAGTTGAACATGGCTCAATCCTAGGAGCAAGTAAATGCATTACAACCATCTCCATATTGTTGTGAAATTTGTGGAGGTAGTGGTCATTTTGCATATGTGTGTGGAGAAAACATGGAGTTAGTGAACTTTGTGGATAATGCACAGTGAGGATATCAGAACTTCGTGAATACCTACAATCGCAACTGGCAGAATCATCCAAGAAAGCCAAGCCTCAAGGGGGTTTTCCAAGTGACACTGATACAAAGCCAAGAAAGGTTATGATAATCACTTTAAGGAGTGGATGAGAGGTATATGGAGCACCTTTAAAATAGAAAAATCTTGGGGTGCAAGCAGAGTTACCCAGACCAAGCCCAAGTGTAGAGAAGGGTAAGGGAAAAGCAGTTGTAGATAATATTGCACAACTAGTAGAGTAGCAAGTGAAGAGACAAACACCACGCTTCCCTCAAAGGCTCCAGAAAAGTAATGAGGATTCATGCTTTAAGAAGTTCTTTGATATCTTCAGAGAACTTCGCATAAACCTTCCTCTACTTGATGTTTTAAAGGGAATACCCAAATATGCCAAGTACTTAAATGAGGTGGTGACAAAGAAAAATTGACTTCTGGATGTAAAGGTAGTGACACTTACTGAAGAGTGCAGTTCAAGGGTGACGAGCAAGCTCACAAAAAAGCTCAACGGCCTTGTGAATTTCACCCTCCCAATACAAATTAGTGAAAGTGAGATGATGCAGACCTTGCATTATTTTAGGGTAAGTGTAAACTTGATGTCTTGATATTTGTTTAATATGATTTTAGGGAAAGTGTAAACTTGATGTCCTGATATTTGTTTAATACTCTTGGTTTTGGAAAAAAAAGGCCATCAAAATTAGTCCTTCAGCTTGCTTACATATCAAGAGTGGCTCCAAAGGGAATCATTGAGGATGTGATCATCAAGTTTGGTAAGTTGTAATCCCTGTTGATTTTATTATTCATGATTATGAAGTAGATAAAAGTTTTCCAATCATACTGGGACATTCATATTTGGCAACTGATGGAGCTTTGATAGATTTTAGAGAGGAAAATTTGAAGATGAGAGAGAATGACGAGGCAGTCACTTTAAGAGTGTAAAAAGCACTCAACACACTGTCACACTACAGATATCTATGTATGATTATGGAGTGAAAGAGGATGAGTGTTGGTTGGTGGAGAATGAGTTGAAAAAGATACGGTCAAAGGCTCTCATTAAATGGCCCAAGAAAGATGCAAAGGAACTTCACAACCTGCAGAGCACCTGAGCCTGTGTCAGACGAACTTAAAGGTGATCCTAGTTAGGATGTGAGGGCGAAAGAAAGGGAAAGTATTGATATTGTTCCCACTAAAGTTAAGACGAGAAGGAAGATTATCCTGAATGGGAAGAAGAGATTGACGAAATCTTTAAATGGATGTGACCCACGTCGTGCTGCGATGTTAAATAAAAGCTGCTTGGGAGGCAACCCAAGTTGGACCAAAGGTAAAAAAAGTTTCTTCTGTTATTGTTTGTATAATGTCACCTTTTTTATGCCTGCTATTTATATTTGAAGGGAAGTCTGAGTATCCACAAAAGCGAAGCAAAGAAGCATGGCGAAGCATGAGTATGGGGTCATTGACCCTTTTGATGGAAATTGGAATGCAACATGCTGCTAGCTAGGGCTAGATGCCTTTGGAAGTATTCATAAACTTTATGTTACTTTTAATTAATTCTTTAGGGATATAGTATGATTTTATATGTGGGTGAGGAAACCTTTAAAATTTTGATGAGGGTGAAGTATGTGGAATATTTGAATTTGGCTTATTTTAAATGTTAAGTAGAGAACAGTTCACCCACTCCATGATTTTTCTTTCTGGTTCTTTTTCGAGAGGGGGCCCTTTGAACCGAGAATAATTTTTTGTTATTATGACATTTTTGTTTTCTATCATAGGTACGGACTTTTCCAATGATAGATGGATGATGAACGTCTTGAGGGAAGATTAGTCTCTTGGAACTAGAGAACCCTTTCACTGATTGAATGCTAGGAGCTTGATGTGCCATGGTTTTACGGCACGTTTGATTCTTAAAACATAGAAAAGATGCTAGAACTTGGGTGTGTTTATATGGATATATGGTTCTTTTACTGTATATTTACGAAAATCAAGTTTGGGAGTTTTAGTGCAAAAAAGGAAGTGCAAAAGTACAAAAAAGGGTCTGCTATAGGTTAAGGTAAGATGCATACAATCTGGGTATGAGCCGTAACTATTGCTCATGATGAAGCTTCAGAAAATGTTTAAGTGCAGGTTTCATGATACAACAAGATACTTCGAGTCATAGTAGCACTGTACGAGTCATACCTCAAACTCTTGGTGAGATGAAGAGAATTAGCAACTTGGCATCCTCAAGGCACAATTGGAATGCACGACTAGTACCAGCAATGCACGAGTTGTACGAAGGACTCGTAGGTTGATCATTAGAGATTCCTTTATTCAGATGTTCAAGCCACGACTGGTTACCACAACTCATTGTGGCATGCCACGAGTTGTACCAATCACTCATACCTGAGAAGACCAGAAGCTGTCAACCATTCTATGATTGCAGACAATGTCATATAGTAGCATGCTACGACTCGTAGGTCATCCCGGCGTAGCAATCCCTGTTAATTTAGGAAAGAATTTTCATTTACAGTATAAATACTTTCCTTTATTTTTTATGAGGAGATTCTATACTTTATAGAATTAGTGTTTTTGGAGTTTCCCCATGCAACTTGAATAACATAAATACACAATGTTTGGAACATGTTTCTTCTTGTAATCTTAACTTTGAAGATTACTTATTGCAATTGAACATTGGGTTTTATTTCTTTCATCATTGTAAGTCTTTACTCATGAATTCTTCTATATTTTCTATAGTAAATCTTACAATTATAAGTAGCTAAACACATACAACTAGGATTGTGGAAACCATGGAGAAATAACAAATTGGGGTGAACACAAAGTGATTCTAAACTAATACTAATGCTTGTATTGTTCTTCCCTTCATGATAATTGTTTCTTCATACTGCGCAATGTTAGCACTAGTCCACATTATCTACTTGCTTGAACATAGAGGATAGACATTAGGAAAAGGTTAAGACAACAAATACATGAAATTATCAATTTTCATTTAATAACTCGCGTTGCAGTCACATGAAAGTTAAATTGGGATATTTGATACAGGTTATTCAGGAACACTAATGAGACCTAATATGGTATTTGATCATAGTCATCAGATAGGGGAAAATTAACCATTTAGATGAATGTGTTTTATTGATTCTATAGGCTATCTATTGGAATAGATCACAAGTGTAATAATTCGACATAGTTATGAATCAATGGGTAAAATTTCCCTAGTTAGTCGCATATTTCTTATCACAATACCATTTCACAACATTGACACTTATTATTTTCTATTACCCCCCCCCCCCCAGGAAATAATAGAACTAAACGCATAAGTAATAGCATTAGTCAAAATCCTGACCATATTCCTTAAGGGATTGACCACAACATTAGTTGGATTCTCTATTAACAACGACATGTTATACTTCTTCAGACGTGTAATTTGAGCATTATCAAAAATGAAGTTTTTGCCGGGGAATACAACTTAGGATTACATTAATTTCTTTTAGTTATCTTTTAGTCTTTATTTCCTTATTTACATTTTCTTTTGTCTTTTTCTCACATAGATTATCACTTGGTGAATGCCAAGTACTCGGAGTAGTTGAAAATCCCTAGTCCCACTTGATAAAGAACATGAACAAACACTGAGAAAGATGGACTGTATTGAGACTCCTAAGAAAATAGATGCCAGAGTAGCCCAGGAAGCTCGGCGAGCTAATGAAGCCTATCCGGTGGAGTTAGCTCGTTAGCTGCTCTTCAGGAGGCTGATGAGGCACAGGAAGAAGTGGACACTGCTGGCCGAAATGGAAGAAATAGAGGGCATGAACCACATTAGTTCCATATATGCTCTCCACACTTTTATGATGATGAGGATACAAATATTAATGAAGTCGGGTCAATAGGAGCTATTCTACCTCCACCTCTGCCTGCTGAGGCAAAATTTGACATCACTAGCATGATGATCCAATTGTTGAACATGAAGGGAGTGTTTAGGGGAAATGCTATTGATAATGCAGATCTCCACTTGATGAATTTTGTGGTAATCTGCAAGACATACAGGTTGCCTAGAGTGAGCCAGGATGCAAGTAAACTGAGGCTCTTTCCATTCTCTCTAGTCTATGGCTATCGGAGTTGCCAAATGACTCCATCACTAATTGGAGAGAATTGAAGCGCACCTTCTTGGAAAGGTTCTTCCCACCTTCAAGGATGCTGCAACTCAAGGATGACATATATAACTTTCGACAACATAAGAGGAGGCACTTCATGAGACATGGTTGCAGTTTAAGGAAAAATTGAATAAGTGCCCAAATCGTAGAATTCCAAATAAGATCTTGTTGGAATGACTTTAACAATCCTTGAACAAAAGCAACAAAGCAGTAGCAAATACTATAGTATGTGGAGAATTGATGAGTCACTCATGGGTGCATGCAACAACAATACTTGACTGAGTGACCAAAACCAATAGAGCCTGGCATAACAGAGAAGCAGAAGTAGCTACAGGTACATATGCGATTGGGATGACTACGAAGCAACACAAAAAAGAAGAGGAATGTGATCAAGAGTTAGCATATATGAGGACTTCCATTGACCTAGTCATGAAGAATATCATGGGATTTGGAGCTCAGAAAGTGAATGCAGTTGGTAGCTCAAAGTCAGGATCCGGGGTATGAACACTCTGACTCTGAGGAGGAAGTTAACTTCTTAGATAGCTAGGTGGCGGGTTTACTGACAAACGCTCAAGGCTCTAATCAAGAACTTGGTTTCAAGGCTTAAGGAACTAAGTTTAGAACCGGTATACAGACAATTACAATAAAGCTTGGCATAGGGATAGAAGAAGAGAGCGAGACGGGGAAGGTAATTGGAGGGAAAATGATGGATACCAAAATGACCGCAATGGCTTGTAGCCTCCTAAGGCTCGTGAGTGTGATAAGGAACTTCAAAATTGGAGAGCATGATGGCTGAGTTGTTGAAAATGGAAAAGTCAGCCATTGATCACAATAGAGCCCGGCATAACAGAGAAGCAGAAGTAGCTACAGGTACATATGCGATTGGGATGACTACGAAGCAACACAAAAAAGAAGAGGAATGTGATTAAGAGTTAGCATATATGAGGACTTCCATTGACCTGCTCATGAAGAATATCATGGGATATGGAGCTCAGAAAGTAAATGCAATTGGGAGCTCAAAGTCAGGATCCGGGGTATGAACACTCTGACTCCGAGGAGGAAGTTAACTTCTTAGATAGCTAGGTGGCAGGTTTACTGACAAACGCTCAAGGCTCTAATCAAGAACTTGGTTTCAAGGTTTAAGGAACTAAGTTTAGAACCGGTATACGGACAATTACAACAAAGCTTGGCATAGGGATAGAAGAAGAGAGCGAGACGGGGAAGGTAATTGGAGGGAAAATGATGGATACCAAAATGACCGCAATGGCTTGTAGCCTCCTAAGGCTCGTGAGTGTGATAAGGAACTTCAAAATTGGAGTGCATGATGGCTGAGTTGTCGAAAAAGGAAAAGTCAGCCATTGATCACCTGAAGGACATTCACGGAGACATACCTGGCATGAATCAGAAAGTTGAGTCGCACGATGCAGTAATTAAACAGATTGAGCAGCAATTAGGCTAGATGTCCGCATCCCTGAACTAGAGGTAGAAGGGCACACTCCCTATTAACATGGTTCAAAGTCCAAAGAATGACAGTCATCGTATAGCTGTGACTACTAGGAATGGAAAAGCAATAGTTGAACCACCTATGCCCATTGTAGTTGGGTATGGCTGAATTAAAGGAAGTTGATTCAAATAATGAGGCTGAGGCTGTAGAGAAGATAATTGAAGGTATTGTAGAGGTGAAAAAGTCTCCAGTTACTGAAAAGGAGATTGGTCATCAGAAGTGGAAGAAGGAGGCCCCACAAATTTTTAGGTATATCCTAAGACTGCCTCCACCTTTTCCTCAGAGAATGAAGAATGGTAGATGATGGGAAATTTCACAAGTTCTTATCCTTGCTAAAGCAGTTGTCTGTGAAAATTCCCTTGGTAGAGGCAATAGAGCAGATGCCTAGCTATGTAAAATTTATGAAGGACCTGGTGATAAGAAAGTGTTCAGTGAGCTATGAACCAGTTGGAAATTTACACCACTACAGTGCAATAGCCTCACGGGTCCTTGCATAGAAGACGAAAGACCCTAATGCCTTCACCATCCCATGAACTATTGGATATTTTGAGTTTACCAAGGAATTGTATGATCTAGGAGCTAGCATAAATTTAATGCTGCTAGTCATGTTTAGACAATTGGGCTTAGTATCCCCCACATCAACGATAATGCGGCTACTGATGGTAGACCTCACAGTGAAAAAGCTAGTTAGTATCCTTCATGATGTTCTAATGAAGGTGGACAAGTTTATTTTTCAAGCTAACTTCATGTTTCTAGATAGTGAAGTGGATTTTGAGGTCTCCATCATTTTAGGGAGACCATTCCTTACCACTGAGCGAGCCCTGGTGGACGTTGAAGCTAGAGAATTGAAGTTCTGGTTAAATGAGGATGAAGTCACTTTTAACTTCTGCTATTCAATGATGCAGTCCAGTGAACTCAGCAATTGAGGTTGAAATTGAGTTTCTTAACAAATTCTGAGTAGTCAAGAAACCCGCATCGGGCTACAACGTTAAACCAAGCGGTGCATGGGAGCCAACCAATGAGGTAGTTTGGTGAAGCTTGGGTAACCAAACTGCCTAGATCTTGTCGCATTGTTAAATTCGGCACTTTTTGGGAGGCAACCCAAGTATCTTGACTTATATGTGTTGCAGTGTGCAAGTGAAACAGGGATCAAAAGATGAAAATTGAAGCATAGGTCTGGACTATGAGCCTCAGCACAAATCGTATGATGTTTTTACAGCTCGTAGTCCCCGACGTAATAAGGAGTAGAGTCTAACAAAGTGAAAGAGTTCACACTTTGGTTGGACATTACGAATCGTAACTACATGGTACAAGTTGTAGTACCCACTATCATGATGAACTCCCTCAAAGGTCAACTAGCAGAAGCCACAACCTACGAGATATGGTAAGAGTCGTACCAGCATGTTACGGATCGTACCATGCATCCATAGGTTCCTAGGTAAGTTCTCTGAACCTCAGGTACGTAAGGTAGAGAATCGTGGTACGAATTGTGAGAAGGCATTAAATGAAAAGAACCCATGTGACTCGACTTGAACCCAAAATTTTAAAACATCCCCATACATTTAAAACTAAAATCTGGTCCTAAAAGCACTACATGATCCCACGATTTCCTCCCATTCTTCCAACTTTTCCCATTGCACCTTCAATCTCCATTGAAACTTCACTTTTCAAGACAATATTGAATCATAAGAAGTACTTTTCTACTCCAAGCCTTAAGCAAAGAAGCATTGCTCAAGAACTTGTCAAGTAAATTGACAAAATTTTCATGGCTTCTCTTTGGCTTTTGTTCACTGATGGCTGACTGTAACTCTTTCATTCTTGAAATGATTAGAGGAGCATGATCAGGAGGTTATAATGTTGTAATTATGAATAGGTTTATGAAACGAAATCACTCTATTTGTTCAAATGTTTTGTGGGTAGGGTGCTAATGAAAAATACAAAATGAGGAAATCGTGTGGGTAATAAAAATTTTATGTTTGTATAAAATTAGGGGGTGGTGAAGTCTAAGTATTCACCCCAAGACTTGTTTCTTTATAATTGGTAATGCACAAGGGTTAGGACAGGCTTCACGAGCCATCCTACGACTCGTAGGATGATTCGTCGGGGCTGTCCCACGAACCAACAAGTCTAAAGTAAAGGTATGAGAGTTGGAACGAATCGTGGTATCTCACCACGAGTCGTACCAACTGATCATGCAAGAGAATCATAAAAAGGTCGCACACATAACATCAAACATGACCCATGGTATGACTCTTGGATCCTACCATGGGTCATATTATTGATTCGTACCTAAAACATCAAAAGTCACAATATTTAGAATTTGATGCTACGACCCTTTATATGAACCGTACCACCTTGGTATGAGTCATACTTATGAAACAAAAGGTCATTATTATAGTACAAATCATACCACCTTGATACAACTTGTACTAATAAGGCATAACAAGAATCTACAAATATATATATATTTTTTTGCTTTCATCTTCTTAAATCACATGTACTAATCTCTCCTTAATAGGTAAAATGTCAGGAAAAGGACAATCAAGAAAGAATATACAGGACAAGAAGGTTCGAGATGAGATAGCAGGTTAGAGGGAATTAAGATATAGTGCCTCTGTATCTAAGCAGGAAGCAAATTCACCGGTAGTTCGGTGGAAGAATCTGATGTTGATATTGATGAAACTGGGGAGCCACGAACTACTAGGGCACAGGAAAAGTTCCAAGTCGGGGTCACCCCAAACACTCCGATAGAGCTCCCCAGTCTAAAGAGGGAGGTGATGCACAGTCTCATAAGTCTGAAACTGGCTCAAATGCAAAAGAGAGTTCAAATGAGGCCTAATATGAAGAGGGTTCAGGGGAAGCCCAATGTGAGGAGGGATGCAAGAGGAAGATGATGAGCCGACCCCACCCCCAGAGAGCCGCACAATCATATGGGGTGTGTGTAGTGCTTAGGATATATATGAGCATGGTTTAGCCCTAACATCAAAGATGAACCCTGAGAAGTGTATTTAGGAGGAGCCTCGAATCTTGACTGAGGTATTGAATGAGGTGGAGGAGATAAAGAGAATATTTGAGCTATATGTCTTCGGCTGGATGGCAAGGAACCCTGACAGCTTTAGTGCTGACATGGTCATGGAGTTCTATGTCGATTACTTGGATACCTTGGAGCATCAGACCCCAGCCATACAAAAAGTTAAAGATCATCCCAGACTAGAGAGTGTCATAGTTCATGGGAGTGATGTCGATATATAATAAAGGACCATTTCCCAAATTTTGTACGGTCCAAAGTATTAGGCTCTACCTACCACTTTGAGTTTGACCATAGAATAGAGCCTCCAAAAAGGTCAAAAAGTTGAGCGCAAAAAATTGGCAGCGGCATCTGAAGTAGTTAGCCAGTGTCATTGCGGAAGAGAAGTAAGAGGAAAATTGGGTTAGTAGTGGTCGGTAAGTGATAACACTCAAATTACACTCCTGAAGAAGTATAACGAAGACATTGTCAATAAGGAACCCAACTAAGGTTGGGATCAATCCCACAAGGAATATGGTCATGTATAGACTAATTCTAGCGTTCACAAATTTAGTTCAATTATTTCCTAAAAGAGGGGTTTTAAATCAAGTAACAATATTGTGAACTGGAGTTGTGATCAATAGTTCTGCAATTAACTAGGGAAGTGTTCCCCATGGCTTTCTAACTAAATCAGATTATTACATTCGTGATCTATCCCAATACTTAGCCTGTAGAACTAATAAATTATGAGCATCCAAATGACTGATTTACCAGTATTATACGACTCTACTCAATCACCCAGTTAGGTCTGGTTAGCGATCTCACTTTAACCTTTATCAATAGTTCCAAACTAACTCTCCTGCAACCACAGTTCAAGCTTTTCAATGAAACTCACTTTCAAGGCTTGGTTGTTCTTGTATTTTACTTATCTCTACTTATCTAGGTTCAAGCAAAAAGAAAATTGGGGCTAGTCCTAATGTTGCACACGTTTATGAAGAATTAAGCATGAAGATAAGAACAATACAAACATTCGTATTTATTTAGAATCACTTTGTTTTAACCCTAGTTTGTTATTCCACCATGGTTCCCACAATCCTAATTGTGGAGGGTTTAGCTATTCATGATTGCAAGAATAAGATCAGATTTCATAGAAGAAAACATAATTGAAGACTTATAATATTAATAAAAGAAGAACCCAATAATCCATTGTTCAATCAAATTTTCAAAAATCCAAGAATAATAATGAGCTTTGTCAAAGTAGTCGAGTATTTTCTCTCCAAGTAGTTAGGAAACCCAAAAACTACGATTACGATTGAAAAGTATCAGACTAAGTTAAGGAAAATAACCTAAAAGTAATTATATAATTAATGAAATCCTTTCCTAGTTTATCAAGAATTCTACTGCGGAGTCGTCCTATGAGACATAACATGATGTTATGAGTAGTAGGAAGCTTCCGTAAAACAAGTAAGCAGCTTCTGTCTTCTCAGTTACTAGAGGTTGGTATGACTCGTACAATGATACTACAAGTCATAGGAGCTTGCCCTGAATCTCCCAAGTGACAACCTCTCTGAATCTTACCACGAGTCTGTCAATATGACTCGTACCTTGCCATCAAGACTCCTGCTTCCACTCGCACCGCTAGGTTCAGCAAGTGCATATCTTATGGATCTCAAGTTACGGACATTCAGTATGGCTCGTATCAGGATGGTATGTCTCATACTGTCAGTCGTACGTTGGCTCTGCACTTGTGAATTTTCTTTGAAGTTCAGCTACGGGTGTCAGGGACAACTTGTATTAGGATGGTACAGCTCGTATTAAGACCTACAACAATTTATTTTCTGTTCTATTTTAGCTCCTTTTCCATAATCCAACTGTAGACCTGATTTTGCTAAAAATAAAATAAAATAACCTCATATCCATGTAAACACACCTAAGTATAAAAATTGTCGCAAAACTACGACACATCAACATCCTCAACTTAGAACTTCTGCATGTCCTTAGGCAAAGAAAAACAATACTATAAACACGATGCTTAACTAGAAAGTAAAACAGAAGACCTATAGCCAACAACACAAAAATTTGCACAGATGACCATTATAAAGAATTGACCCTCTTTTCTTCAAACATTCTAAACCAGGATTGCTGTGTACACATGCACCTACAACTCATGACACAAAGAGATCCTGAAACGGCATCAAACTATTAACAGACAACTAAGCTATCACTAATTCTATTTACATGGAAAATTGGCAGAATGCAATATATCCCATGTACCTTCACAACAAATGAAGTCCCAAACACTCAAAGTGATATATATATGTATATATATATGGACTATAGTGTCTAATCCTTCTTGGCACCACACAACTCTTGGATTCACTTTTAATTTTTTCTCCTTTCTTCTTTTTTTTCCTCCCTTTCTCCATTTTCTTCAGCTTTCAACTAGTGGGCATTGTGTATTTTTCACTTTTCTATATTTTTCAATTTTTTTTCTTTCCTTTTTTTTTTCTTTTTTTTCGCACCCACCACACCTTTTACTGACCAACTTTTTCTTTTCTCCCCTAACTCATCTATGCACCCCTATAATATCACACTTTTTGATGAACAAAACAAGACAAATAGGTACATGCCCCACAAATAGTGTGCTTTGTCCCTAAAGTAGAGAAATGAAAACTAGGAGAGTAAAAAATACTTATGGTGATCTAAGCACTCCTGCCATTCTATGGAGGTGCTGTGAAGGCACACTCACCCCCTTAGCAATCTCTGATGCCTCAGCAACCTCTGACTCAATTTGGGCTGAATATGGCTCATATGAAGGGTCCTCTCCTTCATAGGCTCCCTACGTACAATAGCTAAGATCTCAACTCCTTTAGCTCTCTTCTACAGCTCAGACATGTGCTAGTCATGACAATGCTGGCTCGCTGCAATTTCCCGCTTGTGCTCCTTCTTCTGTCTCTTACTCCTCTTCTTGGAGGTCTCCTTATCAACTACCTCCAATGATCTCCTCTTTCCTCTATCTCCACCGATCAGTTATTGAGTCCAAAATGCCCCTAAATTAAGCTCATCATTTGGCTCATCCTTAAATAATGAAATAGTAGGGGCTAGTAATATGGCCAACTGTCGAGATGATAACTCATCAACCTGACTCCTAATCGACCCCATCTCATCCCAAAGACTCCTCATGTCTAGAAGCTCTGTTAGATGCTCCTTGAACATAAGCTAAAAGCTATCAAGTCTCGTATGCAAATCTCATATGCAAATATCTAGCTGCTGCATCGATCTCGGCCCTCACCCATGGATTGACCTGCTCCATCATTACAATCACCTTCTTCTCTATCAAGGTCAGCTTTTTGGACAACTTTTGTAAGAAATCCTATTGCACAATGATGTATTCGGTTGGGACCTGGCCTGGTGTGACTAGTGGAGGAAGTGTTGGAGTAGCTGCTATGTGAGCAGGCTGGGCCGACATCTCACTCTAATCAACTAATATGGGGGCATCTACCTGCTTGCCCCCTCCTATCTGTGGGTTTTGGACTGTTGCTGGTGCTCTAACACGACTCACTATGTTCATCTTAGCCTGTATCAATTTGATATCTATAATTTGTGTACCTCTCACTCTAGTTTCTATGTTTGCTATCACCAAGACACTTGACTTCCTACAAAACCTATATATAATACTCAGGAATAGAATCATAGTGCTCAAAGCTAGAGCTTGATCCAGATTCTCCCCTACTATAACCCTCGAAATGTTGATAGCATAACCCGACATGATACTCGCTACAAAACTTGATCCAATCGGCACTCAAAGTATTATCAGTCTCCATTGGCACCAATCTGTGGTGAACTAAAGTCCAGCAGGCCTTCACTATGAAATTAACTGAGGCTTTGGTGACATGATGTCCACTAGTCACCCAATCTACTTCCTTCGTCTCCTCAACTATGACTCTGGCTAACCATCTTACATGACTCTACCTTTCCTCTACACTCAATTTATTGACCCTTCTCAAGAACTTAATGTGGTGATCAAACTCTTCTTTGGAAGCTATGGCCTAAAATCTGGCTTATATAATATTCAAGCAGTGGCCTACTCTGAGACATCTACAATCTACAGCCGGACTATCACACTCTCCAGTCTGGGCTGCTCCTTCAACATCTACCCAGCTAGAGTCTGATGCTCCATAGTCACCATATAGTTGGCACAAACCTACTTGATCATGTCAGCACCGAAGCTGTCAGGGGTTCTTTCCATCCAACCAAACCCGTACAAATCAAATAGCCATCTCATCTCCATAACCTCTTTCAAGGCCCCAGTCAGGATCTGCGACTGCTCCTAAATGCTCCTCTTATGGTTCTTCTTTGATGCTAGGGTGAGGCCTTCATGTAAATCTCCCGAGCACCTAACATAACCACCTTATTGAATGGCTCTCCAGGGGTGGGGTTTTATCATCACAATCCTTATGTACCTCCTCCTTAGATTCGGCCTCACCTGATCATTCCTCTGCATTTGAGCTATTACTATACTCACGGAACTGGGTATTATCTCCCTCTTCATATTGCGGAGCATCATCTGGAGCAGTTGAGGTAGCTGTGGCTTGAGCCTTGGCCTGTACCCTAATGTTTCATGGCTCATCGGTATCATCAGTATCCACTTCGTACTCCTCCATTAAACTACTAGGCTAGTTTGCCTCCTGCTTAGATGCAGAGGCTTCATCCCTCAAAGCCCTCTGGGCTGCAATTTCATCTCTGGTCCTTTCGTCCTGGGCACCCTTGGTTGCTTGTCTTTTGTGTCCCATAGAACCTATAGAGAAAAGGTTAGGACACATGATATCAAAGAATGAAAACAAGATAGAATGACTGTAGTATCCTTCTACGGTTCATCAGTACGAGTCGTACCATGGAGGTACAATCCGTACTGAGATTCGTAATACAACTTTTCACATTCATGACTCACTGGTATGACCCATACCAGTGTGGTTTGACCCATACTAATGATTGTAGTATTAACTTCTGATAATGTGACTTTTTGTAATTCTAGTATGACTCCTTATCACGGTTCGTAGTGGCATTTTACTAGTCGTACCATGGGTCAAAATCTTGAGCTTTAATCTGACCCTTTCTATTTCTTTGGTAAGACGCTTGGTGTGATACCACAATCTGTACCAGGCTCCATACCATGAATTTCAACTTTAATAATCCTTGAGCAGTCTCAACTAATCATCATACGAGTCGTAGTTCAAAACCACGAGTCGTAGGATGACTCGTGAAGCCTATCCTCACACTGTGCAGTACCAGTTATGCAAGCAAGCATTTTTTTGAGGTGGGTACTCATATTTTACCACCTCATTAGTTCACAATCAGAATTTCAACTACCCACTCATTCCCCACAGTCAAATTTTCCCATTAACTCACTACCCATAGCAATATAAATTCATTGAGCATTTTACTCCATAACCCAGAATACAAGATTATGAATAACCCACTGATCATATTCCTCCACTTCATTTTCATGAGTAGTGGAATCACAACGATGGTATGACTATGCTAGCAAGAAAATAAAATGAGAATTTTTCAACTTACTTGCTAAACTTTTGAATGATTCTTTCTTACTTCGGTTTTAGGATAGAAATTCATCAAAATCATGCCTTTTAATGCAAAAAATGAGAATTTTCGTCTTACTTGCTAAAATTTTGAATGATTCTTGCTTACTTCAGTCTTAGGGTAGAAATTCATCAAAATGATGCATTTTAATGCACAAATCCAAGCTCAATTGAAATGGGAGTGAATTACGGGTGAATGGGGAATGAAAAGAGGAAATCGTGGTTTCAAGGTTGGAAATTCCATACCAAATTTTTTTAAAATAGGTTTTGGGAAGATTTAAAAATCTGGGTCGATTTGGGTTCTATCATTAATTTACCATTACGACTCATACCACGAGTCATAGATCATACCTATGACTCATTCCTTTCATTCGTACCTTGAGAACTATGTTTGTGTGGTATTGTTCGTATCAGCATGCCACGACCTATACCAAATCTCATAGGTCGGAGTTTCTGCACTTCAACACTTAGAATAGTTCATCACTATGGTGGGTACTATGACTCGTACGGTTCGTAATGAACAACCATAGTATAAACATCTACATCATCTCAAGTCTCTACTTCTTAGTATTGAAGGGACTACGAGCTGTACCATTATGCTATGGTTCATACTGATGCTCGTACCAAACATGCAATGTATTTTTTGGCATTAGTCCCTTTTCACCTGCACAATAAATACACATCAATCAAGATACTTGGGTTGCCTCCCAAGAAGCGCATGATTAAACGTCGTGACACGATGCAGGTGGTTTGGTTACTCTGACTTTACAAAACTACCTCATGGGTTGCATCATATTCAGCGCCTAATTTAGTGTCGCAACACTATGCGAGTCTCTTGATGACTCCAAATTTGTCAAGAAACTCAAACTCAACGTCAATCACCGAGACTACACAAAACTCATTTAGCTGTTTCATTGACCTACAGATGTTTAAGTTGACCTCTTTTTTGTTTAGCCTAAACATCAACTAGCCCACTTCAACATCCACTAAAGCTCTTCCAGTAGTAAGGAATGGTCACCCCAAGATAATTGGGACCTTAAAATCTACCTCACGATCTAGGATTAGAAAGTCAACTGGAAAGATTAACTTGTCCACTTTCACTAGGATGTCATGGAGAATACCTATAAACTTCTTCACTGTGCGATCGATAATCAATAGCCGCATTATTATTGGTGTGGGGACTCATAAGGTCAACTGTTTAAACATAGCTAGCAACATCAGATTGATGCTAGCTCCCAAATCACACAGTGCTCTCATAAACTCAAAGTCTATAATAGTGCATGGGATGGTGAAGGCACCTGGATCTTCCTTCTTCTGTTGAAAGACCAGTGAAGCTATGGCACTATAATGGTGAAGATTTCCAACACGATTATAGCTTACAAATTGTTTCTTAGTCACCAGATCCTTCATAAACTTTGAATACCTAGGCATCTGCTCCAATGCCTCGACCAATGGGATATTTATATACAACTACTTCAACATGGACATAAACTTCTGGAATTTTCCGTCATTCACCTTATTCTTCATCCTCTGTGGGAATGGAGGGGAGGGGGGGTTGAGGGATATGCCTAAAAGTCTGTAGGGCCACTTTCACATTCCCTTTTTCTAACACAGGCTCCTTTGGATTACTTGGAGTCTCAGTCAAATCAGCATCACCTTCCATTACCTATTCTGTAGGCGCATCCTTCTCATCTATATCCATGCCTTCTTCTTCCCATCTAACTTATAACTGGCATAAGCAGATCAACTATAGTTTTTCTACTCCTAGTTATCAAGCCATGCAGTGGCTGTCATTCTTTGGATTATGTAGCATATTGCAAGGAAGTTTACACTTCTACCTCTGGTTTATAGATGCAGACATGTGGACCTACCACTGCTCAATTTATTTGATTGTTGTGGCATGCGTCTCAACTTTCTAGATCATGCTATAGATATCACCCTAAATGTCCTTCAAGTGTTCGTCGGTCGATTTTTCTTTTTTTCTTCAGCAGCTCAGCCATCAGACTCTTCAACATTGAGGGTCCAGCATCCCCCTCACGAACCATAGAAGGGACGTATAAGCCTGTGCGTTCATTTTGGTAACCATCATTTTTCTTCCAATCACCTTCCCTCCCTCGGCTTTTACTCATATGCTTGTAACCATTTATGTTGCAATTGTCCCTATACTGGTTTGAACATTGATTTTCGGAGCCTTGGCGTCAATTTTCTTGACCAGATCATTGGGCATTATCCTGGAAAACCGCCACCGTATTATCAATGAAATTTGCCTCCTCCTCAAAATCAGATTACTCAAACCCCTATTCCTGACCCTGTGCTCCCACTACATTTACCTTTTGCTCTCCAGACACCATGATCTATAGATTCTCTCATATGAGTTAATTCCTGATCATGCTACTCCTCCTTCTTGCACTACTCCACAGTTATCCCACCAACATATTTACCTGCAACTATCTCAGCCTGTCTTGTATTCAAGGACAACCTGTCTTTTATGCCAGGCTCTATTTTTCTTTGTCACTCGATATACTATGGTAGTTTCTTCCTCCCATGAGTTACTAATCAATGTTCCACCTACCCACTTTATCAGCCACAACCTTGGTGCTATTGTTCAGTGGACAACCTGAATAAGCATGGCCTTCTCCACACTCCTCATATGATGATGGTGGAGTCTAGACCTAATGGACTTGCTAAACATGATTTTCTACTGGTGTGATTACAAGCTTTCTAACAACATTGGGTTCACAACCCTAGATATGACTTTAGATACCCATAGAAAGAAGAAGAGAAGAAAGAAAGTAATTAGACATTCTTACCAATGAAATTGCCATTTTGGAGAAGAAATCTTAAACTGATGGATTTAATTCTTCAAAATTGCAAGATAGATCTACTTTATATGCTATAAACTATTCTAATCTATTCTTTATATCAATCTGTCGAATTGTATCTAAGTGTAATAGCCTCTGTAAAAAAAGGTAGAAAAATAATATCTATACTAAGCTACAAAAACCCTTAAAAGTTTAAAACCAAAGGGTCCCAAGTGTATAGGGATGGACCGTCCTTTGCTTCACCAATTAAAAATTGGGTCTGCCTAGCTATTGTCCATCCTTTTATTGGTGGACCATTTCCTGGAAAGATGGTGCATCCTTTTTGTCATCCTTTGACTCTTGTATTTTTTGTCAACTTATCAATCTTTCAATTGATGGGCTGTCTTTTGGAAATAGGGTCCGTCCTTTACCTCGTTAGTTACTTGCCACTTGAAAGTGGTTTCTTGATCAGTTAGGATTTGTTGGACTCTTTAATGTGCGGACCGTCCTTCTGAAAGGTGGTTCGTCCTTTGCTTTGTCTTTTGGGCAGATTTGTGAGTTTAACTCCATTTTTTTTCATTTCCCTTAGGTTATTTAAACATACCATAATAAGATAAATTTTGACATAAATTAGTAGCAAAAGACACGCAAAACTCTGTGAAATAAAGAATAGATATGTCGCAAATTCCCGACTCAACAATAAGTATTCCAATTAATTAGTTCGTTTTTCCTAGGTTGTCCGTTATCTTATTGTTTTGGATAAAAACTTATATTAGGTTCCAATTAAGGCACAAATCAAGAAAAAAACAAAAAGCCTAAGTTCTCCCTAATTCTGAACTTTTAGAAACATGTAATCAGTAAACTCAAATGGGTAAAAAAGGACTAATATAATAGAAAATAAACAATCTAATATTGTAACATAGTTGAGACAAAAACTGTTCCCGTAGCCATCTTAGATAGACATATTCGCAGGCTGAGAACTAAAGATGTTGCATCTGTCAAAGTATTATGGCGTAACAGAAATCGGGAGGAAATGACGGGGGAGGCTGAAGAAGATATGAAAATCAGATACCCTCACCTATTTCAGGCCTAGTCAGACGACAGGTATGTCCGTATCATTACTTAAACAATACCCTATGATTGTATGTTGTAAATGATAGAGAAGAGGGGATATTTAGTGTCCAGTGAATCTTAGAATATTGTGTGCAGTGCCTGTGTTGGACTTTTCGGCGTTTCAGGTTTTGCGATAGTCCACATTACAGGGGAAACTCTGCCAAAATTGTTTTTCCAGAAAGTAAAGTAAGCAGTCCTCTAGATAACAATATACATTCAAGGACGAATGTTCTTAAGGGGGGGAGAATGTTATACCCCGTAGAATTCCCGGCACTTAGACGACCTATTCGCATGTTGGTTAAGCATAATAGAAGGCCATACGTGCTAGAGAAAGGCCGGGAAAAAGATCGGACGAGAAACCCGTCGAACCATCGCGGGAGGAGCCGAGGCAGAGCCCCTCCGCGATGGCAGCGTGTCACAGAGGTGAGGCCTCCGTGATGGCTCCGTGACACGTTGCCCAGGTTTAGGCCCAAGTATATAAAGCCCCCACTTCGGTTTAAATTCATTTAACACTTATAAAACTTCCAGAATACGCAGTAAACAGAGAAAATCGAAGGAAAATTATATATATTTCCGTCCGATTACGCCGCCAAACACTGCCCAAACTCAAATTAATCCTGGATATCAAAGTATTTAGCAGCAGAGAGCATTTCTACGGATTTAGTTTCGTGAAATACGGCCGACGAATCGACGAGCCGCCGAACTAAGGTAAGTAGAATTGCTCTAAATTAATATCTATGTGTTCCTAGCAGAGAAGTGAATACTTCTCCCTCCTGGGCCGCTGAAAAATAGCGAGTTTTCGACCGTCTTTCGATAAGCCTAAGTTTAGGCTATAAACTATATCGAAAGTAACGTTGCTCTTTACAATAAAGCTGTATTTAGTATTGATTGACGTATTTATGAATGCAGTTGGAAGGAAATAGTTGAAGTACCGGCCGAGCCTCGTCCGACAGACGAATAGTCGAAGATAAGGTATGTAAAGTTAGTTTCCTCGGCAAGTTAAGTAATATTGAGACAGTAAGGTAATTTACAGACCAGTAGAATGTTCAGAAGTCGATTATTGTGTTATTATGAATATTGGTGCAATATGAAAAGTTTTGGGTTGTAACGTGTACGAGACCTATCCGTATGATATAGATTCTGACGTAAAGTATTAAAGATTGCCCAGTATATACAGTATGTGATGTAATATGCCATGTTAAGATATTATTGTGTTTAGCTGAAACCTCGCGAAGTAGTACAGTATGCGTAAAGCATTTCAGACATAGAATAGTAACTAAATAAAGTTTAGAAAGCATGTTAGAAATAGGAAATCATGTTAATATAGAAACTCAGTAAACAGCATAGCCTTCCGCAGAAACACCCTCTTGTATAGCCTCTGCTCCAGTACAGTTTGACAAGAGACTATATTCATATTTATACTTACCTATCTCAGCATGTATCAAACACTTACAGATTACTATTATTAGCTCAGCATGTGATTTATATGATACCTTACCCCTGTTAGCCTTAGCTTATGAGATACACAGACAGCATGACTAGTTGAGACCGTTGTATTGATTGGGGTTGGATTACCTAGCATCCCTAACCGCCAAGGGTTAATAGCTGTATCGACTCGTCCACCAAAGGACGAGGATACATCACTCCACGGAGTGATATGCCGTCCCACAAGGGGATGAAGATGGGATGCCAGTTTCCCCATATTGTGCCTTGGTCGGCCCTTATACACCCCCGTCGAGCGGGTACGCCCGGGGTGTTGATTTTGGAGTCCTTCGGACTCAGGTACAGTTATAGTCAGGGGCTCAGCGAGCCCAAGTGCATACCCAGGGACCGGCAGGATGCTTATAGCCACTATAGGGGATGGGATGACCGGGGTAGGGGTATAGATTCTGTGTTGATTGTACCTCCCGGCTTATGGGGGCCGGGTAAGGTTTGTGTGTGCTATGTTATGTTATGTATGTTATGCTATGTTATATTAGATATGAGTAGATTAGTAGTAGAATAACACGTCTCCAGATATGACACCTACTCCCTCCAGTATGATTGAGAGCAGGTACGACTTACATCTTCAGACAGATAATCTAGTTCTTCCTATTTCAGTTTCGTCAGTTATGTTGTTGATTTCAGATATCTTTTTCAGTTATTGCTTTACATACTCAGTACCAGCGGTACTGAAGCCTGGTGGGCCGCTGCATTACTTGCCTGCAGGTACTCATAGACGAGCAGGCGATTCTACGTGACTCCCTGTCAGTGGTCGAGTATTCAGCTCCAGTCATCCGGAGGCTGAATTTCAGAGGTGTAGTTCAGTTCCTTTTGTTGTATATTATGGGTAGGTCGGGGCCCTGTCCCGATCAGTTCTATTGCTATTCCTAGAGGCTTGCAGTCTGTAAATATTCCCTGTGGTCAGTTGAGCCGGTCGTGTGAGGCCGTGCAGTTGTTTAGTTGTCAGTATTCTTGCCTTCTTTTACGTTGGCCGTGTGGGGCCATAGTGTACCAGTAGTGGTGACCGTGCCGGTCACGTAGCTTTTCAGTATGATACGTTTGAGTTATAGATAACTAGACAGCATGGTGGCCTTGTCGGCCCGCATAGGTTCCCCTGAATTACTATGTTTCTGGTCAGCTGCTAGTGCAGGTACAGGAGGCTATAGGCCAATAGGCCGGGGGTTGTGTTTACAGCCGTTATATAGCCCTTTGTTTCCAGAAACGTGAGTTAGAGCCAGCCAGGCACCAGATGTGCCCAGGCTTAACAGTCCAGCAGGTCAGGTCCTAGTAGGGCACTAGGTGCCAGTCATACC
The DNA here is from genome assembly GCA_035772735.1 of Datura wrightii. Classification (NCBI taxonomy): domain Eukaryota; kingdom Viridiplantae; phylum Streptophyta; class Magnoliopsida; order Solanales; family Solanaceae; genus Datura; species Datura wrightii. The sequence continues at coordinate 115,713,258 of JASDFA010000007.1, read as the reverse complement.
CCCCAAGGCGGGCTGTGACAAACTTGGTATCACAGCAGGTCGTATCTAAGGGAGTCTGCAAGCCGTGCTAAGTAAAGTCCTGTCCATGGATGTGTTGTGCACCACATACTGTGGGTAGGAGGCTGCAAGGCATGATAGGATGGTTGTCTTTTATTTTGATTCAGTCGTGCTATAGAGCGGTACAGTATAGGGTTGAGTCCCTAAGAGCTTACCATATTCTTTGGTTACAGATAATGTCAGACCAGCAACATCCTACCACAGGTCGGAGCTTAGACATTGCAGCAGGGGAAGGCACTAGCAGGATGCCTCCCCCTCATTTGGAGACAGCCCGATCAGAGGGCCCTACAGAGGCTTCATCCCAGCCTCCTCAGCAGTCTCCACCACGACAGGAGCCATTTGGGGCGACAGTACCTTCTGCATTCCCTATACCGACACCTTCCGACCAGGAGGTTAGGAGTGCTGTAGTTATGATAGCACAGATGATGGCTGCTCAGCGTCAGCAAATGCCATCCACAGTTGCAGAATCATCAGGAGGGTCCGGTAGTTCGAGGGTCCGAGAGTTCTTAGCCCTGAATCCCCCACAGTTTACAGGTACGGACCGAACAGAGGACCCCCAGGATTTTCTGGATCAGATGCAGAGAATCTTTAGGGTTATGCATGCTACGCCTACTGAGTCAGTTGAATTGGCCGCATTCCGGTTACGAGATATTGCGGTGTTATGGTATGAAAGCTGGGAGAGGTCCCGAGGGAGAGATGTTTCCCCTCCCACCTGGTCTAGCTTTTCAGGAGCCTTTTTAGATCACTATTTGCCACGGGAGATCTGACAGGCCCGGTTAGATCAGTTCCTACATCTAGAGCAAGGGGCCATGAGTGTTCGGGAATATTCTTTGCCGTTTGATTCTTTGGCTCGATATGCGCCGGCCTTTGTGGATACTATGGCATCCAGAGTGCACCGTTTTATTATGGGGTTGAACCCAGAATATGTCGAGACTTGTATTACGGCCACACTGCGAGAGGACATGGATATTTCCCGAATCCAGGCATTTTCCCAGAATATTGAGGGCATTAGACAGCGACATTGGGAAATTAGAAGGGTTAATCAAGAATAGAGTCGCCGGGATAGACCAGCTGAATTACAGAGAGAGGCCCGGGGAGGACCTAGGCCACGATTGTCAGACAGGACGCCCAGGCCCCTGCCTCCGCCACAGTCACAGGGAGGTAGGTTCAGTCGTAGGGGGCAGTCAGAGGCTGGTACAGGCTCGCAGACGGCAGACTCACCATTACAGCGGAGGGCGAAGCAGAGTAGGTATACCCTACCACTTTCCCCTATATGCAGTCGACGCCATTCTGGAGCATGCAGGTATGGTTCCACCGCATGCTATATTTGTGTCCAAGAAGGCCATTTGATGAGAGATTGCCTAGCTAGAGGTCGAGAGGACCGGGATAGATAGGATAGGGCATCAGCAGGATCGCGAGTTACAGCATCCCCGATTGGGCGTAGGCCCTCAGTTTCACCAGGCAGGGGTCGAGGCAGATCATGGGCCTCCAGTACAGGTGTGGGTCCAAGCCGCACATATGCCTTACCAGGGAGGCAAGATTCAGAAGCATCGCCTGATGTTGTGACAGGTATGCTAACTATCTGCTCACACCCTGCTTATGTGCGAATTGATCCAGGGTCTACTTTATCCTATATTACTCCATTTGTGGCATGGAAGTTTAGTATTGTACCAGAATCATTACAGCAACCCTTCTTAGTATCTACGCCCGTCAGTGACCCGATCACAGCTGGCCGAATTTACCGCGGGTGTACAGTAGAGGTTGCTGATCGTCAGACCACAGTAGATCTGGTCGAGTTAGAAATGATAGACTTCGACGCCATAATGGGTATGGATTGGTTAGTACCATGTTTTGCTAATGTTGAATGTTGGACCAAAACGGTCCGATTCCACTTCCCAGGGGAGGCAGTACGGGAGTGGAAGGGCAGCACCGCGACGCCAAAAGGTAGGTTTATTTCCTACCTTCAGGCGAGAAAGTTGATATCTAAGGGGTGTATTTATCATTTGGTCAGAGTTCAGGATGTCCAAGCAGAATCTCCGACACTTCAGTCTGTCCCAGTGGTAAATGAATTCCCAGATGTATTTCATGATGAGTTACCTGGTATTCCCCCAGAAAGGGAAATAGACTTTGCTATTGACTTGCTACCAGGCACTCTGCCAATATCAATACCTCCTTATCGTATGGCTCCTGCAGAACTCAAAAAATTAAAGGAGCAGTTGAAGGACTTGTTAGATAAAGGTTTTATCAGACCGAGTACTTCCCCGTGGGGTGCGCCAGTCTTATTTGTAAGAAAGAAAGATGGCTCGCTCCGAATGTGCATAGATTATCGGCAGCTAAACAAAGTTACAGTAAAGAACAAGTATCCGCTTCCCAGAATTGATGACTTATTTGATCAGCTACAGGGAGCCAGATACTTTTCTAAGATTGACTTGTGGTCTGGATATCACCAGGTCCGAGTACGTGAGAGGGATATTCCTAAGACAGCATTCAGGACCCGATACGGGCATTTTGAATTTCTGGTTATGTCCTTTGGACTAACGAATGCCCCAGCAGTCTTTATGGACCTGATGAACAGTATTTTCAGACCTTTCCTGGACTTGTTCGTGATAGTATTTATTGATGATATTCTGGTGTATTCCCGCTCTGAAGCAGATCACCGGACTCACTTGCAGACAGTGCTCCAGATTCTCAGGGACCGCCAGTTGTATGCTAAATTTTCGAAGTGTGAATTCTGGCTTAACTCAGTGGCCTTTTTAGGGAATATTGTCTCAGACGCTGGTATACAGGTAGACAAGCAGAAGATAGAAGCAGTTAAGTCATGGCCTAGGCCTACCACCCCGACTGAAGTTCATAGCTTTCTGGGTTTAGCAGGGTATTATCGGAGATTCGTTGAGGGATTCTCAACCATTGCAGCACCTTTAACTAAATTGACACAGAAAGCAGCAAAATTTCAGTGGACGGAGGCATGCGAGCAGAGTTTCCAGGAACTAAAAGACAGATTAACCTCCGCCCCAGTATTAGCATTGCCGGAAGGCACAGGAGGTTATTCAGTCTATTGCAACGCGTCAGGTGTCGGATTGGGTTGTGTGTTGATGCAGCATGGTAGAGTAATTGCATATGCTTCCAGACAGTTGAAGAAGCACGAAAAGAATTACCCCACCCATGATCTAGAATTGGCCGCAGTAATTCATGCCTTGAAAATGTGGAGGCATTACCTGTACGGTGTCCATGTTGATATTTATACAGATCATAAGAGCTTACAGTACATTTTCACTCAGAGGGAGTTGAATCTGCGGCAGAGCCGCTGGTTAGGACTGTTAAAAGATTATGATGTGAATATCCTATACCACCTTGAAAAAGCTAATGTTGTAGCAGATGCCCTGAGCCGAAAGTCAATGGGGAGTTTGGCGTATTTGCGACCTGAGAAACAGAAATTAGCTAAAGAAATTCATCAGTTAGCTGATCTAGCCGTTCGAATAATGGAAACAGAAAATAATGGAGCAGTAATTCAGAATTCTGCAGTGTCATCGTTAGTTACAGAGGTAAAGGAACGGCAGTATGAGGATCCCGATTTAGTCCAGCTCAGAGATAGAGTTCAGAAGGGTAAGGAGCTAGATTTTCAGATAACCGAGGATGATGTGCTACATTGTAAGGGCCGCCTTTGTGTCCGAAATGTCTCAGGACTTCATGGCCAGATCATGCATGAGGTACACTACGCTCGCTATTCCCTTCACCCAGGGGCGACGAAAATGTACCACGATATCAGAGACATCTACTGGTGGCCAGGTATGAAAACTGAGATAGCCGAATTTGTATCTAGATGTGCTAATTGTCAACAGGTGAAAGCAGAGCACCAGAAGCCAGGTGGTTTGACTCAAGAGATAATGATACCTATGTGGAAATGGGAAGTGATAAACATGGATTTTGTAACAGGGTTACCCCGTACTAGACGCAGAAATGATTCCATTTGGGTAATAGTTGACAGGCTGACAAAATCAGCTCATTTCCTGCCAGTGAGGACTACTTTCTCAGCTGAGGATTATGCCGAATTATATATCAGAGAAATAGTTAGATTGCATGGAGTGCCGGTATCTATTATTTCAGATAGGGGAGCACAGTTTACAGCTAGATTCTGGCAGTCGTTTCAGAAAGGTTTGGGGACGCAGATTAACTTGAGCACAACATTCCATCCTCAAACAGACGGGCAGGCCGAACGCACGATTCAGACGCTCGAAGATATGCTACGAGCGTGTGTGTTAGATTTTGGGGGTAGCTGGGATGAACATCTTTCGTTAATCGAATTTGCTTATAATAACAGCTACCATTCAGCTATTCAGATGGCGCATTTTGAGGCATTGTACGGGCCAAAATGTAGATCGTCAGTGGGCTGATTTGAAATAGGAGAATCAACATTAGATGGCCCAGACACTGTTCGGCAGTCCGACGAAAAGATAAAGCTTATCCGAGAACGTTTACTGACCGCTCAGAGCCGCCAGAAGTCTTACGCAGATAGGCGGCGCAGAAATCTAGAATTTTTAGTAAACGACTGGGTATATCTGAAAGTGTCCCCGATGAAAGGGGTAATGAGGTTTGGCAAGAAAGGCAAGCTTAGCCCAAGATTCATTGGGCCATATCAGATTCGGCGGAGAATAGGCCGAGTTGCATACGAGTTAAACTTGCCTCCAGAGTAAGCGTCGGTTCACCCAGTATTCCATGTTTCTATGCTAAGGAAGTTCGTAGGGGACCCTTCTACAGTAGTTCCAGTTTAGGATGTTCAGGTCATAGAAGAGTTAGCCTATGAAGAGGTTCCCATAGCCATCTTAGATAGACAGATTCGCAGGTTGAGAACTAAAGATGTTGCATCTGTCAAAGTATTATGGCGTAACAAAAATCGGGAGGAAATGACGTGGGAGGCTGAAGAAGATATGAAAATCAGATACCCTCACCTATTTCAGGCCTAGTCAGACGACAGGTATGTCCGTATCATTACTTATACAGTACCCTATGATTGTATGTTGTAAATGATAGAGAAGAGGGGATATTTAGTGTCCAGTGAATCTTAGAATATTGTGTGCAGTGCCTGTGTTGAACTTTTCTGCGTTTCAGGTTTTGCGATTGTCCATATTACAGGGGAAACTCTGCCAAATTTTTTTTTCCAGAAAGTAAAGTAAGCAGTCCTCTAGATAACAGTATACATTCGAGGACGAATATTCTTAAGGGGGGGAGAATGTTATACCCCGAAGAATTCCCGGCACTTAGACGACCTATTCGCAAGTTGGTTAAGCATAATAGAAGGCCATACGTGCTAGAGAAAGGCCGGGAAAAAGATCGGACGAGAAACCTGTCGAACCATCGCGGGAGGAGCCGAGGCAGAGCCCCTCCGCGATGGCAGCGTGTCACGGAGGTGAGGCCTCCGCGATGGCTCCGTGACACGTTGCCCAGGTTCAGGCCCAAGTATATAAAGCCCCCACTTCGGTTTAAATTCATTTAACACTTATAAAACTTCCAGAATACGCAGTAAACAGAGAAAAACGAAGGAAAATTATATATATTTCCGTCCGATTACGCCGCAAAACGCTGCCCAAACTCAAATTAATCCTAGATATCAAAGTGTTTAGCAGCAAAGAGCATTTCTACGGATTTAGTTTCGTGAAATACGGCCGACGAATCGGCGAGGCCCCAAACTAAGGTAAGTAGAATTGCTATAAATTAATGTCTATGTGTTCCTAGCTGAGAAGTGAATACTTCTCCCTTCTGGGCCGCTGAAAAATAGCGAGTTTTCGACTGTCTTTCGATAAGCCTAAGTTTAGGCTATAAACTATATCGAAAGTAACGTTGCTCTTTACAATAAAGCTGTATTTAGTATTGATTGACGTATTTATGAATGCAGTTGGAAGGAAATAGTTGAAGTACCAGCCGAGCCTCGTCCGACGGACGAATAGTCGAAGATAAGGTATGTAAAGTTAGTTTCCTCGGCAAGTTAAGTAATATTGAGACAGTAAGGTAATTTACAGACCAGTAGAATGTTCAGAAGTCGATTATTGTGTTATTATGAATATTGGTGCAATATGAAAAGTTTTGGGTTGTAACGTGTACGAGACCTATCCGTATGATATAGATTCTGACGTAAAGTATTAAAGATTGCCCAGTATATACAGTATGTGATGTAATATGCCATGTTAAGATATTGTTGTGTTTAGCTGAAACCTCGCGAAGTAGTACAGTATGCGTAAAGCATTTCAGACATAGAATAGTAACTAAATAAAGTTTAGAAAGCATGTTAGAAATAGGAAATCATGTTAATATAGAAACTCAGTAAACAGCATAGCCTTCCGCAGAAACACCCTCTTGTATAGCCTCTGCTCCAGTACAGTTTGACAGGAGACTATATTCATATTTATACTTACCTATCTCAGCATGTATCAGACACTTACAGATTACTATTATTAGCTCAGCATGTGATTTATATGATACCTTACCCCTGTTAGCCTTAGCTTATGAGATACACAGACAGCATGACTAGTTGAGACCGTTGTATTGATTGGGGTTGGATTACCTAGCATCCCTAACCGCCCAGGGTTAATAGCTGTATCGACTCGTCCACCAAAGGACGAGGATACATCACTCCACGGAGTGATATGCCGTCCCGCAAGGGGATGAAGATGGGATGCCAGTTTCCCCATATTGTGCCTTGGTCGGCCCTTATACACCCCCGTCGAGCGGGTACGCCCGGGGTGTTGATTTTGGAGTCCTTCGGACTCAGGTACAGTTATAGTTAGGGGCTCAGCAAGACGAAGTGCATACCCAGGGACCGGCAGGATGCTTATAGCCACTATAGGGGATGGGATGACCGGGGTAGGGGTATAGATTCTGTGTTGATTGTACCTCCCGGCTTATGGGGGTCGGGTAAGGTTTGTGTGTGCTATGTTATGTTATGTATGTTATGCTATGTTATATTAGACATGAGTAGATTAGTAGTAGAATGACACGTCTCCAGATATGACACCTACTCCCTCCAGTATGATTGAGAGCAGGTACGACTTACATCTTCAGACAGATAATCTAGTTCTTCCTATTTTAGTTTCGTCAGTTATGTTGTTGATTTCAGATATCTTTTTCAGTTATTGCTTTACATACTCAGTACTAGCGGTACTGACACCCGGTGGGGCGCTGCATTACTTGCCTTCAGGTACTCATAGACGAGCAGGCGATTCTACGTGACTCCCTGTCAGCGGTCGAGTATTCAGCTCCAGTCATCCGGAGGCTGAATTTCAGAGGTGTAGTTAAGTTCCTTTTGTTGTATATTATGGGTAGGTCGGGGCCCTGTCCCGATCAGTTCTATTGCTATTCCTAGAGGCTTGCAGTCTGTAAATATTCCCTGTGGTCAGTTGAGCCGGTCGTGTGAGGCCGTGCAGTTGTTTAGTTGTCAGTATTCTTGCCTTCTTTTACATTGGCCGTGTGGGGCCATAGTGTACCAGTAGCGGTGACCTTGCCGGTCACGTAGCTTTTCAGTATGATACGTTTGAGTTATAGATAACTAGACAGCATGGTGGCCTTGTCGGCCCGCATAGGTTCCCCTGAATTACTATGTTTCTGGTCAGCTGCTAGTGCAGGTACAGGAGGCTATAGGCCAATAGGCCGGGGACTGTGTTTACAGCCGTTATATAGCCCTTTGTTTCCAGAAATGTGAGTCAGAGCCAGCCAGGCACCAGATGTGCCCAGGCTTAACAGTCCAGCAGGTCAGGTCTTAGTAGGGCACCAGCTGCCAGTCATACCCTCCAAGGCGGGGTGTGACAAAGATAGAGAAGATAACTTATATTTAGAGCTCTGTGAAGATAAACAACCATTTCTAGAGCTCTGGTGTGAGTTAGAAAAAATTCACACCAGCGATTGGTAGCTTTGCGTGATGCTATCTTGAGAGGTATTAGTGATCATTGACAATGATGTTAGGATTGTGATGAACACCATATTATGGAATTATCGCTTCTTTAAGTTTCTGGAATAGAATGAAATTAAGGCTAAGAATCTTTTGGAATTATCGCCTCTCTAAGGATTATACAGAAATGTTCTTGTTCTCTGTATATATATTTTTTATATTAATTTTATGAAAATACACATAAAACATTTGGCAGACTGAGTTAAAAAATAAAAAGGGAAATAATTTACCATAGCAATAGCAAACAATCATTGCCTCATATAATCTATTGCATTAGGTAAAAAATGATCACAAAAAGCCAATCTATGGCAATGGTTTGATTGCTAATTCATAGAAATAACATCATAGACTTTTGGTAACGCGTATAACTATCACAAAACCTATGCTATATCATTAGTTTATATAATCAGCATCCATGCCCATATTTAGGAGGACCACCTTCTGATTCTTCAACTACATTCACCTTGTTGACCTCATTCTAGATCAACTTTTCTTTGAGCAATGCAATATTAATGTCCATGGATGCCATCATCTAGTCTCTTTCTTGGTTCTCCTTATGCTTAATAATTTTGTCAAGTATGGTGGCAATGTGATTGTATGTTTTATCCATGAAAAATCCTTCTGCTACATTATTTTCCATCGATTATGTGAGTGGATCCAACTTGGTAAAGAATTTTTCACGTAAAATATGCTTGGGGAACCCATGGGTGGGTGCCCTTGGAACATATTGTTTGAAACATTTCCATGCCTCGAATGATTATTCCCCTAGTAATCATTGAAAGAAGAAGATCTTTTCACATTGTTTGGACTTTTTACTTGGGGGGAACCATTTCTTGAAAAAGATATTGATAAGTGTTGTTCCCCAGCGCACGCGTAAGCATACGCGATCGTACAAGTAATATTGTGGCTCTTTTAAGAGCCGGATGTCGAACCCACAAGGACTGGACTATTTTAGAAAATATTCAAGTTTAAGTGTTAAGTTAACTTTCACAAGTGTTGATTTTAGAGATTTCGGTTGTTTAAACCTATTCTAAGTGATGATCACATAATACTAAGGAAACAATAATAAGAAGCATCTAGAGTTAAGGCCTGACAATTATGTAATGCTTCAATTTACAATGGTTCAAGTATACAAATTTCAGTTGTTATCTCACATAGTTAACATGTAGTACTCATGGTCTCTCGAGCCTCTAAACACAACAAACTAGTCTCACACCTACATTGTTGAGCAGGGATATGATGTCCTAATTCATGAGCAATTTAACACTATGGATGTGATTTACGGGGTTTATGCCCTTGATTATGGACTTTCGTACCTCTAATCATTTAACCTAACTTAGCTTCTTAACTACTTCTATGAGTGGTGATGCGACAATTCTATGTCGATTTCTAGCTATCGCCCCATTTAATTAAGAAAGCAAGGAAAATTAGGTATAGTTTCTATCCTAACAGTGAATCCTATCATAAAGACAAGAGCTTGCTTCCTGCATTCTTACTTACTAACCTAGGGTTTCTCTTTCGAGCTTTTTGTATAATGTTAAAAGGTTTGTTTCCATCTTAATCAAGCATAAAAACAATAATAATTAAGAATGCAAGAAAAAACAACAACTAAAACTCAAATCAAAGGTGAAAATCAAGCAATTACATTATCATGCGGCCTCAACCCTAGAAGAAGAGTTTTAGCCACTCATGTTCATACAATTAATCCAAAACATGTTTAAATTAAACTACTTATAAGAATGGTAAAAGAGAATAAAAGCTTTTGAACCCTAGGTGGAGTTTCCTTCATTCTCCCTTCCCTCCTTTCTGTTTCTCAAAATATATTTCATGATAATGATTTTAAAAGCTAAGGGTGGTATTTATAATAAGTGAGAAAATTGCAAAAATTTACCATTAGTGAAATGCCTCCATGCCACACTGACTATTGATAACATCCAAAACATATTCTTAAATCAAAGAGTATACACGGTCGTTATATCAAAACAAGTAAGCAGACGAGTGCCAGAGTCGAATCCCACGAGGACTAGGGAGTGATGAATTCAAGTGTTGATCGAGAAATTGATTTTAGCATGCACCATATAAATTTAACATGAAAATGAGGAAAATGGGGAGGGGGGTTAGAACTTTGCAGAGAATTACACAAATTGATTTAATGAACTAGAGAAAAATATCAGCTAAGTTGTTGACAATAGTGTGAAATAATAGAGGTGCGGTATAGATGAAATACTAACTAGGTGGGGATAGGCCAAGTCATCTCATAAGTTCAACAAGTGTAAATATTCTCGGGAAATAAGTAGCCGTAGCTTCCCAACCTATTGACTACCCCTAGATATAGTTTTCTCAAACACTAGCTGCGATTTAGCACAACCCAATTGATTTGGACCAGCAACTTCACTAGCCCTAGCTATTAGCTGCCAATTAGGTAGGAGAAAGTACTTTCATCTATTTCTAGCCTAATTTTACAATCTCCCATCCATACCTACTACTAGATTCTCTTCCAATACTTAATTATTCTCTCCCGAGCAGCAATCAAGCAAGTATAGATAGACCTATATTATCATCAATGGATCTTCAATAATAGATTTAAGGGAATCTAATAGATTTTCACTAAATTGAACATTATTGAGATGACTCTAGAAATACCCATTCCAATTAAGTATTCTTCATCACACACCTCTAGTTAATGGTTTTATCTACTCATAATTAAGAAATTCAAAAACACAATCATCAAAGGTATCCTTTAATTTAATAAGAAGAGTAGATAAATCAAAAGCACAATTATCCTTCAACTACAGTTGAAACTAAATAATACCAAATAAGAAAATAGAGTAGAGTATCTTTTAAAAGAATCAATCAAAATCCATTTCTCAGCTAAAAGATGGTCTTCATCTAAAAGAGAAAAGATGATGTGATGTGTACTTAGCTTTTTTCTATAACTCTCTATCTTCTTCCTCTCTCTTCTTCTCCTCTACAGAGTACTTCTCTTTCTAATTATACCCTAAAAAGTAGGGTACTTTTCCTTTCTTTCTAAGCCATAGACAATTATACCCATAAAATCATTGTTCTGAAACTAGTGAGGTACCGACGATTCGTCGATGAAATCCGTGAACCACCATATACTTTCTCTTCAGCTGCATTCATTTCTAGTGAACTTCGACGGTTCACCCGGCGTTTCGCCGATGCCAATCCATGAACTGCTGGACCTTGAATGCCAATTCCAGAATTTTCTGAGTGTCATTCGATGACTGCACCGGCGTCTCGCCACTGGTGACTCATGAACCGCTAGTAGCATTCCTCCCTTGAGGCAGTGAACTTCAGCTTTTGACCGGCGTTTCACCAGTTAACACCTATGATTCGCCGCTTATACTCATTTCCTCCTTTTTACTTCGTTTTCGCTCTTTTCTTCAAACTTAGGCATCTTTACACAACCAAAGCAAAAAGGGAATAAAATCCACATAATCAACTTGGGAACTAGATAAGAAATCATGTTTTAGAGTCTAATGAGTTGGTAAATTACCAACTCATCAAGCCCCCAAACATGAATCATTGCTTGTCCTAAAGTAATGCAATATTTCAAATATTGAGGAAAATGTCACATTTCTTCACAATTTGACTTTGCCGATCACCTAGACTATGACAACCCAAAAATTCTCATCATGCTCACCGAAAAGAGAAGGAAATACCCCAAAAGACCAAAACAATGAAGGTGTTTCAAGAAGGAAACAACTTTTTATCAAATAAAGCTTTTTAAAAGGAATCATTAATCAAACAAGGGCATTTCTCAACAAGTAACACACATAGCATCTCAAGTTGTAATCAATGAAAATTCAAAGCTTGCCTTAGAGTTTGCACTAGTTGTTCTATGTCCATATGAACTCTAAATTCTCTTGCATCCCTAAAAGGAATGATGCCACTCATCAAATATAAGGATCCCTATTCTCTTGACTCTTTGATCATTTGAATGAATATCAGGGATTAGTTGGAAGAGGCACTCACGCTCACTCTCCCAAAAGATATCTTCCTACATACACTTGACCCATAGGCTTGCCGTTCATGTAGTTCTCCACTAATGTAGATTAGTTGCACCTAGAATCATTTAGAACTTGCGGGATATGATGTAGGCTTAAGGTCAGGGTAGGGTGAGTATTTGTCTATAGTGACTAGATCCTCCCTAATGCTTTTTGTTACATGCCTTACAACATTTTTTCTCACTCAACCTTATTTTCATTTCTTCTCTTGTTATTGCCTTTCATTTCTTTAATACTCTCCCATATAACCTCTCTTTTGTTTCCAGCACTAACCTTATTACCTCACGAGGGAACACCAATTCACAAAAATAGTCCTTTTTCTTTTTGGATTCATCTTTTTGTGCACTTTGACTAAAGGTGATATTTCTTTTACACTATGATTCTTGTCTTCCCCCTTTATTTTTCATACCCCCAAACTTAGGCTCTTGCCTCATTTTTCACATTTGCTTTTCTCATTCCCTTCTTCTTAGGCATTGAGCCTTGCTTCAGCACTTATTTAGTCATTTACCATTTAGGGATAATGGGGCCAAAAGAGGTATTAAGAATGATTTTAAGGCTTGTAATGTGGTTGCCAAGGAAGTTTTTAAGGCTCAAAATTGGCTAACAAGGATTAATGATCATGTAGAGCGTATGGTTGAAGTGGCTAGACAACTGAGGGCTTAAACTGATTTCCTTGGTGCAACTACATCAAGGATTTCGCCTTGAATCACATTTAGGGCAAGTTCTAGACAAGATGTAATGCAGAAGATTAACAAAAATATCCTTTCCAGACAAAGAATCACCTTAAATGGTCTATAAGAGTCATTTTTCAAAACAAAACATCACATTAGGACATCAAGCAAGCAAACATCATAAGTCAAGCAGGGAATTTACAATGTATGACCATGATTACTATGCTATGGTGTCAACACTTGATCATTATCTTTATCTTCATGCCCTTGTTTTCACATTCTCATTTCAATAAAAAGAAAAATTTTAGTTGATGTCTCTCAAATCAACTTCACCACAAACTCAAAGTGACATGGCGTTTCCCTTGAATGTCACCACTCAATCCATCATCAGGAAAAGCCAACCCGATTTGACAAAAAAATAACTCAAATAAAAGAATGTTCCTTGAAAAAGAATCGTGGTATAAAGAAAACCCTCATAGTTTTAATTTCTACCCTACTCTATTTACAATGGAGAAAAAGAAAGAAGCACAATTCAAAACTTATCAACACACCATTCAAAAATTATCAAGTCAGAATAAACATTTAATTCCCAAAGGACAATAATCAATCGCTCCCCCAAACTTAAATTAGACATTGCCCCCAATGGAAATTACAAGAAAGAAAAGAAGATAAAAGAGATTTCCTGATCATATCAGCGATACGGTCTTGGCTTCCATGTATAAGTGACAACATCAAAAAACCCAAAAAGTTGTATCATCTAGTGTGGGTTGCATGGGATCTGGTAGGAGTGTGATAGGTAGACCAGGTCCTAGTGCAACCCATCTGTCTAGGAGTGTTCGAAGCTCATGATAAGATGTTGTTTCCACTCCTCCCAGAGCCCACGAAGGATCGAAATCATACACCGAATGCATTAGAGGCGGAGGAGGTGGGTTGTGGTAGTCCTCTTTCTCATCAGACACAATATCCACATTACTGTGGTAGCCCACCCACCAATCATATGGAGGACTTTTGGGTGCTTCGCCTTGTGGTGGCACCACCTCAAGGCCACAAGGCTTCGGTTGGTTGGTGGGTGCAGTAAGTGTGGCCACCTCCTGCAACAATGTAGTCACTTCACTTTCATGAATATCCACTTTTGAGCATAAGTGTGTGAACTTGTCTTAAGCATGTAGCAAGGCTTTCTTAAATGCACTTTGGATCATGGACAGGATAGCCTTGACTAATCGTATTCTCATGCATCTTTGCCCTTTGTGCAATATTGAGTAAATCCGGGGGGAAGAGATGTTTGGGACTCGCTTGTATTGGCTGGAGCAGTAGCTATGTGAGGAGATGCCACGGGTGATGGTGGGGTCATGTTCCCTGTATACCTTGCTCACTTTATCATTGGGGCCTCTTTTTCTGTCTTGGTGTCCAAAGTAATCACTCCGTGGACTTGTATAGTCTTATCCAATGAGCACAACAAAGGACACTCAACCCTCAAACACAACATGCTTACCAAGGAAGGAAAGGGCAATGTTGTGGCTTGTTGTTTAGCTTTTCACCTGAACTGATTAGCAATAATCTCTCCCACATTAATGTGCATATGCTTCATTATGCACGCAAGAAGAATCGCCACTTCAATAGGCACCTCTGATGTATTTCGAGAGGGCGTCAACCTAGAATAGAACAAATTTAACCACATGCGAGCGTCGAATATAAACTCACGCTTATTAGGCCTTTGGACACAACCCATTGTGGTTGGCCTTGTGCAATTACGCGAGCTACCATTTGAATTGGTCTGTCTTGTCGTTTACCTTCTGACGGAGGATTAGATGTGGTGGGATTGGATCCTCCCAATACAATGAGTTGATTGCTTGAGGTGTGACTTGAACCTCCTGCCCTCACACCCAAACTAATTTTAGGCATGGGAACGCTTCAATGCATTCTTCCAGCTTAATCAGTTGTTTCCTTGCTCTATATGATGCATAAAATTCCCACACTAGCTTCGGGAAGTATGGGTCAACTGGTATGGTAAATGGGCCCCAATAACGCATCCCAATCTAGTGATATATATATATATATATGGGCATACAGTTTTGGATGATTCTACATCAAATTGATCTTCTGCATGGATGACACATTTTTCTTTGAAGGTTCTGTAAAAATCCTCCATTCCTTTCAACCTGAATCTCTCTTGAGGGGTATTTGCGGGCACGGATGCTTGGCCTGTTTGAGAATGCTGGATTGTAGACATAATGCTGAAAGAGTACGTTTGTATTGGACAATAATATGTAGCTTAAAACTAAAGCATTAGAAGGAACTTAGTAAATACTCATGTGTCATAGCCGACTCGCCAGTGAGCCGTAGTTACATTTTGCGAGTCGCCGATGAATCACCGTTTAGCTAAGAAAAGGGTTAAACACTAGGCATCACAGCATCTCACTGGCGAACCACCACTGGTGATTTGCTAGCGGCAAAATTGCATCTAATTATCCTCCAAATCACCTCTTATCTGACAACCACCCTATCATACTCATACTTTAGTGACAAAAGACAAGGGTAACCTGAAGAGATGTGTCAATCAATTCGTCATTGAGAAACCCACTTGAGTATGTAGAATATACCCAAATATTAGTAAACACAACAAAGCAACATCCATACACATAAAATAAGAAAATAAAACCAAATGTGAGGAACATGGGTAGAACAACACGTTACGATAGAATTATGACCTTTTTAGCATGGGTGAGAAGATGCTTTACCTTCAAGGAAACGTTCTTGTGAAGATCTGTGAAGGATGTCCAACATACAAACACTTGAGGAATATGAACAGGTGCTTGGGATGGGGAATATAAAGAGGTGGTAGGTGAGGAATAATGGGTTATTTTGGGGGAAAATGAGAGAGAATTTTGGGAGTTTGCATCCTTTGTGGAATTTAGCCATCTGGGATTGTGTCTTGGGAGTTGCATCGGTGATTGTCGAATTAGTCCGGTTGTTCACCGCTGTGACCCGCCGCTCGTATTACTTGAAAGATAATTCTTCCTGCAAGATCGGCAGTTGATCGGTGCTTCGTGGATTTGCCTGGCGATTCCCCAGTTGTTTCTTCGATTCTTCTTGGAATGTTCAGTGCACTGGATGGGATCAGTGCCTCAGCGGCGCCTCACGATTATCACTGGCGGTCCGCCGGTTGATTCGCATAATTACCTTGAATACTTTAGTGCACTGGTTCTATCGGCGCTTGAACTGCGCCTCACGAATTCTGAGCGCCGGTTCGCCCATTTTGTTTTCATCCCATTTTTCACCCTTCTTCACCTACAAAGAAAATAAAAGACAACATAATATATAATAATAACAAATCTTGGGTTGCCTCCCAAGAAGCACCTTATTTAACATCATGGCACGACGAGAGTCCAGGTCTATGGCTCTTCCAGATGCACCACCTCTATTCGCCCCCCTTCTTCCAACACTCCCTGATATCTTTTGACCCACTGTCCATTTACTTTGAACTTGTTCCCATTTTTATTATGAAGTTCAATGGCTCCATTTTCATACACCTGAGCTACCTTGAAAGGGCCTGACCATTTTGACTTTAAATTCCCAGGGAATAGCTCTAGATGAGAATTGAATAATAGCACCCAATCCCCTGGAATAAAATTATGCTACAACACTTTTTTATAATTATAATGTTTCATTCTGGCTTTGTAAATTGCTGCAATTTCATATGCCTTCATTCCAAACACTTCCATCTCATGTAAATTGTGGATTCGACCTTGGATAGCTTTTCCCTATTCCAGGTTCAAACTTTGCAACGCCCACAAGGCTTTGTGTTTTAGCTCCTCCGGGAGGTGACATGCTTTACCATACACCAGTTGATAAGGGGACATCCCAATTGGTGTTTTAAATGCGGTCCTATAGGACCACAATGCATCATCCAACTTTTGTGCCCAATTGATTCTATTCAAATTCACTGTTTTAGTCAAGATGGACTTTATTTCCAGGTTTGAAAATTCCACTTGTCCGCTGGTCTGTGGGTGATACGGAGTAGCCACTTTGTGCTTTACACCATATTTAGCTAGTAGTATGCTGAACGCCTAATTGCAAAAATGAGACCCTCCATCACTAATGATAGCTCTAGGGGTACCGAACCATGAGAAGATATGTTTCTTTAGGAAAGCTATGACACTCCTTGCTTCATTGTTTGGTAATGCTACCACTTCTACCCACTTGGAAACATAATCAACCACCACCAAGATGTGTTTTTTCCCATAAGAGCATACAAAAGGACCCATGAAGTCGATCCCCCACAAGTCAAATAATTCAACCTCTAGGATCAGAGTTAGGGGGAGTTCATGTCACCACGAAATACTCCTTTTCCTTTGGCATCGATCACATTGCATCACAAGGTCATGTGCATCCTGATGTAAAGTAGGCCAATATAATCTGCATTGCAACACCTTGGCCATGGTTTGCACGCTTCCATAATGACCTCCCACCGGGGAAGAGTGACAAGCCTCTAAAATTGGATGTATCTCCACTTCTGGAATACACCTTCGTACTAACGCATTATCACAACTTCGGAAGAGGTAAGATTCGTCCAAAAAGAAGTTCCGAACATCATGCATGAATTTCTTTCTTTGCTGATAACCCAAACCTTCGGGCACAATGTTGCTGGCCAGGTAATTAGCAAAATTCGCAAACCATGGGGTCAGGTCGTGTGTTGCAGCCAAGATTTGCTCATCCGAAAAGGCGCCATTGATCTCCTCTTGTAGTCTTGGTTGCCCATTTGTTTTTAGGCACGACAAATGGTCAGCCGATTGATTCTCGCAGCCCTTACGGTCTTTCACTTCAAAATCAAATTCCTGTAACAACAAAACCCACCTGATCAATCTTGGTTTAGCATCTTTTTTGGCCATTAAGTACCTGAGTGTCGCGTGATCCATGTGCACCACCACTTTGGTTCCAAGAAAGTACGCTCGGAATTTTTCATATGAAAACACAATAGCTAAGAGCTCCTGTTCGATTACTATAAAATTTATTCGTGCATTATTCTGAGCATTACTAGCATAGTAGATTGGGTGGAACATCTTACCTCTTCATTGACCAAGGACTTCTCCCAATGCGACCCCACTTTCATCGCACATAAGTTTAAAGGGCTTTTACCAATCAGGTGCTACAATGATTGGCGAAGAAATTAATCTCACCTTCAACTCAAGCTTTCAAACACTCCTAATCAGAGTTGAATGTCGCCTCTTTTTCCAACAGTCAGAATAGGGGATGAGCTATTTTGGAGAAATCTTTAATGAAACAGCGGTAAAAGCCCGTATTCCCAAGGAAATCCTAACACCTTTTATAGCACATGGTGGGGGTAGTTGAGCAATGGCATCCACTTTGGCTTGATCTACTTCAATCCCCTTTTCAGAAATTTTGTGTCCTAATACAATTCCTTCATTGACCATGAAGTGACACTTTTCCCTATTTAGAACCAAATTCGTCTTCGTACATCTCTTTAATACCTTATCTAAATGTGCCAAGCAGTCATCAAATGAGTTCCCCGCAACTGAAAAATCATCCATAAAAACTTCCATCGTGTCTTCCACCATGTCAGAAAATATGGACATCATACATCTCTAAAATGTGGTCGGGGCATTGCAAAGACCAAAAGGCATCCATTTAAATGAAAACGTACCATAAGGGCATGTAAAAGTGGTTTTTTCTTAATCCTCTGGTGGAACCGAGATTTGATTGTATCCCGAGTATCCATCCAAGAAATAATTGTACTCTTTTCAAGCTAGATGATCTAACATTTGGTCGATGAATGGCAGCGGAAAATGGTCCTTCTTTGTCCAAGAAATTAATTTACGGTAATCCACACAAACTCTCCACCCCGTGACCGGAAAAGTAGTTATCTACTTATTCTTTTCATTTGGAACAACCGTAATTCCCCCTTTTTTGGGAACCCCACTACAGCGGGGTAACCCAACTACTGTCCGCAATGGGATACACTACCCCTGCATCCAGCCATTTAATAATCTCTTTCTTGACCACCTCTTGCATAGGTGGATTCAACCCTCTTTGATGTTCAACTAAAGGGTTGCAATTTTCTTGGAGGTTGAACTTGTGGGAGAAAATCACCGGAGGGATACCAATGATATAAGCTATTGACCATTTGATGGCTTGAATATGCCTTTTCAACACATCAATGAGTTTATCTACCTGCAGCGGCATAAGTTTTGCTGAGATGATAATTGGAAGTGTCTCATTCTCCCTCGGGTATACATATTTGAGGTGATTGGGCAAGGGTTTGAGCTCCAACTTTGGTGGTGACATAATAGAAGGCTGTGACGGAGCAGTTGTACGATTCTTCAAATCAAGGTCCATCTTTCTTGGTGGGAATGAATAATTTCTTATCTTCTTATGCACATGATAGATCTCCTCAAGTTCCTCACCTTTCAGAAAAATATAAACGATCATTTCTTCAATAGCCTTTTCCTCCATTTCGCACTCTAAAACATCATCATCCATAATATCCTTCCTTGAGGCGATTTTGTTTGCTGCTATTGGAGTTGCCATTTGGAATGCCAATTCATTCATCCATTCCTCCAATTGTTGAATAATAACCTCATGACTCTTTACCGTGGTGGTTAGATCCAAAAGTTTACTCCGTAGATCTTGGACCCCCTCTTTAATTGCAAGCACCTTTTCAAGCACTACTTTGAGAGTACTCTCCATGTGAGGTGGAAGTACCTTCGTGCTCCCCTGACTGCTGGTATCGACAAAGTGGACATTGTTCCAACCTTGGTTCCCATAATAGTCGTTACCATAGTCCTAAATGGCATGACAATTTTTAGCATGGAAACCATAACATAACTCGTCAATAGCTCAATTTGCTTCATCATGACTAGCAGCATTGCGTTCTTCTTCTCCTCCCTATGGTACATTTTGTCCACTAGCTTAATAGTCTCCACACAAGGTAACCCCTTTGGGTAATGTGACCATTCTCCGACACTCGCATCACCTACGCACCAAAAATTAACAGCGACCACTATGGTGTATACCAATTCAAGTTAACAATAAATCACAAGATCATCAAGCACCAGTCCCCTGCAACGGCGCCATTTTTGATAACGTCCAAAATATATTCTTAAGTCAAAGAATATATACGGTCTTTGTATCAAATTAAGTAACCCGACAAGTGATGGTGTCGAATCCCACGAGGAATAGGGAGTGATAAATTCAAGTGTTGACCGAGAAATTGATTTTAGCATGCACCATATAAATTTAACATGATAATGAAGAAAATTGGGGGGGGGTTAGAACTTTTCAAAGAATTACACAAATTGATTTAATGAAGTAAGAGAAAAATATCAGCTAAGTTGTTGACAATAGTGCGAAATACTAGATGTGCGGTATAGATGAAATAATAACTAGATCGGGATAGGCCAGGTCATCTCATAAGTTCAATAAGTGTAAATAATCTCGAAAAATAGGTATCCTTAGGTTCCCAGCCTATTGACTACCCCTAGCTAGAGTTTTCTCAAACTGTAGCTGCAATTTAGCATAACCCGAATTGATTTGGATAAGGAACTTCACTATCCCTAGCTATTAGCTGCCAATTAGGAAGGAGAAAGTACTTTCAGCTATTTCTAGCCTAATTTTACAATCTCCCATCCATACCCACTACTAGATTCCCTTCCAATACTTAATTATTCACTCCCGAGCAACAATCAAGCAAGTATAGATAGTCAAGATGAATATAAAGATTGAACTGAAAAATGACATGCAATGACCAATTAATATACTAAGTTGACTAACTAAAGTAATCTGAGATAGTCAAGATGACCCTGTGTGGTGGTCAAAGTCATGCTCTAAGTCTGAAATACTGAGTCTGAGATACTACAATTAACTTATCTAAATTGAGACGAAACTTAGCTGACTAGTGGAAGAGTCTGTAACCGACATATAACCACATTAGCTAAACGTGGAGTCTGATGTATACGCCCCACCGGTAGGACCCAATATTCCTTTCCAGTGTATAGAGGCATGAATTGGGTGATCACAAAAGTCTTGGGTCAATCAGGCCAATAAATACTGTAACCTACGCTGACAACGTTGATCTAGGAACCTAGGTGCGCTGGAACCCCGGTCCGCTCAGTGCTGAGCCCTGCTCCAACTGTAATATTTAAACTGAATTCTAAGCTAATAGCTCAAAACTGGGGTCTAAGAATAGAATAGTCAGGGATATATAGCTGAGGGTACCCTAAGAGTCCTATTGGACTAGATTCTGAAACTAGGTTCTAGACTGGTTAGAGCTGCTTATCTAGAAGCATCATAACTGTCTAAAAATAAACTATAATATGACTGGGGTCCTAGGGCTAATTAGAGTTATCTGTCTAAAGTGTCACGACCTCCTACTAGGCAATGAAACTATGTTCCGAGTCTGTTATGCTAATTGGGAGATATCAGCAGCACCTCAAGGATTTCTGCAGTCAAACTGATCAGCTGACGAATTCAGAATAGAACTGAGGAAATTCTACCTTCTAACTGAACTAAACTAGTAAGCTGCTAACAGAGAATTCAACTTATTTCGACCACACGGGAATCCACAATATGGAAAAAATTTCATGAAATAAGGAAATCTCATCCGATAGGTAGTATTATAGTTTTCTCATTCATGCCAAGGCTAAAATCATTCTTATTAGGGGAGTAATTACTCAACGTCTAAACAATAAGGAATACTAGAAAATCAGCCCACATTACACTTCATAAACCCTGAGGAATTGGATACATAACTACCTTTCATTAAATAACTCAGGGCTTAAATTCCCTTTTTGTAGGGACATCAACAATTTGGTCAAGAACTGATGGAGATCATATCAAAAATAAGCATGGATATCCTCTATGTGAAATCAACAAAAGCCTGACATGTAATCTCTTCGTACTCAAAAGCTTAGGGCTAAGACTGATAGAGAAACAATAAGAGGGTTTTGGGGACACAAGGGAAAAACTATTACCTTGTTGATTTCCCACATATCTGACTAAAAATTTCCCAAAGAAGAAAACTTGAACTGCTGCAATGGAGTAAACCCCTAAGCTTGCTTTAGAGTTTCTTGAGAGGATAGCTTACATTTTTTTTTCTGAAAATTAAGTGGGAATGAGGGAGGAACCGTTTTGTCCTTCTAAATCCCCTCAAAATTTCCAAAAGAGACCTAGTATAGGATCTAGGAGGTTAGGAATTTAAAAAAGAATCCCTGGACTAAAACCTGAAATCTGGTCGACGGGGTCCCAGCGGGTCACTCAACGAGTCGTTGATTGGGACCACGACTCATTGGGACCTCTCGTTAGGTCTATTGCCTAAAAGTCATTAAAGTAACAATGAGGGACCTAACGACTCATTGCCCTGGGCCACGACTCGTGCCATCACTCGTTAGGTACACAGTCTAATAACCATCCGGGGCTGGTAACGGGAGATGTCACAACTCATCACTTGTGACCACGACTCGTGGGCACCATCCATCAAGTACAGTGCCTCCACCTCTCTATACTTCCATTTTCCCCTCCACAACTGACCTAACGAATCTTGGGGACTGACCACAACTCATTAGGTCATCCGTGGGGTAACCTTTTCCGAAAACTTAAAACTTCTTCGCTTGGCCTCCCCACGAGTCACCCCACGACTCGTGGGAACCTCCAACGGGTCACTTAATGACCCGTTCTGTGACTAGGTCCTGATTTTCCAGTTTTCTGCAAATTTTCCCTGTTTGAGTCCCGGGTCTAACCTTCGAGTATCCGGGGTAATACAGTATCTCCCCTTTGAGAATATTCATCCTGAAATGTTGGAAAACACACAGGAAGGCAGAGAATAGAAATCAAAAATTTTCAAATACTACTCATTTAACTCCAAAACTGACAGAATGACTATCTCCTTTTCAAAATACATAACTAAACGGTATTCACTATTCATACATACATCCAAAATCATAAAGGAAACTTAAACACATGAATTGAACCCAAAAACTAAATTGGTTTATAAGGCAAAACTAATATTTTAAGCTGTAACAGAGTCGATAGAGAACAACTGTGGGTATTTGGCCATCATATTTGCTTTAGTCTCCCCCATAGCTTCCTCAACCTGCTGATTTCTCCATAATACCTTGAGTGAAGCTATTTACTTGTTCCTTAGCTTACAAACTTGATGGTCAAGGATCTGGACTGGGACCTCCTCATATGAGAGACTATCATTTATTTCTACACTGTCCAATGGCACAACTGAAGTTGTATCTCCGATGCACTTCTTCAAAATTGACACATGGAATACAAGGTGCACATCTGCTAATTCTGAAGGTAATTCTAGCCTATAAGCTAAATTGATAATACACCTCAAAATTCTATAGGGTCCCATATTCTTGGGAGTTAGTTTGCCTTTCTTACTAAATCTCATCACCCCCTTCATGGGCGAAATTTTCAAATAAACCCAGTCATTAACTGCAAACTCCAACTCTCTTCTCCGCACATTGGCATATGATTTCTGACGGCTCTGAGCTATTTTCAGTCTTTCTCGGATGAGTTGAACTTTCATCATTGCGTTGTGCACTGAGTCTGGCCATATTAAGGTAGCTTCACCAACCTCAAACCACCCTATAGGAGATCTACACCTTCTACTATATAGTGCCTCAAATGGGGCCATTTTAATGCTAGAGTGGTAGTTGTTGTTGTATGCAAACTCTATAAGAGGTAAATGATCCTCCTAACTACCTTTGAAATCGATCGCGCATGCTCTCAACATATCTTCTAGGGTATGAATAGTCCGCTCAGCTTGCCCATCTTCTTGCGAGTGAAAAGTTGTGCTGAGCTTGACCTGAGTGCCTAATCCCTTCTGAAAAGACTTCCATAAGTGTAAGGTGAATTGGGTACCTGTATCTGAAATGATGGATAAAGGCACTCAATAAAGTCTGACTAACTCCCGAATATAAGGTCTAGCATAGTGCTCAGCTGAATCTGTTGTTTTGTCTTGGAGGAAGTGTGCAAACTTAGTCATCCGATCTACTACTACCCAAATGGAGTCATGTTGCTGACGTGTCCGAGGTAGACCCATAATGATATCCATGTTCAGTTCTTCCCACTTTCATGTAGGTATACTATTATCCAGAGTCATACCTCCTGGTCTCTGGTGTTCTACTTTAACTTGTTGGCAGTTCGAACACTTGGCTACAAATTCAGCAATATCTCTTTTTATGTCATTCCACTAGTAGATATCCCATAAATCAAGATACATCTTAGTAGCACCAGGGTGAATGGAGTATCTTGAGTTGTGCGCTTCAGCCAATATCTGCTGCTTAGGTCACCAACGTCCGGTACGCACAATCTGCCCTAATGACGGAGCACACCATCTCCCCATTTGGAGAAAGCCTCAACCTCCTTTCTGAGAACCGCTTCCTTGAGTTTAAGAAGAATGGGATCTTAATGCTGTTTGGACTTAACTTCCACAACATAGGAAGAGTCTGACCTGCTTTGCATCACCACTCCACCATCATCTAATTAACCAACTGCACCCCTAACTAAGCTAGCCAGTGAATATCCTTTTCCAACTCCTTTTGTCCTTCCTCAATATGAGACACACTACCCATAGACACTCTGCTTAGTGCATCTGCCACCACACTGGCTTTTACTGGGTGATATAGCACATTCACGTCGTAGTCTTTTAGTAGCTCCAACTACCTTCGCTAAAGAAGATTTAGGTCCATCTGATTGAATGCATACTAAAGGCTCTTGTGATCTCTTAACACATCCACGTGAGCCCCATAGAGATGATGTCTCCATATTTTCAGCGCAAACACCACCGCTGCCAACTCCAACTCATGAGCTAGATAGTTCTTCTCATGAACTTTGAGTTGTTTGGAGGCGTGCCCTATAACCTTTCCCTGCTGCATCAGAACACAACCGAGTCCATCTCTGGAAGCATCACAATAGACAACCAACCTATCTGTTCCTTATGGCAAGGTCAAAACTGGAGCGGTAGTGACTCGAGTCTTCAACTCCTAGAAACTCTTCTCACATGCATTCGACCAGTGGAATTTGACTTTCTTCTGAGTTAACTTAGTTATAGGAGATGCTATAGTGGAGAAACCTTCCACAAATCATCGGTGATAACCAGCCAGGCCCAGGAAACTCCTAATTTTCATAGGAGAGGTGGGTCTGGGCCGATCTTTCACTGCTATTATCTTGAGAGGATCTACTTGTATTACCTCACCTAAGACCACATGACCCAAAAAAGTCACGGAATATAACCAGAATCCGCACTTGCTGAAGTTGGCAAACAAGTATCGGTCTCTAAGTGTCTGTAATACTAATCTCAGGTTGTTAGCATGCTCTTCCTCATTTCTGGACTATACCAGAATATCATCGATAAATACAATAGAGAACATATCCAGATACCTCTCAAAGACTATGTTCATCAGGTCCATGAAGCCTGCGGGGGCATTTGTTAGCTTGAAGGAAATAACCATAAACTCGTAGTGACCATACCAAGTTTTGAACATTGTTTTTGGTATGTCACACTCTCTGACCCATAAATGATGATACCCCGACCTGAGATCGATTTTTGAGAAACAACTGGCTCCCTAAAGTTTGTTAAACAGGTCGTCAATTCTGGGTAGGGGATACTTGTTCTTGACTATGACTTTGTTTAGGTAACGGTAATCTATGCACATTCTAAGAGTACCGTCTTTCTTACGCAGGAATAGTACTGGAGCATCCTAGGGATAGATGCTGGGTCTGATAAAACCCTTGTCAAGAAGATCTTTTAGTTGCTCCTTCAACTCCTTAAGCTTAGTTGGAGCCATTCTGTAAAGAGGGATGTAGATGGGCTGAGTATCTGGGAGGAGGTCTATTTCGAAGTCTATTTCCCATTTAGGGGGAACTCCGAGAAGATCCTTAGGAAATACATCAAGGAACTCGCTGACCACAGGAACTTACTGGATAGTTGGGGTCTCATATTTGGAATCCTTGACCCAAACTACATGATAAATACATCCCTTGGAAATGTGTTTATGGGACTTAAGGTAAGAAATAAACTGTCCATTAGGTGCTGAACTACATCCTGTCCATTCTAACACTGGCTCATTTGGAAACTACAACTTGACAACTGTAGTACTGCATTAAACTGAGGAATAAACGAAGTGTAACCAATCCATGCCGAGGACAAGGTCAAAATCAACCATGTCTAACTCTACGAGATCAGTTGGAATGACTTTATTCAGGACTGAGATTGGGCAGTTTCTATACACCCGGCTAGCTTGAACTGACTCACCAACGGGGGTGGAGACTGAGAATGATTCTGAAAGGACCACTAGACTGATATTAAATTGTACTGCTATGTAGGGAGTCACGAATGATTGAGTGACTCCTAGATCTAGGAGGGCATACACGTCCAGATGAATGAGGTGTAACATACCTGTGACTACGTCAAGTGAGATCTCCTGATCCTGATGGGAAGACAAGCATAAAAATGATTTTGGCACTGACTGCCATCCATACCTTAGGTGCTGGCTAGCTGAGCTGGTCGGCCTGCTGGAGCTGATGATGTGGTGGACTGTTCTCTCTCCCATCTTGCTGATGGGAAATCTTTAAGACAATCATCAAGATATCCATAACCAGCCCTATCGACCCTGAAGACACTCTCCCAAGTGATTCTTGCCGCACTTGGGATAAATTGGATAGCTATTCCTGGCACTATAGCTCTGAAACTGAGAGCCAAATGCTCCACCCCTCCAATCTTGGCTGGACTGGAAGGTTGGGGTGCTGGCTGAGCTGGGTATTGGGGCTCTCTACTATTATGGTTGCTGCTGCTGTGGGCAGCTACTATCTCTAGACCTCTGATGGCCACAATCTGACGGGCCCGTCCTTGCTCATTTATTCTTTCACATTGTATCCTTCAGTTTTTTAGCCTCAATCTGTTGGGCATAGACAATCAGGCTAGAGTGGTGCGTATCACTAATCAACATCATTGTCCTGTAATCCTTGAGGACTAGGTTCGACACTCTGTTCACAAACTTCAACATGCGAGCCCTTGGCTCGGCTACCATTTCAGGAGCATACTTAGACAGCCTGGTAAACTTCAATGCATATTCTTCTATGGTCCTATTTCCCTATCTCAAGATCATAAACTTAGCCATTTTTGCCTTCCTCATCTCCCGAGGGAAAAATCAGTCCAGGAAGGTTGTGTTGAACTTCTCCCACTCCATCTGTCCAATTCCCGCTCGCTGCCCCTCTTTCTACTTTTCATACCAGACCTGGGCTACCCCTTTTAGTTGGTAGGCAGCCGAATTAGCACTCTTAGAGAAGCTGACACCCATAACATAGGTAATCTTTTTGATCTCATCCATGAACTCTAAAGGATCCTCCCTTACTTTGGATCCCTAAAAAGATTGAGGGTTCATAGGGGTGAGGTCTCATACCCTAGCAGCTACTGCAGACCCGTTGGTGTTCATCGACACCACCTGCTGGTTCACTTGGTTGGTCACAGTTTGAGCCAGCAATTGAATGGTCACCTTGAATTCGGCAGTAGATACCGAATCATCTGTAGGTGTTGCTGGGGTTGGTGGGGCAGGTTTGTTGGCGTTGATGGTCTTCTTCTGTTACCGCATCTGGGATGCATTATTCACTGAAAAAAAATAGAGCACGAGTTAGAAGGACGTTTCTAGAATTGAATTTAACACCCGATACAGAGTATGAACAAAATAGACTTTTCCTAATAACATCTCATAGCCTCCTCATTATGAGTGTGGCACACTTCACACCCATGAAAAAGACTCTACTCGATATGGATTTCAGACATTCGGAGGATACTCTAAACCTAGCGCTCTGATACCAAGTTTGTCACGCCCCGAGTCTACACCTTGGATGGACCACGGTACTTGGAGTCAGAAGTATCCCCAAGTTGTGATGCTTCGAGTCTACACCCTGGATGGAACACGGTACTTGGAGTCACAAGAAACACTAAGTCAAACCTTTGTCTATCATACACTGGTATTCTGAGTAAACATGCATAGCGGAACTTTGAACAAATATCATAAAACATTTGAGAAACACGATTCTTAAAGTATACAGTTCAAAACATTTGAATATTAGTTATAAATTTGAAATTCATGTCTGTCTGAAACCCATCTAACTGAGGAGCTACTGGGACAAACTCCCAGCTAACTCTAGGTCTAACTAAAACTAGTAAATGACTAAAGAAAGAAATAATGCCCTCGGATGATGAGGACTCACACTTCAACTGCTGAGGTGGAGAATCTGAATTGCGGCGGCTAGCAGTACTAAGTCTGAGAACCTGCAGTCGTATCATGAAATGATACAACATGAAAGTATGCGTTAGCACTTTCAATGTACTGAGTAAGTGGGAGAAATATGAAAAATATGATAACACTAGTAACTGAACTGATACGACATGAAATGACCAACTGAACTACTAAAAACGGATACAACTGGTGTAAAACTGATATGGTCAAAAATAAACCTGGCTGATGATCATAAACATGTCTGAGATACTGAGTCTGAAATATTGCACTGAACTGATCTGGACTGAAGAATTTGAGAGTAAACTGTACTGACTAGTGGAAGAGGCTATAATCGACATATAACCACATGAGCTAGACGTGGAGTTCGATGTACACACCCCGTCGGTAGGACCCAATATACCTTGCCAGGGTATAAAGGCATGGACTGTGAAAAATCACTGCCAGAGGGGGGGCCATTAGGCCATGTAAATAAAACCTATGGTGGCAACGTAGTTCTGGAACCTGGGTACACTGGAACCCCGGCCCTTTTGGTGCTAAGTCCTACTCCCACTGGATAATCCTATTACTACTATTACTGACAAGCGGATAGCTCGATACTGGGGACCAAGACTATACGACCCAGGGATACTATTAGAGTGTTCCCTGAGCGTCTTATAGGACCAGATTTGGAAAATGAGTTCTAAGACTGCTCAGAGCTACTTAGCTGGAAGCATCGTAACTGTCTAAAGAATAAACTGATAACTGAACTGGGGTCCTGGGGCTAGTCAGAGCTATATAACTAGAATGTCATGACCGCCTAATGGACAAAATAACTATAATATGTGTCTGAGTCTGATAACTGAGAGGCACCACTAACACCTCGGGAAAGGACTATAGTCAAACTGATCAGCTGACATTTCTGACTAACACTGAATATTCTAGTACTTTGACTGAAGCTGAACTAACAATTCTGTGAAAATAAAAAGTAAAAAGACTTTCTGACTGAATCTAAATAACATCATGTAACTAAGTTTTTAACACACACAAGTATTATAAAAGCCCCTAACTCTGAAAGATGCAACCAGTTCTCAAGAGTTCAAAGCTTAAGCAGGATTCTAATTTTTGACTTTTCAAAAGTTAGTGCTGAATTTTTAAATTGATGGAACAAACATCATTTTAATTACAAGCTAGTGGAAAATAGCTACAATTAACATAGAATAGGATCCTTCATGAAATAATCTAAGAACAATGTGAAAAAATTCAAATTCACAAACTCACGACTACAGAGAGAGAGAGCTTTGCGGGACGCAAGGGGAGAACAATCTCCTTGATGAATTCCAACATACCTGTAGAAGAAACTCTGGTGAAAATCTCTGAGAAAAACTGATAGGATTGACGTTTTCCCTAGCTTCTGTTCTATGCTCCTAGAGAAATTCTGCACACTGTTCATGAGAATGAGAGAAGGAATATAGGGAGAAACCGTTAGTTACCCCTTCCAAAAACCCTGAATGAACCCCAAACGATGTAGTTTAGGGACTAGGTAGGTAAAATATTACAAAAATAACCCTGGGATTAAATCTAAAATCTAGCCGACAGGAACCATCGGGTCTCAGAACAGGTCTTTGGTCAAAACAACAGCCCGTTGAATCCAGACACGGTTTCTGGGTTTAGAAACTAAATTTACAAGGGTGACCCATGGTTAGGTACAATGGTCCATTGGAAGTAACAAAGGGCTGTTGGTACCTCCATGGGAACTGGTAAGAAAACAGGGAACGGGGACAACGACTGGTAACAATGAGTCATTGGTATAACCAACTGGCCATGGTATCCCCTAATGGTTCACACTGTTGGGTTCTGGAACTGAACGACGGGTGGTCACAATGGCTCATTGGAGGTTACCATGGGCCGTTGTTCCCTCCCATTGTCTTAAGGAAGGTTATAGTGGACCTACAAACTTGGGATTCCACAGATGACAGGATGGCCTATTGTTAGGATCAACGGGTCGTCCTATGACTCATTGTTTCCCCTCGAAGAAAGGCTTCTTCTAAAAACAACCATTTAAAACGGTCCATTCGTTCCACCAACGGTCCGTTGTGGGGGTCATCTGAGATAGAAAACTTTTTGGTTTCCTGTGGTTTTGTTTCTCATGCAACGTCTAAATTTGTTCTAGAAATGTTTCAGAGTGTTACACAAGTCAACCCTTGGTCTATCATACCCTGGTATTCTGAGTAAAACATGCATAGTGGAAGCTTTGAAATAATCATATAAAACATTTATTAAATTTAAAACATAAACATAAGGTGTAAACAACTGAACAATACTAATAGTCTGAAAACCAAGTCTGTGTCTGAAAGCCATCTAATTGAGGAGTTGCTGGGACAAGCCCCTAGCTAACTCTAAGTCCAACTGAAA
This sequence comes from Datura wrightii, assembly GCA_035772735.1. Classification (NCBI taxonomy): domain Eukaryota; kingdom Viridiplantae; phylum Streptophyta; class Magnoliopsida; order Solanales; family Solanaceae; genus Datura; species Datura wrightii. The sequence continues at coordinate 115,682,903 of JASDFA010000007.1, read as the reverse complement.
GTAATAAAGGAAAACTGAAATAATGAAATAACGTCCTCAAAAGATGAGGACTCACACTTCTACTGCTGAGGAGGGTATCAACGGTGGCGGCTATCGATACTGAGTCTGAACAACTGCGGCTGTATCCTGAAACGATACAGCATAAAAGTATGCGTCAGTACTTTGAATGTATTGAGTAAGTAGGAGAAACATAACTCAATATAAAGACTGAACTGAAAAATGACTTGCAATGACCAACTAATATACAGAGCTGAATAACTAAAGTAAACTGAGATGGTTAAGATGACCCTGTTTGGTGGTCAAAGACAAGCCCTAAGTATGAAATTTTAAGCCTGAGATACTACACTGAACCGATCTAAACTAAGACGGAATTGAGCTAACTAGTGGGAGAGTCTGTAACCGATATATAACCACGTGAGCTAGACGTGGAGTCCGATGTATACGCCCCACCGGTAGGACCCAATATACCTTTCCAGGGTATAGAGGCATGAACTGGGTGATCACAAAAGTCTTGGGCCAATCAGGCCAATAAATATTGTAACGTACGCTAGCAATGTAGTTCTAGGAACCTGGGTGTGCTGGAACCCTGGTCTGCTCGGTGCTAAGTCCTGCTCCCACTGGAATACTTAAACTAAATACTAAACTAATAGCTCAAAACTGGGGTCCAAGACTAGTCAGGGATATATAACTGAGGGTACCCTGAGAGTCCTATCGGACTAGATTCTGAAACTAGGTTCTATACTGGTCAGAGCTACTTATCTAGAAGCGTCATAACCGTCTAAGAGCAAACTATAATGTCACTGGTGTCCTAGGGCTAGTCAGAGCTATCTGTCTAGAGCGTCACAACCTCCTAGTGGACCAAAGAAACTGAGTTTTGAGTCTGATTCTGCTAACTGAGCAGCTGACAAATTCTGAATAGCACTAAGGAAATTCTACCTTCTAACTGAACTGAACTACTAAGCAGGTAATAGAGAATTCAACTTATTCTAACAACACGGGAATCCACAAGATGGCAAAAAGTTCAAGAAATAAGGAAATTTCATCCGACAAGCAGTATTATAGTTTTCTCATTCTTGCCTGGGCTAAAATCATTCTTATCAGGGGAGTAATTACTCAGCATCAAAACAATAAAGAATACTAGAAAATCAGCCCAAATCACACTTCACAAACCATAAGTAATTTGATACATAAGCACGTTTCATTGAAAAACTCAGTGGTTAAATATACATTTTGCAGGGCATCAACAATTTTGGTCAAGAACTGATGGACATCATATAAACAACAAGCATGAATATCATTCTATGTGAAATCAATGAAAATGGACATCTAATATCTTCGTACTCGAAAGCTAAAGGCAAAGACTGATAGAGAAACTATAAGAGGGTTATGGGGGATAAAAGGGAAGAACAATTCCTTCGTTGAATTCCCATATACCTGACTAAAAATTTCTCGAAGAAGAAAACACAAACTGCTGCAATGGAGGAAAACCCTAAGCTTGCTTGAGAGTTTCTTGAGAGGAGAGCTTACGATTTTTTTTCTGAAAATTAAGTAGGAAAGAGGGAGGAACTGTTTTGTCCCTCTAAATCCCCTCAAATTTCCCAAAATGACCTAGTTTAGGATCTAGGAGGTTAGGAATTTACAAAAGAATTTGTAGACTAAAACCTGAAATCAGGTCGACGGGGTTCCAGTGGGTCACTCAACAAGTCGTTGGTTGGGACCATGACTCGTTGGGACCTCTCGTTAGGTCTACTGCTTGAAAGTCACTAAAGTCACCCCGATGGACCTAACGACTCATTGCCCTGGGCCACGACTCGTTCCATCACTCGTTAGGTACACTGTCTAATAACCGTCTGGGGCTAGTAACGGGAGACGTCACGACTCGTGACCGATGACCACGACTCGTGTTTACCATCCGTCAAGTACACTGCCTCCACCTCTCTATACTTCCATTTTCCCCTCCCCACAACTGACCTAATGGATTGTGGGGTTTGACCACTACTCGTTAGGTCGTTCGTGTGGTAACATTTACCTAAAACTTAAAATTCCCTCACCTAGCCTACCCACAAGTCACCTCACGACTCGTGGGCACCTCCAACGGGTCACTTAACGACCCGTTCTTTGACTGGTACCAGATTTTCTAGTTTTTTGTAAATTTTCCCTTTTTGAGTCCCGTGTCTAATATTTGAATTTCTGGGGCATTACATAAGGAATGCGCTGGTGCGCATCGCCCGGCGTGGCACGACACTGGTTATGCAGCCCGCGTAGCATGACACGGCGCCAACGCAGGTTTCCTGCCTTCCTTTCCCTCATACGCTTGGCATTGGCATGGCACGGCGCTGGGCGCGACACTCGCCTAGCGTGGCACGAGCCAGACTTCCTCTTGCCATCTTCTTTTTATGTCCTTTTGAAGTCCCTTCTTTCTCGTGCATCGTCAAATTAAGCCCCTTCTATGCATAATTCACCTAAAAAATATGGGCTAATCACTTTGGTTAGTTCATGCACTAAAAAAATAAATTAACATGAGAATTTAATTAAATAAATTAACAAAAATGACTAAACTAAGTTATAAATATCACTTGGGCATGTAAATGTTCCCAAGATGACTACCCCACACTTAAAATCTTGTATGTCCTCGAACAACTCCATTACATATCATACATACGAAGGACTCACATATGACCAATTGAATCAAGATGATTCATGTTAAGTATAAAACAAATGTTTCTGATAGCAAGTTTAAGATAGAGCATGCAATATATAACCATTAAACACACATACAACTAAGTTAAGATTTCCTAGCCTCAAGAATCGACTCTCAAACTCGGCAAACTCATGCAAATTAACCATTCAAGAAATTTGACATGAGTTTTATCCTTCCTCAAACATGTTTCCTACAACAAGAGAGATACCCATTTTTCACTCGTAAGTTTTCAAATTATAACATGTATGGGTATATGAATAAGAATTCAACTCACTCTCCCAAAGAATTTACATGCAACATGTATTGACCCATAAGCTTGCCTTTAGGTTTTACTCCGCTAATTTAGAAACGTTTGAAAGTAAGATCAAGTAGGACTTATTGGGTTGTAGTGTAAGCTAAGGGATTGGTAGGTATTTTTCTGCTCAATGATAGTGACTATCTTCCTTTAGCGCTTTTAATACATCACTTTTGCTCATTAAGCTCCTTCTCTTTTCTTCTTTTACTTCACCACTTGTTTCTTTTCAACTCTAAATTTCCTCTTTGTTTCCCCATTCCATTAAGAACACTTATATTGTTAGTGGGAGCATTTGAAAAAATTTTGTCTTTTAGTCTTTTCCTCCCGCCTAAGATTGATGCATTTTTCAAATGAGTGCACCTACAGTCTTTTCCTCAAATCCCACAACCACTATATTCCTTCATTCTAAAGATTCTAACTTTCAAATCCCACAACCACTATATTCCTCCATTCTAAAGATTCTAACTCCTTTACTCTCTTGCATTATTCACTTAAGCTCTTACGAGTTTCGGATCAAGTTCAAAGATTATTGAAAGAAGGGAAATGACTTTTATTGTGGCCAGTAATGAATAGGCTATAGGCTCAATGGGGCTAACTAGGATCATATATCAAGGGTAGGTAAAGTAAAGGATAAAATTAAGCTCATTTAAAGAAATTCTTAAATCATCTCCTACAATTAACATTCCTCATTTCATTTTGTATATACACCAGACAAGTTCTAGATACTACATAATAGCATGAAATATTCAAAAACCTTACACTCACAGCACATGCTCAATTCAAGACAGATTCACTAGACTCTTAACTCAGTTAATAACAAGAATTCACAATTAAGCTTTAATCACATAGAGTCACATTCAAGAGCCTAGGTGTCTCAAACAGTTATATAATTGCTAAATATGTTTCAAAATTAACATAACTTGCATCTCATAATCATATACAACACTCAAAAAGAATATCAAGCTATCAATCAACTCAAGGTTCAAACCCAACACCTATTGACTAATTTTCCCTCAAGATGGATCTCATCCACCCATCACCGGAAAAAGTCCCTAACTATGACTTAAAAGTTATGTACAAACAAAGGAAAAATTTTATTTCTCAGTTCTAAGTGCCCCCCTTAGAAAAAGAAATGAAAAGAAAACCAAAGGGTGGGTGAAATGTGCTCAACTCCAACATTTTCAATGAGAGCATTATACCAAGCACCACATTCACCTAAAGTACTTAGCACAAAATTTTGAAATTTCCCTCACCCCACACTTAATATATGCTATGTCCCCAAATCATCAATTACAATTAAAACAAGGGTGAGAGATACTTCGTGAGGCCTCTAGGCCTAGCTAACAACATGTTTTTCTCCATTTTTAAACACGTGGGTCATCGACTCCACACTTATCTTTTTGTGATACTCCTTATCTTTCACTTTCATAGGTACTCAGACTTCCCCTGAATCTATGCTTAACAACCAAAACAAACAACAACAAGTGAAAAATAACCAAAATTATCAACAAACTGAAAAGAAAGTGTACTTGTGGTACTCTTGGGCAGCCTCCCAAGCAGGGCCTTATTTTACGTCGCAGCACAACGTGAAGGATCCTTCTCAGGATATCCTCAAATAGGTGTTCCCATTTAGGAAGCCTCTTCTCCTCTTCTTGTTTTGAAAGGTAACAGACTCCACCCTATCCCTCAGTTCTTCCATCTTCTTCTCCAATTTTCGCCCTACATCAGACTCGGGCTGAAGTGTCAACATGTCCTACAATAGAGAACTCATGGGATCCACCACCCCACACTTAGCTTCTGAGACCACCTGATCTTATAAAGATCTCTGTAATGTGTGGGTGTAATACCCCGATATTAAGCAAAGGGCTTTTATATATATATATATATATATATATATATATTCTACTTAAATAGGGGGAGAGAGAGAGAGAGAGTACAAAAATATAAGGAAGATATAAATGGGATAAAGCCCGTTTCAATTCTTTGGATGGAAACAAAAGAAAAGAAATAGAGTATAAGGGCACTGAAGCACAGTTTCTGTCGGAAACAATCAAAAAAGAGGAAAGTAGGTGCAACAGAAGAACAGAAAGGTGGAAAAATATTCTTGCAAGCTTTGAAGCTTATTCTACTAAAGAAATTGAGGTATGTTTAAATACTTGCAGAGTATTCCAACTATTGTTTGTATCCAAGCTTAAGTTTTGTGGTAGGGTTTGTGTCTCCTCTCCATGTTTCATTGGAATTACATTGGGTACAATAAGTTAGATATCTAAATAATTAAATTGAGAATATTATAGACAATAAGTTTTACAAAAGGCATATAGCACTGGAATTGTATTATTATTTTTAATTAAACTGGTAGGTTATTTCACATGATGTTAATAAATTAGAGTTAAATTATGATATTGGGAATAAAGAAAGTTATGGAGATTATTTTAATAGACACACCAGTAGCTTTAATAAAAATTGATACATTAAGAAAAATAGAGATTCGACATATAGAATCGTGATAGTTTATCATGTGAATTTAGTGGATTACAGATTTGCGAATGGTAACGAAGAAACTTATGTTTGATGTATTCACGAATGAATTGAGCAGTTTAGATCAATGGAGAGTTGAGCTTTGATTAGTTGGAATCGAGAGGTGAGAAGTAACCTTACTGCAAATTCTGTTTTCATAAGTTTGATGATTTATATATGATTTTGAAAGTAAATTGTGTTACAGAATGCTTTAAAATTGCATATGGGACAAGTTTTTTACTTTATATGATATTCAAAACATATATTGGAGATATTTATCAATATTTTAGAAGTTCTCACTATTACTAGATGTGTTCTTATTGTTATTTAAGATATGATTTCCATTACCAAAATAAAAGCATATGATTTAATGAGAATTTAAATGCCCTATACTATGCTGACAATATTTTATACAAGTATTTATATTTACAAAGAAAAGTATAAATGGGAGTAGAGTTTGATGGATCCTGTAGCTAACGGTGGGTTCGTTAGACCTGGTGCACCTTGTATTTACGGATTATCATTACAGCCCTCGCTAGTGGGAAGGTAGAACTAACATATAGCAATTGGCTATCTCTCAAGAAGGGAACCACACTGATTATATGATTCATCCTTAGAAACCTCCCATCACATCATATTTGATATGAATAATTGATTTATGCTTACATGAAACAAATAAGAGCGATTATACCGTTTCTCAAAGGACATTTTATTTCATGATATTTTCTTATTATCTTACTAGCATGTTTTTTTTACTTGCCCCCAATAAAAATGATTGTGGTAAACTATTATTGCTCACTGAGCTAGAGACTCACTCCCTGATATTTTTTTCGAAGACTGCAGATGACGTTGGTGAGGATTTTATTAACTAGAGCATACGAGTTGACAGTTTCTGGCTAGCCCTGCATTGCTTCGCGTGTGTAAGAAGTTTACGTATTTGTTATGGTCTCTCTCCTTTGGAACTCTTAGAGTTGTTCCATAGTCATTTCATTAGAGTCATTAGTATTCTTTCGTTATTATAAACTCGAGACAAGTATTAGACTTATTTTTGTATTTGGAGATGAATTTAGTATTTATTCTATATTTAGTAGACTATTGATGAATAATATGTCCTGTTTGGCGATTTGGGTTGTTTTGTTAGTGATTCCTGGGACAAGTAAATTTTTGGATACGCCCAAAAATAAGGGAAACTCTGCCCGATTTTATGTAGAATTCTTGTAAGGCTTGCTTTTGGATTCTATCCCTTAGCACCGATCACCGTCCTTAATTGGGTCGTGACAAAGTCAGTATCAAAGTCTTAGGTTAAACTATTCCTATGATTAATGGAGCACATGTTAGTAGTATAATCTCAATTATGGTTATGTTTCCAGCCATTTCTATAATCATGATTATACGAGGGCATGATAATCTTGTTTTTCTTTCTTATTCATCCTTATGTGTGCGACGTTTAGAACCAATTAGATGAATCTAACAGTATTTATTTTATCAACTAGATGGCTCAAACTCAAAAATCTAACGGCAGAGCTATAACAACCTCACCAGCACCTAATTCCACCTCTAGGGGAAGAGGTGGAGCTCGTAGAAAAGGGTGAGGTAGGGGTCGTAGTACCACCACGACAGTTATAAGATAGCCTATGTAATACCCCAGAGAGGGCCTAAGAATAGACTCGGGAGTTGAAGTTGGAAGCTATAGAAAAACCTAGAATTTTTTCACTAGAAAGACTCGAGCTATGAGTCGTGGTGAGGACCTATGACTTGTGACTCGAGTCGTGATGATGTTCGGGAGCCTCAGGTCATATCACGAGTGGTCCTATGAATCATGATGCGTAGGTACAACTCATGGTTAGGTGTTATGGTAAAATTCACAGTGGTTCTAGAGTGAGTCGTCACTGGTGATGGTACGACTCGTAGGATGTACCGACGAGTCGTGATGTGGAGTCGTGGGTAGGTCGTAGTTGGTATGGGTGGATGATACCACGACTAACATTACGACCTGTAGGATGGTACTATGAGTCGTAGGATGCGATTCCTGGCCAGTTTCAGAAGATTGAAGAAAGTGGTGAGGTGAGCACGAGTCATGACCTTGTGGTACGACTTGTGGTACTAGTCGTGATCGGGGACATATCTATTTTTCATGGAAATTTCATTAAGGATAAATTCGACTTTCCTGTTATTTTGGACCCTAAACCATGTCGTTTTACCCTCAATTTTAGACATTTTAAAGAGTTTAAACGGTTTTATCCCCTCATTGTCATGTTTACTCCCAAAATTTCTTCGACAGTTCTGTCAAGAAACCCTCTAGCTGGCTTAGAGTCATTCATTCATCACAACAGTCTAGGTCCTCTTCTCCAGTGAATTCTTCACAAGGTATGTGGGATTTTATCAAGGGGATTGTCCTTCTCTTGCGTCCCCAAATTCCTCCTCAATTTTTTCTATTAATTATAAGATTTGATCTTTCGAGTATGAGAAGCGTTCATATTATTTTCATTGAATTCACCCACAAAGTTGTTTATATTTATTGTTATTATGATCTTCATTAGTTCCTTATCAAATTGTCAGTGTTATCACAAAGGTGAATTTAAGCCCTAATTTTCGAATAATGATTTTATTTGTTCAGTTCTCTCTAGTGAATGAAGGATGCTTTGAGTTGAAATTTTCTAGAATTTCCTACATACATATATATGTTGAGAAAATATTCCATAAACAAAATTGACTTTTGCATTGTTGAATGAATTCCCATAATTCTTGAATCCTTTTATCCTAATATTATGAAATTGCCCGTGTTGTCGGCACAAATGGGCTCTCTACTATTTCTTAGTAATTTAATCCGTTAGAACACAGAACTCCATCAGTCTAGTCTCAATAAGAACCAGATCAGTCTAGCTTCAGACAATTTTAGCCACATCAGTGTTGTCCAGAAAATGTCAACTAATCAGTTTGACTACAACTTATTCTAGAGGTGTTAGTGGTGCCTCCCAGTTTCCAGACTCAGATTCAGATTCAGATATTTTGTCCATTAGGCGGTCATGATATTAAGTCATAGATCTAACAAACCCTAGGACTCCAGTTTATTTATCAATTGGTTCTGTAGATGGTTATGACGCTTCCAGATAAGCAGCTCTGACTAGTCTTAGAACTCAGTTTTCAAATTTGGTCCTATAAGACGCTCACGGAACTCTCTGACAGTATCCTCGGGTTAGTATAATCTTGGACACCAGTATTGATCTATCCTCCTGTTAGTAGAAACAGTAATAGGATTATCTAGTAGGAGTAGGACTTAGCACTGAAAGGGTCGGGGTTCCAGCGTACCCAGGTTCCAAAACTACGTTGCCACCGTACGTTTTATTTACTTGGCCTAATGGCCCTATTTTTACACTGATTTTCATAGTCCATGCCTTTATATCATAGAAAGGTATATTGAATTCTACCGGTAGGGTGTATACATTGGACTCCACATCTAGCTCACGTGGTTAAATGTCGGTTATAGATTCTCCCTCTAGTCAGTGTAGTCTAGTATCAGAAAAAGCCGCTTAGTTAAGTTTACTTGTTGGTCATGGTGTGTAATTTCAGTTCAGACTTTATATTGAATATGTTTCTCCCACTTACTCAGTACATTCAAAGTACTGACACATGCTTTTCATGCTGTGTCATTTCATGATATAGCTGTAGGTTCTCAGATTCAGCGCAAATAGTTACTTTAGTTTCAAAGCATTCCATTTCAGTAGATCAGAGTGTGAGTCCTCCTCATTCGAGGGCTTTGTTTATTTACTTCATTTGAATATGGTTTTGTTTATACTTGGAGTTAGCTGGGGACCTGTCCCAGGAACTCCTCAATTCAGAATTTTATTTCAGATATATTATTTCTTTCTCTACTTTTAGTCTTTACATTTTCTTAAACTGATAAACCTGTTATTAAAAATTTTTGATGTGTATATTTACCTAGAATGCTAGTGTTTGATAGACCAGAGGTTGACTTGGGGTCACTTGTGGCTTCAACTACCATGTTACGTCCAGGGTGTAGGCTTGGGGGGGGGGACAAACTTGGTATCAGAGCCCTATGTTTAGAGTATCCTCGGAAAGTCTGAAAGCTGCATCGAGTAGAGTCCTTTTCATAGGTGTGAAGTGCACCACACTTATGACAAGGAGGCTATGAGATGTTATTAGGAAAATTTCCCTTTTGTTCATGCTCTTTATCGTGCGTTAAAGTCCAATTTCAAAGGCGTCTTTCTAAATTGTGTCCTATTTCCTTTCAGTGAACAATGCCTCCTCGACGCAGAAATAGGCGCAAAGCCGGAAAAGCCAACCAACTCGGTCCACCATCTCCGACAGTTCCTCAGGATGACTCTGTGTCTACCGATGAATTCAGGGCAGCCATTCAGTTGCTTGCTCAAACCGTTGCCAATCAAGTGAACCAGCAGGTGGTTCCAATAGCCACAAATGGGTCTGCGGCTGCTACCAGGGTGTGGGATTTCACCCGGATGAACCCTCCAGACTTTCACGGAACAAAGGTGGGACAGGAACCACAAGGCTTTGTAGATGAGGTAAGTAAGATTACCCGGATCATGTGTGTTAGCTCCTCTGAGAGTGCTGATCTGGCTACCAACCAGCTAAAAGGGGTAGCCTAGGTTTGGTACGAGCAGTGGAAGGAGGGGCGGTCAGCGGGAGCAGGATCGGTGGAGTGGGAGGAGTTCCACACAACTTTCTTGGATAGGTTTCTCCCTCAGGAGCTGAGGGAGTCTAAGATGGTAGAGTTTATTAACTTGCGATAGGGCAACAGGACAGTGGAGGAGTATGCTCTGGAGTTTACTACACTATAAAAGTATGCCCCAGAGATGGTGGTCGAGCGGAGGGCTCACATGCTGAAATTCGTTAATGGAGTGTCTAATCTGGTCCTCAACGAGTGCAGGACCACGATGCTGATCAAATACATGGATTTGTCTAGCCTAATTGTTTCACTCTTAACAGATTGAGGTCGATAAGCTGAAAGATATGGAGTGAAAGAACAAGCAGGCAAGAAAAGGCCATTCAGATTTTGGCCACCAGAGATTTGGCGGTAGTAGCCACCCATAGCACAACAACAACAGCACAAGGCCCAGCACCCAGCTCCGCCAGTGCCCCAACCTTTCGGTCCTACCAGAATCGAAGGGGTGGGTCATCTGGCACTTAGTCTTAGGCCCACAGTTCAGGAAAAAAGTACCCATTGTGCCCCAAGTGCGGCAGAAACCATCTTGGAGAGTGTTTACAGGGTAGAGAGGGTTGTTTCAGTTGTGGAAAGCTCGGGCATCGACCTAGAGAGTGCCTATCATTAGGGAGAAGAAGATCACAATCCACTACCTCAGCAGCTCCAATAGGCGACCAGCACGGTAGGCCAACCCATTAGGTACATATGGCGGTCAATGTCAGAATAATTTTTATGCTCTGTCTTCTCGTCAGGATCAGGGAAGCTCACCTGATGTGGTTACTGGTATGTTACGTCTCCTCCACCTAGACTTATATTCCCTCTTAGATCCAGGAGCTACTCTTTCATTTGTAACTCCATATGTAGTAGTCCAGTTCACCATCAGACTTGAGGTCCTATAAAAACCCTTTTCAGTCTCCACCCTAGTTGGCGAGTCAGTTAGAGCCAGCCGGGTGTATAGAATCTACCCAGTCTCAGTCTTGAATAAAATCATTCCAGCTGATCTTGTAGAGCTAGACATGGTCTACTTTGATCTTATTCTAGGAATAGGTTGGATACGCTCCTTCTATGCCTTAGATGACTGCAGAACTAGGGTCGTTAAGTTCCACTTTCAAAACGAGCCCATGTTAGAATGGTCGGGCAGCAGCTTGACACCTAAGGGTAGGTTTATTTCCTACCTTAAGGCTCACAAACTCATTTCCATACCATTTGGTTCAGGTCAAAGATTCCAACTCTGAGACCCCAACCATTCAGTAAGTTCCAGTTATTAGTGAGTTTTCAGATGTCTTTCATGAAGATCTTCCCGGAGTTCCCCCTAAACGGGAAATAGACTTCGGAATAGATCTCCTTCCAAACACTCAGCCCATCTCCATTCCTCCTTAAAGAATGACTCCAGCTGAGCTTAACGAGTTGGAGGAGCAGCTAAAAGGTCTTCTTGACAAGGGTTTTATCAGAACTAGCATCTCTCCTTGGGGTGTTCTAGTACTATATGTGCATAAAAAGGACAGTACCCTCACAATGTGCATAGATTACCGTAAACTGAACGAGGTCACTGTTAAGAACAACTACCTTTTTCCCAGAGTTGACGATCTATTTGACCAGCTTCATGGAGCCAGTTTCTTTTCCAAGATTGACCTTATATCGGGGTACCATCAGTTAAGGGTTAGAGAGAGTGACATACCGAAAATAGCATTCAGAAGTCAGTATTGTCACTAAGATTTTGTGGTGATGACCTTTGGGTTAACAAACGCTCCAGCAGCCTTCATTGACTTAATGAATAGGGTTTTCAAGCCGTACCTAGACATTTTCGTCATCATATTTATCTATGACATACTGGTGTACTCTATAAATGAGGAATAGCATGCAAATCACTTGAGGATATTGCTACAAACACTTAGGGACCGCCAGTTGTTTGGCACGTTTAGTAAGTGTGAATTCTGTTTGAAGTCTGTGACATTCTTGGCTCATGTGGTTATATGCGAAAAGATACAAGTAGCTCCTCATAAGATAATAGCAGTGAAGGATTGGCCCAAACCTACCTCTCCTACTTAATTAGGAGTTTCTTGGGCTTAGCAGGCTATTACGGATGTTTTGTGGAAGGTTTCTCCTCCATAGCATCTCCTCTGACCAAGTTAACCCAGAAGAAGGTGAAATTTCAGTGGTCGAATGAGTGTGAGAAGAGGTTCATGGAGTTGAAGACTCGACTCACTACCGCTCTAGTGTTAACCTTACCAGAAGGATCAGATGGGTTAGTTTGTATTGTGATGCCTCCAAAGTTGGACATGGTTGCGTTATGATGCAGCAGGGCAAAACGATAGCCTATGCCTCCAGGTAGCTTAAAGTTCATGAGAAGAATTATCAAACTCATGACTTGGAGTTGGCAGCAGTGGTATTTGCATTAAAAATACGGCGACACTACTTGTACGAGGCTCACTTGGATGTGTTCATAGATCACAAGAGCCTTAAGTATGTGTACAGCCAGAAGGACTTAAACCTACGTCTGAGACAGTGGTTGGAATTGCTAAAGGATTATGACATGAGTGTACTGTATCACTCAAGCAAAGCCAATGTGGTGGCTGACGCCCTAAGCAGGCGGTCTATGGGAAGTGTAGCTCACATTGAGAAAGACAATAGGGAGCTAGCCAAAGAACTTCACAGGTTAGCCCGGTTAGAGGTGCAGTTGGTGGATTCAACTGAAGGTGGCGTGTTAATGCAAAGTGGGTCAAATTCCTCTTTATTTGTGGAGGTTAGGTCCAGACAAGATGAAGATCCCATCCTAGTTAAGATGAAGGAAGCAGTTCTCAGCAATGAAATAGAAGCTTTCTCCAAAGGGGGAGATGGAGTGCTCCGTTACCAGGGTAGATTATGTGTACTGGATGTCGGCAAGTTGAGGCAGCAGATATTGGCTAAAGCGCGTTGTTCTAGATATTCCATTCACCCTGGTGATACTAAGATGTACCGTGATTTACGGGATATTTACTGGTGGAACGACATGAAAAGAGATATTGATGAATATGTAGCTAAGTGCCCAAACTGCTAGCAAGTAAAGGTAGAACAGCAGAAACCGTGAGGTAATACTTAGATATCAGTATACCCATATGAAAGTGGGAAGAAATAAAAATGGATTTCATTACGGGTCTAACTCGGACTCGTCGGCAACATGACTCTATTTGGGTGGTAGTAGACAGATAGACTAAGTCAGCACATTTCCTCCCATTCAAAACCACATATCATCTGAGGACTATGCTAGACTTTATATTCGGGAGCTAGTCAGACTGGATGGGGTGCCTTTGTCCATTATTTCAGACAGAGGTACCTATTTCACCTCTCACTTTTAGAAAACTTTTCAAAAAGGACTAGGTACCCAGGTCAAGCTCAGTACAACTTTTCACCCCCAAAAAAATGGACAAGTTGAGTGGACCATTCAGACCTTAGAAGAATATGCTAAGAGTGTGTTCAATCGATTTTAGGGGTAATTGGGATAACCATTTGCCTCTTATCAAATTTCCATACAACAACAGCTACCATTCTAGCACTCAGATGGCCCCGTTTGATGCATTGAATGGTAGAAGGTGTAGATCTCCAATAGGATGGTTTGAAGTCAAAGAAGCTACTTTGATAGGGCTAGACTCGGTTCATCAGGCAATGTAGAAAGTTTAGCTCATCCAAGAAAGGTTAAAAATAGCTCAGAGCCGCTAGAAATCTTATGTCAATATATGTAGAAGAGAGTTGGAGTTTGATGCGCTCCAGCGCACTCGCAAGCATACGCAGTCGTACAAGTAATACAATGGCCATTTTTAAGAGCCGTATGTCGAGCCCATGGGGACTGGACCAATTTAGAAAATTATCAAGTTCAAGTGTAAGATTAACCTTCACAAGTGTTGATTATAGAAATTTTTAGTAAATTATAATTAAGTTTTGGGGTGGTCACAAAATAATTTGGAAACGATACAATAAGAAAGTACAGCTAAGGCCGGATAATCATGCAATGCTACACTTTGTAACGGTTCACGTTTGAAATTATCAATAGTTGTCTCACATAGTTTGAAATGTGATGTTCATGGTCTCTCGAGCCTCTAAACACAACAAACTAGCCTCACAACTACATCGTTGAGCGGGGATTTGACATGCTAGTTCTTGGGCAATTCAACTACATGGATGTGGTTTACGGGGTTTGTTCTCTTCATTGGGGACTTTCGTACCTCTAATCATTTAACCTAACTTATCTTCACAAGTACTTCTACGAGTGGTGTAGTGACAGTTCTAAGATGGTGTCTTGCTATCATCCCGTTTTATCAACCAAGCAAGGCAATTTAGGTATATTATTTATCCTAATTGCGAATCACATCGAAAAATAAGAACTTGCTCCCTACATTCCTATGTTCTTGCCTAGGGTTACTCTTTCAAACATTTACCTAGCTTAACATGTATGTTTTCATGGTGATCGAGCATAAAAACAACCATAATAAAGAATGTAAGACAAAACAACAATTAACAACTCAAACCAAAATGAATTCACGCATTACAATCATATCACGTGGCCTCAACCCTAGGGTAAGGGTTTTAGCCACTCATGTTCGTACAATAACTTAAAAACATTGTTAAAGTAGAGTACTTACAAGAATAGGTAAAAGAGAATATAAAATTAGTGAACCCTAGGTGAGTTCTTCACTTCTCCCTTCGCTCCTATATGATTTTCATAAAATATTTCGTGACCAATGAATTTAGAAGCTAAGGGTTCAATTTATACTAAGCTGAAAAAATGCAAAATTTGACCTGTGGTGGACCATCTCCGCGGCACGAAGGCTATCACAGAGATTTTCCTCCATGCCACGAAGAAAACGCGGAGATTCACTATTTAGTATCCCCTTCTTATATAAATTAATTCTTTGCTCCATGGCATGTTGTTCAACGCCCCAATGCTACTCCGTGGCACGGAGTTGACTCCAAATGTCCCTTTTAGCTCATCTCATCATCCATAATCGATCCCTTAACATTTATCTTCAATATTAGGACCATTATATTCACATTGAGCTCCATATATTGGCAATTTCAACCTACAAAGAGAGCTAATCATATTTGTTAGTCCATGGCCACAAATTACACAAAATACATGAGATTATTCCTAAATTATGGTACAACATGAGTAAAACCTTGGTATAAAATAGTATTTGGGCATGTAAATATGCCCAAGATCACTAACCCACACTTAAAGCCTTGTTCATCCTCGAAGAAATCCTTTAAATCTCATGCACAAGGAAGACTCACAAATTACCAGTTGACGCAAGAAGACTCACATAACAGATACAATGACTGATTTAGATGACAAGTTCAAATAAAGCATGTTTATATATAATATATAACATATTTCAAATCCAATACAATTAAGTTAAGACCTTCTAGCCTCAAGAATAAACTCTACAACCACAGAAAACTCATGAACATTAGCCAATCAAGAATTCTAACATGAATTCTATCTTTTCTCAAACATGTGCCCTCACAACAAGAAAGATACCCGTTTTTCACTTGCAAGTTTTCCAATTATAACACGTATGGGTATATGAATAAGAATTCAACTCACTCTCACAAAGAATTCACATGCATCACATATTGAACCATAAGCTTGCCTTTAGTGTATTACTCGCCTAATTTAGAAATGTTTGAACGTAAGATCAAGTAGGACTTATCGGGTTATTTGTAAGCTAAGGGAAGGGTAGGTACTATTCTGGCCATTAATAGTGGCTATCTTCCCCAAGCGGTTTTAATACATCACACTTTCCTTAGGAATTTCCATCTTCTTACTTCACCTTTATTCTTTTTTCTCCCATTTTCTGCTTTTGTTTCCCCATTTCATTAAGCACACTCAAGCTGCTAGTAAGGAGTACTTAATCAATTATTTTCTTTAATCTTCTTTTTCGCTCTTTTCTTCTTTTACTCCTTGCTTACTCTTGTTCAATTTTTTTTAAAAAAAAGTGCACCTCTAGTCTTTTCTTTAACTCCCACAACCACTATTTTTCTTCTCATTCCAACTTCTCCCTCCTTAACTTCTTTGCAATTTCACATAAGCGCTTAGGAATTTTGGATCAAATTCAAGGCTAATGAAAGAAAAGGATTAAGCTTATGTTGCAGCTATCAAAGAATAGGCTTAAGGCTCAATGGGGCTAACTAGGATCAGACATTCAAGGTAGGTAAAGCGACAGATAAAAATTAGGCTCATTCAAAGAAATTCTTAAATCATCTCCTACAATCGACGTCTCTCAATTCATTTTGTATACACACCTGGAAAATTCTAGACACTACTCAATAACATGGAATATTCAAAAACCTTACACTCACAGCACATGCTCAATTCAAGAATTCAAAATTAATCTTTAAGCACATAGAGTCACATTCAAGAGCCTAGGTGTCTTAATCAAAGTTATATTACTGTTTAACATGCTTCTCAATTAAAACCACTTGCATCTTACTATCATGCATCACACATAACAAGAACATCAAGTCGTCAATTAGCTAAGGCTTCAAAAACAAAAACCTATATACTAATTTTCCCTCAAGATGATCGTCATCCATCCATCGTCGGGAAAAGTCCCTAACCGTAACTGAAAGGTTATGTACAAGCAAATGAAAATTTTTATTTCTCAGTTCAAAGTGGCCCCCTTCGAAAATGAACCGAAAAGTAAAACCAAAGGGTGGGTGAACTATGCTCAATTCAAATTTTTTCAAAAAAAACATTATACCTAACACCATATTAACCCGAAATAACGTAGCACAAAATTCTGAAATTTCTCTCACCCCACACTTAATTTATGCTATGTCTCCAAGAATCACTTACAATTAAAACAAAGGTTAGAGATACTTCCTAAGGCCTCTAGGCCTAGCTAACATCATGTTTTTCTCCTTTTTTGAACACGTGGGTCATCGACCCCACAATCATCTTTTTGTCATGCTCCTTAGCTTTTACTTTAATGGGTACTCAGACTTCCCCTAAATCTGTGCTTGAAAAAAAACAACAACAAGTGAAAAATAACAAAAATTACAAAAAAGCTAAAAAGAAAGTGTACCTGTGGTACTCTTGGGTTGCCTCCCAAGCAACGCCTTATTTTACGTCGCGGCACGACGCATCAAGTTTCACCACTTTTCCCTCCACTTCGAGGATATGAATCTAACCCCTAATTTCTTCTCTAGTTTCCTCTTATGCTCCAGGGGTGGTGATGAAAAAATTAAAGGACCAAGCAGTAGATGTCGCTTATGGCTCTTATTGGACCTTACGTAAGTGAAGTGATTTTGTCCCTCGGAATCAGCAAATTTCAGAATATACGAGGCTTGTTCCTCCTCTAGACCTTCCTCTACAAGCTTGGAAGACTCTATTTCTACGTTGTCAACCAAACTTAATGTCGAGAAATGCTTCGAGTGGGGTACAATACACCTCAACTCTGAAACTGCATTGTGCTTGACCTCCTTACTTCTATACACCTTCTCCATTTCATCATCTAACTCCACATAAATGTTAAATGGTTGGAATTCTATCTCTCCTTTCTTGACTGGATTGGCCATATGTGTGAGACCATCATGGGGACTCTTACGAGCTTCTTCCAAGAACTCACCCTTTTCTTCTCCTTGTAGTCCCTCTTGAGTATTGCATAAGACCGTCACTTGCAAATAAGAGCATGCTTCAGCCTTAGCCATCATCTCCATGAACTTGGCGCTTATCATTTCTAAGGCCTCTCCATTTTCCTTGGTATGAACTCCCAATACTTCGATCTGCTCGCTCAGTGCTTCTGTCAGCTCAAGGACCTATTTTAACATGTTTTCTATTTAAGCTTGGTGTTCCAAGTCCTCCTTTTCATCATTCCTATACTTATCAAAAGGAACAGAAGGATCCTAGTAAGGGCTTGGGGAAGGGGAATATGCATTTTGATAACCATCCCAATGGCCATCTTGACCACCACATATACTGCAAGTGTGACAGTGTTGCCAAAGGGGAGTCCTCCACAATTCAGACAGAACTCTCCAAAATATGGGTATCCACCATTCAACCCATTTGTGTTCCATGATGTCATGTCATCAAGGGTATCAGACTAAAAACAAAAATAAAATAAATCTAAAACTAATAAAATGTTTTTTCAACACTTAGAAAAATACACACTAACATAAAACAAGAAATGCACCAATTACACTAGTCTCCGACAACGACGCCAAAAACTTGTTGCGCTCCAGTGCACTCGCAAGCGTACGCGGTCGTACAAGTAATATAGTGACCCTTTTTAAGAGCTAGATGTTGGACCCACAGGGACTGGACCAATTCAGCGAATTATCAAGTTCAAGTGTAAGATTAACCTTCAAAAGTATTGATTATAAAAGTTTTTGGTAAATTATAATTACGTTTTAGGGTGGTCACAAAACAATATGGAAACTATATAATAAGCAACTAGAGCAACGGTCGGATAATCATGCAATGCAACCCTTTGTAATGGTTCACGTGTTAAATTATCAATTGTTGTCTCACATGGTTGGATATGCGATGTTCATGGTCTCTCGAGCCTCTAAACATGATAAACTAGCCTCACAACTACATCGTTGAGTGGGGATGTGACATTCTAGTTCTTGGGCAATTCAACTACATGGATGTGGTTTACGGGGTTTGTTCTCTTGATTAGGGACATTCATACCTCTAATCATTTAACCTAACTTAGCTTCACAACTACTTCTACGAGTGGTGGAATGATAGTTCTAAGCCGGTGTCTTGCTATCATCCCATTTTATCAACCAAGCAAGGCAATTTAGGTATATTATTTATCCTAATTGCGAATCATATAGAAAGATAAGAACTTTCTCCTTACATTCCTATATTCTTGTCTAGGGTTACTCTTTCAACCTTTTACCTAGCTTAACATGTATATTTTCATGGTTATCAAGCATAAAAACAACCATAATAAAGAATGTAAGACAAAACAACAATTCACAACTCAAACCAAAATGAATTCATGCATTACAATCATATCACGTGGCCTCAACCCTAGGGGAAGGGTTTTAACCACTCATGTTCGTACAATAACTTAAAAACATCGTTAAAGTAGAGTACTTACAAGAATAGGTAAAAGATAATGTATAATTAGTGAACCCTGGGTGAGTTCTTCACTTCTCCCTTCGCTCCTCTATGGTTTTCAGAAAATATTTCGTGTCCAATGATTTTAGAAGCTAAGGGTTCAATTTATATTAAACTGAAAAAATGCAAAATTTGACCTGCGTGGAACAGCTCCATGGCACGAAGGCTATCACAGAGATTTTCCTTTGTGCCACCGAGCAAATGCGGAGGTACACTATTTAGTAGCCCCTGCTTATATAAGTTAATTCTTTGCTCCATGGCACGTTGTTCAACGCCCCAATGCTCCACCGTGGCAGGGAGTTGACTCCAAATGTCCCGTTTAGCTTGTCTAATCATCCATAATCATCCCTTAACATTTATCTTCAATATTAGGACCATTATATTCACATTGAGCTCCATACATTGGCAATTTCAACCTACAAAGAGAGCTAATCATATTTGTTAGTCCATGGCCACAAATTACATAAAATACATGAGATTATTCATAAATTAATGTACAACACGGTAAAACATGGGTATAAATTAGTATTTAGGCACGTAAATATGCCTAAGATCAGAGTTTGCCATTGATGATTGGGTGTAGCTGGAAATTTCACCCATGAAAGGGGTGATGAGGTTTGGAAAAAAGTGGAAGCTCAGTCTAAGGTATGTGGGACCTTATAGAATTTTGAGGCGTATCGGCAAGGTAGCCGATGAGCTAGATTTACCTTCAGAACTAGTAGTTGTACATCAAGTTTTCCATGTATCACTTTTGAAAAAGTGTATCGGAGATCCAACCTTTGTGGTGCCAGTGGATAATGTGGCAGTCAAGGATAGCCTCACCTATGAGGAGGTACCAGACCAATTCCCAGACCATCTGGTTGGTAGATTGAGGAATAGGGAAATATCTTTAGTCAAGGTTTTATTAAGGAATCAGCAAGTTGAAGGAGCTACGTGGGAGGCCGAAGCAGATATGAGGGCCAAATACACACACTTATTCGCTACTGCCTCTGTTGCAGTTTGATATGTGAATTTTTTTTAGACATGAACTAGTTGTTAAATTCAGTTCATGTAACTAAAATTTCTTTCTGACTTTGGTTGTGTTTGTGAAAAGAAAAAGTTCAGTTCGATTATATTCTCTGAAATAGAGGTAGTCATTTCAATCGTTTCCAAGTTGTATGAGTAGTACATGAATACCATGATTGTTATTTCCTAGTTGCTATGAGTTTTCTAACATTCGAGGACAAGTGTTTCCAAGGGGGAGATATTGTAATACTTTGTAGAGGGCCTAAGAATAGACGCGGGAGTTGAAGTTGGAAGCTGCAGAAAAACCTAGAATTTTTTCACCAAAACGACTCGAGGTATGAGTCATGGTGAGGACCTACAACTCGTGACTCGAGTCGTGATGAAGTTTGGGAGCCTGAGGTCATATTATGAGTGGTCCTATGAATCGTGATGTGTAGGTACTACTCGTTGTTACGAGTCGTGGTGAAATTCTCAGTGCTTCAAGAGTGAGTCGTCACGGGTCATGGTGAAATTCTTAGTGCTTCAAGAGTGAGTCGTCATGGGTCATGGTACGACTCGTAGGATGTAGCCATGAGTCGTGATGAGGAGTCGTCGGTAGGTGGTAGTTGGTGTCGGTGGATGATACCATGACTAACAGTACGACCTAAGGATGGTACTACAAATCGTAGGAAGCGAGTCGTGGCTAGTATCAAAAGATTGAAGGAAGTGGTGAGGTGACCACGAGTCGTGACTTCGTGGTACGACTCGTGGTACGAGTCATGGTCGGGGACAGATCTATTTTTTGGGGAAATTTCATTAAGGGAGAAATCAACTTTCCTATGCTTTTGGACCCTAAACCATGTCATTTTAGTCTCAGTTTTAGATGTTTTAAATAGTTTAAATGGTTTTCTCCCCTCATTCTCAGGTTTACTCCAAGAATTTCATCGACAGTTCTCTCAAGAAACCCTCTAACAGGCTTAAAGTCATTCATTCATCAAAATAGTCCAGGTCCTCTTCTCCAAGGAATTCTTCACCAGGTATATGGGATTTTAGCAAGGGGATTGTCCTTCCCTTGCATCCCCAAATTTCTCCTCAATTTCTTCTATTAATTTTAAGCCCTAAGCTTTCGAGTATGAGAAGCGTTCATGTTATTTTCGTTGAAATCACTCAGAACGTTGTTTATATTTATTGTTATTATGATCTTCATGATTTCCTTATCAAATTGTCAGTATTATCACAAAGGTGAATTTAAGCCCTAATTTTCGAATAATAATATTATTTGTTCAGTTCTCTCTAGTGAATGAAGGATTCTTTGAGTTGAAATTTCCTAGAATTTCCTACATACATACATATTTTGAGCAAATATTCCTTAAACAAAATTGACTTTTGTACTGTTGAATGAAATTCCCACAATTCATGAATTTTTTATCCTTATTTTATGAAATTTCCCATGTTGTCGGCACAAATGGGCTCTCTACTAGCTGTTAGTAATTTCATTAGTTAGAACACAGAACTCCATCAGTATAGTCTCAGTCAAAATCATATCAGTCTAGCATCAGACAATTTTAGCCACATCAGTGTTGTCCAAAAAATGTAAATTGATAAGTTTGACTCCAACTTAATTTTGAGGTGTCAGTGGTGCCTGCCAGTTTCTAAACTCACATTCAGATTTAAGATATTTTGTCCATTAGATAGTCATGATATTCAGTCATAGCTCTGACCAATCCCAGGACCCCAGTTTATTTATCAGTTGGTTCTCTAAACGGTTACGACGCTTCCAAATAAGCAGCTTTAACTAGTCTTAGAACTCAGTTTTCAAATCTGGTCCTATCAGACGCTCAGGGAACTCTCAGACAGTATCCCTAGATCAGTATAGTATTTGACTCCAGTATCGAGCTATCCGCTTGTCAGTAGTAGCAGTAATAGGATTATCCAGTGGGAGTAGGACTTAGCACCGAAAGGGCTGGGGTTCCAGCGCCCAGTTTCCAAATCTATGCTGCCACCGTAGGTTTTATTTATTTGGCCTAATGACCCCCTTTTGATAGTGATTTTCACAGTCCATGCCTTTATATCCTAGCAAGGTATATTGGATCCTACCGGTGGGGTGTATATATCGGACTCCACGTCTAGCTCACGTGGTTAAATGTCGGTTATAAACTCTCCCACTAGTCAGTCCAGTCTAGTATAAGAAAAAGCAGCCCAGTTCAGTTTACCTATTGGTCATGGTGTGTCATTTTAGTTCATACTTTATAGTCAGTATGTTTCTCCCACTTACTCAGTACATGCAAAGTACTGATGCATGCTTTTCATGTTGTATCGTTTCATAATACAGCTACAAGTTCTCAGGTTCAGCACAGATAGTTACTTCAGTTTCAGAGCATTCCATTTCAGCATATCAGAGTGTGAGTCCTCCTCAATTGAGGGCTTTGTTTGTTTACTTCATTTGGATATGGTTTTGTTTAGACTTAGATTTAGCTGGGGACCTGTCCCAGCAACTCCTCAGTAGTTGGCTTTTAGACCAGACTTTTCTTTCAGAATTGTATTTCAAATATATTATTTCTTTCTCTACTTTTAGTCTTTACATTTTCTTAAACTAATAAACCTATTATTAAAAAGTTTTGGTGTGCATGTTTACTTAGATTGCTAGTGTGTGATAGACGAGGGGTTGACTTGGGGTCACTTGTGGCTTCAAGTGCTTTGTTACGTCTAGGGTGTAGGCTCGAGGCATGACAGCCTACTCCTTTAAGGATTGCTATTCCACCTCCACCATCACATGAGGGTGTTACAACGGAGGCACTTATCTCAATGTAGAGAGCCATAGAGAGCTTGGTTGACAGAATGGACAGGCAGGAGAGGATTGGACAACAAAACACTACACCAGTTCAGACATAGGCACCATCTCAGGCAACCCCACAAACTTATAATTTTGGGAATAAAGAGGTATCTTTGCAAGAATTCTTGAATTTGAAGTCACCACGAATCACAGGTTCTGATAGCTCAGCTGATCCTTAAAGTTTCTTGGATGGAACACTCAAGGCATTATGAGCACTAGGGTGTTCGAGTAAGAGAGTCGTGGATGTAATGTCAAAAAATGAAAAATGCACATTGTTTGAAAGAAAAGGATGGCGGGTCATAGGTGGTGAGGCCTCTGATATATAACTCAAAGTTAAAGATTGATGCAGAAACTACTCAATCTATAACTTGGATCTCATTCCCTAATCTTCTCCCAACTTTTTCTGTTAAGGAAGATTTCGTCATTTGCTTTTGTTGTGGTAATTAGTGTCAGTGAGAACCAACATCCAATGGAAATAGTATTTCCCAGATATTAACAAGTGGTAGAATTCTATGTTATTTAGAAGGAAGGAAAGTAGTTCAACACAAGGTGGTAGAAAAGGAGACAAGTAAGAATGGATTAACAAGATGGAAAAAAGGGAGATAGATACCAACCTATTTGCCAGCCTAACAAATAAGGAAGAGGACCATAAGTCTAAGGAGGCAGAAGAAGAACAACATATTGTTTCTCAGGCAGTTCATAATAGGGGGATATCATCTTTAGAGGAAGGCTTAGGAGAAATAGAAGCAACAAAATAATAATAACACTAAAGTTTGGGTTGCCAAAATATGGGGTGAAAGAGTTGAAGAGGCTGAGGAAGGGAAAATCATCAAAAATACTAGATTGATAAAGGAGATTTGTTCAGGGGTTTACCCACAACATGAGATGCTGGTAGTGGAATAGGAAATAGGTACAAAGGGGTAAAAGGGAGTAGATGCAATTGATGCAGGTTAATATGAAGGATAAATAGTGGCTAGAACCTACCATCCTACAACTAAGGTAGGTAGTGGTGTGAAAGATATTAATAGAAGAGTTATTGTGGTTCGTCAACATGTAGAAGATAAATGTCTATTACTTGTGGTAAGGTTTGAAAGTACAGGGGGAAGAGAGGAGATGAACTCTAAATCGAAAATAGCAAGGGGAGGGGGGGGGATGACTCTGATGATAGAATATCAGAGGGGGAGGATGATCAGATTAATCATAAAGAAAGTTCTTCAGCAGAAGATAAAAAAGTAGAAAGGGAGAAAAAAGCTCAATCCTACTAGGGAGTTGCATGATGTTGTCCCTCACAATTTACAAGAGTATGGGAACAGTGATAGAGGGAGTTATAATGTTAGGGAGATCAAGGATGGAGATTATTTACTGGGAAAGCAAATAGAAGTATATCAAAAATCTCACAGCAAAGGGAATAAAACAGGGAAGAAGCAGGGTCCATCTAACTTGCAACAACCATGTAGAATTATGATAAGGAGAAATACCAGTAGAACCAGTTCCAAAAAATGAAATCCTTTATTTGGAACACTAGATATATTAGAATAAATAAAGCTTTTCACATGCTACAAATGTTACACGTGCATCACCAATTTTTCTCATTGCATTGATGGAGCCTTTTCAGCATACTAGATATATACAAAAATATGTGAGGAAGTTGGAAATGCAACAGATAGGATCAAATTGTAATGGGATGATTTGGTACTTAAAAGACAACAGGGAGGTACAAGTTGTGAGTGACGCTGAGCAACAATATCTTTAAAGATGTTCATTTAGGAGTTAAACATACATATGATAAGAACCTTGATGTATGCCAAGTGTTATGTTAATGAAAGGCTACATTTATGGGATAGTATATATCAACTGGCCAATATTACTATTATTCCATGGTTAGTGGGTGAGGACTTTAATGTGGTGATTAATGAAGAATAAAAAATTGGAGGACAACTAATTATATCGCAATATGTGGAAGAATTTTGCTCGTTTCATCAATTACTCTAAGCTTTGAATTTTCTTTTAAAGGGAGTCCTTTAACTCGGTGGAACGGAAGGATAGTTAGAGTCTTTCTGAGGATGAACCCTCCCAAGTTCCTTTGATCGAAGGTTGACGAGGATCCACATGAGTTTATTGATGAGATTCTGGAGATCACCCAAATCAAGGTGGTGGCCAAAGAGGAGTGCATGACCTAGCCTCTAATCAGCTGAAAGGGGTTGCACATATCTGGATCAAGCAGTGGAAAGATAGTTGAACAGTAGGAGTAGGTCCCGTTGGTTGGCGGAAGTTTCATATTGCATTTTTGGATTGGTTCTATCACGACCCGAGTTTACACCCTGGACAGAACATGGTACTTGAAGTCAAAAGTGACCCCAAGTCAACCCCTGGTCTATCATACACTGGCATATTGAGTAATATAAAAATAAATATAGTGGAAGTTTAAAGTGAAAATATAAATGCTTGGAAGAAATAAAGTTGATTCATAATAGCTGAAAACATTAGAACAACTTTACAAGTCTGAAATACCAATCTGAGTCTAAAAGCCACTATGACTAATGAGTTGCTGGGACAAGCCCCCAGCTAACTCTAAATCTACATTAAAGAAAGAGAAAATATAACGGAAGCAATAAATCTCCGTCCACGAAGAATGACGACTCACCAACTAAAATAGCCGAGGTCTTCAGTGAGCGGTCAACTAATGAGGTTGAGACTGAGATCCTGCATCTGTTTCATAAAACAATACAAAATAAAAGTATGCATCCGTACTTTGAATGTACTGAGTAAGTGAGAGAAACATAACCCATTGGGATAAATAAAAGAAAATGTTGAACTGAAAAGACATGCAATGACCAACTAAAGCTACTGAACTAAATAACTAAAATATTGAGATGGCCTAAAAGACCCTGTCTGGTGGCCAAATCATGTTCTAAGTCTAGAATACTAATCTGAACTGAATTGAAATTGGACTGAACTAACTAGCGGGAGATCTATAACCGACATATATCCACGTGATCTAGACATGGCGTCCTATGTATACACCCTATCGGTAGGATCCAATATACCTTGCTAGGGTATAAAGGCATGAACTGGGTAATCACAAGAGTCTAGGGCCTATCAGGCCAATAAATACAATAACCTATGCTGGCAACATAATTCTGCGAACCTGGGTGCACTGGAATCCTGGTCCGCTCGGTGCTAAGTCCTACTCCCACTGGATAGTCCTATATTGAATACTAATCTAATAGCTTGAAACTGGGACCTAAGACTAGTCAGCTATACATATCTGAAAGCACCCTGAGAGTCTTATCGGACCAGATTCTGAAATTGGGTTCTAAGACTGGTCAGAGCTGCTTATCTAGAAGCATCATAACCGTCTACTAAACAAACTAAAATATGAAATTGGGGTCCTAAGGCTAGTCAAAGATATATATCTAAAGTGTCATGACCGCCTAGTGGACCAATAAAACTGAATTCGTAATCTGATTCTGATAACTAGGAGGTACTACTGACACCTCTGGAAATTCTGTAGTCAAAGTGATCAGTTGACATTTTCTAACTGATACTGAGAATTCTAACATTCTTACTAAAACTGAATTGACGATATTCTAATTGAGATTCAATGCTACTAACAACACAGGAGTTCCCAACATTGAAAAAATCAAACTAAAATTCGATTTTCATGCACTAATGCAAATTCCAGATTTTTCTAATTCAAGAATTGGGCTAAATTTCACTTCACAAGGTTTAACATCATTGTAGTCACAAATAAGAGGAAAATATCTAACATTAACATGGTAGAACATTTCACATGATTTAGACGAAGTATGACTAACAATTTCTTGACATCTAGTAACTTCGGGACTACCACTGATAGAGAGAATTAGGGGGGAATTTGGGGACACAAGGGAAGAACTATTCCCTTGTTTAATTCCCACATACCTAGTGAAAAATCCTGAAGAATTCCTTGAGCAATTTAGGAGAAATATTACCCTAGCTCTTGCTCTGAAAAACTCTGAGAGAAGTTCTACGATCTATTTTCTGAAGGTTTGAGTGGGGAATGAGAAAAGAAACCATTTAAACTCACTAATAAGTTTGAAAATATGCTATAAATAATGTAGTTTAAAGTTTAGGAGGGTAGGAATTTATCGAAAGGACCTTAAAAACTCGTAGGGAAAACTGATTGTCAGTCCTCACGGGTGACCTAACGGGTCGTGGTTAGTGACTATGACTCGCGGTCGCACTCATGAGGTGCACTGCCTAGAAAATATTAATGGTCACCACAAGGGACCTAATGAGTTGTTGTTAGTGACCACGACTCATGGTCACCTCTCATGGACTACACTGCCTTAATCACCTTGGATTCTTTAGGGGTGACAACACAACTCGTGGTGTCCCAAATGAGTCGTGGTGAGGACCCGTTGGGTACACTGTCTACCTCCCCTATTTCCTGGCCAAGACTTGACCACGAGTCACCTAACGGGTCGTGTCATAAACCATGACTCGTGGTGACAATTTGTTAGGTGCACTGCCTAACATTTCCCAATTTCAATTTATCCTTGACCACGGGTCACTACTCGTGTAGGATGACCATGACTTGTGGTCACACCCGTGGTCACCCAAATACAAAATTTCAAACTAAACTCCCAGGCCTCACCACGAGTCACTTAATGACTCTTGGTCACTCCCCAAGGTTCACAACATGACTCGTTCTATGACCTGGTGCAGATTTTCCAATTTTCTCTGATTTAAGTCTCGAGTCTAGTCTTTGAGTTTTTGGGTCGTTACAATATCTCCCTCTTGTGAACATTCTTTCTCGAATGTTTTAAAACACATAGAAAAGCAGAGAATGGAAATCTTTATACACAAATACTGATCATGAAGGCTGAAAGTAGTGGAATGACTACCTTTGAACTGGATCACAAGTTTGGACTGAATTCAGTAATCATGCACATTTTCATTTACATGAAAGAAATTGTATCTCACGAACTAAATGCAATTTTGTGGAGGGAATTGATACCTTAAACTAAAACTGAGTCTGAAGGGAACAAATGGGGGTATCTAGCCATCATTTCAGCTTCAGCCTCCCACATAGCTTCCTCGGCCTGCTGATTTCTCCAAAAGACTTTGACAGAAGCTACTTCCATGTTCCTCAGCTTACGAACCTGACTGCCAAGGATATGGACTGGGACCTCCTCGTATGGGAGACTATCCTTCACTCCCACGCTGTCCAGTGGCACAATTGAACTTGGGTCACTATTGCACTTCTTCAATAGTGCCACACGGAATACTGGGTGCATAGATGCCAGTTTTGAATGTAATTCCAGCTCAAAAGATACCTTGATAATTCTCCTCAGAAGTCTGTAGGGTCCCACATATCTTGGACTAAGAATTCCCTTCTTCGGAAACTCATCACCCCTTTCATAGGTGAAATTGAGATAGACCTAGTCATCCACAACGAACTCCAATTCTCTTCTCCTCACATCAGGATAAGATTTCTAATGGCTCTGAGCTATTTTAAATCTTTCTCTGATGAGTTGTACCTTCTGCATAGCCTTATGAACCGAGTCTGGCCCGATTATAGTAGCTTCACCAAGCTCAAACTATCCAATAGGATACCTGCGCCTTCTACCATGCAGTTCATCAAACGGGGCCATCTGGATGCTGGAGTGATAACTATAATTGTACATAGACTCGATAAGAGGCAAGTGGTCATCCCAACTGCCCTTGAAATCGATCGTGCACGCTCTCAACATATCTTCTAGGGTCTAAATAGTCCTCTTAGCTTGCCCATCTTTCTGCGGGTGAAAAGTTTTGCTGAGCTTGATTTGGGTGCGAAGTCCTTTTTGAAAAAACTTCCAGAAATGTGAGGTGAACTGGATATCCCTGTCTGAGATAATGGATAATGGCATCCCATGAAGCCGGACCAACTCCTGGATGTAAAGTCTAGCATAGTCCTCAGCTGAATTTGTAGTTTTAACTGGGAGAAAATGTGCTGACTTACTCATCCGGTCTACTACTACCCAGATGGAATTATTCTGCCAACGAGTTCGAGGTAGACCCGAAGTAAAGTCCATATTTACCTCTTCCCACTTCCACATGGGTATGCTGATATCCTGGGTCATACCTCCCAGTCTTTGGTGCTCTACCTTGACTTGCTGGCAGTTCGGGCACTAAACTACGAACTCGGTGATATCTCTCTTCATGTCGTTCCACTAGTAAATATCCCACAAACCGCGGTACATTTTAGTAGCACTATGGTGGATAGAGTACCTCAAGATATGTGCTTAAGCCAATATCTGTTGTCTTAAGTCACTAAAATCCGGTACACAATCTACCTTAGTAATAAAGCATATCATCTCCCCCTTTGGAGAAAGCCTCAACCGCGTTCCTGAGAACCACTTCCTTAAGTTTAAGTAAAATGGGATCTTTATCCTGTTTGGACTTAAATTCAACAACCAAAGAGCAATCTGACCCGCTTTACATCACTGCTCCACCCTCAGCTGAGTCAACCAACTGCACCCCTAATGGAGCTAGTCTGTGAATATCCTTCGCCAATTCCTTTTTGCCTTCCTCAATATGAGCCACGCTACCCATAGACACTTGTTAGGGAATTAGACACCATATTGTCTTTTACCTAGGATATAGCGCGCTCATGTCATAATCCCTCAGAAGCTCTAAACACCTTCTCTGACGAAGATTTAGGTCATTCTGACTGAATATATACTGAAGGCTCTTGTGATTGGTGAAAACATAAACATGAGCCCCATATAGGTAATGTCTCCATATTTTCAATGCAACTACCACCGTTGCCAACTCCAAGTCGTTGATAATTCTTCTCATGAACCTTGAGTTGTCTGGAGGCGTAGGCTATCACTTTGCGCCATTGCATCAAAATGCAACAGAGTCCAACTCTGGAAGCGTCGCAATATACTACAAATCCATCTGATCCTTCTAGTAGGGTCAACATTAGAGTAGTAGTGAGTCGAGTATTTAATTCCTAGAAACTCTTCTCACACGCATCTGATCACTAGAATTTCACCTTCTTCTGTCTCATCCTAGTCAGTGGAGATGCTACAGAAGAAAAGCCTTCTACAAAGCATCGGTAATAACTGACCAAACCCAAGAAACTTCTAATTTCGATTGTGGTGGTAGGTGTCGGCCAGTCTTTCACAGCTACTATATTTTGAGGATCAACCTGAATAACCTCAACGGAGACCACATGGCCCAGGAAAGTTAAAAAGTTCAACCAGAATTCGCATTTTGCTGAACTTGGCGAACAACTGGCAATCTCTGAGTGTCTGAAGCACTATGCTCCGTTGATGATCATGCTCTTCCTCACTTTTGGAGTATACCAGAATGTTGTCGATAAATACAATGACGAACATATCCAAATACTGCTTGAAGACTCTTCTCATTAGGTCCATAAAGGCTACAGGGGCATTTTTTAGTCCGAAGGACATAACCACAAACTCAACGTGACAATATCGAGTCCTGAAAGATGTTTTCGGTATGTCACACTCTTTGACTCTTAGTTGATATACCCCGACCAGAGATCTATTTTGCAGAAACAGCTGGCTCCCTGAAGTTGGTTGAACAGGTCATCAATTCTGGGCAGGGGATACCTGTTCTTGATGGTGACCTTATTCAAGTGACGATAATCAATGCACATTCTGAGGGTACCATCTTACTTTCGCACGAATAGCATATGAGCACCCCAAAGAGAGATGTTTTGTCTGATAAAACCCTTATCAAGAGGATCTTTTAGCTACTCCTTGAACTCCATAAGTTCAGCCGAAGCCATTCTATACGGAGGGATAAAGATGGTCTAAGTATATGGAATAAGGTCTATGCCGAAGTCAATTTTCCGTTCAGGAGGAAATCCAGGAAGATGTTCGGGGAACACATCTGGAAATTCACGAACAATAGGGACTGACTAGATAGTTGGGGTCTCAAAGTCGAAATCCTTAACCCAAACTAGATGGTAAATACATCCCTTAGAAATAAGCTTCCTAGCCTTAAGGTAGGAAATAAACCTACCCTTAGGCGCTGAATAACTGCCTAATCATTCTAGAGCTGACTCATTAGGGAATTGAAACCTGATGACCCTAGTTCTGCAGTCTATTGAGGCATAACCGGAGTGTAACCAATCTATGCCAAGAATGACGTCGAAGTCTACCATGTCTAACTCTACAAGGTCAGCTGGAATCATTTTATTATAGATTGAGATTAGGCAGTTTCTATACACCAAGCTGGCTCTAACTGACTCGCCAAGTAGGGTGGAGACTAAAAATGGTTCTGAGAGGACCTCTACACTAATATCAAATTAGACTACTATGTACGGAGTCAAGAATGATAGAGTGTTCTCCAGATCAAGTAGGGCATATATATCTTGATGGAAAAGACGTAACATACCTATGACTATAGCCGATGAGTTCTCTCGATCCTGACGAGATGATAATGCATAAAAATATTTTTCGCATTGACCGCCCTCCATACCTGATATGTTAGCCTGCTGAGCTGGTTGTCCTACTGGAGTTGCTGAGGTAGTGTATTGTGATCTCCTCCATCCTACTGACGGGCATTCCTTAAGCTGATGTCCAAGCTGCACACAACCAAAACAACCCTCTCGACCTTGAAGACACTCTCCTGGGTGGTTCTTACCGCACTTGGGGCAAGCTGGATACCTGTTATCAGCACTGTAACTCTGAGACTGAGAGCCATATGCTCCACCCCTCCGATCTTGGTGCGACCGAAAGGTAGGGTTGCTGGCTGAGCTAGTTATTGGAGCCCTCTGCTGCGCTGCTGCTACTGTTGCGGGCGGCTGCTATTGCAAGACTTCTGGTTTCCATAATCTAATTGGCTAGTTCTTTCCCGCTTGTTCTTTCGCTCCATGTCCCTCAGTTTTTCGGCCTCAATCTACTAGGCATAGAAAATAAGGCTAGAGAGGTCGATATTGTCATGCTCTGAGTTTACACCCTGGATGGGACACGGTACTTGAAGTCACAAATGACGCCAAGTCAACCCTTGGCCTATCATACACTGGCATTCTGAGTAATATAAAAAATATAGATGAAGTGGAAGTTTAAAGCAGATATATAAATAAATGAAAGAAAGAAAGATGGTTCATAGTGTTTGAGAATATTAAAAACAACACTACGTGACTAAAATATCAATTTGAGTCCGAAATCCACTATGACTTATGCATTGCTGGGCCAAGCACCCATCTAACTCCAAATATAAATAGAAGGAAATGAAAATGTAACTGAAAATGAATAAATCATCGTCCTCAAAGGATGAGGACTCACCAACTAGTAAAGTTGTGGTCTTCGATGAGCGGTCAGCTAACGAAGTTGAGAATGAGATCCTGCAGTTGTATCATAAAATAATACAACATAAAAGTATGCATCAGTACTTTGAATGTACTAAGTAAGCGAGAGGAACATAACACTATAGAATAAATAATAAGAAAAATGTTGAATTGAAGACATGCAATGACCAACTAATGCTACTGATCTAAATAATTGAAATATTGAGGGGGTCTAGAAGACCCTGTCTGATGGTCAAATCATGTTCTAGGTCTGGAATACTGATCTAAACCGAACTGGACTGAGACTAGACTGAACTGATTAATGGGAGAGTCTACAATCGACATGTAACCACGTGAGCTAGACGTGGAGTTTGATGTATACACCCCATCGATAGGACCCAATATACCTTTTCAGGGTATAAAGGCATGAACTGGGTGATCACAAAAGTTTGGGGCCAATCAGGACAATAAATACTGTACCTTATGTTGGCAACGTAGTATTGGGAACCTGGGTGCGCTAGAACCCCGGTCCTCTCAGTGCTAAGTCCTACTCCCACTGGATAATCCTAGACTGAATACTTAAGCTAATATCTTGAAACTGGGGCCCATGACTAGTCAAGGATACATATCTAAAAGTACCTCGAGAATATGATCGAACAAGATTTTGAAACTAGATTCTAGACTGGTCAAAGATGCTTATCTAGAAGCGTCGTAACCGTGTAAGAAGAAATTGTAATCTGAACTGGGTCCTGAGGCTAGTCAGAGCTATATATCAAAAGTATTATGACTGCCTAGTATACCAATAAATTGAATTCTGTATCTAATTCTTATAACTGGGAGGTAATACTAAGACCTCAAGAAATTCAATAGTAAAACTGATAAGCTGGCATTTCTGACTGACACTCAGAACATTCACATTTAACTAAAGCTAGGTAACCATGTATCTGACTGAGAATTTAGCATATAAAATAATATGTAATTTCACCATGCTGATAAAATTAGGAAAATTTCAAGTTTAATGACTTTAACAAGATTTTACTCTTTTCTGCTCTCATGTTGTAAGGCTAACTCAGTGTACGGGGATAAGCATCAAAACTATCACTAACTGGTGGAAAATATCCATAATTAATATAACATAATAGTTCCACATGGATTAAACGAAGAATTACCAAGAATTTCTTAACATTCAAAAGTCTGTAGGGCTAGAATTCACTCTTACATGAATAACATCAATGTAAACACAAACTAAGGGAAATCACATCTGAAATAATCATGTATATCATTCTATGTGAATTCAAAGAAAACTTCCATATATTCTGTTCACACTCAAAAGCTCGGGGCTAGGATTTTATAGAGAAACTAGAGAAGGGTTTTGGGGGACACAAGAGAAAAACTATCCCTTTGTTGAATTCCCACATACCTGAGTTATAATTTCCTTGTAGAAGGAAGCTTGGATTGCAACAATGAATGAAAACCCTAGTCTTGCTTGAGAGCTTTTTGAGAGGAAAGCCTACGGTATTTTTTTTCTGAAAATGAGTGGGAATGAGGTGTGAAATAATTTTGCCCCTCTAAATACCCTCAAAATAATCCAAAATGATTTAGTTTAGGATCTAGGAGGTTAGGAAACTACCAAAGTAACCTTATGAAATTCGCATGAAAAATTGACTGCTAGTCCCCATGGAGGACCCTACAACTTGTGCCCAATGACAACGACTCGTGGTCACGATCGTTGGATCCACTTCCTAAAATCCCCTATTGGTCACCACGAGGGAAAGGACGACACGTGGTGTACCCTACGACTCGTGGTGACCCAGTCGTCAACTACACTGCCAAAATCATTACTTTCCCATCTATTTTGAACCACAGGTCACCTAACAAATCGTGGCTTGGACCACGACTCGTGGTGACTAATCGTGAAGTTCACTGCCAATATTCTCCTGGTCTTCAGATTATCCTTGACCATGGGCCATCTCACGACTCGAGGGGGTGGACCACGACTCTTGGTCATACCCGTGGTTACCCCAAACACCAAAATATCAAAATAAACCCCCAGGTCTCACCACGAGTCACTTAACGACTCGTGGTCACTCCCCACGGGTCATAGAATGACTCGTTCTGGGACTTGATGCAAGTTTTCCAGTTTTCTCTGAATTAAGTCCCAGGTTTAGTCCCTGAGTTTTTGGGGCTTTACAATATCTCCCCTTAGGATCATTCATCCTCGAATATTGGAAAACACACAGGAAAGTGTAGAATTACAATCACTATATTCAAATATTGTTTGCAAAGGCTGGAAACTAACGGAATGACTACCTATGAACTTAACTACAAGTATGAACTAAATTCACTAATCATACACATGATCAATTTCATCAAAAAAACTAGAACGTACAAACTTAATGGAGTTATAGGGAGAAAATTGGTACCTTAAACTGAAACTGAGCTTGGAGAGAACAAATGTGGTTATTCGGCCATCATATCTACTTCGGCCTCCCACGCAGCTCCCTCAACCTGCTAATTTCTCCATAAGACCTTGACTGAAGCTAACTCCTTGTTCCTTAGCTTACGAATCTAACGGTCAAGGATTTGGACTGGGACCTCCTCAAATGAGAGACTATCCTTTATTTCTACACTGTCCAAGGGCACAGTTGAAGTTCAAATAGACCTAGTCATCCATAGCAAATTCCAAATCTCTTCTACTCACATCAGCATAACATTTTTGACGGCTCTGAGCTGTTTTCAATCTTTCTCTGATGAGATGTACCTTCTGCATAGCTTCACGAACCGGGTGTGGCCCGATTATTTGTAGCTTCACCAACCTCAAATCATCCAATTGGAGACTTGCACTTTTTACCATACAATACCTCAAATAGGGCCATCTGGAGGCTGGAGTGATAATTATTGTTATACGCAAACTCGATAAGAGGCAAGTGGTCATCCCAAAACTTCCCTTGAAATCGATCGCGCATGCTCTCAACATATCTTCTAGGGTCTGAATGGTTTGCTCAGATTTCCCATCTATCTATAGGTGAAAAGCTGTGTCGAGCTTGACCTGGGTGCCAAGTCCCTTCAGAAAAGACATCCAGAAATGTGAGGTAAACTGGGTACCCCTGTCAGATATAATGGATAATGGAACCCTATGAAGCTGGACCAACTCCCCGATGTAAAGTCTAGCATAGTCCTCAGCTGAATCTATAGTTTTAACTGGGAGGAAATATACTGACTTGGTCACCTGTTCTACTACTACGCAGATGGAATCATGTTGCCGACGAGTTCGAGGTATACCCATAATAAAGTCCATGTTTACTTCTTCCCACTTCTACGTGGGTATACTGATATCTTGGGTCATACCTCCCGGTCCCTGGTGCTCTACCTTGACTTGCTGGCAGTTCTGGCACTTAGCTAAGAATTTGGGAATATCTCTCTTCATGCCATTTCACTAATAAATATCCCAAAATTGTGATACATTTTAGTAGCACCAGGGTGGATGGAGTATCTCGAGCTGTGTGCTTCAGTCAATAGAGCTAGAGTTATTTTAGACACTTCTAACATAATTGTTGGAGAGCTGCTATAGAAGAGGGTATATAGTACTGTATGAATAATAATTTGTACCTTTTAATCATACAAATAGACTCACTTATAATAGTTAAGGTACTAATGAGGGTCTATGAAGTACCTTGGTGTATAAGCATGAAAGTTAACAGAGCTAGAAGTTGGATAGAGAAAGGAGAAGTGTAGATTAATCGTGTGTTAAGAGAAGGAAACCAACTGGTATAGTTTTTTACTATCATGATGTTAAATTTGCAGGTACACAACAATATATACATGTTTATTTAGATAATGGTATTCCAATAGAGGCAAGAAGAATCCTTATTGCAGAAAAAGCATAAATGCCTAATATGAGGCTTAACTATGCTATAAATACACATCTACATTGAGGCATGCCACAAACAGAATCCAAAATATACAAGTGTTCAGTGAATCTGATATTAACTACAAGGTATAGAGGTACAGGATGTCAAGCTCTATAGATTAACCATTTACTCTCTTTCAATGTGTAGTATCAATTTCCTTACAGATTCAATCTACTAAAAGAGGATTAACAGGAAATTACTTAGCAGCAAAATAATATTGTCTTCAAGTTTCTAAGATTTTAGAGATACCTTGTTAGTTCTAGAATTAGTATGCAATATAAGTTCAAGAGTGAAGGACATTCGAAGGTGATGCATCCATGGAGCCTAGTGGGAGCTTTGAGGCTGCTGGAATGGAAGCGTCCTATCTCTTGGACATCAAAAGCATCTAGGTTAGAAAAGACAAGGTAAGTTCAATGATCTTAATGTGGAAGACTAGAAAGTTGCAAGGTTTTACCTCGATATGTGGTCTTGTTAGCAACATCACCTACTGCGGTGCCTGAGAAGACGGGCTTTGTAGGGTTTCCTAAAGTGGGGTTGAGTCAGTGGTGTTTGTAGTGTTGTCTGTAGATTATTTTTCAGGGTTTGTTGGTCTGTTTGGTGTATTTTCTTCTTTATTTTGTTCCAGGTCATTTGTTTGTGGACTAGGCTAGTTTGTTTTTTCCTTTGGTTTGAATAAAGTGGTTTCGGCCTTTTAAATTAAAAAAAAACTTAAGAGAAAAGGGTAAAACTAAGAAAAATGATCGGACGGATCAATACATTGAAGAAGAAAATTGATCTTTCCCCATTCGATCTTCTTTTACTTTAAACACCGGGTGAAAAGCTAGTTGTGCAAACAATTCTTACTTCCAAATAAAACAAATATATTTCCTCATCACTCTTCCCTTTCTTTAGTTTTGTTTTTTCTCCTTCTCCTTCACTAATGTGTTATGTCATGTAAATCTCTTGTTAGAAAGAAAAAACAAACACAAACACCAATACCAATTAATAAAATCGAGCTACTCCATGCTCTTTTAAAATTATGTAATTTTATGTTAAACTAATAAGGCCAAACATAGTCATGCAGAAGAAAAAAGAATAAAAAGGAAAAAAATGATGAAAACAAAGAGATTTTAAATATACAAAGAGCTAACAACATAAGAAAAGAATTAGGATGATATGTTTCCAATAACTTAATAGGCATAAAGTAAGAAAAAAGTACAAAAATTAGAAAAAATTTAGACAGTTAGAGTTCTTGATCTTTTGCAGATGCCACATCAGCTCTCTTATGCACATAATAATTGGAATTAAATAGAAAAAAATTAAAATTTGAAAAATAGATAAATTGAGATCTTAATCTCTAAGACATGCCATATCAACTCTCTTATGCCTAGGATTACATGAATATATAAATTAGATAATAATTTGGTTAGTTAATCTTTCGCTAGTGTTATTGACCAAATTCAAGTAATCACAATAGCTATATATTTTTGGAGAATACTTTCAATATTTCTCATTATCTTTTGGGTGTTAAGCACTAAATCATAAATATCTTCCATTGCAACAACGAAGTTCTCCCTTCACTTAGTTTTGTTTATTTCCTTGGTTTTGTTTTCTCTATTTGTCCTCTATCGTTGTATGTCCACATTTATCCTTTTGAACTTGATTTGTTATTAATTTTATTATTATTATTAATGCAATTAAAATTAAACTTACTAAGGATTATGGAATAACATGAAACAGATTTATATACCATCAGCTATTGAAACTCGTAACATGTCTTTTCTTAATATTATTTCACTTTTATTGTTTTTTTATGTGTTGCTATTTGTTATTGACCTGATAGCATGCCAATTCATCATTTCATACTTCTAGTTTTAAAATATCAAATTCCACATTTTTATATTAATTTCATAAAATGCAGGTGATGAAAAAACAAGCTATAACGCAAACCTTACGGTTGGCAAATGTATCCAAATTCCTGATGAACTAGGTCAATGGTGATGCCTCCTAGATTATTTATGAGAATGCTATGATACAATTGATATATGTAATTCAAAATATCGTGACTGAAGAATTCTCAAGAAAAATAATGTTAATTATTTCAAAAAATCATTAACACTTTCACAATTTGCTTTAATGTCTTTCATGTTGCTATTTAAGTTGATTATAAGTAAAGTAAAGAACTGCAATTTTTATTTATAACAATTTAGTTACATTTATTGATACTTAAATTCATCTATCCATATCATATTATTCTTGCTTTTTTATATTTACAATTTTAAATTTTATATATTATAACTCTAATGAGAAAGTGGCATTTCAGTGAAGTTTGGAAAGCCGCATATGATAACAAATTGAAAATTGAGTAGAAGTAATAGTTGTTAGGATAAAAATAATTAGGTTTCATGCGAAATCTAACAATGCAAACCTCGAAAGACGATTAATAAAAAGATAAATGACAAATAATATCAAAAAGAGACATAATAACATAACATGTTTGAGTCCACCAACCTACATCTTCAAGAGGAGATTAACATTCTATTTTATAAAAAAATATAAAAATATCAACAGAAATAACCTCACAAGAGGAAATTTATAATTGCATGGTCATGCTACAGGACGAATAGTGAAGAAAACTGCAAGTGCGGTAGAAGTGGACAAAATCATAGTGTTTGCAGCTCAGCTGGGTTCTTTTCAAAACTAGATGATGAAACAGTTTAGTAAGTTGAACATGGCTCAATATTAGGCACAAGTAAAGGCAATGCAACCAGCTCC
The DNA here is from genome assembly GCA_035772735.1 of Datura wrightii. NCBI lineage: Eukaryota > Viridiplantae > Streptophyta > Magnoliopsida > Solanales > Solanaceae > Datura > Datura wrightii. Next base: position 115,643,832 of record JASDFA010000007.1, on the reverse strand, counting down.
ATATTGTTGTGAAATTTATTGAGGTAGTGGTCATTCTACATATGTGTGTGGAGAAAATTTGGAGTTATTGAATTTTGTGGATAATGTATAATGAGAAAATCAGAACTTCGCAAATACCTAAAATCACAACTGGAAGAATCATCCCAACATCTCATGGGGTGAAAATCAAGGGAAGAGCCAAAATTTTCAACAGCAGAATTAGTAAGGGAGTCATGCTAGTTCTCGGTCAAGCAACATTGAGGATATGCTAAAGAAAAACATAGTTGACTAAGTACAATTGGCTGCAGAGATTAAAACTTAGCAATTGGCTACCAAAAATCTAGAGAGGCGGGTGGGCCAGCTTAGAATACCAACCCTCAAGGGGGTTTGCCAGGTGACACTGATAAAAAGCCAAGAAAGGTTATGACAATAACTTTGAGGAGTAGACAAGAGTTAGATGAAGTACCTTTAAAATAGAAAAATCATAGGGTGCAAGCAGAGTTACCCGGAACAAGCCCAAGTGTAGAGAAGGGTAAGGGAAATGCAGTTGCAGATAATATTGCACAACTAGCAGAGTAGCCAGTGAAGAGACAAACACCACCATTCCCTCAAAGGCTCTGGAAAAGCAATAAGGATGCAGGCTTTAATAAGTTCTTTGATATCTTTAGAGAACTTCACATAAACCTTCCTCTACTTGATGTTTTACAAGGAATACCCAAATATGCCAAGTACTTAAATGAGGTGGTGACAAAGAAGAAGAGACATGTGGTTATAGAGATGATGGCACTTACTGAAGAGTCCATTTCAAGGGTGACGAGCAAGCTCCCGAAAAAGATCAATGACCTTGTGAATTTCACCCTCCCAACACAAATTGGAAAGTGAGTATGATGCAGAGCTTGTGTGATTTTAGAGCAAGTGTAAACTTGATGTCCCGATATTTGTTTAATACTCTTGGTTTGGGAAAACTAAGGCCATATAAATTAGTCCTCCAGCTTTCTTACATATCAAGAGTGGCTCTAGAGGGAATCATTTAGGATGTGCTCATCAAGTTTTGTAAGTTATAATCCCCATTGATTTTATGATTCTTGATTATGAAGTATATAAAAGTGTGCCAATCATACTGGGACATTCATAGTTGGCAACTGGTGGAGCTTTGATCGATGTTAGAGAGGAAAATTTGAAGATGAGATCGAATGACGAGGGAGTCACTTTAAGAGTGTAAAAAGCACTAAACACACTGTCACGCTATAGAGATATATCTATGATTATGAAGGAGAAATAGGATGAGTTTTGGTTGGTGGAGAATGAATTGAAAAAGACATGGTCAAAGACTCTCATTAAATGGCCCAAGGAAGATGCAATGGAAATATACAACCTGCAGAAAGAACATGAGCCTGTGTCAGACAGACATAAAGATGATCCTAGTTGGGATTGGAGGGAGAGAAAGAGGGAAAGTATTGATACTATTCCCACCAGATTTAAGAGGAGAAGGAAGATGAGCCTTAATGGGAAGAAGAGATTGAGGACATCTTGAAAGGGATGTGACCCACATCATGCTGGATGTCAAATAAAGCGCTACTTGGGAGGCAATCCAAGTTGTACCAAAGGTAAGAAAATTTTCTTATGTTATTGTTTGTATAATGTCACCTTTTTTTGTCTACTATTTTTTTTTTGAAGGGAAGTCTGAGTACCCACAAAAGTGAAGCTAAGAAGCATGGTGAAGCACGAGTATGGGATCATTGACCCTTGTGATAGAAATTTTAATGCAACATGCTGCTAGCTAGGCCTAGATGCCTTTGAAAGTATTCCTAAACTTTATGTTACTTTTAGTTACTACTTTAGGGACATAGCATGATTTTATGTGTGGGTGAGGGAACCGTCAAAATTTTGATGAGGGTGAAGTATGTGGAATATTTGAAATTGGCTTATTTGAAATGTTAAGTAAAGAACAGTTCACCCACCCCATGTTTTTTTGTTTTGGTTCTTTTTCGAGGGGGGGCCTTTGAACAAAGAATAATATTTTGTTTTTAAGAAAATTTTTGTTTTTTATCACAGTTAGGGACATTACTTGATGATAGATGGATAATGGCCATTTTGAAGGATTATTAGTTGCTTGGAATTAGAGAACCCTTTCATTGATTGAATTCTAGGTGCTTGATCTGTCGTGGTTTTACGACATGTTTGATTCTTAAAACATAAAAAAGATGCTAGAACATGGGTGTGTTTATGTGGATATTAGGTGATTTTACTGTATATTTACGAAAGTCAAGTTTGGGAGTTGGAGTGCAAAAAAGAAATGCAAAAGTACAAAAAATGGTCTGCTACAGGACTCAGTACAGTTCATACCATCTGGGTACGAGCCGTAACTATTGCTCGTGATGAATCTTCAGAAAGTGTTCAAGTGCAGGTTTCATGATACCACCAGATACTATGAGTCATAGCAGCACTGTATGAGTCGTACCTTAAACACGTGGTGAGAAGCAGAGAATTAACAACTTGGCATCCTCAAGGCACAATTGGAATGCATGACTAGTACCAGCAATGTACGAGCCATAGGAAGGACCCATAGGTTGATCATCAGAGATTCCCTTATTCAGATATTCAAGTCACAACTGCTTACCAGAACTCATAGTGGCATGTCACGGGTTGTACCAGTCATTCATACCTGAGAAGACCAGAAGCTGTCAAGCATTCAACAATTGCAGATCATAACTTATAGTAGCATGCTACGACTCGTAGGTCATCCTGGCGTAGCAATACCTGTTAATTTAGGAAAGGATTTTCATTAATTTTATAAATTTTTCCTTTATTTTTTATGAGGAAATCAGATACTTTTCAGAATTAGTGTTTTTGGAGTTTCCCAATGCAACTTGGAGAATAAAAATACACAAAGTTTGGAACATGTTATCATTGTAATATTAACTTTGAAGATTGATTATTGCAATTGATCATTGGGTTTTATTTCTTTCATCATTGTAAGTCTTTACTCATGAATTCTTCTATATTTTCCATAGTTAATCTAGAAATTATGAGTAGCTAAATACGCACAACTAGGTTTTTGGAAACCATGGAGAAATAACAAATTGGGGTTAACACAAAGTGATTCTAAACTAATACTAATGCATGTATTGTGATACCCTTCATGATAATTGTTTGTTAATGGTGTGCAATGTTAGGACTATCCCATATTCTCTACTTGCTTGAACATAGAGAAGTAGAGATTAGGAAAATGTCAAGACAACAAAGACTTGAAATTATCAATTTTCATTTAATAACTTGAGTTGCAGTCGCAGAAAATTTAAATTGGGATATTTGATAAAGGTTATTCAAGAACATTCATGAGATTTAACACGGTATTTGAGTATAGTCATCTAATAGGGGAAAATAAACCATTTGCATGAATGTGTTTTATTGATTCTATAGGCTAAGTATTGGAATAGATCACAAGTGTAATAATCAAACATAGTTATGAATCAATGGGGAACATTTCCCTAGTTAGTTGCATATTTATGATCACAACACCATTTCACAACATCAACACTTATTATTTTCTATTAAACACACCTCCCAGAAAATAATTGAACTAAAAGCATAAGTAATAGCATCGTCTAAATCATGACCATGTTTCTTTTGGGATCGATCCCAACCTTAGTTGGATTCTCTATTAACAACGACCATGTTATACTTCTTCAGAAGTGTAATTTGAGTGTTATGAAAAATAATGTTGTTGTTGGGGAATACGACTTAGGATTAGATTAAATGCTTTTATTTATCTTTTAGTCTTTATTTCCTTATTTACATTTTTTTTTGTCTTTGTTTCACATAGGTTATCACTTGGTTAATACCAAGTACTCAGAGTAGTGGAAAAACCCTAGTCCCACTTGATCAAGAAGTTGAACAAACATTGAGAAAGATGGCCTATATTTAGACCCCTGAGCAGATAGAGGACAGAGTATCCAAGGAAGCTCGGCGAGCTAACCAAGCCTATCGAGCGGAGTTAGCTCATTAGGTTGCTCTTTAGGAGGCTGATGAGGCCTAGGAAGAAGTGGAGACTGCTGGCCAAAATAAAAGGAATAGAGGGCGTGAACCCCATTAGTTCCATGGATATGCTCCTCACTTTGATCATGATGAGGATCCGGATATTGATGAAGTTGGGTCAATAGGAGCTATTCTACCCCCACCTCTGCCTGCTGGGGAAAATTTTTACATCACCTAGCATGATTATCCAACCATTGAACATGAAGGGAGTGTTTAGTGGTAATGCTATTGATGATGCAGATCTCTACTTGATGAATTTTGTGGCAATCTGCAAGGCATACAGGTTGCCCAAAGTGAGCCAAGATGCAATTAAAGTGAGGCTCTTTCCATTCTCTCTAGTTGGTGAAGCCACTTTATGGCTGTTGGAGTTGCTAAATGACTCCATCACTAATTGGAGAGAATTGAAATGCACCTTCATGGGAAGGTTCATCCCATATTCAAGGATGCTGCAACTCAAGGATGAGATATATAACTTTCGATAGCTTAAGAGGAGGCACTTCATGAGACATGGTTGCGGTTTAAGAAAAAAATGAATAAGTGCCCAAATCATAGAATTTCAAATAAGAGCTTGTTGGAAATATTTTACAGATCCTTGAACAAAAGCAACAAAGTAGTAGCAAATAATATAGCAGGTGGAGCATTGATGAATCACTCATGAAAGGATGCAACAACAATACTTGACTAGGTGAACAAAACCAATAGAGCCTGGCATAATAGAGAAGTGGAAGTAGCTGCAGGTACATATGCAATTAGAAGGACTGCTGAGTAGTGCAAAATAGAAAAGGAATGTGATCAGGAGTTAGCATATATGAGGACTTCCATTGACCTGCTCATGAAGCATATCATGGGATTTGGAGCTCAAAAAGTGAATGCTGTTGGGAGGTCAATGTCAAGAACCGGGGTATGAACACTCTAACTTCGAGGAGTAAGTTAACTTCTTAGATAACCAGGTGGCGGGCTTTCTGACAAGTGCTCAAGGTTCTAATCAAGACACTTGGTGCCAAGTCTCAAGGAACTAAGTTCAGAACTAGTATAGGGACAACTACAATAGAGCTGGGTATAGGGATAGAAGAAGAGAGCGAGACCGAGAAGGTAATTGGAGGAAAAATGATAGATACCAAAATGACAGCAACAACTTGTAGCCTCCTAAGGCAAATAAGTTTGATACGAGAACTTCAAAACTGGAGAGCATAATGTATGAGTTGTTTAAAAAGGAAAAGTCAACCAATGATCACTTGAAGGACATTCGCAGAGACATTCTTGGCATGAATCAGAAAGTTGAGTCACACATTGTAGTGATTAAATAGATTGAGTAACAATTAGGCTAGATGTCCGCATCCCTGAACCAGAAGCAGAAGGGCACACTCCCTAGCAACTTGGTTCAAAATCCAAAGAATGATAGTCATTGCATAGTTGTGACTACTACGAGTGGAGAAGAAACACTAGAACCACCTATGCCCATTGTTGTTGGATATGGATGAATCGAAGGTCGTTGAGTCAAATGAGGGGGCTGAAGCTATAGAGAAGATGATTGAAGCTACTGTAGAGGTGAAAAATTCTCCATTTATTGAAAAGGAGATTGCTCATAAGAAGTGGAAGGAGAAGGAGGCACCGCAAATTTTCAGGCCTATCCAAAGACTGTCTCCACCTTTTCCTAAGAGAATGAAGAAGGGTAGATGATGGGAAATTCCACAAGTTCTTTCCATGCTAAAGCGGCTGTCTGCAAAAATTCCTTTGGTAGAGGCAATAGAGCAGATGCCTAGCTATGTAAAATTTATGAAGGACCTGGTGATAAGAAAGTGATCAGTGAGCTATGAATCAGTTGGAAATTTACACCACTGCAGTGTAATAGCCTCACGGGTCCTTGCACAGAAGAAGGAAAACCTTAGTGTCTTTACTATCCCATGAACTATTGGATAATTTTAGTTTGCCAAGGCACTGTACAATCTGGGAGCTAGCATAAATTTAATACCACTAATCGTGTTTAGACAATTGGGCTTAGGAGCCCCCATATCAACAATAATGCAGCTACTGATGGCAGACCTCACGGTGAAAAATCCAGTCGGTATCCTTCATGATGTTCTAATGAAGGTGGACAAGTTTCTTTGTTCAGCTAACTTTGTGTTTCTAGATTGCGAAGTGGATTTTTCGGAGGTCTCCATCATCTTAGGAAGACCATTCTTTGCCATTGGGCAAGCCCTAGTGGATGTTGCAGCTGGACAGTTGAAGCTCTTTTTAAATGAGGATGAGGTCACTTTTAACTTCTGGTAGTCAATGAAGCAGCTGAGTGAATTTAGAGTGGTCTAAGCAATTGAGGTTGAAAAGTGTTTCTTAACGAATTTGGAGTAGTCAAGAAACCCCCATCGGGCTGTGAGATTAAACTAGGCGTTGCATGAGTGCCAGCCTATGAGGTAGTTTGGTAAAGCCTGAGTAAGCAAACTGTAGAATATTTAGAAGTTGATGTCATGACCCTTTATATGAACTATACCACCTTGGTATGCGTCATACTTGTGAAACTAAAGGCCACGATTCATAGTAAAAATCATACCACCTTTATACAACTCGCACTAATGAGGCCTAACAAGAATCTACAAATATTTTTTTTCTTTCATCTTCTTAAATCATATGTACTGATCTCTCCTTAACAGGTACAATGGCACACAAAGAACAATCAAGCAAGAATACACAGGATAAGAGGGTTCGAGATGAGATAGTAGCTCGGAGGGCATTAAGAGATAATTCCTTTGTATCTAAGTAGGAGGCATATTCACCTAGTAGTTCGGTGGAAGAATATGATGTTGACACTAATGAAATTGGAGAGCCACGAACTACTAGGCACAGGAAAAATCCCAAGTCGTGGTCACCTCAGGCACTCTGCTAGTAGCTCCCCAGTCTAAAGAGGGAGGTGATGCACATCTCATGAGTTTGAAAATGGCTCAAATGCAAAAAAGAGCTCAAATGAGGCTCGATTTGAAGAGGTTTCAAGGGAAGCCCAATGTGAGGAGGGACGCAAGAGGAAGATGATGAGTCGACCCCACCCCTAGAGAGCCAAAAAATCAGATGGCGTATGCCAAAATTTTCAAGAGATATATGATGCTGATTTAGCCCTAACATTAAAGATGAATCCCAAGAGATGTATTTAGGAGGAGCCTCGGATCTTGACTGCGACATTGAATGAGGTGGAGGAGATAAAGAGAACATTTGAGCTATATATCTTCGGCTGGATGGCAAGGACCCCTGACAGCTTTAGTGCAAACATGGTCAAGGAGTTCTATGCCAATTACATGGCTGCTTTGGAGCATAAGACCCCAGCTAGACAAAAATTTAAAGATCAGCCCAGATTGCAGAGTGTTATAGTTCATGGGAGTGATGTGGATATATAATAAAGGACTATCTACCACTTTGAGTTTGACCACAGAATAGAGCCTTGAAAATAGTCAAAAACTTAAGCGCAAAAGATCGGCAGCGACATCTGAAGTGGTTAGGCAGTGTCATTGCAGAAGAGAAGTAAGAGGAAGATTGGATAACTAGTGGTGGGCAAGTGATAACACTCAAAATACACTCCTAAAGAAGTATAACGTAGACGTTGTCAATAAAGAACCCAGCTAAGGTTGGGGTCAATCCTATAAGGAATATGGTAAAGTATAGACTAGTGCTAGTATTCACACTTTTAGTTCAATTATTTCCTAAAAAGAGGGGTTTTAAATCAAGTACAATATTGTGAACTGGAGTTGTGATCAATAGTTATGCAATTAACTAAGAAAGTTTTCCCCATGGCTTCCTAACTAAATCAGATTACTACACTCGTGATCTATTCAAATACTTAGCCTTTAGAACTAATAAATTATGTTCATCTAAACGATTGTTTTTTTCCTATTAGATGACTCTACTCAATCACCCAGTTAGGTCTCATGAGTGATTTCACTTTAACCTTTATCAATAGTTCCAAATGAACTCTCTTGCAACCATAACTCAAGCTATTCAATGAAACTCAATTTCAAGGCTTTGTTGTTCTTGTCTTTTTCTTATTTCTATTTCTCTAGGTTCAAGCAAAGAAAAATTCAGTCTAGTCCTAATGCTTCACACCTTTAAGAAGCATTACGCATGAAGAAAAGAACAATACAGACATTCGTATTGATTTAGAATCACTTTGTGTTAACCCTAGTTTGTTATTCCACCGTGGTTCCTACAACCCTAGTTGTGGAGGGTTTAGCTATTCATGATTGAAAGATTAAGATCAGATTTCATAGAAGAAAACATAACTAAAGACTTAACAATATTAATTAAAGAAGAACCCAATAATTAATTGTTCAATCAACTTTTCAAAAATCCTAGAATAATAATGAACTCTGTCAAAGTAGTCGAGTATTTGCTCTCCAATTCGTTAAGAAACCCAAAAACCATGATTACAATTGAAAATTATTAGACTTATTTAAGAAAAATAACCTAAAAATATTTATATAATTAATGAAATTCTTTCCTAATTTATTAAGGATTCTACTGCCGATTCATCCTATAAGTCATAACATGATGCTATAAGTCATAGGAAGCTTCCGTAACACAAGTCTGCAGCTTTTGTATTCTCAGTTACAAGAGGTTGGTACGACTCGTACAACGATACTACGAGTCGTACGAGCTTGTTGTGGTTTTAACTTCTAAAACTTGGCATCTCTGTTGTTCCTCATACAGGTCCTTGTCACAGTTTGTACCATGTTGGAATTACTCCTACAATCCTTCCATGCCCTAAATCTGCCAAGTGCCAACCTCTCTGAATCTTACCACGAGTCTGTCAGTGACTCATACCTTGACATCATGACTCATGGCTTCTACTCGTACCACTAGGTTTAGCAAGTGCAGATCTTCTGGATCTCAAGTTACAGACATTCAGTACGGCTCGAATCAGGATGGTACGACTTATACTGTCAATCGTATGTCGGCTCTGCACTTGTGCATTTTCTTTGAAGTTCAACTATGGGTGACAGGTATAGCTCATAATAGGATGGTATAGCTCGTATAGATACCTGCAACAATTTATTTTTTTTCTATTTTGTCTCCTTCTCCATAATCCAACTCTCGACCTGATTTTGCTAAAAATAAAATAAAAGAACCTCATATACATATAAACACACCTAAGTTCAAGTATATTCCCTATATTTTAAGTGTCGAAAGTGTCATAAAGCTGCGGCACATCAATACCCTCAACTTAGAATTTTTGCATGTCCTCAGGCAAAGAAAAAAACTACTATAAATATGACACTTAACTAGAAAATAAAACAGAAGACCTACAGCCAACAACACAAAAATTTGCAGACCATTATCAAGAATTGACCCTTTTTATATAAAACGTTCTAAACCAGGATTGCTATGTACACATGCAGCTACAACTCATTGCACAATGGGATATAGAAATGGCATCAAACTATTAACAGACAACTAAGCTATCACTAATGCTATTTACATGGACAATTGGCAGAATGCAATATATACCTTGTAGCCTCACAACAAATGAAGTCCCAAACGCTCAGAATGATATATATACATATATAAAAATATATATGTATATATTTAAAACTGGGACTATCAAGTAAACTTCTCACTCTCACAAAGAAGTTCCAAATATTGCACAGGTGATACCATAAGCTTGCCGTTATTTTCTCTACTCTAGCTTTTCGGATAGTTAGGTTAGGATCACTATAAGAATTTTATTGGCTTGTAATGTAGGCTTGGGGAAGGGTGTGGTATATATGGACAATAGTGACTAACCCTTCTTGGCACTACACAACTCTTGGCTTCACTTTTAATTTTTTTCCCCTTTCTTCTTTTTTTCCTCCCTTTCTCCATTTTCTTCAGCTTTCAACTGGTAGGTATGGTGTATTTTTCACTTTTTTTTTTTTTTTCAAAAATTTTATATTTCCTTTTTCTTTTTCTTTTTATTCACACCCAACCCTACTTTTACTGACTAGCTTTTTATTTTCACCCCCACCTCATCTATGCACCCCTACAATAACACACTTTTTGACGAACCAAACAAGACAACCAAATACGTGCCCCTCAAAAAGTATTCTTGGTCCCAAAAGCAAAGAAATCAAAACTAGGAGTGGGAAATACTTTTGGTGATCTAAGTACTCCTTCCATTCTATAGAGGCGGGTGTGAAGGCACACTCTCTGGCTCTGCAATTGTGGCCCCAATGGTGGGCAGGCACTCAATGGTAGGGTGATAGCGGGTGCTGTGACCACCCCCTTAGCAATCTTGGAAGCCTCAGCGATCTTTGTCTCAATCTGGGCTGAATATGGCTCACCCTAAGGGTCCTCTCCATCATAGGCTCCCTACGCACAATAGCTATGATCCCAAATCCTCTAACTCTCTTCTACAACTCGCACATGTGTTGGTCATGAGTCTGTTTACTCGATGCCATCACTTGTTTATGCTCCTTCTTCTCTATCTTCCTCCTCTTCCTAGAGGTCTCCTTATTGAATACCTCCGATAATCTCCTCATTCCTCTATCTCCAAAGATTGGCTCATGAGTCCAAAATTCCCCTAAATCAAGCTCATCATTTGGCTCATCCTCAAATAATGAAATAGTAGGGGTTAGTAATATGGCCGACTGTTGAGATGATAGCTCATCTACCTGACTCCTAATCGACCCCATCTCACCTCGAAGACTCCTCATTTCTTGAAGATCCTCTAGACGCTCCTTTAACCTAAGCTCAAAGCTATAAAGTCTCATTTTCAAATCTCTAGCTGTTACATCGATCTCGGCCCTCACCCATGGCTTGGTCTGCTCCATCATTACACTCACCTTCATCTTGGTCAAGGTTATCCTTTTGGCTAACTTTTGTAAGAAATCCTATCGCACAAGGACATATTCGACTGGGACCTGGCCTAGTGTGACTAGTGGAGGAGCGGAGGAAGTGTTAGGGTAGCTGCTATATGGCCGAGCTCGATAGCCGGCATCTCACTCTGATCAACTGATGTGGGGGAATCTACCTGCTCGGCCCCTCCTATCTGTGGGGTCTGGACTGCTGCTGCTGCTCTAACACGACTCACTTGGTTCATCTCAGCCTGTATCATTTTGATATCTGCAATTTTTATAGCTCCCACTCTAGTGTTTATCTCTGCAATCACCGAGACCCTTGACTTCCTACAAAACCTGTAAATATGACTCAGGAATGGAATCATCGTGCTCAAATCTAGAGGTTTATCCTAAATCTCCTCTACTATGAACCTCAGAATGTTGATAGCATAACCCATGTTATATCCCGGCAACCCAAGGATCAGACCCGGGAGTCGAAGGGGGAAAATTTGGAAAATGTTGCAGCAGTGCAAGATGAGTCATTAGACGACTCGTGAGGAGACCCCACGAGTCATTTCTCTTTATGTGTATGATTTAATTGAGTTTTAATTATTGAATCATGAATGATGGGCAAGTTTTATATTATTTTCTTTAAAAAATCATGTTTCAAGCTTTATAAATCTAAAATGCCATTTGATGAAGGTTCATGAAAATTATGATTTACGATGAATATGCAATATTTTGAATTTATTGATGACGAAAAAGCACAAATTCAAGTTATCCATGTTTATGAACATATTTACGAAGAATTGAGTATACCAAAGTATCAGGCAATTCCCACATGTTGAAGAATGAATTACGATTTGTGAACGAATTACATGATTTATCAATTTATGATGTCGGCCGATGAAAATGGCCTTTAATTCTTCGCTAAGCATGTTTTAAAGGGGATCAATAATGAGAAATGTTATACTTTAGCCAATAAATCTTAATGCATGATGTTATTTATTTATGTATGAGCCTATATGCATGTTTTTGGGAGCCGTGTCTAGCACCAAGCAACCCAGTGATCAAAGGACTACACCGGTGTCTCATAACCACATGCCACTGTGGGTTTTCAAGGATTTATTGTATTGATAATGATCCCCTCAAATGTGATATTACACCAAATGCACGACCCACACCTGGCAAGCCAGGGTCGGCTCTACCCACTTGAGTGAGATAGTTGGGGCATCATTAAAGGCTCTACCATGATGGTGTTGATTATGACGAGTTCTCCCATTGTTCCGCATGTCTTATGCATTGTTATGTTTATGTTATTGGCTCAAGTTATGTTTTGATAAAGTTTACTTACGATTATGATTATGAACGCTTTATGAATGATTTGAAAGTCTTGAGCCTTATGTTTACTTATGAAGTTTATGATACAAGCATGACATCCTTCTCCTATGTTTATTTATGAGTTTATTTTACCTTTGAATGTCCGTTTTACTTACCTTGCATACTCGATAAATTCCACGTACTAACCGCATACTTTCTATGTTGTATTATTTCGTGATACAGGTTCTGAATCTTAGGCTCATCTTCATCCTTAGTTCACCTCAGTTGTCGCTCTCAACAATTGGTGAGTCCTCATGTTTCGAGGGCTGTTTGACATACTTTCATGTTATTTATGTTACAGAATAGGTAGGGTTAGTTGGGGATGTTGTCCTATCAACCATCTTATGTAGTTAGAGGCTTTCAGACAGGATGTAGAACTCAGCTTATATAAATGCCCAAAACTTTCAGTTGTTACGCTATGCTAACGTTTCTGTTATGTTTTATGCTAAGTATTCTGCTTTATTAAAATGAGATTATATGTATGCATGTTCCATGAGTCGACTTGGGGTCTCTCGGGGTCTCTTGTCCTGTATCTATGATCCAGGTGTACGTTCGGGTCGTGATAACCCGACATGATGCTCACCACAAAACCTGCTCTGTCGGTGCTCAAAGTATATTATTCACCATCGAAACCAACCTGTGTTGAACTAAAGTCTAGAAAGCCTTCACTATTAAATTAAGTGAGGCTTTGGTGACATGTCGTCCACTATTCACACAATCTACTTCCTTTTTCTCCTCATCTATGAAACTAGCTAACAATCTCAAATGACTCTGCCTCTCCTCTACATTCCTTGACCCTTTTTAGGGCCTTAATGCGGTGATCAAACTCTGTTGTGGAGGCTGGGGCTTGATAATCTAGCCTATATACCATTCGAGAAATGGCCTTCTCTGAGACATCTACAATCTGCCATCAGACTATCACCCTCTCCAGTCTGGGCTGCTCCTTCAGCTTCTGCCCAGCTAGAGTCTGATGCTCTATAGTAACCATGTAGTTGGCATAAAACACCCTGATCATGTCAGCACTGAAGCTGTCTGGGTTCTAGCCATCCAACCAAAACCATACAAAACAGATAGCCTTTCATCTCCTCAACCTCATTCAATTCCACAATCAATATTTATGGCTCCTTCAGAATGCTCTTCCTAGGTTTCTTCTCTGATGTGAGGATGAGGCCCTCCTTATAAATTTCCCGAGCACCTAGCACACCCAACCTTATTGTACGACTCTCAGTGGGTGGGATTTGATCATCATAATCCTCATATGCCTCCTCCTCAAATTTGGCCTCACCCGAACCCTCGTCTGCATTTAAGCTATTACTGGACTCATGGGACTGGGTATGATCTCCTCCTCAAATTAGGGAGCAGCTGAAGTAGCTACGTTTTGAGCCTTAGCCTGTACCCTAGTGGTTCATGGCTCGTCAGTATTATCAGTATCGACTTTGTACATCTCCACTAAATGACTAGTCAAGTTTTCCTCCTGCTCAGATGTAGAGGCTTCATCCCTCAAAGCCTTCTGGACTGCAATCTCATTCTAGTCCTTTGGTCTTAGGCATCCTTGATTTCTTGTCTTTTTGTGCCATAGAACCTGTAGAAAAGAGGTTAGTACACATGATATCAAAGAATTAAAGCAAGATAGAATGACTATAGTATCCTGCTTTGGTTCATCAGTACGAGTCATACCATAAAGGTACAATCCGTACTGAGATTTGTAATACAGCTTTTCAACTAACTGGTATGACTCATACCAATGTGGTATGATTCATACTAATGATCATAGTATTAACTTCTGAGAATGTGAATTTTTGTAATTTTGGTACGACTCCTTATCACGGTTCGTGGTGGGATTCTACGAGTCGTACCATGGATAAAAATTTTGAGCTTGAATTTGACCCTTTCTGTTTCATTGGTACGACTTCTGGTGTGATACCAAAATCTGTACCAGGCTCCGTACCATGAATTTCAACTTATAATCCTGGTACAGTCTCAAAGAATCATCATACAAGTCGTAATTAAAAACCACGAGTCAATAGGATAACTCGTGAAGCCTATCCTCACCCTGTGCAGTACCAGTTATGCAAGAAAGCATGTTTTTGAGGAGGGTACTCATACTTTACCACCCCATTAGTTCAACAATCATAATTTCAACTACCCACTCATTCCCCATAGCCAAATTTTCCCATCAACCCACCACTCATTGGAATTTAAATTCATTGAGCATTTTACTCAATAACCCAGCATACAAGATTATGAATAACCCACTGATAATATTCCTCCACTTCATTTTCATGAGTAGAGGAATCATAGTAATGGTACGACTATCATAGCAAGAAAATAAAATAAGAAATTTTCAACTTAGTTGCTAAACTTTTGAATGATTCTTGCTTACTTCGGCTTTAGGGTAGAAATTCATCCAAATCATGCCTTCTAATGCACAAATGCAAGCTCAATTGAAATGGGGAGTGAATTACCGGTGAGTGGGGAATGAAGGGAGGAAATCGTTGTTTCAAAGTAGGAAATTTCGGACCAAATTTTGTTTTAAATAGGTTTTGGGCAGATTTAAAAATTCGGGTTTATTTGGGTTCTATCACTAATTTACCCGTCAAGACCCATACCACGACCCGTAGATCATACCTATGACTCATTCCTTTTAATCGTACCTAGAGACTTAGAAAACATACTTGGAAGCCTATGAGTGTGTGGTACGGTTGGTATCATGGGTTACGTCATATGCAGTGCCTGATTTAATGTCGCAGCATGATGCGAGTCTCTTGACGACTCAAAATTCGTCAAGAAAGTCAAACTTAACGTCAATCACTAAGACTACACAAAAATCATTTGGTTGTTTCATTGACCTACAGATGTTGAAGTTGACCTCTTTTTTGTTTAGCCTAAACATCAAGTAGACCGCTTCAACATCCACTAAAGAACTTCCAGTGGCAAGGAATGGTCGCCTCAAGATAATTGGGACCTAAAAATCTACCACGCAATCTAGGATTACAAACTCAACTAGAAAGATTAAGTTGTACACTTTCACTAGGATGTCATGGAGAATACCTACAGGCTTCTTCACTGTGCGATCAGCCATCAATAGCCGCATTGTCTTTGGTGTGGGAAGTTTTAAGGCCATCTTTTTAAACATAGCTAGCGGCATCAGATTGATGCTAGCTTCCAAATCACACAGTGCTCTCACAAACTCAAAGTCTCTAATAGTGCATGGGATGGTGAAGGCACCTGGGTCTTCCTTCTTCTATGCAAAGACCAGTGAAGCTATGGCACTATAATGGTGCAGATTTCCAACACGATCATAGATCATTTCTGGAATACTCAGGCATCTGCTCCAATGCCTCGACCAATGGGATATTCATAGACAATTGCTTCAGCATGGATATAAACTTCGAGAGTTTCCCGTCATCCACCTTCTTCTTCATCCTTTGAGGGAATGGTGGAGGTGGTTGAGGGATAGACCTAAAAATCTGTAGGGCCACTTTCACATACCCTTTTTCTATCACAAGATCCTTTGCATTACCTATATTCTTGGTCAAATCAGCATCACCTTCCATTACCTTTTATGTAGCCTCATCCTTCTAATCTACATCCATCTCCTTCTGCTTTCCCATCTCACTTACAACAAGCATAAGCGGATCAACTATAGTTTTTCTACTCCTAGTTATCATAGCCATGCAGTGGCTGTCATTCTTTGGATTCTGTACGGTATTGCTAGGAAGTGTACCCTTCTACCTATGGTTCATATACGCAGACATCTGACCCAACTGCAACTCAATTTTTTTAATTGTTGTGGCGTGCGTCTCAACTTTCTGGCTCATGCTGGAGATATCTCCCTAAATCTCCTTCAAGTGTTCGTTGGTCAATTTTTCTTTTTTTCGACAACTCAGCCATCATACTCTCGAACCTTAAGGGTCTAACATCCCTCTCACGAATCATAGAACGGATGTATAGGCCTGTACATTCATTTCGGTAACCATCATTTTTCCTCCAATCACCTTCGCTCTCTCAACATCTACTCATACTCCTATGACCATTTCTATCATAATTGTCCCTATACTGATTATGACATTGATTTTTGGAGCCTTGGGGTCAAGTTTCTTGACCAGATCATTGGACATTAGCCTAGAAACCTGCTACCCAATTATCCAAGAAGTTTGCCTCCTCCTCGAAATCAAAGTGATCAAACCCCTGTTCCTGACCCTCAGCTCCCACTGCATTTACCTTTTGTGCTCTAGACCCCATGATATGGTTTATGAGAAGGTCCATAGATTCTCTCATATGAGTTAATTCCTAATCACGCTCCTCCTCCTTCTTGCACTACTTCGCAGTCATCCCAATAGCATATGTACCTGCAACTATCTTAGCCTATCTTGTATGTCACGCTCTATTTGTCTTGGTCACTCAATCTAGTATGGTATGTGCTTCCTCCCATGAGTGACTGATCAATGCTCCACCTGCCACTGTATCAGCCACAACCTTGGTGCTATTGTTCAGAGACTTGTAAAATATCTCCAACAAGCTCTCCTTGGGAATTCTATGATTTGACCACTTTAGTCAATTTCTTTTTAAACATCATTCATATTGCATGAAGTGCCTCCATGTTAAGCTGTCAAAAATTATAAATTTAATCCTTTAGTTGTAGTATCCTAGAATGTGGAAAGAACCTCTTTATAAAGGCATGTTACAACTCCTTTCTGTTGGTGATGGAGTCGTTTGGCAACTCTGAGAACCATAAAGTAGCTTCATCGGCTAGAGAGAACGGAAACAGTCTCTGCCTGTTAGCATCATGGCTCACTCCTGGAAAGCCTATAAGCCTTGTAGATCCCCGTGAAATTCATGAAGTGGAGATATGCATCATCAGTTTCATTACCACTAAACACTCCCTTCATGTTGAGAAACTAAATCATTGTGCTAGTGATATTGAATTTTGCCCCAATAGGAAAAGGTGTGGGTACAATAACTTTTGTTGACCTGACATCATTATTATGCAGGTCCTCATCCTCATCTAATTTAGGAGCATATTTATAGAAATGGTGTGGATCACAACATCTGTTCCCTTTTTGTTTTTGCTAGCATTGTTAACCTCTTCTTGGGCATCACCTCCCTCTTAAAAGAGCAGCTTGTCGGGCAAATTCAGCTTGTAGGGCCTCATTAGCTCGATGATCTTTAGATGCCAACTAGCCTCCATCTTTTTTGGGGTTTCCAAACCGATCACTCTTTGCAGTGTTCATTCAAGCTCTTGGTCAATTGGGACTAAAGGGTTTCCGCTACTCCATGTACTTAGCACTCACCAAGCAGTAACCCATGTAAAAAAAATAAAAGAAAATGTAAATGAGGAAATAATGACTAAAAGACAAATAAAAGTAATTAATAAAATTCTAAGCAGTATTTCCCTGAAACGGCGCCATTTTTTGTAACACTCAAATTACTCCCCTGAAGGAGTATAATGTGGGAGCTGTTAATGAAGAACGCAACTAAGGTTGGGGTCGATCCTATAGGGAATATGGACAAGATAAAGACTATTGCTAGTATTCACACTTTTAGTTTAACTATTTCCTAAAAAGGGGGGTTTTAAATCAAGTAACAGTACTGTGAACCGGACTTGTGATCAATAGTTATGCAATTAAATAGGAAAATGTTCCCTATGGCTTCCTAACTAGGTCAGATTATTACAGTCATGATCTATTCCAATACCTAGCCTATAGAACTAAGAAATTATGTTCACCTAAACACCTGATTCATCCCTATTAGATGACTCTACTCAATCACCCAATTAGGTCTCAGGAGCGATTTCAAATTAAACTTTATCAATAGTTCCAAAATAACACTCCTGCGGTTGCAGCTCAAGCTATTAAATGAAACTCAATTTCAACATTATGTTGTTATTGTATTTTCCTAATCTCTACTTCTCTAGGTTCAAGCAAGAAGAGAATTCAGACTAGTCCTTACGTTTCGCACCGTTAAGAAGCATTACACATGAAGAAAAGAACAATACAAACATTCGTGTTGATTTAGAATCACTTTGTGTTAACCCTAGTTGATTATTCCATCATTGTTCCCACCACCCTAGTTGTGGAGAGTTTAGCAATTCATGATTATAAGAATAGTATTAGATTTCATAGAAGATAACATAATTGAAAACTTACAATATTAATGAAAGAAGAACCCAAGAATCAATTGAAAATCAACTAGTAAAAAATCCAAGAATAATGATGAACTCTATCAAAGTAGTCGAGTATTTGCTCTCTAAGTAGTTAGGAAACCCAAAAACTATAATTACAATTGAAAAGTATCATCCCCAGTTAAGGAAAATAACCTAAATGTATTTATACATTTAATGAAACCCTTTCCTAATTTAATAAGGATTATGTTGCCAAGTCATCCTACAAGTTGTAGGAAGCTTCCGTAAAAAAAGTCTGCAACTTCCATCTTCTCAGGTACTGGAGGTTGGTACAACTCGTAAAATGATACTATGAGGCATAGGAGCTTGTCGTGGTTTGAACTTCTAAAACATTCGATCTCTATTGTTCCTCATGGGGGTCCTTGTCACGAATCGTACCATGCTAGTATGACTCATTCAATCCTTTTGTTCCCTGAATGTGCCAAGTGCCCAACTCTCTGAATCTTACTATGAGTCTGTTAGTACGACTCATGGCTTCCACTCATACCACTAGGTTCAGCAAGTGCGTATTTCTGGATCTCAAGTTATGGAAATTCAGTATAGCTTGTACGAAGATGGTACAACTCATACTGTCAGTCATATGTTGGCTATGCACTTGTGTATTTTCTCTGAAGTTCAGTTACAGTTGCCAAGTACAGCTCGTACTAGGATGGTACAGCTTGTATTGAGACCTACAACAATTAATTTTCTTCTCTTTTCAGCTCTTTTTCCACAACCCAACTTCCAGACTTGATTTTCCTAAAAACAAGGTAAAATCACCTCATATTTGTATAAACACACCTAAGTACGAGCATTTTTCTTATGTTTCAAGCATCGAAAGTGTCGTAAATTTGCGGCACATCAGCAAGTCAAAAAAGCTTTGCTCAATTTCATTATTAAAGCCCGCTGGACACTAGTCCGACACCATTTGGTGCCTAGAGCTAATGATAACACCTTGACCTCTGTTCAAGAATGGCTGGTGGCGAGCATTATGTCTAGGTATGAAATACACATCCCTCAGATCATAGCCGAGGAAATTTGGGACAAAAAATTTGCATTGAGCGCTACTATTTGATTTCGGAGCCTAGTGTACAGGCTATGTATAGAGTCCATTGTTACGAATGATAAAGAAGATTGATGGTCGGGTTGGACATACTCAGAAAGAAGACATCGGCCTTATTTTTGATGACATAAACCCGGTGGGCCAGGTTAAAGCACAGTTTGTAGTCTTGAGTTCGCGTCTATTTAGGGACGAGCATGTTGATGCCCTCACCAGAGAGTGGTGAGATGACAAATATCAAGGCTGGATACACAGCAGCTACGCCCAGTACATCATTTGTTCCAACATCGATCACTTTAGTTCTAGCTCCTACTGGGAATTTATTAGTGCCACAGGATTTCCTGGAGAAAATAGACAAGAGGCTGGCCATTATGGAAAAGAAGGTCAATGTTATGATTGAGCAGGTCAAGTCGTGGGTGAAGGTTAAGATAGATGAGGCAACGAGGGAATTTACACTAGACTCAACAGCTTTGAGCTACGGCTCAATGATCGGTTAGCAGAGGTACCAGTTGTGCAGCACTTGAGGGATGAGTTCAAATGCTCGGGAGAGAGGTCGATGAGCTATCATCTCAATAGCCAACCATATTGCCAGCCCCAACCATCTCACTATTTGAGAAGGAGCTTGATGAGGAGCTAGACATAGGGAGATTCTTGACCCATGAGTCGGCCATTGGAGACAAGGGTAAGCGGAGGTTGACTGGGTATAAGAAGAGGAGACCCCTCGGAAGAGGAGGAAGAGAGCAAGGAAGGAGCACAGGCAAGTGGCAATAGCTAGTCAACAGACTCATAACCTGCATATGTCAAACATGCAGGGGAGAGTGAGAGGACCGGGGGGCTCTACTATTGCGCCTAGTCAGCCTATGAGTGGCAAGGACCCTACTAGTGAGCCGTATTCAGCCTCGAGAACCATTGAGGTTGTTGAGGTGATCAGGATTATTGAGGGGGTAGATACAACCTCCATCATCAAGACTATACCACTAAGTGCACTATCCATTGCTGGAGCCATAATTACCGAGGCAGAGAGTGTGCCACTACACTGCCTACTAAGGAGGACAAGAGCGTCTAGAGCGCCATAGGCATGTCCCTTCCCTGATTTTATTTTGATGCTTTGGGGACAAAGCATGTTTCTTTTGTGGGGAGGGAGGTATATCTATTTTTGTTTCGCGTGATGGTTTTTGTTATCATGTTCTTTTCCTTCGAGTATGCTATCTAGTAGAACCGACGTATTTAGGATATAAGTTTTGGTTTGTTTAATTATAAGTAATCTAGAAGTACTTAACAACTAATAAAATGCACATGTGTTTGATTTTTTACTACTACAAAGAGGGCCTTTAGCAGAAACTACAAATGACTTTTGCAGTAATTATTACTGCTGCTATAACATATACGAACGATTAGACTTTTTCCACTGTACATGGGTTGATAAAAGCTTTAGCGACAATATACAAAACTGCCAGTAAAATGTGATTTAATTACCGATAAAAAATGAAATACTTTAATGGAAATTGTTAACGGAAATTAAAATAGACGTTAAATACATTTTAAAAATGACCTACACCTTCTTTGAGTGTCTATTATAATGGCCGCAAAACAAATATGTTTAACGGCTATGAAGTAGCTATTGCACCACGTAAATGTTAATAATAAGTAAGTATATGTGTGGATTTGTGATATGTAAGAAGAGCTTGAAACGTGTGGAAAAAGCCACGAAAGCAGGGTCGAGCAAGGCTAGGCCTCGAGTAGGCCAGCGCGACGCGCTAGTCTGTAGTGCACCAGCCAACGTGGCGCGTCAGGCAAAGGTGCGCGATGAGAGGCACGACGTGGGCGGCCTGCTGGTGCGATGGCTGGTGTGGGCCACCCACTTGCCACCGGCCTCAAATATATATACCCCTCCTTCACTTCATTTGAATCATTTTCCAAAATATATATTCGGCCAAGTCAAGAGAAAACACGAGGGATCCTTTAAATTATCATCCGATTATGCTACCAAACACCGTCCAAACTCAAATTAACTTCGGGTAATGAGTCCTAGGCCCACGGGAAGCATTACTATGGAGTTATTTCTTGAATATTCTCTTGGCAAGTCAGAATTCTGCCAAGTAAATGTTGTCAGAATTACTTCTAATTGGATTCTAAATGGCCATAGGCAATAGGTAAGTATTTCTCCCTTCTAAACCCTTGAGAAACTATAAGTTTTCGACCGAATGAAATGGAGTTGAACTTATAGTTAATTCTATTTAAAAGATATTGTTATTGGTCATTCTTGTTGTTGAAAATAGTTGTATTCTTTCATAATAAAGGCGGAAACTAAATGAAATTACCGGCTTCATGTGGAAAAGTTTCATAAACGAACAAAAGTCGGCATTCGTGGTATGTTATGGCTTATTCCTATTACAAGTTATTCTCATTGTATAGTGATACAACCTATGTTTTAAATGTAGATAATGATCCTATATGTTGTAATTAGCTTCTACTAGTATATAAGGATCAAGCATGTTGTGATTAGCTGCTATCAGTAGATAACGGTTCCATATGTTATGGTTAGCTGCTAGAAAATGCATAAAGATTATATCGCACTATCCCTTGTCAGGAAAGAACATGTTAAGTGTGGCACATGCTAGAAGCATCATAGGAACTCCTCTGTTCTTTAGTCCATTGTGTTAGTTTGGATGCTTTTTCGTCAGGCCTAGACTTTAGAAGCTCCTAGATAGTTATTAGACCTGAGTTAGTAAGTTGAACTGCATAGGTGCATCTAGGTGATATAACTACCAATTTGGCGCCTATATTTTCAGTGAAGCATGCCTATAGGCCTTTGGCATACCCTCACGCCCCAGGGCCAGAAGATTATGTTGGATGGCCATACTTTAGAGTTAGCGGCACTAGGGTTGTCTAGTAAACTGAGTAACAGTCTGCCATCTAGTTAGCTACAACTAGTGACTATCAGTTCCAGTTGCCTTAGTACTCATCATACATGTCACTCAGGAAGCCTTCCCAGTCATTTAGATCAAATAGACCCGTCAGTGCCCTAAGGATGGGATCCTATTAGCATTTTGGGGCGGGGCCAACACCCAAGCCTACTCTAATAAGATTCTTAGCTATAGGTTCCTATTAGTGGCTATGTCCATGTCAAGTTACCTACAAAGTTAGGAATCATTTGGAATAGTCATATAAGATCTAAGCAGGCGAAGTTGTGGTCTAGAGGGATAGAACCATGTTTGCACAGTATTAACCTCAGGCTAAGAATTTTAGTAGACTATCTATTGAGGATTAGGGGTCGACCACTCAATATCATGTTCTGTCAATAGAAGCCTTACTGTCGTTCTAAGCAAAGGAACTAAGTAATTGGTCGTCTGGGACCCTATAGTTTCTTATGAGTTATAGTTGTCCTAGTAGGACATTCAGAGTATTGTCAGGCCACTCTTGAACCCGCCCAATCTGGTATAGACAATTAGAGATTATGTTCACTATCAGGATCCTCTGATCAGATACAGGTACACAGGGTGTGCCTATCAGCAGCTATACAAATTATTCTAGGGGCGAGCGGTGGTTGCATTAGGTCGAGAAGGTGAGATACGCCTCTTGAGTGGCTAGATTGAGACATTAGTATAGCACATCGATTGGGGTTGCGCTCACCTAGGAGCCTTTCGTGGCCACCCCAGGGGATACTAGATGTGTCGTCGCCCACCAAGGGCTATATGAAGTTGCTCCAAGGAGCGATATGCCGTCCCAAGGGAAGATGCAAAGGCCCAAGGGACATATTATTGTCCATTCCATGATTGGACTATTATCTTTATGTCGTATTGGAATCACACCCTTGTCGAGCCTGGTGCCCAGGGTGCAGTTATCAAAATTCCATCAGACTCAGACACAACTATAGATCAGGAGCCGAGTGGGCTCAGTTGCTGACCCAGGGGACTAATAGTTCGGCTATAGCACCAGTAGAGTCATAGAAGCCTAGTTAGGGGTATATAGATTGAAGTGTGCATGCCAGGTCATACTGGGGCCTGAGCGGGTTATCTTGTGTTGATTGTACCTTCCAGGCTTATGGGGGGCCAGGTTAGGTTCTTGTTTGCATTCTTGTCTACTAGCTATAGCTTAGGAATATATGATTGTATAGTCTTAGCTCATATATGTGTAGTGTTTTACTAGATGTAGGTTATGATTAAGAAAACTTCATGGTTAACTTTTGCCCCTTCCTTCTACTTACTTTTAGTCTTTAACAGCTTTTATTCAGCTTATTTACTACCTCACATATTCGGTAAATATTGTACTAGCGCCCAACTTTGTGGCGCTGCATTACTTGCCCGTAGGTTTAGACAGACAGGTTGTGAGATCTCCAAGGAGCCATTCAGAGTAAGTACATTGGCCAGCTCCTTACATTCGGAGTTGCCAGGTTATAGAAGATTACCACCTTTTATTTGTATAGTATTTGGGTAGGCCGGGGCCCTGTCCCCGCCACTATTTGTATTCTTAGAGGCTTGCAGACTACAGTTCTCAGTTAGTTGGTTGTTGTTGGCCGTGTGGGGCCTATGTATGTCTTATTTTATGTGTTGGCCATGTGGGTCATAGTGTAGCTATGTGTTTATATTTTTTTTATAACTAGACAACATGGTGGACTTGTCAGCCCGCGTAGGATCCCTTCATTACCTTATTGTTGGTTAGCTAGTTTCTTTTACAGGTGGCCTTGTCAGCTTGAAGTGGTGGTTACAGTGAGATATATCAATTTGTTTTATTGATGTTGAGTCACAGATAGGCACCAGAGGTGCCTATGCCCATCCAGGTTGGCCCAGATTCTAGTATGGCATTAGGTGCCAGTCATGCCTCCCAGAGTGGGGCGAGACAAACGTGGTATCAGAGCAGGTTATATCCTAGGGAGTCTGCAAGCCATGTCTAGTAGAGTCTTATTTATAAACGTCGTGCACCACATTGTATAAGCAGGAGGCTACGAGGCATGATAGTATGGTTACCTCTACTTCTTCTCAGATCTTACTATAGAGCGGAGTTGTATAGGGTTGAGTCCCTAAGCTTTCATTGTTATGTCTGTCTTGAGTAGTGTTCGATATAAGACAGACTCCATTCAATTGCAAGATAACTACAGCAGCCGGAGGAGGTACCAGTAAGGTGCCATAGTTGGGGAAAGGCTAGTCTAATGGCGAAAGTAGACATCCTTTTTATTTCTCCATCACCCTCCCGAGGCACCAGGAACTTCGTAAGGTGATAGATATGCCAGCATAATCCCCAGTTCTTTCTGCAGTCTTGAAGTGGGAGGTCAAGAAGTATAATATGTGTGTGTGTATATATATATATGAGTTGTCTCCCTTTGTAAATGTTAAGAATTAGGAAGGGGCAACAGTTAATTTTTAATTACCTGAAATATATGAAGAATCGTGCGAGTACAACAGAATGTGCAAGTATCAATGCCATATTGTCCAGAATCACTAGTAAAGGAGAGCTAGAATTTCTGCCTCCGAGAAGGAATACAGAATGGTTGAGACACTTAGCGTTTACAAAGTTATGTAGATCCTTACAGTAGTAAAACAAGAGGGCGAATAAGGTTTCCAATCCCTGAGTAATAGTAACGTTCGGGTCAAAAATAGGTCGATTCCACCGTAGTGTGCAAATGAAGGTAGGGCACACCTGCAAGATAATGGTTATGACCCTAGTTTGTTATGTAGAAGAACAAAGAGATCATATGGAAAAAATGGGCCTGAGTGTGGGTCAGAAGGATATAGGTCGGTAGACTTGGTTAGTAATATCTTTGACAATATGAGGCTGAAAACATGAACCCCAGATCTCAGCCGCTGGAAGTAAGGAGGGAAACACGAGTATTTATAATAGAGGGAAACAAAATTACCTCAAGGTTGAAGTATATTGAAAGAATATAGGACCACCACTGAATGTCGAGAAATAAGCATCGGGATGACAGTTAAGATATGGTGAGGTTGTAACCTACATTGCTGCAATATCACCACCAGTGGTGGAGCTAAAGAAGTGGCGACATAGAGATTTTTAGATAGAACATCCAAAGGACAAGGCACCATAAGAAGTTATTTGCCTTAAGATAACAAAGGATGGAGTCATGAGACCTAGAGGTCGGCTCTACATCCCAAGGTAACAGGACTTCGTTAGCAGACTATGGCAAAGGTGCACCATGTCCATTACTCCCTCCACCCAGATGTCAATTAAAATACATCAAGTCATAAAGAGAGACCTACTGATAGTATGGGAAGACATAAGATTTCATTGATTCGTAGTACATACCTTTAATGACCAGCTAGGGGAGGCTAGACAGCAGGAACAAAATAGGCCAATTCAAGAAACGGTCGTGCCTGCAAGGAAGTGGAAAGTAATCGACATGAATACAGTTACAAGATTACCTTGTACCAAGTGCAAATAGACCTTATTTGAGGCAGTATAGAAAGGCTAACAAGATCAACTCATGTCTCGCTGGATGGAATTATATTTCAGTTGAAGGCTTTGCGAAGTTAAATGTTTAAGAAGTAGTAGTATGGTTGTGTGAGGCCCAAGCATCTAATAAATTCTAACAGAGAGGGATGACTCACAAATAGATTTTGGGAAGCTTCTAGAATATATTGGGGACACAGGTTAATCTGAGTACCGCATTCTATCCTCAGATGGACGGTCAGACAGAGCACACAATTTGGAGGTCGGTTACAAGTGGAATTGCAGGCCTCCTTAATGATGACTTGAAGCAGATAAATTAGGAGTAATTGAACTGGGTATACTAATAATTTGTTAGACGAAAGGAGTTAAGCTTATCAGGAAGGAGGTGCTGACAGCCGTTATTGGAAATCCTATCCTACGAACGATGTAGATAGTTAAAGATTGAAGCAACAACTGGGTACCCTTGGAAACATCACCAATGAAAGGCGTCATGGAATCTGATAAGAAGGGAAAGCCCAGCACTAGATTCATTAAGCCTTACCAGACCCTCCAAAAGATTGGCCAAGTGGCCTATGAGATAAAGTTACCTTTGGGGCTAGGATCTTTTCATCAACACTACATAAGTGCGTAGAAGACCTTATCTCAGATTAATCCAATTGGAGATACCTAAAGTACAGAAGCACTTCCCCATAGAGAGACTCCAATAGTTAAAGGAGCCATTTTGAGAACCAGAGTTGTAACTCATTAGAGCATCATGGGGTATAGAAATATAGAAGAAATGGACTGAAAAGAAAAAGACCAAAAACCACAAATGATGCAATGTCTGGATAGTTTTAGTTATCCTAGGCTCTATGACAATATTATACAGATCCAGATGATTTAAGTTATGGTGAGATAGTTTTAGATGTTATATAGTTCACTCTGTTTCTATTATTATCAGTTGATTATGTTATATGTGATAGAGCTATGTTTCAGTTGCAAGTAGCGCCCTGTGAGGTGCCGATGTTGGACTTTTCTACGTTTTAGGATTTTGGATAGTTCATATTATAGAGGAGACTCTGCAAAATTTTTTTTCTGAATCTTGGTTAAGAGTGTTAACTCCTTTAAGCCTGAAATGACATTCGAGGACAAATGTTCCTAAGGGGGAGGGGAGAATGTTACACCCCATAAATGTTAATAATTAGTAAGCATATGTGTGGATTTTTGACGAGTAAGAAGAGCTTGACACATGTGGAAAAAGCCTCGAAAGCAGGGTCGGGCGAGGCTAGGCCTTGAGGGGCCAGCGCGACGCGCCAAGCAACAGTGCACCGGCCAGCATGGCACACCAGGCATAGGGGCTCGATGAGAGGTGCGACGCAGGGGGCCTGCTGGCGCGATGGCTGGCGCGGGGTGCCCCTGCCACTGGCCTCAAATATATATACCGCCTTCACTTCGTTTGAATCATTTTACAAAATATTAATTCGGCCAAGTAAAGAATAAACACGGGGGATCCTTTAAATTAACGTCTGGTCACGCTACCAAATTCCATCCAATCTCAAATTAACTTCGGCTAACAAGTACTAGGCCTACAAGAAGCATTACTATGGAGTTATTTCTCGAAAATTCACTTGGCAAATCGGAACTCCGCCAAGTAAAAGATTTTAGAATCACATCAAATTGGATTCTAAATAGACACAGATAATAGGTAAGTATTTCTCCCTTCTAAACCCTCGACAGACTATAGGTTTTCGACCGAATGAAATGACATTGAAGTTATAGTTAATTCTATTGAAAATATATTGTTATTGGTTGTTCTTAGTGTTGAAAATAGATGTATTCTTTTAGAATAAAGGAGGCAACTAAATGAAATTACAGGCTTCAAGTGGAAAAGTTGCATAAAAAAATGAAAGTCGACATTCAAGGTTTGTTAAGGCTTATTCCTTAAGCAAGTTATTCTCGTCGTATAGTGGTACGACCTGTGTTTTAAACATAGCTAATGATCCTATATGTTATAATTAGTTGCTTCTAGTATATAAGGATCAGGAAAGTTATGATTAGCTGATATTAGTAGATTACAGTTACATATGTTGTGGTTAGATGCTAG
Source organism: Datura wrightii (assembly GCA_035772735.1). NCBI lineage: Eukaryota > Viridiplantae > Streptophyta > Magnoliopsida > Solanales > Solanaceae > Datura > Datura wrightii. The sequence goes on along the minus strand of JASDFA010000007.1, from coordinate 115,615,930 downwards.
AAAACGTATAAAGATTATATTGTAGTATCCCATGTCGGGAAAGAACATGTTAAGTGTAAAACACGCTAGAAGCATCATAGGAACTCCTCTGTTCTTAAGTCCATTGTGTTATTACCATTGGATGCTTTATCATCTGGCCTAGACAGAAGCTCGTGGATAGTTATTGGACCCGAGTTAGTAAGTTGAACCGCATAGGCACAGCTAGGTGATATAACTACCAGTTTGGCGCCTGTGTTGTCAGTGAAGGGTGCCCAGAGGCCATTGGAATACCCTCATACCCCCGCGCCAGAAGTTTAGGTAGGTTGGCAGTACTTTAGACTCAGCGGCACTTAGGTTGTCTAGTGAACTAAGTGACAGTCTGCCATCTAATTAGTTGCTACTAGTGACTGTCAGTTCCAGTTGCCTTAGTATTCATCATACATGTCACTCAGGAAGCCATCCCAGTCTTTCAGGTCACATAGACCCATGGGTACCCTAAGGAAGGGGACCTTATTAGCAGTTAAAGGCGGGTCCAATGGCTTAACCTATTCCTATAAAATGCTCAGCTACAGGTTGCCGTGAGTGGCTAAGTCCATGTAAACTTACCTACAAGGATAGGATTCATCCAGAAGAGTCATATAAGATCTGAGCAGACCAAGTTGCGGTCTAAAGGTCTAGAACCATGTTAGCACGGTATTACCCTCAGGTTAAGAATTTCAATTGACTACCTATTGAGGATTAGGGGTCGACCGCTCAAAAGCATGTTCAGATAGTGGTAGCCCTACAATTATTTTAAGTAACTGCTCATCTGCAACCCTAAAGTTGCTTATGAGTTATAGTTGTCTGAGTAGGACATTCAGGGAATTGTCAGGCCACTCCATACCCCACCCTATCAAATCTATACAATTAGAGATTATGATCGCTATCAGGATCCTCTAATCAGATACAGGTACATTGGGGTGTGCCTTCCAGCAGCTATACAAATTATTCTAGAGGTGAGCGGAAGTCTCGTTAGGCCCAGAAGGCGAGATACGCCTTTTAAGTGGCTAGATTGAGACTTTAGTATAGCACATCGGATGGGATTTCCATCACCTAGGAGCCTTCCGTGACCACCCCAGGGTTACTAGCTATGTCATGGCCCACTAAGGGCTAGATGACATTGCTCCAAGGAGCAATATGCCATCCTAAAGGACGATGCAGAGGCCCAAGGGCCATATTATAGTCCATTCCATGGATGGACTATTATCATTATGTCGTATTGGCATCACACCCTCGTCAAGCCTGGTGCCCAAGGTGTAGTTATTAGGAGTCCACAAGACTTAGACACAGCTATAGATCAGGAGCCAAGTGGGCTCAATTGCCGACACAGGGGACTGGTAGGTCGTCTATAGCACCAGTAGAGTCATAGAAACCCAGCTAGGGGTATATAGAGTTAAGTGTGCTCGCCAGGGCTTATGGGGGCTTGAGAAGGTTATTCTGTGTTGATTGTACCTTTCATGCTTATAGTTGTTATACCCCGGGAACCCAAGGATCAGACCTGGGAGTCAAAATAGTGAAAAACTAATATTTCACACCAGGTCATAGAATGAACCGTGAGGAGGATCTTGAGGACTGACTATAAGTCGTGAGGTGACTCGTGGTCAAGCATTGTTGGCAGGTTTGTAGAGGAGACCATGGGCATGACCATGAGTGGTGGTCAGTCCTCACGACTTGTGCAAGTCACTCGTGTTCTAGACTCAATGCTGGGCAACGATTTTTGGGCAGTTCGTGGTGTCCTCCGTGGGGTTCTGACATGCCCGATTAGCGTCTGTAAGTGTACGGGTCGTGCAAGTAATATAGTGGCTCTATTTAAGAACCGATTGTCGAACCCATAGGGACTGGACCCATTCCTCTAACTATCCATTTCTAGTGTGATCTTAAATACCTCAAGTGTTGATTATATAAATTTTCGATTGAGATTAATTAAGTCTAAGTTTGGGTCAACGAAGTATTCTGAAATTACTCTAGGAGCAACATAGAGTTTAAACCAATTAATCATGCGATACTACAATTTGCAATGGGTTAAGCATGGAACTATCAATTGTTGTTTCACATAATTAGAATTGCATGTTTATGGTCTTTCGAGCCTCTAAACACGGCAATCTAGCCTCACTGCATCATTGTGAGCGAGGAGTTTAATTTCTAGTCACGGGCAATAAATTATGTTGTGGTTTACGGGGAAACAATTAGGGACTTTCGTGCGTCTAACCATATAACTCAACTTAGCCTCACAACTACTTCTTCGAGTGGTGATGTGACATCCCAAGTTGGTCTTTCATAACCCCCGTGTCTCAACCAAGCACGGTGTTAGGTATATTTCTATCCTGACACAAAAATCTCTTCCGAGATACAAACATGCTCCTCACATTCTCATGTCCTGACCTAGGTAATGCTTTCTCAAGCTATTACTCAAGCTAACAAATATGCTTTCATGGTGATCAATCATAAAAACAACCAACAATCCAGAATGCAAGACGAAAACAACAATCAATAACTTAATTCCAAAACAATTTCATAAAATCACAATCATAATTCATGGCTTCAACCCTAGAGGAAGGGTTCTTGCCATTCATGTTCGTAAAACTACACTAACTACTACTAAACTAACATACTTACATGAATTTGGTAGATGAGAAGGGAATTTCCCAAACCCTAGATGAGTTCTCCCACTTCTCCCTTCACTCCTAGGTAGTTTTCCAGAATAAAATCGTGACCCACTAGAATTAGGAGCTAAGGGACCTATTTATAGTAAATGGAAAACGTGCTTAATTTAGCCTGTCATGGAATGGCTCCGTGTCACGGAGTGTATCTCGTAGCACTGCCTCCATGACACGGAGGCAACGTGAAAGCTCTCTGGAAATCACCCAAAATTTGGCCTCGGCAGCTGCTTGGGTAGTGCGTTGACACCTCCATGTCGCGCAGCCAGCCTGCCGTGGCATGTTGCCGACGCGCAGGTGGGCTGTTTTGTGCCTCCTCTTTGCCAATTTTCGTGGGTTAATTCTGTTTCCAAGCCTCCACTTCACAAACTCATGGATTAGTTACTCAAAAGTCATCAAAACCTACAAAACAAAGGCTAATCATGTTGGTTAGCACATATCTTCACATTCATATAAAATTACATGAAAATGTATACAATAACTTAGATAAACAAGACTAATTTAAGTCATAAAGTGTATCTCGGGCATGCTATTTTTGCCCGTGATCACAACCCCACACTTAATGCCTTGTTCGTCCTCGAACAACCTTTTACATATCATGCATATGGAGACTCCCACATAACTAATTTAGCAAGATAATACAAGTTACAGCTATAATGATTACGTAAGATAACAAGCTACCAATAAAGCATGCACGGTTTGATCATTGAAATGAAGTACAACTATGTTAAGACTTCTTAACCTCAAGAATCGACTCTCGCTCTTAGCAAACTCATGCAAATCAACTGATTAAGAAATACCACATGAATTATATCCTTCATTCAACATGTGCCCTCACAGAAAGAGAGTTACCCAATTTCACACGCAAAAGCAATTTTTAAATCACAACATGTGTGGGTACATGAATAGAATTACGCTCACTCTCACAAAGAATTCACATGCATCATGTAATGACCCATAAGCTTGCCCTTAGTGTTTTATTCCACTAATTTAAGGATGTGTGAATGTAAGATCAAGTAGGACTTTTTAGGTTGTAATGTAACTCAGGTGCGGGTAGATATTATTATGGCCAGTAATAGTGACTATCTTTCCTAAGCGCTTTTAATACATCACGCCCTCCTTACGAACTTCCCTTCCCTTACTTCACCTTTTTCCTCTTTTCAGCTTTCTTTTTCCTCTTATGTTCCCCCTTTCTTTAGGCACTTTTAGCTTATTAGTAAGGAGCTCTATAAATAATTTTACATTAATTTGTTTTCTTACTCCTTACTAATAATCAACCATTTTCACACAAGTGCACCTTTGTCCTTTTCTCACTTCTACAACTTGCTACTTTTCCTTTCTTTTCATTCTTCTCACTCCTTTACTCCTTCGGACTTTTTCCACTCAAGCGCTTAGGAGTTTTGGATCAAATTCAAGGCTAATGAAAGAAAAAGGATTAAGCTTATGTCGCAGCTGTCAAAGAATAGGCTCAAGGCTCAATGGGGTTAACTAGGATTAATTTTTCAACGTAGGTAAAATGAGGGATAACAATTTGGTTCATTCAACAAAATGCCTATATCATTTCCTACAATTCACATCCTTCATTTCATTTTATAAACACACCAGACAAGTTCTAGACAATCCACAATAGCAAGAATACTCAAAAACCTTACACTCATGGCACATGCTCAATTCAAGACACATTCATCAGACTCTTACTCACCTAATCACAAGAATTCAGAATTAAGCTTCAATCATATTGAGTCAAATTCAAGAGCCTACGTGTCTCACACAAAGTTATAAACCTGCATGCTTCACACTGAACATACTTGCCTTTTACAATTGCATATAGCACATAACAAGAACATCAAGCACCAATTAGTTATGGTTTCAAAAACCCAAAACCTATCGACTAATTTTTCCTCAAGACGGTCGTCATCCATCCATCGTTGGAAACTGTCCCTAACCATGACTAAAACATTATATACAGCCAAAGGAAAGAAAAAGAAAAATTTTATTCTTTGGTTCAAATACCCCCCGTCGGAAAAGAACCGAAAAGAAAAACCAACGGGTGATGAAGTCATGCTTGACTCATGAATATTTTCAAAATTCTTCTCACAAGCATTACATTCACCAAAAATCGTTAAGCACAAAAATTGAAATTTTCAAGAAATATCCCTCACCCCACACTTACATCATGCTATGTCCTCATAGCATCAAATTAACATTTAAAAGATGAGAAATACTCCCTGAGCCTTTATGCCAAGCTAAAAGCTTGCTTTCCTTTCAAGTTTTAAGAAGTGGGTGTTCAACCGCACACTTCTTCTATTCCATGCTCTTTAGCTTCCACCTTCTCGGTACTCAGACTTCCCTCCATCTGTGCTTAACTTTCCACCAAAAACATAAAGAAAATGAAAATAACAAAATCAACACAAAATGAAAATTAAACAATTTGTACCTGAGGTACCCTTGGGTTGCCTCCCAAGCAGCACCTTATTTTACGTCGTGGCACGACGTGGACTGTCCTTTTCAAGATATCCTCATACCTAGGTTCTCTTTCGAGAACCATCTCCTTTTCTTTTGCTTTTTAGAGGAAATAGCCTCCACTCTGTTCCTCCCTTCCTCCAACTTCTTCACAATTTGAAGCCTTTTATCAGACTCGGCCTGAACACTTGTCATTGCCTTTGACCCTGCACCTGTGGAATCCGCCACCCCACACTCATCCTCCGCCAACACACTAACCTGAAAAAGGTTTCTGTAGTGTGCAGATGGGTTCATTTCTTGGTAAACACGGAAGATTTCTTCTTCATCCTGAACCCTCATTTTCAGGGTTCCTTCTTTCAAGTCATTCACCGCTCCTCTAGTGGCCAAGAATGGCCGTCCCAAGATCAGGGGTACCTGGTCATCAACCTGAAAATCTAAGACAATAAAATCTGTAGGTATAATAAACTTACCGATTTTGGTGAAAAGGTCCTCTATTATTCCATCAGGTGTCACTTGCAACTTGTCAGCCAGCTGAAGCATCAACCTTGTCGGCCTCGGTTCTCCCAAACCTAGGGTGTTTAATAAGGATAGGTGCATTAGATTAACTGCTGCCCCTAAGTCACACAAAGCTTGTAGCACCTCAGCTTTACAAATTTTTATGGGGAGGGTAAAACTCCCTGGGTCTTTGAGCTTCTTTGGCATTTTGCTCAATACCCTGTGACTGCACTCCTCAGTCAGTGCTACAGTCTGGACATCCACCAATCTAACTTTGTTCTCCATCACGTCCTTCAAGTATTTAGCATACTTGGGCATTCCCTGCAAGACATCAATAAGAGGCAAATTTATGTGAAGTTCTTTGAAGCTCTCAAAGAACATTTTGAAGCATTCCTCCTCCTTGTTCTTTCTGAATTTCTGAGGGAATAGTGGTGGTGGTGTTTGTGCTGGCTGCAATGAAAGTTGCACATTTTGTTGTCCAGCACTCTGATTATATCCCATGTTGATGGATGGTCCTGGTCTAACCAATTCCGACTGCACCCCCTTTCTCAGCTCTTTTGGCACTACATTAGATAATTGCTTACCGCTTCTCAGACTGATCGCATTGATCTGCCGGGGGTTAGGATCTGTGTCGCTTAGTAATCCCCCCTGTGACCTCATGTTTTGAGCAGCTGCTGTTTGACCCACTCGTTTTTCAAGATTGCGGGTGGCTACTTGCTGATTCATTAAGTCTGTTGCCATCCTCGCCTGATTTTCTGCTAACTGATTCTGGGTCTCCAAAATTTTCTGCAGTGTTTCCTCAATGCTGCTACTCAATTTCTCCTCATTTTGCCTATTCTGCTGATACTGTTGTTGTTGAGGTTGCATATAATTCTTCTTTTGGTTTCCACCCCGATAAAAATTCGGGTGGCCCTGCCAATTTCTGTTGGAGTTGTTCCCAAAATTCTGATTCCTATGCACATTACCAATAAAATTGACTGATTCCGGATTGTCTCCACAAGATTTTGCATTGTGCCCAATATTACCACAAATTTCGCACCAACTCGGAGCTTGCTGAACTGCATTAACCTGGCCCTGGTGTTGGTTCATACTTTGTTTATTGAACTGAGTCATCATTTGATGTTAGAACGAAGCTAACTGTGCTGCCAAGGCATTCAAACCATCTACTTCTATCAACCCTGGTCTCTTTCCTGCCCCCCTCGATGACTCGTTGTGCCACTCTGGATTTCCTTAAGCAATTATGTTCAACAAAGTGTACAACTCATCATATGTCTTATCCAAGGCTTGCCCATCCGATGGAGAGTCTAGTAATATTTTTGTGTGTGGGTCTAGACTTTCTACAAAGGTATGAGCCAGCACTTCATTTGATTGTTGGTGATGGGGACAGTCTCTCAACAATGACTTGAATCTTTCCCAAGCCATATATAAGTTCTCATCAGTCCTCTGCTTGAAACTGAGTATTTCACTTCTCAACTTTGCAGTTTTGCCTGAGGGGAAGAATCTGATAAGGAACTTCTTAGCCAAATCATTCCATGAAGTTATGGAGTTCGGTGGCTCAGCCTTCAGCCACTTTTTCGCCTCTCCCAACAGTGAAAATGGGAAGAGGGTCAGTCGGACATAATCTGTGGACACGCCGGTGGGGATAAACGTGTCACTAATCTCCAAAAAGCTCTGTAGGTGCTGCTGCGGGTCCTCATGTGTCATCCCAGTGAATTGACCACTAGAATGTAACAGCTGCACCATGTTCTGTTTAAGCTCAAAGTGCCCTCCAGACTTCGGTTTACGGATGCTAGAGTTCACATTCGTCGCTAGTGGGATTGCCACTTCGCGAATTTGTCTTGCTGCCATTGCTTATGATGACAATTGTGCTTGTCCCGCGGGTGGTTGTTGTTGTACCTTTTCTTGAAGTCTCTTCAGCTTTTGCTCTAGAGCTACTCTCCTTTGCAAATTGGTTTGACGTTCAAGTTCCAGCAACAGTTCCACAAGCTCTCTATTTCTAGCCAGCTCGGCAGGACAACCTGTCACCTACAATAAGTAGACTAAGACCAAGTTTCTCAACACTTAAGGAAATTTAAAAATCACACAGTAATAGATAAATTGTCAAAACTTCGCCGAGTCCCCGGCAACGGCGCCAAAAACTTGACGTTCCCGATTCGCGTGTCCGCAAGTGTACGGGTCATGCAAGTAATATAGTGGCTCTTTTTAAGAACCGGATTGTCGAACTCACAAGGACTGGGCCCATTCCTCTAACTATCCATTTCTAGTGTGATCTTAAATACCTCAAGTGTTGGTTATAGACATTTTCGATTGAGATTAATTAAGTCTAAGTTTGGGTCAACGAAGTATTCTGAAATTACTCTAGGAGCAACATAGAGTTAAAACCAATTAATCATGCGATACTACAATTTGCAATGGGTTAAGTGTGGAACTATCGATTGTTATTTCAAATAATTAGAATTGCATGTTTATGGTCTTTCGAGCCTCTAAACACGGCAATCTAGCCTCACTGCATCATTGTGAGCGGGGAGTTTAATTTCTAGTCGCGTGCAATAAATTATGTTGTGGTTTACGGGGAAACGATTAGGGAGTTTCGTGCGTCTAACCATTTAACTCAACTTAGACTCACAACTACTTCTTCGAGTGGTGATGTGACATCCCAAGTTGGTCTTTCATAACCCCCGTGTCTCAACCAAGCACGGTGTTAGGTATATTTCTATCCTGACACAAAAATCTCTCCCGAGATACAAACATGCTCCTCACATTCTTGTGTCCTGACCTAGGTAATGCTTTCTCAAGCTATTACTCAAGCTAACAAATATGCTTTCATGGTGATCAATCATAAAAACGACCAACAATCCAGAATGCAAGACGAAAACAACAATCAATAACTTAATTCCAAAACAATTTCATAAAATCACAATCATAATTCATGGCTTCAACCCTAGAGGAAGTGTTCTTGCCATTCATGTTCGTAAAACTACACTAACTACTACTAAACTAACATACTTAAATGAATTCGGTAGATGAGAAGGGAATTTCCCAAACCCTAGATGAGTTCTCCCACTTCTCCCTTCACTCCTAGGTAGTTTTCCAGAATAAAATCGTGACCCACTGGAATTAGGAGCTAAGGGACCTATTTATAGTAAATGGAAAACTTTCTTAATTTAGCCTATCATGGAACGACTCTGTTTCACGGAGTGTATCGCGGAACACTGCCTCCGTGACACGGAGGCAACGCGAAAGCTCTCTGGAAATCACCCAAAATTTGGCCTCGGCAGCACCCTGCCGCGTTGGCAGCGTGTAACGATGCTTGGGCAGCGCGTTGACACCTCCATGTCGCGCAGCCAGCCTGCCGTGGCACGTTGCCAATGCGCAGGTGGGCTGTTTTGTGCCTCCTCTTTGCCGACGTTCGCGGGTTAATTCCGTTTCAAAGCCTCCACTTCACCAACTCATGGATTAGTTACTCAAAAGTCATCAAAACCTACAAAACAAAGGATAATCATGTTGGTTAGCACATATCTTCACATTCATATAGAATTACATGAAAATGTATACAATAACTTAGATAAACAAGGCTAATTTAAGTCATAAAGCGTATCTCGGGCATGCTATTTTTGCCCGTGATCAGGTTCTAGGGTGAAATTTTGGCAGTGTACCTCATGACACAGGCCACGAGTCGTGGCCCCTCATGACGAGTCATTAGGTCCCTCATTGGGATCCCCTCGCAGTTATTTTCTGCGAATTAGTAAGGGCTTTTTTGTAAATTTCTAAGATCCTAAGGCCTAAACTATGATGTTTTGGGTTATAAATAGGGATATTTAAAAGGGTTAAGTTTAGTTTTCACTAAATTCATTTATGCATGCAAGGTAGGGGAATTCGGAGAGTGATTCAAGCTTAGAACTCATCAATTCATTGCAGTTTCTTCTTAGATTATCAAGAGGGGTTAAGAACTAGTTACTCCCATGTATGTAAGGTTCTCAATAGGTTGTTTCTTCCACACCCATGCCCTTACTTTTCGAATTTTCTAAAATTTCCAACAAAAAGTCATGGGGTTTTGAAATTGATTTAATTGGAATTATAATGATTTGATAATGGGCTTTATGATTTTTGAATCTAATTAAGATCTATGGGTTTTGATCAACTTTTGTAGCTTCAACTAATTATAATATTATTGATTTGGATTTCCATGTACTTAAGCCTAATTATGCGTGCCCCGTGATGAATCGATATATGATCTACTCTCCCATTCATGATATGTACAAGTCTAGTATGAACTACGATTGAAATTCTGAATTTATTATGTTACCCGTTATGATTTTAATGAAATTCAAGCTATATGCATGATATCCAAATATGTATGAACCTCATGATTCATGAATTATGTTTCGACTAACTAACGGGCTTCATTTCATGGCTAGTTCACATATGTATAAGTATATTCTAAGTATTATCATGATTTAACTAGCATATTAACTCATGTATGTTATACTATGAATACTATATATGTTTTTGGAAGTATTATCAAACACCGAGTAGGTTCGAGGCCTAGGTTCTGCCAAAGACCTCATAAACTACGTGCCAACGTAGGTATGTTGGGACCTCCTACAGCACTTTCCCTGGCCCAAATGGCTCTTTTCATGGTGATGTCACACTTTCATGGTTCGACCCTTGGCAAGGTACGGACACCCTCCCGACTAGGGTTACAAGTCGGGTTTTATGTGTGCTCATATGGGGTATGTCAGTTAAGAGAATCTCCCACTATTTCTCATGATTTATGGATATTTATTATTATGTATATGGGCTCAAGTCATGTTAAACAAGGCTTTTCTCTTATGATTATGATTACCATTGTATTACAAATGTTTTGAAAACTTTAAGCCTTATGGTTATGGTACGATATTAATGATATGAGCATGATGTCCCACTCTTATGATAATGTATGAGATTTCTTTATTTTAAATGTCAATTTTACTTACTTTGCACACTCAGTATATTCCATGTACTGACCACATATTTTCTATGTTGTATCGTCTCATGATACAAAACTCGGTTGATGACGGGCAAAAATATATGCCCGAGATACGCTTTATGACTTAAATTAGTCTTGTTTATCTAAGATTATGGTATACATTTTCATGTAATATTAGATGAAGTAAAGATATGTGCTAACCGAAATGATTAGCCTTTGTTTTGTAGGTTTTGATGACTTTCGAGCAACTAATCCATGAGTTGGTGAAGTAGAGGCTTGGAAACGGAATTAACGAGCGAACGTCGGTGAAGAGGAGGCACAAAACAGCCCACCGGCGCATCGACAACGTGCCACGGCAGGCAGGCCGCTCACATCAGCCCACCTGCGCGTTGGCAACATGCCACGGCAGGTGGCCTCCGCGACCAAGGGCTGCCAACGCGCTGCCCAGGCAGCGTGACACGCTGCCAACGCGGCAGAGTGCTGCCCGGGCCAATTTCGGGTGATTTCCAGAGGGCTTCTGTGTCCGTAGCGTGTCACGGAGGCCGTGCTCTGCGATGCACTCCGTGACACGTTGCTTGTTATTCCGGGAAAGAATCCTACTACTATAAATAGCACACTTAGGTTTATTTTTCAAAATGCAGACTTGGTGGAGCAAGGACGTGGGTTACAGGCAGTTGAGGGACGAAAAAGCTCAGGGTTTTTCTCTCTTTCTTTCTTCTTTCAATCAATTGTTTGTATGATTAACACTTGTTTTAGGATGATTAATCCACAAATGAGTGGCTAATTCTCTTCCTTGCTGAGGTTATGAACAATGGTGATGCATTTTGATTATTGAATTTTATGGTTTTTCATCTTCTTCTTCCATGTTGTTCTATTAATTCTTGTTTCTACTGCATTGGTGTGTGGCCGACATTAATGTACATCTAAAAAGTCCGATTTCACATGAGAGAGAACGAAATTGGAAAGTTGTGAATTAATAGGGTATTGTTCTTAACTTGATTTGGGAAAATTGAGTTTTGATGTGCTTTCCTGATAGAAATATACTTGAAAGCCGTATTAGTCAATTTAGGAACCGGAATTGTATTGCTAGGTCATAAATTGCATTTGATCACAGAAATGTAGATGGATGGTTTATGATTCTTACGTGAGATTAAATACGAGAGTTTTAATCTCTAGGCTGATGTTCTTGGCTAGCAACTGAAAGAGAAGAATAACCGAATTATGATCATAATCAAGTTCATTACTTGTTCTTAACCTTGGCATGCTCATATCCATAGTTTCAATTCAAAGTAGATATTTGTTAATAGTTTTAGTATATAATTAATAAATAAAATTTTTTAACTTTTGGTTACGTTGTTGTCAGCATATATAGAAGTAAGATAGAATATAGTATACTTGAGCAATTTTTACTTATCCAGAGTCTCCTTGGTTCGATACTTGGCTTACTTAGCCACTTTATTACTTGTTTGACCACGTGCACTCGCGTGTCGGTTTTTAACCCCTACCCAAAGCACCGGACAAGTTTTTTGGCGCCGTTGCCGGGGAGACTAGGCAATTGGTGAAATTGTATTAAGTGTAAATTTACTGTATTTTTATTTTATTTTCTTAGTGCTGACAACTTGGTCTTAGTGTTTGTTTTAATTCTTTTTCATTTTATATATATATTTTTTTTCTTTTTCGTATACCCTTATTGACATGACATCGTGGAATACAAATGGTATAAATGGTGGATACTCATATTTTAATGAATCTTGTCTGAATTGCGGAGGACACCACTTGTGGCAACACTATAACACGTGAAATATATGTGGTGGTCAAGATGGCCATTGGGATGGCTGTCCGAATGCATATTCCCCTCCCCCAAGCCCCTACTATGATCCTTCTGTTGTTTTTGCTGAATATAGGCATGCTGAAAATGAGGACTTGGGACGCCAAGCTCGAATAGAAGACATGCTGAAACAACTCCTGGAGCAATCAGAAGCAATGAAGGAGGCGAAGGCAGTATTGAGAATTCAGCAAAAAGAGAATGCATAGGCTCTAGAAAGGATGAGCGTCAAACTCACGGAGATGATTGCTGAGGCTGAAGCTTGTGATAAAATGCAGGTGACAGTTTTAGCCGATATTCAAGAGGAACTACAAGAGGAGGACAAGAGTGAATTTTTGGATGAAGCCCAACAATTAGAATCTCTTGAGTGTCCCTGTGATGGGCTCACACTTATGGAAAATCCATTCATGGAAGAAGAGATAGAGTATCCCCCATTTGACATTAATGGAGAGATAGATGTCGATGCTGAGAAGGTGTTTACAAGTAAGGAGGTCAAGCACAATGCAGTTTTAGAGTTGAGGTTTATTGGACCACACTCGAAACATTTTTCGACATTAAGTTTGGTTGACAACATAGAAATAGAGTCTTCCAAGCTTATAGAGAAATGTCTAGAGGAGGACCAAGCCCCGTATATTTTGAAATTTGCTAACTCAGAAAGACAAAATGACATCGCTTACTTGAGGGCCAAGAGGTTCAAAAGGCCACATCTACTGCTTGGTCCTTACAATGTTTCACCACCACCCCTGGAGCATAAGAGGAAATTAGAGAAGAAATTATGGGCGAGGTTCATATCCTCAAGGTGGAGGAAAAAGTGGTGAAACTTGGTACGTCGTGCCGCGACGTAAAATTAGGCGCTGCTTGGGAGGCAACCCAAGGGTACCATTTTAATTTCTTGCATTTAAGTTGATTTTATTTATTTATTTTTTATTTTTCATCGTGTGTTGTTTTGGTGGAAAGTTAAGCACTGATAGAGGGGAAGTCTGAGTACCCGTGGAGGAGGAAGCTAACAAGCATGGAAGAGAAAAAGTGTGGGGTCGAACACCCACTTGTGCAAACTTGGAGAAAGGCATGTTATTAGCTAGGCCTAAAGGCCTCAGGGAGTATTTCTCACCCTCTTTAAATGTTAATTTTATGCTATGAGGACATAGCATGATTTAAGTGTGGGGTGAGGTAAATTTCAAGGAAATTTCAATTTTTTTGTGCTTAACGATTTGTGGTGAATGTAATGCTTGGGAAAAATTTGAAAATTTTTTGTGAATTAAGCATGACTTCATCACCCGTTGGTTTTTCTTTTCGGTTCTTTTCCGACGGGGGGTCTTTGAGCCGAAGAATAAAAAGTTTTCTTTTTCTTTCTTTCCTTTGTCTGTATATAGTGTTTTTAGTCATAGTTAGAGACTATTTCCAACGATGGATGGATGACGACCATCTTGAGGAAAAATTAGTCGATAGGTTTTTGGTTTTTGAAACCATAACTAATTGGTGCTTGATGTTGTTTTTATGTGCTATACATGGTTGTAAGATGCAAGTATGTTCAGTATGAAGCATGCAAGTGTATAACTTTGTTTGAGACACTTAGGCTCTTGAATTTGACTCAATATGATGGAAGCTTAATTCTGAATTCTTGTGATTAGCTGAGTAAGAGTCTACTGATTGTGTCTTGATTTGAGCATGTGCCATGAGTGTAAGGTTTTTGAGTATTCTATGCTATTGTGGAATGTCTAGAACTTGCCTGGTGTGTATATAAAACGAAATAAAGGATGTGAATTGTAGGAGATGATTTAGGCATTTCTTTGAATGAACCAATTTATATCCCTCATTTTACCTACCTTGAAAAATTAATCCTAGTTAACCCCATTGAGCCTTGAGCCTATTGTTTGACAGCTGCAACATAAGCTTAATCCTTTTTCTTTCATTAGCCTTGAAATTGAACCAAAACTCCTAAGCGCTTAAAGGAAAAATCTGAAAGAGTAAAGGAGTGAGAAGAATGAAAAAGAAGGGAAAGTAGCAATTGTAAGAGTTGATAAAGGTCGAGGGTGCACTTGTTTGAATATGGGTGAGTATTAGTAGGGAGTAAGAAAATAAATAAATGAAAAGTTACTTATAGAACTCCTTACTAATAAGATAAAAGTGCCTAAAGAAAGGGGGGAACAAAAGAGGATAAAGAAAGATGAAAAGAGAAAAAGGTGAAGTGCAGGAAGGGAAGTTTGTAATGAAGACGTGATGTATTAAAAGCGCTTAGGCAAGATAGTCACTATTACTGATCATAATAGTACTTACCCACACCTGAGTTACATTACAACCTAAAAAGTCCTACTTGATCTTACATTCATACATCCTTAAATTAGTGGAATAAAACACTAAGGGCAAGTTTATGGGTCATTACATGATGCATGTGAATTCTTTGTGAGAGTGAGTGTAATTCTATGCATGTACCCACACATGTTGTGATATAAAAATTGTTTTTGCGTGTGAAATTGGGTAACTCTCTTTCCGTGAGGGGCACATGTTGAATGAAGGATATAATTCAGGTGAGATTTCTTAATCAGTTGATTTGCATGAGTTTGCTAAGATTGAGAGTCAATTTTTGAGGTTAAGAAGTCTTAACATAGTTGTACTTCATTTCAATGATCAAATCAGGCATGCTCTATTTTTAGCTTGTATCTTACGTAATCATTATAGCCGTAACTTGAATTATCTTGCTAAATTAGTTATGTGGGAGTCTCCATATGCATGATATGTAAAAGGTTGTTCGAGGACGAACAAGGCTTTAAGTGTGGGGTTGTGATCACGGGCAAAAATATATGCCCGAGATACGCTTTATGACTTAAATTAGTCTTGTATATATAAGATTATGGTATACATTTTCATGTAATTTTAGATGAAGTAAAGATATTTGCTAACCGACATGATTAGCCTTTGTTTTGTAGGTTTTGATGACTTTCGAGCAACTAATCCATGAGTTGGTGAAGTAGAGGCTTGGAAACGGAATTAACAAGCGAACGTCGGCGAAGAGGAGGCACAAAACAGCCCACCGGCGCGTCGACAACGTGCCATGGCAGGCAGGCTGCTCACAACAGCCCACCTGCGCGTTGGCAACGTGCCACGACAGGTGGCCTCCGCGACCAAGGGCTGCCAACGCGATGCCTAGGCAGCGTGACACGCTGCCAACACGGCAGGGTGCTGCCCGGGCCAATTTCGGGTGATTTCCAGAGGGCTTCCGCGTCCGTAGCGTGTCACGGAGGGTGTGCTCCGCGATGCACTCCGTGACACGTTGCTTGTTATTTCGGGAAAGAATCCTACTACTATAAATAGCACACTTAGGTTTATTTTTCAAAATGCAGACTTGGTGGAGCAAGGACGTGGGTTACAGGCAGTTGAGGGACGAAAAAGCTCAGGGTTTTTCTCTCTTTCTTTCTTCTTTCAATCAATTGTTTGTATGATTAACACTTGTTTTAGGATGATTAATCCACAAATGAGTGGCTAATTCTCTTCCTTGCTGAGGTTATGAACAATGGTGATGCATTTTGATTATTGAATTTTATGGTTTTTCATCTTCTTCTTCCATGTTGTTCTATTAATTCTTGTTTCTACTGCATTAGTGTGTGGCCGACATTAATGTACATCTAAAAAGCCCGATTTCACTCGAGAGAGCACGAAATTGGAAAGTTGTGAATTAATAGGGTATTGTTCTTAACTTGATTTGGGAAAATTGAGTTTTGATGTGCTTTCCTGATAGAAATATACTTGAAAGTCATATTGGTCAATTTAGGAACCGGAATTGTATTGCTAGGTCATAAATTGCATTTGATCATAGAAATGTAGACGGATGGTTTATGATTCTTAAGTGAGATTAAATACGAGAGTTTTAATCTCTAGGCTAATGTTCTTGTCTAGCAACTGGAAGAGAAGAATAACCGAATTATGATCATAATCAAGTTCATTACTTGTTCTTAACCTTGGCATGCTCATATCCATAGTTTCAATTCAAAGTAGATATTTGTTAATAGTTTTAGTATATAATTTATAAACAAAAATTATTTAACTTTTGGTTACGTTGTTGTCAGCATATATAGAAGTAAGATAGAATATAGTATACTTGAGCAATTTTTACTTATCCAGAGTCTCCTTGGTTCGATACTTGGCTTACTTAGCCACTTTATTACTTGTTTGACCACGTGCACTTGAGTGTCGGTTTTTAACCCCTAACCAAAGCACCGGACACCGGTTCTTAGGCTCACCCTCCTCAGTAGTGTTTCAGAGATTGTTATCTGCGTACTTGGTGAGTACTCATGTTCCGAGGGCCATATTCTTAGAATCTATGCCTTTCTTTCAATTTCAGAATTGTTGGGTTAGTTGGGGAGTTGTCCCATCAACCCGTCTTTCAATGTTAGAGGCTTTTCAGATTACTAGTTGTATTCATCCGTCATGTATGGATGTTGACTATCCTTTTTCCGTATTTACGACATGTCTACGTTTTCTTATGTTGAGTCTTCCGCTTGTGTGATGGTATTAAATGTATGCTCATGCCATGGGTTGACTTGGGGTCTCTCGGGGCTCCTTGTCCCATGTCTACGATCTGGATGTACGTTCAGGTCGTGACAAACATGGTATCAGAGCCCTAGGTTTGAAGTGTCCTAGGGTGTATGAAAGCCGCGTTAGGTATAATCTTTGTCATGGGTGTGAAGTGTGCCACACTTATGACGAAGAGGCTACTAGACATTTAAGAAATGTTCCCTTTTTTCATGATATATGTCGTGCAATGAAAAGTCCTCTACCCTTCTAATTCATGCTATTCACGTTTTCAGCATTATGCCTCCACGCCGAGTGAACCCAAAGAGGAATGGTAACGGTAATGATCATGATGGTGCAAATGGTGATGACCATCAGCCAGCCCCACCCATTCAGGAGGAAGACGCACCAAAGCCAGCTGCCAACTTGAGTTTAGGCCAGCGATGCAGATGCTGACATAGGCTATGGCTTCCCAGGTTCATTATCAGACGATGGCACATTACCCTCAGAATGGGAATGCGGCGGCAGCTAGGGTGAGGGATTTCTTGTGGATAATCCCTCCTGAGTTCACGGGTTCGAAGGTAGGCAAGGATCCACACGATTTCATTGAGGAGATTCTGAAGATCACCCGGGTTATGGGGGTAAACAATGGAGAGTGTGTTGACTTGACCTCCTATCAACTTTAGGGGGCGGCTCACACATGGTTCAAGCAGTGGAGAGATGCCAGGGCAGTGGGTGCAGGCCCGATAGGTTGGGAGGAGTTTCACTAAGCATTTATGGATCAGTTCTTCCCTTGGAAAATGAGGGAGCTCAAAGCGGCCGAGTTTGTTAATTTAAAGTGGAGTAACATGCCCATGCAAGAGTATGCATTGGAGTTCAACCGATTATCCAAGTATGCTCCAAAGTTGGTGGAAGATCAGAGGGTTCGGTGAGCCTTTTGTTGCATAGGGTAGCGAATAACTTGGACAAGGATTGCAAGATCTCCATGCTTCATTGGGATATTGACTTCCCCCGTGTTGTATTGCATGCACAACAAATGAAGTTGGTTTATCAGAGGCAGGGGGAGTCCAATAGGGCCAGGACGGACAACAATGGGGTTTCTCAGGTCAGGTTAGGTGGTGGACAGCACTAGCAGTCCCAGCCCAGGTCTATCGCTCCAGCCCCATCATCAGCCAGCACGCCATCTAGATTCAAAGGAGATCAGAGGAGCAGGGTTTTAGGCTCGAGGGATCGGAGTACCATGCAGATGAAGCGCACTTTTCCAGCCTGTGCGAAGTGCGACAAGAATCATCTCGAGAGGTGCCTTGTTAGATCAAATTCATGTTTGTGGTGTGGAAAACCCGGGCACCAACTTAGGGACTGCCCCTCAGCTAGGTCAGGGATCGGTGGGGCCTGTGTGACAGCAGCCAGTTCTGCAGCTCCAGCAGCACATCCCCCTTAGTAGGGTGCCTCTACTAGTTTAGAAGGCTGTCACTGCCAGAAAAGGTTTTATGCTCTAGTACCCCGCTAGGAGTAGGAGGCTTAGCAAGATGTGGTCATTGGTATATTACAAGTCTTCCATATTTATGCTTATGCCTTGTTAGATCCAGGAGCCACTTTTTCTTTTGTGACTCCCTATATTTCTAGTTGTTTTGGGGTTAGCCCTGAAATCCTATCAGAACCATTCTTAGTCTCTACTCTAGTCGGTGATTCAATGGTAGCTAGGCGGGTGTATAGAGGTTTCCCCATTACAATATTGTATAAGGTCACCACCGCAGACTTTGTAGAGTTATCTATGAATGACTTTGACCTCATTTTGCGCATGGATTAGTTGTTTGCATGTTATGCTTCGACTAATTGTAGAACCTTATTAGTAAGACTTTCGGGTGAGCCGGTCTTGGAGTGGAAAGGTAAGTCGGTTGTACCAGCCAATCGGTTTATTTCATATCTTAAGGCCAGGAAAATGATTTCTTAGGGTTGCATGTATCACCTAGTTAGGGTTAAGGATGTTGAGTCTGAGACCCCGACTATCCAGTCAGTTCCGGTAGTGTGTGAGTATCCAGAGGTTTTTCCCGATGATTTTCCAGGTGTTCCTATGGAGAGGAAAATTAATTTTGGCATTGATCTCTCACCCGATACACAACCCATCTATATTCCTCCCTACAATATAGGTCCAGCCGAGATAAAGGAGTTGAAGGATCAGTTGAAGGACTTGCTAGATAAGGGCTTTATTAGACTAAGCAAGTCTTCATGGGGTGCACCGGTGTTATTTGTCTGGAAGAAGGATGGTTCCCTTCACATGTGTATTGGTTACCAGCAATTGAATAAGGTCACCGTCAAGAATAGGTACCCCTTACGCAGGATCGTTGACTTGTTTGACCATCTTCAGGGTGTCAGATGCTTCTCCAGGGTAGATCTCAGGTCCAGGTATCACCAGCTCAGGGTTCGGTAGAGTGACATCCCTAAAACTACTTTCAGGACCTGGCATGGTCACTATGAATTTGTTGTTATTTATTTTCGACTAACCAATTCCCCTGCAGCTTTCATGAACTTGATGAATAGGGTATTCAGGCAATATCTAGACATGTTTGTGATCGTGTTCATCGAAAAAATCCTTATATACTCGGAGCGTGGAGGAGTATGCCACTCACTTGAAAGTAGTGCTTCAAATCTTCAAGGATCGTCAGTTGTATGCTAACTTCAGCAAGTGTGAATTTTGGCTGGAGTACATGGCATTCTCGAGCCATGTGGTGTCGAGTGAGGGAATAGGGGTGGATTCTCAGAAAATTGAAGCGGTAAAGAGTTGGCCCAGAAAGGTGAATCCTTTAGAAATTCGGAGTATCTTGGGCCTAGCAGGATACTACGAGAGATTCGCAGAGGGTTTTTCATCAATTACAGCACCATTAACCAGGTTGACCCAGAAAAAGGTAAAGTTCCAATGGTCGGAGGATTATGAGAAAAGCTTCCAAGAGTTGAAGACTCGACTCACTTCAGCACCCGTGTTGAACCTACCTGAGGGTAACGATGGTTTTGTAGTATATTGTGATGCTTCCAAAATCGTACATGGGTGTGTGTTGATGTAGCATGGGAAAGTGATAGCGTATGCCTCGAGACAGTTGAAAATCCATGAGAAGAATTACCCGACCCATGATCTTGAGTTGGCCGTGGTGGTTTTTGCATTGAAGATATGCAACACTAATTGTATGGGGTCCACGTGGATGTATTTACGAACCACAATAGCTTGCAAGATGTGTTCACATAGAAAGATATCAATCTTTGGCAAAGGAGGTGGTTGGAGCTACTAAAGGACTACGACATGAGTGTCCTTTACCACCAGGGAAAGGCTAATGTGGTAGCGGACGTAATTACTAGGCTCTCTAAGGAGAGTGTGTCCCACGTGGATGAGGGAAAGAAAGAGTTGGTGAAAGAATTCCATCGATTTGTAAGATTGGGAGTTAGATTGGTCGACTCAATCGATGGCAGCGTTGTTATACAAAACAGATCAAAATTGTCCTTGGTAACGGATGTGAAGGCCAAACAAGATGAGGATCCGATTTTAGTAAAGCTGAAGGAAGTCGTTGGAAGTCAGAAGGTGGAGGTCTTCTCCCAAGGGGGAGATTGGGTGCTGCAGTACAAGGGTCGTTTATGTGTTCCAAATGTCGATAATTTGTGGTACCGAATATTGCATGAGGCACGTTGGGTCAAGGTATTCCATCTATTCGGGTTCCACCAAGATGTATCATTATTTGTAGGAAATATATTGGTGGAACGGCATGAAGAAGGATATTACGGAATTTGTAGCCAAGTTGCTGAACTGTTAGCAAGTGAAGGTCGAGCATCAAAAGTCGGGAGTCGTACTTCAGGATATTAGCATTCCACTTGGAAGTGGGAAGAGATTAATATAGATTTCATTACAGGCTTACCTCATACTCACCGATACTATGATTCTATTTAGGTGGTGGTAGACAGGTTGACCAAGGCTGCACACTTTCTACCGGTCAAAACCACAGATTCAGCGGATGACTATGCCAAACTATATATTGGTTTGACTCCATGGAGTGCCCTTGTCTATTATTTCAGACCTAGGTACTCAGTTTACCTCCTAGTTCTGGCGGTCTTTTCAGAAGGAGCTTGGGACTCAAGTTAAGCTTAGCACAACTCTTCATCTGCAAACTGATGGCCAAGATGAACAAATAATCTAGACTCTTGTGAACATGTTGAGAGCTTGTGTGATGGACTTTAAAGGTAGTTTGTATGATCACTTTCCCTTGATAGAATTTGTTTACAATAACAGCTATCACTCTACTATCCATATGGCACCATTCGAGGCTCTTTACGGGTGGAGGTGTAGATCATCCATCGAATGGTTTGAGGTTGGTTAGGCAAATATGATAGGACCTTATTCGGTTCATTAGGCCATGGTAAAGGTTCAGTTTATATGGGACAGGTTGAAAACCGCTCAGAGTCATTAAAAGTTAAATGCGGATGTGAGAAGGAGAGATTTGGAGTTTGAGGTAGAAGATTGGGTATTTCTAAAGGTATCTACCATAAAGGGAGTCATGCGATTTAGGAAGAAAGGAAAACTCAGTCCTCGCTATGTTGGTCCCTACAGGGTTATGAGAAGAGTTGGTAAGGTAGCTTATGAGTTGGAGTTATCATCATAGTTATCTTCAGTTCATCTCATCTTTCATATATCGCTCTTGAAAAAGTGCTTGGGTGACCCAACTTTAGTTGTCCCGGTGGAAGGTGTTGGTGTGAGAGATAGCCCCAGTTATGAGGAAATTCCAGTTTCAATCTTGGATCGCCAGGTTCGAAGGCTGAGGAACAAAAAAGTATCTTCAGTAAAGGTGTTATTGAGAAATCAACATGTCGAGGGAGGTACATGGGAAGCCAACGCGGCTATGAAGGCTAAATACCCTCACCTGTTCCTTATCGACTCAGTTTTAGTTTGAGTTACCAATTTTTTCCCTAATTCTCTAATGAGTTTCCCGATTCAGTTCATGTGCGCAAGTTTGATTTAGGTTATGATGGATGTATGTAATTTCTAAATTTAGTTCAGCTATGTAGTTCTTTTTCGGAGGTAGTCATTCCATAAATTTTCGGTTTTTAATGATCAGTATTTTCATATGATGAATGTTTTATTCTGAGTTTCTGTGTGTTTCTAACATTCCAAGATATTGTTATACCTCGGGAACCCAAGGATCAGACCTGGGAGTCAAAACGGTGAAAAATTGAAATTCCACACCAGGTCACAGGACGAACCGTGAGGGGGCTTGTGAGGAGTGACCACAAGTCGTGAGCTGACTCGTGGTCCAATAGGGTTGGCAGGTTTTGTAGAGTAGACCACGGGCATGACCACGAGTCACAGTCAAGCCTCACGAGTCGTGATGTTACCCGTGGCCTAGACTTGATGCTGGGCAAGGATTTTTGGGCAGTGTTGATGACAGATGGTGACCACGAGTTGTGGTCACCCACCGCGATTCTTGGTGTCCTACGTGGGGTTCCAAGGTAAGATTTTGGCAGTGTACCTCATGACTCAGACAACGAGTCATGGCCCCTCATGACGAGTCCTTGGGTCTCTCGTTGGGATCCCCTGATAGTTATTTTCTGCGAATTAGTAAGGGCTTTTTCCTAAATTCCTAAGATCCTAAAGCCTAAAATACGAACTTTTTGATTATGAATAGGTAAATTTAAAGGGGTTAAGTTCAGTTTTCACTTCATTCATTCATGCATGTAAGGTAGGGGAATTGGGAGAGTTATTGAAGCTTAGAACTCATCAATTCATTGCAATTTTTCTTGGGTTATCAAGAGAGGTTAAGAACTAGTTAGTCCCAGGTATGTAAGGTTATCAATGGGTGGTTTCTTCCACACTCATGCCCCCCCTTTTCGATTCTGTTAAAATTTCCAATAAAAACTTATGGGGTTTTAAAGTTGATTTAATTTGAATTCTAATGATTTTATAATGGGCTTTATGATTTTTGAATCTAATTATAATCTATGGGTTTTTATCAAATTTTGTAGCTTAAACTAATTATAATATTATTGATTTAGATTTCCATGTATTTAAAATCCTAATAATGCATGCCCCATGATGAATCGATTTATGATCTACTCTCCCATTGATGATATGTACAAGCCCAGTATGAACTATGATTTAAATTCTAAATTTATTATGTTACCCATTATGATTTTTATGAAATTCAAGATGTATGCATGATCTCCGAATATGTATGAACCTCATGAATCATGAATTATGTTTCGGTCGACTAACGGGCCATGTTTCATGTCTAGTTCACATATGTACAAGTATATTTATGATTATGATGATTTAACTAGACTATGAACTAATGTATGTTATACTATGAGCACTATATATGTTTTGGGAGTAGTATCGAACACCGAGTAGGTTCGAGGCCTAGGTTCTTCCTCGGACCTCATAAACGACGTGCCACCATAGGTATGTTGGGACCTCCTATCGGAATGTCCCCTACCCAAATGGCCTATTCATGTTGACGTCAAACATTCATTGTTCGATCATTGGCAAGGTACGGACACCCTCCCGACTAGGGTTACAAGTCGGGCTTCATGTGTGCTCATATGGCGTATGTCAGTTAACAGAATCTCCCATTGTTCCTCATGATTTATGCATGTTTACCATTAAGTATGTGGGCTCAAGTCATGTTAAACAAGGCTTTTCTCTTACGATTATTATTACAATTGTATTACGAATATTTCGAAAACCTTGAGCCTTATGTTATGGTGTGATATTTATGATATGAGCATGATGTCCCACTCTTATGATCATTTATGAGATTTCTATATTTTAAATGTCCATTTCACTTACCTTGCATACTCAGTATATTTCAAGTACTGACCGCATACTTTCTATGTTGCATCGTTTCATGATACAAGACCCGACTCTTAGGCTCACCCTCCTCAGTAGTGTTTCAGAGATTGCAATCAGCCTATTTGTTGAGTCCTCATGTTTCGAGGGACATATGCTTAGAATCTATACCTTTCTTTCAGTTTCAGAATTGTTGGGTTAGTTAGGGAGTAGTCCCATCAACCCGTCTTTCATGGTTAGAGGCTTTTAAGACTACAAGTTGTATTCAACCATCATGTATGGAAGTTGACTGTCCTTTTTCCATATTTATGACATGTCTATGTTTTCTTATGTTAAGTCTTCTACTTGAGTGATGGTCTTAGATTTATGCTCATGTCATGGGTTGACTTGGTGTCTCTCGGGGTTCCTTATCCCGTGACTACGATTCGGGTGTACGTTAAGGTCGTGACAATAGGGGGACAAGTTAGGTTCTTGTTTGCATTCTTGTCTGCTAGCTATAGCTTACAAATATATCATTGTACAGTCTTACCTCATATATGTGTGGTGTTTTACTAGATGCAGGTTATGAAAAAGCAAACTTCTAGGTTAACTTCTACCCCTTCTTTCTACTTACTTTCAGTCTTTAACAACTTTCATTCAGCTTATTTACTGTTTACATATTCGGTACATATTGTATTGATGCCCAACTATAGGGCGCTGCATTACTTTCCTGCAAGTTTAGACAGACAGGTTGTGAGATCTCCAGGGAGCCATTTAGAGTCAATACATTGGCCAGCTCCTTTCATTCGGTGTTGCCAGGTTATAGAAGATTACCACCTTTTATTTGTAAAGTATTTGGGTAGGCCGGGGCCCTGTCCGACCACTATTTGTATTCTTAGAGGCTTGCAGAGTACAGTCGTCAGTTAGTTTGTTGTTGTCAGCCATATGGGGCCTATGTATTTCTAATTTTACATGTTGTCTGTGTGGGGCCTATTGTAGCTACCTGTCTATATCTCTGTTATATCTAGACAGCATGTTGGTCTTGTCGGCCCGCATAGGATCGCCTTCATTACCTTGTTGTTGGTTAACTGGTTTCTTTTAAAGGTGGCCTTGTCAGCCTGACGCTGTGGTTATAGCCGAGGTATAGCAGTTTGTTTTCTTGAGTTTTGTCATGCCCCAAGCCTACACCCTGGACGTAACACAATACATGAAGCTATTAGTGACCCTAAGTCAATTCCTGGTCTATCATACACTATCTATCGTGTTAGCCACAAGTGACCCCAAGTCAATCCCTGGTCTATCATACACTAGCATTTTGAGTAAACATGCACAACGAAACTTTGAAATAACAGATTTATCAATTTAAGAAAATGTAAAGACTGAAAGTAGAGAAAGAAATGATGTATCTGAGTTACAATTCTGAAAGATAAGTCTGGTCTGAAAGCCAACTACAGAGGAGTTGCTAGGATAGGCCCCCAGCTAACTCTAACTCTATACAAAACCATAACCAACTGAAGTAAATAAATAAGGCCCTCGAATGATGAGGACTCACACTCTAATCTGCTGAAATGGAATGCTTTAAAACTGAAGTAACTATATGTGCTGAACCTAAGAACCTGCAGCTGTATCATGAGATGATACAACATGAAAAACATGCGTCAGTACTTTGAATGTACTGAGTAAGTGAGAGAAACATACTGAATATAAAGTCTGAACTTCAATGAAATGCCATGACCAACAGGTAAACTGAACTGAACTACTAGTGTAAGCTGAAATGGTCAAGATGACCCTGTCTGATGGTCAAGGACATGCCCTAAGTCTAAAACATTGAATCTGAGATATTGCACTGAACTGAGATGCTTATTTTGATACTGGACTGTACTGACTAGTGGGAAAGTCTACAACCAACATTTAACCACGTGAGCTAGACATGGAGTCCAATGTATACACCCCATCGGTAGGACCCAGTATACCTTGCCAGGGTATAAAGGCATGAACTAGGTGATCACAAAAATATCTAGGGCCAATTCGACCGTCTTACTGTATCCTACGCTGGCAACGTAGTTCTGGGAACCTGGGTGCGCTGGAACCCCGGCCCGCTCGGTGCTAAGTTCTACTCATACTAGAAAGCCTAACTGAACTACTAAGTTGATAGCTAGAAACTGGGGCCCAAGACTAGTCAGGGACGAATAATTGCATGTACCCTGAGAGCCTTATCGGACCAGATTCTGAAACTGGGTTCTAAGACTGGTCAGAGTTGTTTATCTAGAAGCGTCATAACCGTCTACAGAGCAACTAATAAGTGAACTGGGGTCCTGGGGCTGGTGAGAGATATAACTAAATGTCCTGACCACCAAATTGACCAAATAACTAAAATCTGAGTCTGTCTAAAAACTGGGAGGCACCACTGACACCTCAAAAATAAAGTAGAGTCAAACTGATCAGTTGATATTTTCTGAACAACACTAACGTTGCTAAAATCTGACTAAAGCTAGACTGATATGATTCTGACTGAGACTAGACTGATAGAGTTTGGTGCTATAAATGACTAAATTACTAGGCAGCTAATAGAGAGCTCATTTATGCCGACAACACGGCCAAATTCATAATATAAGGCAATTCAAGAATTTTGGGAATTTCATTAGATAAAGCAAAAGTCATTCTCAATCATGGGATATTTACCCAAGACATACGAATAGAAAGAAAATTCTAGGAATTCAATCCAAAGAATTCTTCATTTACTAGAGGGAATTTAACAAGTAAAAACTATTACTCAAAAATTAGGGCTTAAATTCACTTATAAAATAACACTAACAAATTGATAAGGAACTGACGAAGATTATATTAACAATAAATGTTAAACATCATTCTGAGGGAAATCCACGAAAATAAACATGAATGCTTCTCATACTCGAAAGCTCATGGCTTAAAACTTATAGAAGAAATTGAGGAGGACTTTGGGGACGCAAGGAGAGGACAATCCCCTTGCTAAAACCCCACATACCTGGCTAAATTTCTCCAGATAAGGAAGCTTGAATGACTGAAGTTGGTGAGGAATCCTAGACTTTTCTTGAGAGTTCTTGAGAGGAGACTTCGATGATTTCTTGAGAACTAAGAGTGGGGGAATTAGGAATGAACCATTTTTCCCATGTAAAATGTATGAAACTATAGACAAAACGACATAGTTTAGGGCTTGGGAGGATAGAAAATTACTAAATAGCCCTTAGAGATTTGAAGGGAAAAACTATCAGGTGTCTCTAACAGGTGACCTGACGACTCGTTGCCCGGTCTAACGATTCATTGGGTCCTTCCGTTAAGTTTACTAGAAAAATCAACTGACTCTTGATGAGCACAGGACGAGTCATTATGACTGGAAATCACTCGTCGTGTCGTTCGTCAGGTACACTGATAAGAAAGCTAGAAAGGCCTGGAAACGAAGGACTTGATGAGTCGTTACTGCTCATAACGACTCGTGGTGACCTTCTGTCAAGTACACTGTAAATTCCTCAAATTTTTAACTCTGATTTTGCAGCAGGAGACTTAACGAGCCGTAGGGCCTGATAACGACTCGTGGGGTTGGCCATTAGGAATACTTGTTTATATTCTTGGCATCCCTACCACAGTTGACCTGACGAGTCGTTGGGTCCCTTAACGACCCGTCAGGTTGGTCGTTCTGCAACATTTCTGCAGTTTTTCAGATTTTCTAATTTAAGTCTTGGATATTGATTTTGAGCTTCTGGGGCACTATAATATCTCCCCCTTGGAAACATTAATCCTCGAATGTTATATAACTCATAGCAACTAAAAAAATAGCAATCAAGGTACTCAAATACTACTCATACAACTTCAAAATGACCGAAATTACTACTTCCATTTCGGAGAATATAACTAAACTTAATTTTTTTTGCTTTTAATAAACACAACCAAAGTCAGAAAGAACATTTAGTTACATGAACTTAATTCAACAACTAGTTCAGTTCTTACAACAAAATTCACATATCAACTACAACAGAGTCGGTAGAGAAAAAGTGTGGGTATTTACCCTCATATCTGCTGCGGTTTCCCACGTAGCTCCTTCAACTTACAGATTCCTCCACAAAACCTTGACTGAAGCTATTTCCTTATGCCTAAATCTAAGAACCTGACGGTCTAGGATTTGGACTGGTACCTCCTCATAGGTGAGTCTATCCTTGACTGCCACGTTATCCAGTGGCATCACAAAGGTTGGATCTCTGATACACTTTCTCAAAAGTGATACATGGAAAAATGGATGTACAACTGCTAGTTCTGAAGGTAACTCTAGCTTACAGGCTACCTTGTCGATCTGCCTCAAAATTCTATAAGGTCCCATATACCTTGGACTGAGTTTCCCCTTCTTTCCCAACCTCATCACCCCTTTCATGGGCGAAATTTTTAGGTATACCCAGTCATCAACTGAAAACTCCAGCTCTCTTCTATGCACATCGGCATAGGATTTCTGACGGCTCTGGGCTATTTTCAACCTCTCTTTGATGAGCTAAACTTTCTTCATTGCCTCATGAACCGAGTATTTCCCTATCAAAGTAGCTTCATGGACTTCAAACCATCCTATAGGAGATCTACACCTCCTACCATACAATGCCTCAAATGGGGCCATCTGAATGTTGGAATAGTAGTTGTTGTTGTATGAAAATTTGATAAGAGACAGATGGTCATCTCAATTACCCTTAAAATCGATCGTGCACGCTCTTAGCATATCCTCTACAGTCTGAATAGTCTGTCAGCTTGCCCATCTATCTGCGGGTGAAAAGTTGTACTGAGCTTGACCTGAGTACCAAGTCCTTTCTGAAAAGACTTCCAGAAATAGGAGGTGAACTGGGTACCCCTGTCTGAAATAATAGCCAATGGCACCCCATGAAGACTAACCAGCTCTCGAATATAATGTTTAGCATAATCCTCAGCTTAATCTATGGCTTTGACTGGGAGAAAGTGAGCTGGCTTGGTCATCCGATCTACTACCACCCATATTGAGTCATGTTGCCGGCGAGTCCGCGGTAGACCTGTAATAAAGTCCATATTTACCTCTTCCCACTTCCACGTGGGTATACTGATATCTTGAGTCATTCCCCCTAGCCTTTGATGTTCCACCTTGACTTGCTAGCAGTTCGGGCATATAACTATGAATTCAGCAATGTCTCTTTTCATGATGTTCCACCGGTAAATGTCCCTCAAGTCGCGGTACATTTTAGTAGCACCAGAGTGAATGGAATACCTTGAGCTGTGTGTCTCAGCCAAAATTTATTGTCTCAACTCACCAATATCTGGCACACACAACCTTCCCTGGTAACGGAGTACTCCATCTCCCCCTTGGGAGAAAGCCTCAACTTCTTTTATGAGAACCGCTTCCTTGAGTTTAAGTAGAACTGAATCTTCATCTTTTTTGGACTTAACTTCAACTACTAAAGATGAATCTGACACACTTTGTACTACTGCTCCACCTTTGTCTGAGTCTACCAACTGCACCGCTAACTGGGCTAGTTTGTGAACATCCTTTGCTAACTCCTTTTTTCCTCCCTTAAAGTGAGCTACACTTTCCATAGATCGCCTGCTTAGGGCGTCAGCCACCATATTGGCCTTGCCCGGGTGATAAAACACACTCATGTCATAATCTTTCAGGAGCTCTAACCACCTTCTCTATCGGAGGTTTAGGTCCTTCTGGCTGAACACGTACTGAAGACTCTTGTGATCTGCAAATACATCTACGTGAGCTCCGTACAAGTAGTGTCTCTATATTTTTAATGCGAACACCACTACTGCCAATTCCAGGTCATGAGATGGATAATTCTTCGTTACACCTCGTCAGTTCTTGACACTTAGTTGGCCTATTCGCATGTTGGTTCAGAGTTTTAGAATGCAATACGTGCGAGAAAAGGGATCAGGGAGAGACCGGATAAGCGCCAAGTCGGAACGTCGCAAGGCAAATGCGACTTATAAATCACATTGGAGAAATGCGAATTATAAATCACATTAGACAAATGCGACTTATAAATCGCATTCGACAAATGCGACTTAAAGGCCACAAGTATATGAGGCTCCCACCTTGTCTTAAATCATTTCCTCTTCATTTTATTCCAGAGAACAAATAGAAACAGTAAGAGACAAAGGGTTTACATAAATTTCCTTCCGTTTACGCCATCAAACTCAGTCCAAACTCAAATTAAATTCGGGTAGCAAAGTATGAAGCTGCAGGAAGCATTCCTACGGAGTTAGTTTCATGAAATTCGGCCGACGAATCATCGTCTCACCGATCCAAGGTAAGTGGAATTGCTCCAAACTAGTGTTAATACACTCCCGGTATTAAAGTAAGTATTTCTCCCTTCTAGACTCCCGAGAAATTGTGAGTTTTCGGTCGTTCTTCGATAAGTCGAACAATAGGTAGTAAATATATTCATAATTATTGTTTCTCTCCAAAATAATAGTAGAATTAATTCTATTCCTTCATGAATATGAAAATAGTTGGGAGAAATAGCTGAATACTAGCCGAGCTACGCTAGTTAATCAGAATGTTGGCAGATGAGGAATGAAAAGTGAGTTTCTTTCGGAAAGCTAGTAGTTCTAGTATAGTAAAATAGTACGAATTTCAGTAGAGTGTTTTAGAAGTCGTATATTATGTTCAGTATGAGATTTAGTAAGCATGTTAGAAATATAATACAGTGTTCATCATGAAACTCAGTAAAACAGTATAATTCCCAGCAGAATACTCCAGAAATATTATTTCAGACTCAGTATATCTCAGTATTAGATTCAGTATATTTTAGTATCAATTTCAGTATATTTTAGTATCAGATACAATATATTTCAGTATGAAATTCAAAACGGAATACCAGAAGATAAATATTATTATCAAATTCAGTATATATATAATACATGCGGTTATTGCTATCTATGGAGACATGATTGTTCTGTGTTGGACACCCTAATAGCTTCCTTGACCGCCCCAGGGTTAATAGCTGTGTCGACTCGCCCGCCAGAGGACGAGGATACATCGCACTACCGAGTGGCATGCCGTCCGCCAGCAGACAAAGATGGGATGCGGATTCCCCATAGCAGGCTGATCAGCACTATACCACACCCCCTGTCGAGCGCTTGTGCCCGGGGTGCATATTTCAGATTTCAGATTATAGATTTCAGATTTCAGATTTCAAGAGTCCATCGAACTCAGATCCAGCTATATTCAGGGGCCCAACGGGCCCAAGTTGCATACCCAGGGGGACGGCGGGATGCTCATAGTTACTAGGTGGATGGTATGACCTAGGTAGGGGTAATTAGATTGTGTGATGGTTGGTACCTTACGGCTTATGGGGGTTGGTAAGGTTCTTGTATGTCATGTTATGCTATGTTATGCTAGATATAGATGGATAGACAGTAGAATGCCACGTTACCAGGTACGACTCCTACTCCTTTACGTCTAGTTAAGGACAATCTTTAATTCACATTTCCAGTCAGTTAAAGTCTGTTTCCTTATTACTCCAGTTCTGTCAGTTTTATTATTTACATTCAGTACTTTAATTTGTTGCTTTGCATACTCAGTACCAGCGGTACTAACACCCATTTGGGGTGCTGCATTACTTGTCTGCATGTACTCATAGACGAGGAGAAGATCCCTCGTAGTTCCAGCCAGCGTATAGAGTCTTGACCTCCTACCTTCCGGAGCTTGATAGCTAAAGGTTTACTTCCCTTTTTGTTTGTACAGTATGGGTAGGCAGGGGCTCTGTCCTGACCATCTTATTATTTTTAGAGGCTTGCGGATTGTATATTCTCTATGGTTAGGTGTACCGGTCGTGTGGGGCTGTGTGTATGTTTTTAGTTTTCATGTGATGGACCTGTGGGGCCTTTTTCAGTTGTCAGTTGGTGACCTTGTCGGTCACAGATCAGTTTAGCACTTGATTCTACTTTTCAGCGATAACTAGTCAGCATGATGGCATTGTCAGCCCGTATAGTTTCCCTTATATTTAGTTGTTCTGGGTAGCTGTTATATTCCTACAGGTGGCTATAAGCCTTGCCGTCCGGAGGCCGTGTTTTCAATTTTTATATAGCCCATTGTTTTAATAAATTCAAAATTAGAGTCAGCTTGACACCAGAAGTGCTTAGGCTTAGTAGTCCAGCAGTCCAGGTCCTAGTAGGGCACCAGGTGCTAGTCATGCCTCCCAAGGCAGGGCGTGACAAACTTGGTATCTTAGCAAGGTCATATCCTAAGGGGTCTGCAAGCCGATCAAAGTAGAGTCTTGTCTATGGATGTATTGTGCACCACATACCATAGGCAGGAGGCTGCAAGGCATGATAGGGTGGTTACTCTTTCTTCATATTCAGTCGTTCCATAGAGCAGTATAGTATAGGGTTGAGTCCCTAAAGCTTACTATACTCTTTATTTATAGATAAAATGTCAGACCAGCGACCTCCTATCACAGGAAGAAGATTAGACATTGCAGCAGGAGAGGGCACCAGTAGGATGCCTCAACCTCATTTAGAATCATCCCGATCTGAGGGTGATACGGAGGCATCGTCCCGACCTTCTCAACAGTCTCCACCCCATCAGGATCCACTAGGGACGACACCACCTCTAGCAGTCCCTATACCTACACCATCTGACCAGGAGGTCAGGAGTGCCATAGTTATGTTAGTGCAAATGATGGCTACTTAGCGCCAGTCAATGCCACCTACAGCTACAGAGTTATCAGGTAGGCCTGGTAGTTCGAGGGTCCGAGAATTCCTAGCGCTAGGCCCCCGTAGTTCATAGGGTTGGATGGGACAGAGGATCCCCAGGACATCCTGGATCAGATATAGAGGATTTTCTGGGTAATGCATGTTACATCTACAGAGTCGGTAGAATTGGCGGTATTCCGACTGTGGGATATTGCTGTGTTGTGGTATGAGAGTTAGGAAAGGTCTTGAGGGAGAGATGTTGCCCCTCCGACCTTGTACAGCTTTTCAGAGGCTTTCCTGGACCGTTACTTACCACGAGAGATCTGACAGGCCCGGATGGACCAGTTTTTACACCTGGAGCAGGGGGCGATGAGTGTTTGAGAATACGCCCTGCAATTTGATTCTTTGGCCTGATATGCTCTAGCCTTTGTAGACACCATGCTATCCAGAGTCCACCAGTTTATTATGGGGCTGAACCCAGAGTATATTGAGGTCTGTATGACAACTACTTTGCGGGAAGATATGGATATTGCTCGAGTATAGGATTTTGCTCAGACTATTGAGGGCCTCAGATAGCGGCAACAGGATAGCAGATGAACAAGTCAGAACAGCGCCGCAGGGACAGGTTAGATGAGTTACATGGGGAGATTCGGAGAGGGCCTAAGCCACGGTTGTCAAATAGGCCACCTAGACCCCCGTCTCCATCACAGCAGTAGAGGAGTAGATTCAATCGCCGAAGACAGTCAGAGTCCAACGGAAGTTCTCAAACAGTAGATTCACCCCAGCAGAGAAGGGCAAAACAGAGCAGGTATACACCACCACTTTGCCCTATTTGCAGCCGGCGCCACTCTGGAGCCTGCAGATATGGATCCACATGGTGTTATATATGTGCACAGGAGGGTCATGTGATGAGAGATTGTCCAGCCAGGGGACAGGGTGACCGGGATAGATAGGACAGGGAATCCACAGGGTCGCGAGCTCCAGGAGCCCCGGCAGAGCGCAGGCCCTCAATTTCAGCAGGAAGAGGTCGAGGCAGATCAGGGGTCTCTAGTTCAGGTACGGGCCCAAGCCTTACCTATGCACTACCAGGGAGACAAGATTCAGAGGCGTCTCCAGATGTTATGACAGGTATGATGACTATTTGCTCTTACTCTACTTATGTATTAATCGATCTGGGATCTACCTTGTCCTATGTTACCCACTTAGTGGCTCGAAAGTTTAGTATTGTACCAGAATTGCTTCGACAACCCTTTTCAGTATCTACACCCGTCGGTAACTCTATCATAGCCAGAAGGGTTTATTGAGGGTGTACAGTAAGGGTTGCTAGCCGTCAGACCACAACAGATTTGGTAGAGTAAGAAATGGTTCATTTTGACGCCATTATGGGTATGGATTGGCTAGGTCCATGCTATGCCAATGTAGAATACTGGACCAAGATGGTCTGATTCCACTTTCTAGGGGAGGTAGTACGAGAGTGGAAGGGCAGTACAACTACGCCAAAAGGTAGGTTTATTTCCTATCTTTGGGCGAGAAAGTTGATAGCCAATGGGTGCATTTACCTTATTGTCAGAGTTCAGGATGTTCGGGTAGAGCCTCCGATTCTCCAGTCTGTTCTAGTGGTGAATGAATTCCCTGATATATTTCCAGATGAGTTACCTGGTATTCCCCCAGAAAGGGTAATGGACTTTGCAATTGATTTATTGTCGGGCACTCAGCCCATATTGATTCCCCCTTATCGCATGGCTCCTGCAGAACTCAGAGAACTAAAGGAGCAGTTGAAGGATTTGTTAGACAAGGGCTTTGTCAGGACGAGTACTTCACCTTGGGGTGTGCCAATTTTGTTTGTTAGAAAGAAGGGCGGCTCCCTCCTCATGTGTATAGACTATCGGCAACTGAATAAAGTCTCAGTCAAGAATAAGTATCCACTTCCCAAAATATATGATTTATTTGATCAGTTACAGGGAGCCAGATATTTTTCCAAAATTAACTTAAGGTCTGGATATCATCAAGTTCAGGTTAATGGAAGGGACATTCCAAAGATTGCCTTCGGGACCTGATACGGCCATTTTGAATTCTTAGTAATGTCCTTTGGACTGACGAATGCTCCAGCCGTATTTATGGACCTAATGAATAGTATTTTTAGACCATACCTGGACTTGTTCGTGATAGTGTTTATTGATGATATTCTTGTGTATTCTCGCTCAGAGGAAGACCACCAGGATCATTTGCGGACAGTGCTCTAGATTCTCAGAGACCGTCAGCTATATGCCAAGTTCTCTAAATGTGAATTTTGGCTGAATTTAGTATCCTTTTTAGGTCATATTGTGTCGGATGCCTGTATATAGGTAGATACACAGAAGATAGAAGCAGTAAAAGAATGACACAGACCTACCACTTCGATTGAGGTATGTAGTTTCCTAGGGTTAGCAGGGTACTATCGAAGGTTTCTTGAAGTGTTTTCCACCTTAGCAGCACCTCTGACTAAACTGACGCAGAAGGCAGCAAAATTTCAGTGGACTAAGACATGTGAGCAGAGCTTCCAGGAATTGAAAGACAGGCTAACATCAGCTCCAGTATTAGCATTGCCAGAAGGTACAAAAGGTTATGCAGTTTATTGTTATGCTTCGGGTATTGGGTTAGGATGTGTGTTGATGCAGCATGGTAAAGTAATTGCTTATGCTTCTAGACAACTAAGGAAACATGAAAAGAACTATCCTACCCATTACCTGGAATTGGCCGCAGTGATTCACGCCTTGAAGATATGGAGACATTACTTGTATGGCATCCACGAGGATATTTTCACTGATCATAAGAGCCTACAGTATATCTTCACCCAGAAAGAACTGAACTTGGGGCAGCGTCGCTGGTTAGAGCTGTTGAAACACTATGATGTGAATATTCTGTATCACCCAAGAAGAGCTAATGTAGTGGTAGATGCCCTTAGCTGTAAATCAATGGGAATTCTGGCACACTTACAGCTTGAGCAGCGGGAATTAGCTGGGGAATTGCATCAGTTAGCCAATTTATCGTTCGTGTAGCAGAAACAGAGGACAACATAGCGGTAATCCAAAACACCGTAGTGTCGTCTTTAGTCGTGGAAGTAAAGGAACGACAGTGTGAAGATCCTAGCCTGGTTCATCTTAGAAACAGAGTTCAGCAAGGAGAGGTGACAGATTTTGAGATAACCGAGGATGGGGTATTGCGATATAAAGGTCTCCTTTGTGTTCCAGACGTTGCAGGGCTTCGCCAGCAGATTATGGGCGAGGTACATTATGCCTGTTATTCTCTCCACCTAGGTTCGATGAAAATGTACCACGATATAAAATAAATCTACTGGTGGCCAGGAATGAAGAAGGGGATAACAAAATTCGTAGCTCAGGGTCCCAACTGCCAGCAGGTAAAAGCTGAACATCAGAAACCAGGCGGACTGACTCAGGATATAGCTGTGCCTATATGGAAATGGGAAGCAGTAAATACGGATTTTGTAGCAAGATTACCTCGCACTAGGCGTAGGTATGATTCGATCTTGGTAATAGTTCACAGATTGACAAAATCAGCTCATCTTCTGCCAGTAAGAGCTACCTTTTCGCCAAAGATTATGCTGAGTTGTATATCAAAGAAATAGTCAGGCTGCATGGGGTTCCAGTGTCCATTATCTCCGATAGAGGGGCGCAGTTTACAGCTAAGTTTTGGTAGTCATTTCAGAGATGCTTAGGGACACAAGTTAACCTGAGCACGACATTTCATCCTCAGATAGATGGGCAGGCAGAACGCACCATTCAAATGCTCGAGGATATGTTGCGAGCATGTGTGTTGGATTTCATAGATAGCTGGGATGAACATTTACCACTCATTGAGTTTGCCTATAATAACAGTTACCATTCAGCTATTCAGATGGCGCCTTATGAGGCATTATATGGGAGAAAGTGTAGATCTCCAGTTGGTTGGTTTGAGGCAGGAGAATCAGCATTGATTGGGCCAGATATCATTCATCAGTCAGTGGAAAAAGTAAAGCTTATCAGAGAACATTTACTGACTGCTCAGAGCTGCCAGAAATCTTATGCTGACGTGCGACGCAGAAACTTGGAATTTAATGTGGGTGATTGGGTGTTTCTAAAAGTTTCACTGATGAAGGGTGTAATGAAATTTGGCAAGAAAGGCAAGCTCAGGACGAGGTTTGTTGGGCCTTATCAGATTCGTCAAAGAATAAGCCAAATGGCATATGAGTTAGACTTAACTTTAGATTTAGAATTTGCCCACCCAGTTTTCCATGTATCAATGCTGAGAAAGTGCATAGGAGGTCCCTCCAGAATTGTCCCAGTCCAATATGTTCAGGTTACAGAGGAGTTGGCCTATGAAGAAGTACCAGTAGCCATACTAGACCGGCAGATCCGCAGATTATGAACTAAAGATGTTGCTTCTGTCAAAGTATTATGGCGTAACAGGAACTGAGAGGAAATGACTTGGGAAGAAGAAGAAGGTATGAAATACAGATACCCTTAGTTATTTCAGATTTAGTTAGTTAGAGGTATGTTGATATTGTTGTTTTTTGAGTTGCTTTATATTCATGTGTATGAATGAGATGTTGACTTCAGTTTATTATGTAATGGATGCTATAGTATTATATGGAGTACCTGCATTGGACTTTTCTGCGTTTCAAGATTTTTGAGATAGTCCATATTACAGGGGAAACTCT
Source organism: Datura wrightii (assembly GCA_035772735.1). NCBI lineage: Eukaryota > Viridiplantae > Streptophyta > Magnoliopsida > Solanales > Solanaceae > Datura > Datura wrightii. The sequence goes on along the minus strand of JASDFA010000007.1, from coordinate 115,578,814 downwards.
TCTAAAATTTTTCCAGAAAAGGTAGAGCAAGTTAAAAATTTCTATAAACGGAAGTTAACATTCGAGGACGAATGTTCTTAAGGGGGGAAGGATGTTACACCCCGTAAGTTCTTGAAACTTAATTTGCCTATTCGCATGTTGGTTAAGAGTTTTAGAATTCCTTACATATGAGAAAAGGGCCCGGGGAAAGACCGGACAAGCGTCAAGTCGGAGGGTCGCGAGGCAAATGCGACTTATAAATCGCATTCAACAAATGCGACTTATAAATCGCATTCGACAAATGCGACTTAAAGGCCACAAGTATATAAGGCTCCCACGATGTCTTAAATCATTTCCCCTTTATTTTTTTCCAGAGAACGAATACAAACAGTAATGGACGAAGGGTTTACATAAATTTCCTACCATTTACGCCGTCAAACTCAGTCCAAACTCAAATTAACTTCGGGTAGCAAAGTATAAAGCTGCAGGGAGCATTCCTACAGAGTTAGTTTCATGAAATTCGGCCGATGAATCATCAGCTCACTGAGCCAAGGTAAGTGCAATTGCTCCAAACTAGTGTTAATACACTCCCGGCATTAAAGTAAGTATTTCTCCCTTCTAGACTCTCGAGAAATTACCAGTTTTTGGACGTTCTTCGATAAGTCGAAGAATAGGCAGTAAATATATTCAAATGTATGGTTTCTCTCCAAAATAATAGTAGAATTAATTCTATTCTTTCGTGCATATGAATATAGTTGGGAGAAATAGTTGAATACTAGTCGAGCTATGCCAGTTAATCAGAAAGTCGACAGTTGAGGTATGTAAAGCTAGTTTCTTTCGGCAAGCTAGTAGTTCTAGTATAGTAAAATAGTATGAATTTCAGTAAGAGTGTTTCAGAAGTCATATATTATGTTCAGTATGAAATTTAGTAAGCATGTTAGCAATATAATATAGTGTTCAGCATGAAATTCAGTAAAACAGTATAATTCCTAGTAGAATATTCCAAAAATATTATTTCAGACTAAGTATATCTCAGTATTAGATTAAGTATATTTCAGTATCAGATTCAGTATATTTCAGTATCAGATTCAGCATATTTTAGTATCAGATTCAGTATATTTCAGTATGAAATTCAGAACAAAATACCAAAAGATAAATATAATTATCAGATTTAGTATATATATAATACATGCGGTTATTGCTATCTGCGGATACATGATTGTTCTGTGTTCGGCACCCTTAGAGCTTCCTTGACCGCCCCAGGGTTAATAGCTGTGTCGACTTGCCCGCCAGAGGGTGAGGATACATTGCTCTACGGAGTAGCATGCCATCTGCCAGCGGACAAAGATGGGATGCAGATTCCCTTTAGCAGGCTGATCAGCACTATACCACACCCCCTGTCAAGCGTTTGCGCTCGGGGTGCAGATTTCAGATTTCAGATTACAGATTTCAGATTTCGGATTTCAGGATTTCATTGAACTCAGATCCAACTATAATCAGGGGCCCAGCAGGCCTAAGTTGCATACCCAGGGGGCCGACAGGATGCTCATAGTTACTAGATGGATGGTATGATCTGGGTAAGGGTATATAGGTTGTGTGATGGTTCGTACCTTACGGCTTATGGGGCCTGGTAAGGATCCTGTATGCAATGTTATGCTAGATATAGATGGATAGACAGTAGAATGCCACGTTACCAGGTACGACTCCTACTTCTTTCAGTTAGTTAAGGACAGTCTTGAATTCACATTTCTGGTCAGTTACAATCTATTTCCTTATTACTTCAGTTCTGTCAATTTTATTGTTTACATTCAGTACTTTCATTTGTTTCTTTGCATACCAAGTACCAGCGGTACTAACTCCCGTTTGTGGCGTTGCAGTACTTTCCTGCAGGTACTCATAGACGAGGAGCAGATCCATCGTAGTTCTAGCCAGCGTACAGAGTCTTCATCTCCTATCATCCACAGCTTGATAGCTAAAGGTTTACTTCCCTTTTTATTTGTACAGTATGGGTAGGCCGGGGCCCTGTCTTGACCATCTTATTATTCTAAGAGGCTTGCGGATTGTACATTCCCTGTGGTTAGTTATACCAATCGTGTGGGGCTGTGTGTATGTTTTTAGTTTGCATGTGATGGCCGTGTGGGGCCTTTTTCAGTTGTCAATTGGTGACCTTGTTGGTCATAGATCAGTTTAGCAGTTGATTCTACTTTTCGGTGATAACTAGTCAGCATGGTGGCCTTGTCGGCCTGCATAGGTTCCCTTATGTTAAGTTATTTTGGGTAGTTGTTATATTCCTACAGGTGGCTATAGGCCTTGTCGGCCGGAGGCTGTATTTATAGTTGTTATATAGCCCATTGTTTTCATAAATCTAGAATTAGAGCGAGCCTGGCACCAGAAGTGCTTAGGCTCAGTAGTCCAGCAGTCCAGGTCCTAGTAGGGCACCAGGTGCCAGTCAAGCCTCCTAAGGCAGGGCGTGACATTCTTCTCATGAACTTTTAGCTGTTGGGAAGCATAGGCTATCACTTTTCCCCACTGCATCAGAATGCAACCAAGTCTAATTCTAGAGGCGTCACAATATACTACAAACCCATCTGTTCCTTTCGGCAGGGTCAAAACTGGGGCGGTAGTGAGTCGAGTTCTTCAAATCCTTAAAACTCTTGTCACACTCATCCGACCACTAGAATTTTACCTTTTTCTAAGTTAGCTTGGTAAGAAGGGATGCTATGGAGGAGAAACCTTCCACAAATCGATGGTAATAACCCCCAAAGCCCAAGAAACTCCTAATTTCAGTAGGAGAGGTAGGTCTGGGCGAATCCTTCACCACTGAAATTTTATGAGGATGTAATTGTATCCCTTTGCCTGTTACCACATGACCTAATAATGACATAGACGTCAACAAGAATTCACACTTGCTGAATTTGGCGAATTGCTGGTGGTCTCAGAGGGTCTGTAATGTTAACCATAGATGATCGGCATGCTCTTCCTCATTTCTAGAGTACACCAGAATGTCATCAATAAATACAATGACGAACATATCTAGGTACGACTTGAAAACCCTATTCATTAGGTCTCTGAAGGATGCTGGAGCATTTGTGAGTCCAAAGGACATCACCACGAACTCGTAGTGACCATACCGAGTTCTGAATGCTGTTTTTGCTATGTCCCACTTTCTGACCCTTAATGGATAGTATCCTGACCTAAGATTGATCTTGGAGAAATAGATGGCTCCTTGAAGCTAGTCGAACAGGCCATCAATTCTAGGTAAATGATATATGTTCTTACTGTGATTTTGTTCAGCTGACGGTAATCTATGCATATTCTTAAGGTACCGTCCTTTTTACGGATGAATAACACTGGAGCACCCCAGGGAGAGATGTTGGGTCTGATAAAACCCTTATCGAGGAGGTCCTTTAACTTCTCCTTCATCTCCTTAAGCTCAGCTGGAGCCATTCTGTAAGGCGGAATGGAGATGGGCTGAGTGTCTGGAAGGAGATCTATTCTGAAGTCTATTTCCCGTTCAGGGGGAACACCAGGAAGATCTTCAGGAAATACATCTAGGAACTCGCTGACAACTGGAACTAACTGAATGGTTGGGTCTCAAAGTTGGAATCTTTGACCCGAATCAGATGATATAAACATCCATTGGAAATTAGTTTTTAAGCCTTAAGGGAGGAAATACACCTACCCTTAGGTGTTAAGCCGCTGCCCCACCAGTCTAGCACGGGCTCATCTGGAAATTGAAACTTTACAACTCTAGTCCTACAGTCAACTGAGGCATAGAAGGATTGTAACAAATCCATGCCCAGAATAAGGTTGAAGTCGACCATGTCAAGCTCTACAAGATCAGCTAGAATGATTTTATTTAACACTAAGACTGGGCAGCTTCTATACACCCGATTGACTTTAACTGACTCGCCAACTGGGGTGGAAACTGAGAACGGTTCTGATAGGACCTCCGGACTGATGCCAAACTCAAGTACTACATATGGAGTTACAAACGAAAGAGTAGCTCCAGGATCTAGGAGGGCATACACGTTTAGGTGAAAGAGACGTAACATACCAGTAACTATGTCAGGTGAGCTTTCCTGATCCTGATGAGAAGAGAGAGCATAAAAATGATTCTGTTGTTGACCGCCATCTGTACCAAATGGGTTGGCCTACTGAGCTGGTCGGCCTGTTGGAGCTGATGAGGTAGTGGATTGTGATCTCCCTCACCTTGTTGATGGGTACTCCCTAAGATTGTGTCCAAGATGTACACACCCAAAGAAGCCCTCTTGTCCTTGAAGTCATTCTCTCGGGTGATTCCTACCATACTTGGTACAAGCTAGATACTTGTTTCCTATACTATGGGCCTGAGATTTAGTGCTAAAAAACCCACCCCTCCAATCTTGGCGGGACCAAAAGGTTGGTGCGCTGGCTGAGCTAGGTGCTAGGGCCCTCTATTGTTGTTGCTGTGGGCGGCTACCACCACCAGATATCTTGTGGACAAAATATGTATGACCAGTTCTTGCCCGCTTGTTCTTACGTTCCATATCTTTCAGCTTCTCTGCCTCAATCAACTGGGTATACACAATTAAGCTAGAAAGGTCCATGTCCTTAATTAGCATTGTTGTCCTGCACTCTTTGAGGACAAGATTAGATACTCAATTTATGAACTTCAGCATGCGAGCCCTTGGATCGGCCACCATCTACGGAGGATACTTTGATAGACAAGTAAACTAAGAGGAGTCAGCCAAAAAGAAAGACCACCAAAAGTAACGACCACCAAGATAGGCATAGTAATTCGATCTTTTGATCACCCATTTTTTGTTCCTGAAGAGCTTCTTTCAAAAGAGCTTCTACTTCCTTGGTAAATATCTTTGTAGAAGATATGATTTCTTAGAACTGAGGCTCCAGAGCATACTCCTCCACTGTCCGGTGTCCCTGCCGTAGGTTTATAAACTCTGCCATCTTAACCTCCTTCAACTCCTGAGGAAAGAACCTATTTAGAAAAGTCATATGAAACTCCTCCCACTCAATCGGTCATGCTTTTGCTGACCGCCCCTCCTTTCACTAGTCATACCAAACCTGGGCTACCCCTTTTAGTTGGTAGGCAGACAGGTTTGCACTCTCGTAGGAGTTGACACCCATGATCCAGGTGATCTTTCTAATCTCATCTACAAAGACTTGTGGGTCCTCTCCCATCTTTGTTTTGTGAAAGTCTGGAGGTTTCATCCAGGTGAAATCCCGCACTAGGGCAGCAGCTGCAGACACATTGTGGTGACTGCAACCACCTACTGGTTCACTTGATTTGTGATGCTCTGAGCAAGAAACTGAATGGCTGCCCTGAATTCGGCGGTAGACACAGAGTCATCCTGAGGAAATACTGGAGCTGGTGTAGTGGGTTTGTTGGCATTTTTGGCTCTTCATCGTTTTCCACATCTAAGAGGCATTGATCACTGAAAGTAAATAGAACACGATTTAGAAAGACGCCTTTGGAATTCAACTTTAACACATGATAAAGAGCATGAACAAAAGGGGAATTTTCCAAATAACATCTCGTGGCCTCCTCTTCATAAGTGTGGCATGCTTCACACCCATGAAAAGGACTCTACTCGATGCGGCTTTCAGACTTTCCAAGGATACTCTAAACCTAGTGTTCTAATACCATGTTTGTCATGCCTCAAGCCTATACTCTGGATGTAACATGATACTTGAATCCACAAGTGACCCAAGTCAACCCCTGGTCTATCATACACTAGCATTCTGAGTAAACATGCACAACAAAAATTTTAAATAACAAATTCAATTTAAGAAAATGTAAAGACTGAAAGTAGAGAATTAAATGATATATTTGAATTACAATTTGGAAAGATAAGTCTGGTCTAAAAGCCAACTACTGAGGAGTTGCTGGGACAGGCCCCCAACTAACTCTAAGTCTATACAAAACCATAACCAACTGAAGTAAATAAATAAGGCCCTCGAATGATGAAAACTCACACTCTGATCTTCTGAAATGGAATGCTCTGAAGCTGAAGTAACTATATGTGCTGAATCTAAGAACCTGCAGCTGTATCATGAGATGATATAGCATGAAAAGCATACGTCAGTAATTTGAATGTACTAAGTGGGAGAAACATACTGAATATAAAGTCTGAACTACAATAAAACGCCATGACCAACATGTAAACTGAGCTTAACTATTGGTGTAATCTGAAATTATACGACCCTATCTGATGGTCAAGGACATGCCCTAAGTCTAAAACACTTAATCTAAGATATTGTACTGAACTAAGCTGCTTATTCTAATACTGGACTGGATTGACTAGTGGGAAAGTTTATAACCGACATGTAACCACGTGAGCTAGACGTGGAGCTCGATGAATACACCCCACCTGTAGGACCCAATATACCTTGCTAAGGTATAAAGGAATTAACTGGGTGATCACAAAAATATCTGTGCCCAATTAGGACACGTATTACTGTAACCTACGTTGTCAACATAGTTCTGGGAATCTGGGTGCGCTGGAACCCCAGCCTGCTCGGTGCTAAGTTCTACTGCCACTAGAAAGCCTAACTAATCTACTAAGCTGATAACTCGAAACTGGGGCCCAAGATTGGTCAAGGTCGAATAAATGCATGTACCCTGAGAGCCTTATCGGACCAGATTCTGAAACTAGGTTCTAAGACTGGTTAGAGCTGCTTAACTAGAAGTGTCGTAACCGTCTATAGAATAACTAATAACTAAACTGGGGTCCTGGGGCTAGTCAGAGATATAATTGAATGACATGACTGCCTAATGGACAAAATAACTAAAATTTGAGTCTGAGTATGAAAATTGTGAGGCAGTGATCTTGGGCAGATTTATATGCCCAAGTGATACTCAAACGTATCATTTTCACCTTGTTTATCTAGCAATGTGTATACATTTTCATGTAATTGGTAATAAATTGTGAATTTATACTAACCAACATGATTAGCATTGTTTTGTAGGTAAAATGTGATTTCGGGAACTAAAATGCATGTTGGAGGATATCGGAGTTGGACTTGGATGCGAGCAGGAGAAAAAAGCATTGGACTGCACCAATTAAAGGGGCTCCGCGATGGAGCCGTGTCACGCTGCCATCGCGGAGGCATTCTGCCTGGAGGGTGAAAAATGCATCAATTCCAGTGGAGGCTCGCGAAAGCTCCGTGGCACGGTGGCAAGCCTCCGCGTTGCATTCCGTGCCACGTTGGTGCTTTATTCCTGGACCCCAAATTTCCAGTGACGGTCCGCGTTCACGCCGTGTCACGGAGGCAGGCTCCCCGATGCACTCCGTGACACGTTGCTTGTTATTCCGGGAAAAATTCCCACTAGTATAAATAGAACACTTAAGTGTATTTTTCATAATTCAGACTTGGTGGAGCAAGGACGTGGGTTACAGGCAATTGAGGGACGAAAAGTTCAAGGTTTTCTCTCTCCTTCTTTCTTCTTTAACTCAATTGTTTGTATGATTAACACTTGTTTTAGGATGATTAGTCTACAAATGAGTGGCTAATTCCCTTCCTTGCTGAGGTTACGAACACTTGTGATGAATTTTGATTATTGAATTATATGGTTTTTCATCTTTTTCTTCCATGTTGTTATATTAATTCTTGTTTCTACTGCATTGGTGTGTGGCCTACATTAATGTACATCTAAAAAGTCCGATTTCACTCGAGAGAGCACGAAATTGGAAAGTTGTGAATTAATAGGATATTGTTCTTCACTTGATTTGGGAAAATTGAGTTTTGATGTGCTTTCCTGATAGAAATATACTTGAAAGCCATATTAGTCAATTTAGGAACCGGAATTGTATTGCTAGGTCATGAATTGCATTTGATCACAGAAATGTAGACGGATGGTTTATGATTCTTAAGTGAGATTAAATACGAGAGTTTTAATCTCTTGGCTAATGTTCTTGGCTAGCAACTGGAAGAAAAGATTAACCAATTTATGATTATAATCAGTTTGATTACACGTTCTTAACCTCGGCATGCTCATATCCATAGTTTAAATTCAAAGTAGATAATTGTTAGTAGTTTTAGTATAGAATTTATAAAACAAATTATTCAAATTTTTGTTACGTTGTTGTCAGCATATTTAGAAGTGAGATATAATATAGTATACTTAAGCAATTTTCACTTATACAGAGTCTCCGTGGATCGATACTTGGCTTACTAAAGCCACTTACTACTTGTTCGACCACGTGCACTTGTGTGTCGGTTTTTAACCCCAACAAACGCACCGAACAAATTTTTGGCGCCATTGCCGGGGAGACTTGGCAATTGGTGAAATTGTGCTAAGTGTAAATTTACTGTATTTTTATTTTATTTTCTTAAGTGTTGACAACTTGGTCTTAGCTTGTATTTTGCAGACTTAATTGCTGTGAACACTGACAAGAGACAAAGAGCTGGTGGAATCTTATATAGTGCCTGAACGTATATTTCATAGTAAATGGAGAGAAGCTCTACAAAGAAAGCTGCAGTTGCTCAGACAGACTATTATGGAGCAACAAAATCCACCGGTTCGCGAGGTAGCAATCCCACATGCCAACAATGTTACATCCAGTATCCGCAAACCAGAGCCTAGAGGGAGATTTGAACTCAAGCAAAATATGGTGCAATTGTTGCACACAAGCGGGCAATTTACCGGTCTCCCTCATTAAGACCCACAACAGCATCTCCAAAACTTTTAGGAGATAAGTGACACTTATATACCCGCTGGAGTGTCACCTGATTATGTTCGACTTACATTATTTCCATTCTCATTACTCGGTGAAGCCAAGAGGTGGTTGAAAGCTGAGCCACCAAATTCTATTTCAACGTGGGATGATCTTGCACGAAAGTTCTTGATAAGATTTTTTCCCTCGGGCAAAACAGCAAGACTTAGAAGTCAAATTCTAAGTTTCAAACAGAGGGAGGGAGAAAATTTATATCAAGCATGGGAGAGATTTAAATCCATGTTGCGGGACTGTCCTCATCCTCATCAGTCCAATGAGGTGTTGGTGCACACATTTATTGAGGGTTTGGAACCCCATACCAAAATTTTCCTAGATTCAGCCGCTGGAGGGCAAGCGCTGGAAAAGACTTATGAGGAGCTGTATACCTTGCTAAACCGGATTTCACAGGGCAATCCAGAATGGAATGCTGATTCATCACGAGGTGGAACAAGGAAAGTAGCAGGAGTGCTTGAAGTGGATGGATTTACAGTTATCGCTGCATAGATAGCTGCCTTGAAGAATCAATTGAACAACCACTTCAGCAACATGACTTTGAACCAGCCTTCAGCTCCAGTTAATGCGGTCCAGCAAATGTTGTGTGAAGTGTGTGGAAGCAGTGAGCACTCAGCTGAGTGCTGTGGAGCAAATCCTGATTCGGTTAACTTTGTGGGTAATGCACAAAGAAATCATCAGCAGTATGGTAGTGGCTACAATTCAAATTGGAGGAACCATCCAAATTTTTCATGGGGTAGCAACAGCCATCAGGGCCAAAGTTCGGGTCAGGGTATGCAAAGAAATCAAGGAGGGCAACAGAACTACCAATCTCAATTCAGAAATAACAATGCCCCTCCTCCACCACCATCACCCAACATTGAGGAGATGTTCAAGACCATGATCGCTAATCAAGCGCAATTGCAGGCTGACTATGTTAAATTGGCAGCCGAAGTGAAAAATAACCAGTTAGCGACCAAGGCTCTTGAGTATCAATTTGGGCAATTTGCTAGTGCCCAGAATACAAGGCCCAAAGGAGGACTGCCGAGCGACACGGATCCGAATCTGAAGCAGGTAAATGCAGTGACCACAAGGAGTGGTTTGCAGCTGAAGGAGGTGGATCCAGAAAGACCACCTCAAAACTCGGGAGCAGCAGAAGTTGAGGGGGAGCAAAGTTCGGAAAGGGGGAAGACCAAAGAAGCTGAATCAGAGAAACCTCCACCCCCGTTCCCTCAACGACTCAAGAAACACAAAGAGGAGGCGTGTTTCAAGAAATTCATAGAGGTGCTTAAACAGGTACATGTTAACTTACCTCTTGTTGATGTCTTGCAGGGAGTGCCTAAATATGCCAAATACATTAAAGACATCGTGGCCAACAAAAGTCGTTTGACTGAGTATGCCACGGTAGCTTTGACGGAGGAGTGCACTTCCCTGATCCAAAATAGACTTCCCACGAAGCTAAAAGACCCTGGAAGTTTTACTATTTAGCTTACTATTGGGCAAAGCATCCGAGCTCGTGGATTGTGTGACCTGGGAGCGAGCATAAATCTGATGCCATCATCGGTATTCAGAAAATTGGGTCTAGGGAGTCTTAGACCTACAACCATAATATTACAGTTGGCGGATCGATCCTTAGCTAGGCTGGATGGCATTGTTGAGGATGTTCTAGTGCAAGTGGGCTCCCTAATTTTCCCGGTAGATTTTATTGTTCTGGATTTTGAACCAGACGCGGAAGTCCCATTTATTTTGGGACGACCCTTCTTGGCAACCGGGAAAGCATTAATCGACGTAGCTTCGGGTCAACTTACTATGAGAGCACATGACAAGGTAGAGGTATTTAATGTGTTAAAAGCCATGAAGCTGCCAGCTATAAATGAGGAGCTTGCAGTAATCAATGTGGTTGAAGATGAAGAAATTAGGCAGATTGTTGAATCTCAAGACCCATTGGAAAGAGCGTTGATGCACTCCGATCATTTTGGGGATAGAGAGGCGTGTGGAATGGTCCAATTGTTGAATGGAACACAGAATCATCCAAGGAAACAGGAACTTCAATCATTGATGAGATCTCTAGAGCCTTTGCCGAAACCATCCGTTGAGGAGGCACCGAAGCTGGAGCTGAAAGAATTACATCCCCATTTAAAATATATCTTTTTGGGGGAGGGGGAGACGTTACCAGTTATCATATCTACAGACTTGACGGAGGCACAGGAAAAGGCAGCATTGGGTGTTCTCAGAAAGAGGAAGAAGGCAATGGGTTGGCAGATGTCAGACATTCAGGGTATCAATCCATCTTTCTGCACACACAGGATATTCATGGAGACAGGAGCCAAACCAACCGTTCAGCCGCAACGGAGACTTAATCCAGCAATGAAGGATGTGGTAAGGAAAGAAATAATCAAGTGGCTTGATGCAGGTGTGGCCTATCCAATTTCAGACAGTGAATGGGTTAGCCCCGTTCAATGTGTTCCAAAGAAAGGGGGGATGACTGTAGTCCCCAACGAGAAAAATGAGTTGATCCCTACTCGAACTGTCATAGGCTGGCGGATTTGTATGGACTACAGAAAGTTAAATGAAGCCACAAGGAAAGATCATTACCCCATCCCTTTTATTGATCAAATACTGGATAGGTTGGCAGGACAGGAATATTATTGCTTCCTGGATGGGTACTTTGGTTATAACCAAATAGCTATAGCTCCGGAGGATCAAGAGAAGACTACTTTCACCTGTCCTTATGGGACATATGCTTTCAGGCGAATGCCATTTGGGTTATGCAATGCACCCGCCACATTCCAAAGATGCATGATGGCTATTTTCCATGACATGGTGGAGGATTTTGTTGAGGTATTTATGGATGATTTTTTTGTTTCCGGTAATTCGTTTGCTACTTGTTTGCATAATCTTGACAGGGTGCTGGCCCGCTGTGAGGAATCCAACCTTGTATTAAACTGGGAGAAATGCCACTTCTTAGTGAAGGAGGGTATTGTCCTTGGCCACAAAGTATCTAAAAAGGGGTTGGAAGTCGATCGTGCTAAGATCGAGGTTATTGAAAAGTTGCCACCACCAGTGTCAGTGAAAGGTGTGCGCAGTTTTCTTGGGCATGCAGGATTCTACAGACGATTCATCAAAAACTTTTCCAACATTTCTACACCGCTATGCAGACTGCTAGAAAAAGAGGTAAAGTTCGAGTTGAATGATGAGTGTGTTACAGCATTCGAAAAGTTGATGCAGAAATTGATAGAAGCACCTATACTTACTTCTCCTGACTGGGAACAACCATTTGAGCTGATGTGTGATGCCAGTGATGTGGCTTTGGGAGCCGTATTGGGACAAAGAAAAAATAGAATTTTCCATTCTATTTATTATTCAAGCAAAACACTGAATACGGCCCAAAGAAATTACACAGTCATAGAGAAGGAAATGCTAGCTCTGGTGTTTGCATTTGACAAATTCAGGTCCTATTTGGTGGGTTTGAAAGTTGTGGTGTACACCGATCACGCAGCTATTCGATACCTATTCAACAAGAAGGATGCCTAGCCCAGGTTGATTAGATGGATCCTATTGTTGCAGGAGTTTGACCTTGAGATCAGAGACAGAAAGGGGAGCGAGAACCAAGTAGCAGATCACCTATCACGACTGGAAAGTCGGTCGCATGTGATGGAAAGTGATAACATAAATGAAGAGTTCCCAGATGAGCAACTCTTGGCAGTGGGAGAAGCTGAAGTTCCCTGGTATGCAGACATAGTTAACTTGCTAGTGAGCAGAGTCTACCCACCTGAGGCAACAGACCAGCAAAGAAGGAAATTGAGGCATGATAGCCGGCACTATGTATGGAATGAACCATATTTGTTTAAACAGGGACCAGATCAGGTAATGAGAAGATGCATCCCAGAGAGTCAGATTGCAGAGATGTTGAGGGGATGCCATTCTTCATTGTATGGAGGGCATCACGGAGGTGAGAGAACAGCGCACAAGGTTCTACAGTCAGGTTTCTTTTGGCTAACACTGTTCAGAGACTCTATGGCGTATGTCAAAATGTGTGATAGATGTCAGCGTATAGGATCAATTGGCAGAAGACAAGAGATGCCACTGCAGAATATACTGGAAGTTGAGCCCTTTGATGTATGGGGCATTAACTTCATGGGTCCATTCCCACCGTCATTTGGTAATCGTTACATCTTGGTAGCTGTAGATTATGTATCAAAATGGGTGGAAACAATAGCTTGCCCCAGAAATGACAACAAGGCAGTAACGAAGTTTGTGAAAAAACACATCCTCACAAGGTTTGGGACACCCCGAGCCATTATCAGTGATGGAGGGGCTCATTTTGTCAATGCAAGTTTCAAGAAATTACTAGCCAAGTATGGGGTGCGCCATAAAGTGGCAACAACATACCACCCCCAAACTAGTGGGCAAGTAGAGGTGTCAAATAGGGAGGTGAAGCAGATTCTTCAGAAAATAGTGAATACACAACGAAATGATTAGTCGAGCAAACTCGATGATGCGTTGTGGGCTTACAGAACTGCTTACAAGACACCGATTGGAACCTCACCATACCGATTGGTCTATGGCAAAGCATGTCATCTTCTAGTGGAATTAGAGCACTGAGCTTTCTGGGCTGTCAGAAAGCTAAATATGGACTTAGAGCTAGTGGGCAAAAAGAGACTAATGCAGCTCAGTGAACTTGATGAGTTCCGCTGGCATGCCTATGAGAGTGCCAAGTACTACAAGGAAATAACCAAAAGATGGCATGATAAGCATGTGGTGCATCGCATTTTCGAGCCGGGACAGAAAGTTTTGCTCTTCAATTCAAGATTGAAGTTGTTTCCTGGAAAGCTGAGGTCTAAATGGTCGGGACCATTTGAAGTGGTAAGAATGACCCCTCACGGGGCTGTAGAATTGTGGCAAGAAGATCGGAGTGCCACGTTCTTAGTAAATGGCCAACGGTGTAAGCACTACTGGGGGGAGGACAATGATCGTGAGAAATCATCCATCACCCTAGCGGACAATTTAGCGTAAATGACGTCGAGCCGCGATGGTAAACCAGGCGCTGCACGGGAGGCAACCCGTGAAAAAAATATTTTTTCTCTCATTTTGTAAAGTGTAAATAGATTTTACTTTTCTTTTTCTTGATTTAGTACAAATTTTTTGCGTTTTAGTAAGTATTTTTTTTTATTTTACTTAGGTGAAACCTATTATTCTAACCAATTTTGTTTAGTGAGAGGATTTTCAGGTCAAACGGAGAAAAATGTACACGGAATCGTGAAGGAAAAGGCGAGGTATGAAAAAATTAATAAAATGTAGAAGACAGTGAGCTGGGGCGATAGCTCCGTGTCACGGAGGAGGACCTCCGCGTTACCCTCCGTGACATGTTGAGGTGTAATCTGGAAATTTCAAAATTTCCAATAATCTATCGCGATGGCTCCGTGTCACGGAGGCAGTGCACCACGATGCACTCGTGACACGTTGCCATATAAATTGTGACGGGTCACACCGGGTTGCCGGGTGACCCGCGTGTTTTCTACATTTTAAACCCCGATTTCTCCCCTTTTCCCCTCATTTTTAATTTCCTCCACGACCAAACATCCCTAAATCCCTTCCCCACCAACGTGCCATGGCTTAAGGCAAAGAATTACCAAGTTTTCTTCGGTTCTTCAACTTCGAGGTATGTTTTCCGATTCTCTCTCAAGTTTTTAGCGATTTTATTCGAATTTAAGCATGGGAGGTGAGATAAATCACCCTAAGTCAAAATTTAGCATGAATTCGAGTTATTTATTGATTGATAAAAGTTCGGAATGTTGTAATGATCGTTTGAACTTGTCGATTGCATGAATTATTCAAATTTGATTGCAAAAATCAATTCTAGGGCTGTGTTGTTGAATTTGAAGTTGGGAATGTGTTGAATTCGTGAAATATATGTCGGGGTGTACTTGTGAAATGAGATAAGTCATTGTAGAAAATTGTTTGAATGTAATAGACGACGAATTCTCGGGTTGTGGGGAAAATATTGAAATTTGTTCAAATTGGGTTGGTTGTATAGGTTCATGTATATAGAATTTTGGTTGTTGTTTTTGTTTCGTTGTTTCTCTTTGCTAAGTGCTATGGTTGAATTGCTAGCGATGGTAGTGATTGGGATTAGCTGTATGAATTCTGAGTAGTACGCAAAAGTTATACCGTTGAATTTTTCTTGTTGAATGCACTAAGCATGAATTGTATGGCTGGTATTTTGGTGTAAATAAAGTTATTCTTGCCGTAGTATCATAACTGTAGTTAAGGACTAAGTGTGGGGTAAACTTAGCGTAACCCGACCTTAGCCGAAGTTAATATTCATTTAGCTTGACATTGCGATTGTTTACTTGTGTTGACAGACAAAATGGCAAGCAGGCAAGATAAAAGTAAGGGTGCATCCACTTCAGGCACTGGGAGGAAAAGACTTAGACTGGGCATAGCAGTCCCAGCTGCACCAACAGTTCCACGCGGCCAGCGCCGCCGATACGGAACGAGATGGGTGACTGATGAGGGGAAGAAGTGGTATGCTAAGCACAAAGAGAACAAATACTTCACCGAGGAGCATATAGCACGGGAACCATTAGCACAGGAGTTCCCCCAAATAGTTCAACGGATCGAGGCTGCTGGGCTAAGTTTCATATTTCAGGAGCCCAAGGAATGCAACCTGCACCTGGTCCGGGAGTCTAGGCTAATTGGAACCCGGCAATCAGAAGCCACACCATCAAGATCAGAGGGCAGATAGTCACTCTGGAACCCCAACAGCTAAATGCCATCATAGGAGCATGGGACACAGACACCCATGTTCTCCGCCAGCTGAATATTACCCCCACCGTATGCCGACATCAGACGCACACTGTGTGGGACTCGATCCACAGCTAGATGGAGCAGACACAAGGAAAGGGGCTACCACCAGACTCTGCCTTATTCTCAAATGAACAGGGAATCCCGAATTTGGCTGAAGATAGTCTGCTCGTGCCTAATCCAGGGGGTACACATGACTGATGTGACTCAGGACCGTGTTTGCTCGTGTAGGCCCTGATGAAAGGGCTGGAGATTAATGTTGGGGCAGTCATCATATCCGCCATAAAGAGAGCCCGATTACACCAGGGCCACAGGTATGGGTTCGGTGGACTACTCACCACCTTTCTCCGAGGCCTTGACATCGAGGAAGAGGCTTTGGATTATATCTCGCAGTTGGAGCGGCGGGCCTTGGATGTGACCAAAACTAAGGCCCCCGACACCACCCACGGGCCAGTGCTGACGCTTGGCAAGCGACATGCTCGTGATGACCAGTACATGGCGCGGATGTTTGGGATGCAAATGCTCCAGCTTAGGATCGGTGGGAGACCAGGCACAGAGGAGGAGGTATGGCAGCTCGAGCTAGATTACCCATTTGGCGAAAACGCCAGGGCTCTATGCCGAGTGGGGCCAGCCTTTGTAGAGCCCACTGACGATGATTTCCCCACGAACGAGGAGACACATCGGGAGGACTCCGATGTGGAGTCCGATGACGACGACGGAGGCGACTCGGACATGGGAGATGAGGCAGCAGCACCTGATGAAGAAGTGGAATACTTTGACTGATCAGGGAGTTCCACCACCCAATTTTGTGATTTTTAATTTTTGTGAACACTGGGGACAGTGTTCAGTTTAAGTGTGGGGTGGGGAGTAGTTAGGTGCTGGGCTGGGCTGGTTTGCTTGTATGACTTCCTCTGTATTTTTGTATGTATGTTTCCCTGTGTTTGTGAATTTGCAAATTGTTCTGTATTTGTAATTATTTGTGTAATTGATGTGTGTTATGGAATGTTGATGTTGCCAGCTGAGTCTGTAAAATTTTTGTAAATATTTTTGCTTATCGAAATGATCGATAATTTTAAAATTTTGCGAAAATATTTTGTTCATATTAAAATATTTTGTAAATAATTTTTCCATTGAAATGATCGATGTTTTGCAAAATTTTTCAATTTTTTTTTTTTGGGTTTCTCGGCGTTTGTTTTCGGTTCTTTTACCGAGAATAGTCCCATTGAACCGACGTCATAGCTTGTGACTGTTTCCTATGATGGATGGATGACGAACATCTTAAGGGAAACGTAGTTTGTAGGAGTAGTGATTTTAATTTATTTTCAGTTTTTTTCTTTGGTGGATTGCATCACGGAACCTGTAGTTACTATATGGTTGTGAAATGTTGGTTGCGTGTTGTACCTGATATTCAAAATAGGAAAGTGATTCGTATGGAAGCATGCAATTTTGTAAATATGTTGAGATACCTAGGCTGTAGAGTTCGATTCGGTGTGATTGAGGCTTAATGTTTGAATTCATGTAATTAGCTGATTGAAGAGTCTGTGAATGCATCTTGAATCGAGCATGTGCATAAAGTGTGAAGTGAGGTATTGTTATTCCATGCTATTGTGAAGTGTCTAGAACTTGCCTGGTGTGTGTACAAAACAAAGTGAAGGAGGTGTATTGTTGGAAAGGATGTAGGCATTTCTTTGTTTTAACCGAGAGTTTCTATTTTTTTCTTGTCACACTCCCCTTTTATGTGATTGTATACCCTAGTCAGCCCGTTGAGCCTTTAGCCTATTATTTCTTTCTTTTGTCCAAAAAGTATAAACTGAGCGTAATTCTTTCTTTTCATTAGTCGTAAAGTCTATACAAAACTCTTAAGCGCTTAAGAAGAGAAAATAATTTTCCCAATGTGTCAAAGAGTTAGAATGGTGAAAAGAAAAAGAAAAGCAGAGTGAGAAAAGAAAAGAAAAGGTTGAAGGTGCACTTGCTATAAAGAAATGCTAATGAAGGTGCATGAAAAACCTTTGTTTTCGTGTCAAGTGTGCTTGATGAAATGGGCCATACTAAAGTAAATCATCAAGAATGGGATGATGAAAAAAAGAAAAGAGAGAAACAATGTCCATGAGTTGATGGGAATGTGTTGAAAAGGCGCTTAAGGATGCTAGTGGCTATTATTGGCTAATCCAATATATACTAGTTCCATAGCTTCCATTACAACCCATTAAAGTCCTACGTGATCTTACATTGCATTTCTTTATATTAGTGGAGTAATACACTAAGGGAAAGCTTATGGTTCATGACATGATGCATGTGAATTCTTTTGGGAGAGAGAGTGAAATTATTTTTTTACATGCCCCTACTTGAATGTTTGTGTGTCACATGAGCAAAAAGGGGAAGATTCTCTTGAGTTGTGAGGGTACATGATTGATGAAAGATTGATGTTCGTGTCGGATATCTTGATTAGCTGATTTGCATGAGTTTGGCGATATGGAGAGTCGATTCTTAAAGTCTAGGAAGTCTTAATCTATTGAAGGTCATTGCATTGTTGAGACCATGCATGTTTTCTTGATGATTCGCAATATTGAATGATCGGTATGACCGTAGCTTAAATTGTCGCACCATAGTGGCGAAGGTTGGGATGTAAATTGCATGAATTGTATGTTTGTTGTTCGAGGACGAACAAGGATTTAAGTGTTGGGTAAGTGATCTTGGGCAGATTTATATGCCCAAGTGATACTCAAACGTATCATTTTCACCTTGTTTATCTAGCAATGTGTATACATTTTCATGTAATTGGTAATAAAATGTGAATTTATACTAACCAACATGATTAGCATTGTTTTGTAGGTAAAATGTGATTTCGGGAAGCTAAAATGCATGTTGGAGGATATCGGAGTTGGACTTGGATGCGAGCAGGGGAAAAAAGCATTGGACTGCACCAATTAAAGGGGCTCTGTGATGGAGCCGTGTCACACTGCCATCGCAGAGGCATTCTGCCTGGAGGGTGAAAAATGCATCAATTCCAGTGGAGGCTCGCGACAGCTCCGTGGCACGGTGGCAAGCCTCCGCGTTGCATGACGTGCCACGTTGGTGCTTTATTCCCGGACCCCAAATTTCCAGTGAGGGTCCGCGTTCACGCCGTGTCACGGAGGCAGTGCTCCGCGATGCACTCCGTGACACGTTGCTTGTTATTCTAGGAAAAATTCCCACTAGTATAAATAGAACACTTAAGTGTATTTTTCATAATTCAGACTTGGTGGAGCAAGGACGTGGGTTACAGGCAGTTGAGGGACGAAAAGTTCAGGGTTTTTTCTCTCCTTCTTTCTTCTTTCACTCAATTGTTTGTATGATTAACACTTGTTTTAGGATGATTAATCCACAAATGAGTGGCTAATTCCCTTCCTTGTTGAGGTTACGAACACTTGTGATGAATTTTGATTATTGAATTATATGGTTTTTCATCTTTTTCTTCCATGTTGTTCTATTAATTCTTGTTTCTACTGCATTGGTGTGTGGCCTACATTAATGTACATCTAAAAAGTTCGATTTCACTCGAGAGAGCACGAAATTGGAAAGCTGTGAATTAATAGGATATTGTTCTTTACTTGATTTGGGAAAATTATGTTTTGATGTGCTTTCCTGATAGAAATATACTTGAAAGCCGTATTAGTCAATTTAGGAACCGAAATTGTATTGTTAGGTCATGAATTGCATTTGATCACAGAAATGTAGATGGATGGTTTATGATTCTTAAGTGAGATTAAATACGAGAGTTTTAATCTCTTGGCTAATGTTCTTGGCTAGCAACTGGAAGAAAAGATTAACCAATTTATGATTATAATCAGTTTCATTACATGTTCTTAACCTCGGCATGCTCATATCCATAGTTTAAATTCAAAGTAGATAATTGTTAGTAGTTTTAGTATAGAATTTATAAAACAAATTATTCAAATTTTGGTTACGTTGTTGTCAGCATATTTAGAAGTGAGATATAATATAGTATACTTAAGCAATTTTCACTTATCCAGAGTCTCCGTGGATCGATATTTGGCTTACTAAAGCCACTTACTACTTGTTCGACCACGTGCACTTGCGTGTCGGTTTTTAACCCCAACAAACGCACCGAACAGGCACCACTAACACCTTGAACATACACTAGATTTAAACTGATCAGTTGAATTTTCTGGACAACACTGAGGTTGCTAAAATCTGACTGAAGCTAGATTGATATGATTCTGACTGAGACTGGACTGATTAATTTCTGTGTTCTAACTGACTAAATTACTAAGCAGCTAATATAGAGCTCATTTATCACGATAACACGGACAAATTCATAATATAAGGCAATTTAAAGAATTTTGTGAATTTCATTCAATAGAGCAAAAGTCATTCTCATTCATGGAATATTTACCCAACACATGAATAGAAATAAAATTCTAGGAATACAACCCAAAACATTCTTCATTTACTAGAGGGAATTTAACAAGTAAAAACCATTACTAAAAAATTAGGGCTCAAATTCACTTTTGTAATAACACTGAAAAATTGATGAGGAACTGATGAAGATTATATTAACAATAAGTATTAAACATCATTTTGAGGGAAATCAACAAAAATAAACATGAATGCTTCTCATACTCGAAAGCTCAGGGCTTAAAACATATAGAACAAATTGAGGAAGACTTTGGGGACGCAAGGGGAGAACAATCCCCTTGCTAAAACCCCACATACCTCGCTAAATTTCTCCAGATAAGGAAGCTTGAATGACTGAAGTTGATGAGGAACCCTAGACTTTGCTTGAGAGTTCTTGAGAGGAGACTTCAATGATTTCTTGAGAACTGAGAATGGGGGAATGAGGAATGAACCGCTTTTCCCCTCTAAAACGTCTGAAATGGTAGCCAAAACAACGTAGTTTAGGGCTTGGGAGGATATAAAAATTACTAAATAGCCCTTCGAGATTTGCTGGGAAAAACTGTCAAGTGTCTCTAACGGCTGACCTAACGATTCGTTACCTAGTCCAATGAGTCGTTTACTTCCGTTATATTTACTGGAAAAATCTAATGTCTCCTGACGGGCACAGGACGAGGCGTTATGACTGGGAATGACTCATTGTGTCATCCGTCAGGTACACTGGTAAGAAAGCTAGAAAGTACTGGAAACGAAGGACCTGACAAGTGGTTAATGCTCATAACAACTTGTGGTGACCTTCCGTCAAGTACACTGTAAATTCCTCAAATTTCTAAACTCCAGTTTGGTAGCGGGCGACTTAACGAGTTGTAGGACCTGGTAACGACTTGTGGGGTCATCTGTTAGGAATACTGGTTTATATTATTTGCATTCCTCACACGGTTGACCTGACGAGTCATTGGGTCCCATAACGACCCGTCTAGTTGGTCGTTCTGCAACATTTCTGCAGTTTTCCAGATTTTCTGATTTAAGTCTCGGATATTGATTTTGAGCTTCTAGGGCATTACAAGTTTTAGCTATGGATAGGCACCAGAGGTGCCTGTGCCCAGCCAGGTCAGCCCAGATTCTAGTATGGCATTAGGTGCCAGTCATGCCTCCTAAGTTGGGGAATGACAGTAGCGGTAATTATATTAGCCGCTAAATGTATTCTCCAGATAGTTGTGTAACACTTTCACTATCGATTTTTATTACTACTAAATCAAATTAAATTGCCGCTAAAACTAACTTACTTTAAAGGCTATTTGTAGAGCCAATTATAATGGCCACTAAATTCAATCCAAAATGGCTCCATAATTCTTTTGGTGTCTATATAAGTTGCAACTAAAGATTACATACATTAACGGCTATTGTGTAGCCACAATTATAATGGATGCTAAACACATTTCTAAAATGGCTATATCAATAATTCTAATTGCAAGTGCTAACAAAATAGACTATTGTAATAGAAATATAATATAATTCATTAACCCAAGATAAAGAAAAGCAAGTACTAATTCATAAATACAAATGCAATTAATGAACTAAAAGAGAGTATTTTGTGTTTAAACTAAATAGCTAATGTCATTGTAATTGTTCCTACCAATATCAATTTTCTAAATGCATAGCCCTCAAACAAATCCCCAACTAATCTTCATAGTATGGTAATCTTCCACGTGCTATTCAAATATCATATTGTATTACCTGAAATAATAAAATGAATGAATGAGTTAGTAAGATTTGATGTGGTACATGAACATTACACACAATATATAAATAAAAATATAAAAAAAAATATTTAAATATAGCAAGAAAATAATAAGAAAAAAATGCTGAAACATAGAATTGATAATAGCGTCATACAACTTATTTGCCGTGTGGTGGCCATTTTAAATTACACATGCAATACACAGGATAAAATAAAAAATATGTCCATAATATTCATTTCAAAATATATTAAATCACCACACACACACCACAAAGGATGAGTCATGTGTAAGAAGTCTTTGAGCATTCTTTCTTTGTTTGGTGCCACTTTAAATAAGTGTCCGTGGTCGACTACCCGAAAGCAGCAATCCAACGTGTTATACTTTTAACTATTGAGAGTAGTTGGAAAGAGAGATGGAACATAGGGAAGAAATGGGCAAAGATTTAGAACCAGAAGAGCACTTACTGAAGCACTCACACAACTCAAGAAAAAGTGATCTCAAAACCATGCCTAGTCCAAGAAATTTGTTTTTGGAGTGAGTGCACACTCTTGATGATGCACCACATAAAATTTTACTAACTCTTCAAATTTTAAAAATTTCGCCAGAATCTCCCCTATAAATAAGACTACAAAAATTTCAACCTATTCACAAAATCAATTCTATCTTAAAAGCACAGCCCAACATCTAACATCTCAAAAGGGAAAGCTCAAGAAACAGACAACAGATGGGGTACATCCAAAGTTACTCATATCCTTCAAGTTGTAGCAGTGTTTAAGATAAAGTTACATAATTCAACATTCTCACACCATTCGTCACCCATAGCCTTCAATTCATAATAATCCAAAAGGATAAGCTACCTCACTATTAAGAAGAACAAAACATAAACTCTATAGAGTAGTTGTTCAAATCAAATATTTAGAGCCAACAACACCAACACCAACATATTGTGAATTCTATAATGAGTACTATGTTAACATATTTAGATAAACGAACAATACCTTGAGAAGATAGAGTATTTTCAGCAACACTATGTCTTTTAAACAACATTTGTTGTGTCGTTGTACTTGTTCATGGCCACTATTCACATAGCGAAACTAAAAAGTAGATTACATTATTTTTTTAAGATTAAAATTTCAATAAATGTCTCAAACACTTAAAATTGACTTACCTGGCCATCTAAAACTCCAATGACAGTCCATGTTATAGATAACTCATTCGGGGCATTTCTGCTCATTGCTTTTCTCATCCATGCTAATTCAGATAGCAATTTCTCTTTATTTTGTTTCACCAAATTCATTTCTTCATTTTATTTTTCATTTAACCTTTTTAACTATGTTATGTCTTGTTCTAACCTTTTTATAACCTGATTAGACGAATCATCTTTAACAATATTTCCAAAAGAAGATCTACTACTCCATAGTGCAGAAGAAGTTGGACTATGTCCTAAACCACGGACATAACTAGTTTTTTCATTTCCCAACACTTGGGAATACACATCTCCTTCCCAAGCAACAGAGTGCGAGGTTTCTCATTTGATCCCTCACAATTACTCAACATTTCATTGATCATGTTCTATTCAATTAAGTAACCAAATATAAATTAATAATAATGAAACAAATAATTGAAGACGTAATCGAAAAATAAGATTAGTGATCATTGATAACTAAAAGTTAATGACAAATTGTAGAACATGATGTTTTGTTCAAAAAAATTTTTTAGGAAAATTGTTTTAAATTTTATAAGGAATAAGGAATAGAATCCTAAGAAAGGAATAAATTTTATCCTACATTATTAGAAAAACAAAGAAGAAATCTTACAATTCTATTCTCCAACTCTTCATACAGTGGTCTACCATCCTTAGATGGTTTATGAGTTAATATAAAAACTTCTGCTCGTGTAGGCTCAATCCCATTTTCAGCTTGATACATTAGTTGATCAAAGAAACGGGACAAAAAGAGTTTTAAAACATTATAAGTTTTAATGTAAATGAATACCTTTTCATCAATCAAGGTGGAAATACTTTTCGATCCTCCCGTGTGTGGCATCTTGTGCTTGGCCCTATTGTTTCTGTTTGTTTGGCTACATCACTGTCATTAAAGTAATAAAAATATCTTATCGTTTATACGTAGAGATATATTTTGCTTGGTTGTACAGGTTCATAAGACCTCTAAATTAAACCGATGATACCTTAGGTTTTTTAGAAACCTAGTAGGAGACTAGACCAGTCCACTGATCTCTTGGTATATGATTCAGTTTATTCTTCAACATCACATCTTTAGTCTTAAATTTTGTCGTATAAAGACTTCTTAAGTCACATTTATAATCTTTCCATTTCATTCCTATTGATTTTATGACAAACTCTTCTCCATGTCTTGGGATAGAAAACTTCTTGTGAGAAAACAGAAATAAATATTTATAGGATAATATCATGAAATTGGAAATAACATCTTAAAAGATTCATGTATTATAAGATAATGATAACTCAATAGTCCATACCCTCACAACTCTACCAACTGCTTTTTTTCATCTTTTTCAAAGCTTCTCCAATCATTGATGTGTAACGACATCAGTTCTGGAGTTCTAGCGATAATTACTAGAAAGCTTGCAAGCTTGCGACCATCTTTTCCAATGGATTAGTTATGACTATTATACGGGACAACAACTGTCTTACTTGGAAGCAACTTTCAAATATCTTTTAGTAATATGGGCCCGTGAACCTTCCTTTCTTCCAAAGTAGCTAACATAGAAAAGATTCAAAGGTCATTAATTTGTTGAAGTCATAAACTAAACATTAGTAGTCTATTTTTTGATTATTCCATAAGGTATCACAACTTTTCAGATATCATCTACTTTCGAAATTAGAAAGGCAATTTAATAGAGAAACCATGTTCAATAAGCAATTTTTTATTTTTGTTTCTAGTAGTTACATTTCATTACACCTATATTTCTAACTGGTCTATTAACACAGGCGAACAGGAAAAAAGGAAATGGTCATTATCCTTTGCTATACAAAACATTGAAATCATTCCAACTTCATAGGACCAAAGCTAGAAAAGATCATTTATAATCCACGATGGCATATCTTTGACACAATAAGATGTTGATGTTCAAGTCGACAAACGTTTGCAATTCCAACTTGAATAAATTAAGCTTTTACTCATGTTGTCCAGAACCTGATGCTCAAAATCTTGGAAAAATGCAAACAGATAGAAGAAGTCATTTAAGGAATAATAATATGACAAAGTTCATAGAGCACAAACATTAGCCTGAAACTAGGAGAACTGCAAACACATTACAGAGGAGAGGAAGACTATAGCCATAATGTAGATGGTTTTAGTCATGGTTGTATTTGACATTACTGGTGAGATGGTTCATGCCAGTGGATGAGAGTGCCCTTACATAAGCCCACAAGACATAGTTCGTAAATACACCAACACATAAGTCCATTACAACCTATAGTTTGAAAACCAAAAATGATGTCTTCATAGACAATTCACTGTTCAGTTCCCCAGAATATATTTCCAGCACAGTAGCTATCTAATGTTATAGCATTCGCACAATTATGTATTTTAATAGTACTTCTTCTAATATTTTTAATGAAACAAAGTAGTTGGTCCTATCTAAATTAAGATTATTAAAGGCATATACAAAGAATGAAAGGCAAGATTATTTAGAAGTTTTCTTTTTATTTTCTCCTTTCCTTTTCGCTTAATTGAATTACTACTCCTAATTTGATAAATTTTGCTGAAAGTCACTTTACTAATTATGCTTTTGTTACACTTTTCAGCTGTATTTATTAAAGAAGGTTTCTTTTTCTCCTTTTCAGATCTCTAAAATATCACTGGGTGCTTATGGATCCCATATTCTATACTCCTTTCACAATCTGTGCATTATTTTACTATTAGTTATCAATAGTAGAATAGAATATTCAATTCTTAAGATTCTCTTCAAATTTGTTCAATTTAGAGTTTAATTCAAGCACATGTTCTCCACTACTAGCTATATGATATTCACTTGATAAACTATCTGAATCTTTGGATTTAGTTACTTGTATTGACACTTAGGGATCATGAAAAGTTTGGAAATTCACACCATCAAGCTATCCCT
This sequence comes from Datura wrightii, assembly GCA_035772735.1. NCBI lineage: Eukaryota > Viridiplantae > Streptophyta > Magnoliopsida > Solanales > Solanaceae > Datura > Datura wrightii. Next base: position 115,553,076 of record JASDFA010000007.1, on the reverse strand, counting down.
AGAGCACCAGATTCATTTCTGATCCGGATCATAAATTTGTATAAAAATCTATGAAAATTGCAGAAAACAGAATACATAAACTCATCATGATTCATTAGTGTTAGCTAATTCTCATTTTGTTGCTCTTCTCTACCAGTAATTCTCAATACATTAGATCATCATCATGTGTTTGATCCGGAGAATAGATTTGACCATCCATCAATTGCTCCGGATAAGGTCTTACAATTTCATCATCTTGTTGTTCAGTTTCAAATCTGGACCTAGCTCTTGTTCGCATAGTTCCTTCTGCAAATGAAGTAATTATGTAAAGTCTAGCTGCAAAGATACTTCACAAGCTATGAGGTATTTAAGTAATAGAAAATAAGTAATTACTCAAATTCCAAATGAAAAGATCACATCAGTATCCCACAATCCAAGGGCAACAACAACAACAACAACAACGAAATACAAGGAAAAACAAGTCTAGAGAAGTCAAATATTAGATAAACAACCAATGCATGTATGGATAATTCATAGCTGAATAACATGCATCTTCTATAAAATATGACATAAATTGAAAGTAAAAATGATATCTTATTCATTGTTCTGAGTTAAAAAAATACCAAATTCATATAAGTATTTTGATAAAAAAATATGTTAAATATTCTATAACTAAATCCCATCTCATTCACAATCACTTCCATTTTTAATGTAATTTCCTCCATCAAGATAAGCATCACCTTCATTTGGAGGAGTTAGAGATTGTGGCACATCAATTTCTATCCCATCAACACCGCTTCTTAGCCAATCGTTACACTCATATTCTAAATCACAAATATTTTCTAATACAGCTAAGCCAGTGGCAACACTCTGCATTGAGGACTCAAACTGCTTACTATTTTCATCACCCATATCAAAAATGTCTCGGGGTTTAATTGTCCTAGGAACAAACCATTCATGATCTGTAGGATCTTGCACAAATATTATTTGTTGTTCTTGGTTTGCAAACATAAAAGGTTCATGACTACCTCGATCGCCAGAGTCTATTAGATGTGAGAAGTTTACAAGTGTGAAACCTAATTCATCATCATTAATTCCTGTACCTTTAGTTATATGAATCCAATCATACTTAAATAAGACAACCTTAAATTCTTCATAGTAGTTTAACTCCACCATATTATTGAATCGGCCATAATAGGTGATATTTGCAGATTTAGGAGCATTTTCGCTTATACTTACATAACTTTAAGTCATTGAAACGACCATAACACCACCATTTTGTGTCTCCATGAACTCTTCATACTATTGTGTTCGAAATTGATACCCATTATTGACATTAAATTCTTTGAATCTTCTTGTAGTATAAGTTGGCCCTTTTGAAAGGAATTGAACATCCTTTGGGATGTTAGATATGTCCTCCAACTCCTTCACCTTACCAAATAGGAATATACAACTCTAACTATCAATATAAGTACAAGGACAATAACTTAAACCAATTGTTGACTTAGTCAAACTACTTACTTTCTCTTTAAACCACTCACTAAATTTATCAAAATGTAAACAATCAAGTTGATACCATATAATATGATCCTTACGATGTAGTTTCTTGATTTCAGCAATATGTTCACTATCATGTAACTCAAATATATCAATTTTGTCATCAAATAAAGTAACATACACAAATTTAGAAATCGATACACCCCTCACTTTTTATAGTTCTCAACCACCTCCAATTCACAATTGAAAACCACATGTCAATGTGCTTGCAACCATGTTTTATCGTCCAACACAAATAAATTTATCATGCCAGAAGGATCCCTAACATAAGGGAACAAACACCCTTCTCTATCAGTATGATGCTCAATCTCATCTTCAGTTTTTCTAGACCAATAAGACCTTGAATCTCCACCTTCCAAATATCGTGCACAAAATTTCAAACACTCATTTGCGATGTATGTTTCTGCTTTTGAACCTTCTGGCCATGCACGAGTACAAACATATGATTTAAATTTGCCCAAGTACCCATGATATATAGTAATTCTATTAGTTCATTTATGGTTAATTACTTAATATGTACACCAAAATTCAATGTTATTTTTCATATCTCTCAATTGGGTACATCTAACGATGATGTACAAGCCCCTCGATTTTAGCCTCAGTTGCCAAGTGAAATAACCAAGTGTATCATAACAGTAATGAATGATGGTAGGAAGATTTTCTCCATATTAGAATGTGTTAAGGATATTTTTTCTTCAAGTAACTCTAAATCTTGAATTTTAAGTGCTTTTCCACAAATAACTCGAAAGAATTGCATAGCTCAATTATAACATAACTCACCTTTTTATCTGTCGAATTCCGTAATGCAATAGGAAGAAGTTCTTACATTATAGCATGGAAATCGTGTGTTTTTAGCATTGACAACTTTCGCTTGCGAGTCTAATGAGTGATATTAGAAGCATATTCATGTGGAAACTTGGTATTTTGTAGTACTTCATAAAACATTTCCTTTTCTACCGAAGACATTATGAAATAAGTTGGAGGAAGATATGCCCTTCCACTTTCCTGATGTTGAGCAGACAATTTTGGTCTTATTTTCATATCCTTCAAGTCCAATCGAGCTTCTAAGTTGTCTTTTGACTTTTTACAAAGATCCAACAATGTATAAACCAAGTTATCACACACATTTTTTTCTATGTGGATCGCATCAAGATTGCGATGAATCAAGTTATACTCCCAACAAGGAAGATTGAAAAAATACTCTTTTTTTCCATGTGTTTTTCATAACCCTGCTTACCATATCATTCTTTTGCCCGAGAGTAAATTTTATGTCTCTACCTTGATTCATAACTTGTGTCCTAGATACTGAATGAGGAGCAGATCTTAATTCTTTAATCCCATCAAACGATTTTGTATCATTGCTATATTTATGATCAGGCTTCAAGAAACGTTGATGGCCCATAGAGAAAAATTCACTACCATATTTGTGCCTTCTAGATGGAGTCTCTATGTTACAAGAAATGCATGCAAATTGCCCATGAGTACACCATCCAGGTAGATTACCATACGTTGGAAAGTCATTTATAGTCCACATCAGGACTGCTCGCATATGAAATGTCTCATTAGAAAATACATCATAAATTTCTACCCCTGTATCCTATAATTCCTTCAATTCTTCTTCTTCTATAGGTTATAAAAATTACATCAATACTATTTCCGGACCACTTCGGACCAAGAATGAGTAGGGATAGAATGAAGAACTCTTGCTTCATGCACAACCACAAGGTAACATTATAGGGCATCAAAATCACTAGCCATGTACTGTAAACTGAGCGCATCGTACCAAATGGATTAAATCCATCCGAAGCTAACCCTAGGGGAACGCTACGTGGATTATTAAAAAATTTTGAATATCAGTTGTCAAAATATTTCCAAGATTCAGAATCTGCAGGATGTCTTAAAACTCCATCTTTGTTTCATTCTTCATGATGCCATCGCATCAGTTTAGAAGTTTTTGAAGACATGAATAATCTTTGAAGTCTTGGTTTTAGAGGAAATTACCTTAATACCTTGGCTGCAATATTTTTCTCTTTAGTTTTCCATCTATAAACCCCACAAACTAAGCATTCATCAACATTTTTATTAGCAAATTGCTTCCTAAAGAGAATGCAATCATTGGGACAAGCATGAATCTTATTATACTTTAAGACCAAGACCTCAACTATTTTCTTGGGGTCACATAAAGAGTAAGGAAAATTACCTCCTTCAGGAGAGGCATCATTCAACAGACGAAGCAAAGAATTAAAGTATTCATTTGACCATCTAAAAATCCCTTTTATGTGGTAAATTTGTAGCAAAGATAAAAGTTTAGTATATTTCTTGCATCCAAGGTATAATTCCTCATTTGCATCTTTCATAAGTTGTTCAAAATTATCAATCGCTCGATGAGGTTGATATGGATTATGAGTATCTTCTTCTAAGGTTGGCACTATGTCTCCTTCGTCACTAATGTTATTATTTGAGAACTGGGTACAATATCCAAAAGCATCATGTATCACTCGTCTCATATCATCACCCTTTAAAGATTCTTGTCTGTCATCATTTTATGAAATCTTATTTGATTTATCAAGATACTCCCCATGGAAAAACCAAGTATTCAATGATGGTATAATATGATTGACCACAAGATGCTCATACGTCATTGCCCGATTTACTTCATAGTGTAGCACTTATTCCATACAAGGACATGGAATTGTAACTCCCTCATGTTTTGTAAGAAAATGCATGATTTAGAAAATCCTCTACTCCATTAAAGTATTCTTTGCTAAGTCTATCACAATTTATCCAACATCTACTCCTTGTATTATCCATGGCAATTCATGAATTTTATTACTCTTTTGTAATTTTGAGAAGACAAAGTCAAATGTCATAATGAAAAAAAAAGGTGAGAAAAGGTGTAAATGTTAGTGCTTACACTGCCATAAAGCTTGAAACTAGTATCAATGCTTAAGTAAATCTGCCCAACAACAATATTTATACAGTAAAAGCTCAGACTTAAGAGGAGGAATCATTACTTTTGGAGAAAAAAATAATTAATGGAAAATGATCGATTGCATTTCGAATAATAGAAGAGGATATTAAGCTATCAATTCAAGTCCAATTTCTCTTCTGTTAAAAATCACATTTTCACACTATAAGTACAATACAATATCTAATTTGACAATAATTAAAGCAAGGATTTGATCATTCAAAAATTCTATATTCCCAACAAATTTCAAGGTGCTCAGCAACTAAAACACAAATTAAATATAAACTGTGAAACAAAGTAAAACAGTAGGCAAAACATAATTAGAACAGAGGAGGAACAAAATAATTTCTAGCCCAATAGTCAAAGATCATAGAAACGATTTAGCAAAAACAAGTAAAATATATTATAAAAATCACAGAGATTTAAACTCAAGTTTTGGTATAAGTTATTCAGATTACTTTGATGAGAAAGACTAGAAAGTGAACGAGATGAATAATATCTTGAGACCTACACAAAAAGAGAAATCGATAGTGAGAAAGATGAGGTAGCAGTAGCGACAATCAAAATCATCATTAAAGAGGGAAGCAACATGTGATTAAGGTGGGGAAGAGAGAGAGGGTTTAACACCACTACTTGTTTCTTCGTGTACGATTTCTGAACAACTATATCAAGGCATTACACATGAAAGATCCCATATGCCTCTTGGAGAGAGATTTATATATAATTTTTGCATCCGGGTTGTAGCTTCCACTTCACTTTATCTAATGAACTTTACTTTTAAAATCTGGTAAATAGTGCATAGATTAGCATCATCAGTACAGATATTTAAAACATCCTACAATGTTTCAATTGTAGAAATCTTAAACATGAATCTTACTTAAAAGGAGTTTAATTTTGGTGCTTACTGCTTACTACAATGTTTTATGAATGTTGGTTCTTACTGCTATGTTTGTGAATATATCTTTTACTTGGTGCAAAGATTTCTAATTCATAAACATCAGGTTTCAAAGCAAAGGAAAACTTGTTGCTTCTATCTCTGATTAGGATTAACTTTCTATTCATTGTGATTAGTGCCCTCTAGTTTGATTTCAATATACTACCAATTATTAGACATTTTCTTCTCCAACCAGCAAATTGGTACTTGGGAATTAGCTATTGGTCTTTGAAGCAGGGCTTTAGACCAAACTGGTACTTGGGAACTAGCTATTGGTCTTTGAAGCAGGGCTTTAGACGAAACTGTATCACATAAAAGGATAAGAGTCAGTTTGATTTTTCTCAATTCCCTGATCTATTTAATAGTCAGCATGTTTGCTTCCCATCGTCAAATCAAAATCTGTATTGCAACTTCTCATGCATAACATTGACTTATGATGCAAATGTTATCCACTTAATCTTGACCATAGTAACTGCGTTCCTCATTCCTTTTGTTCGTGATTTTGCTAGTTAGTAATATAGCACAAGGTTAATAAAATTTGTACACTCTTCACCAAATAACTCTATAATTTACACCTCAAAAGAAGATTATTAAGATGAAAAGCTCACAAACGAGTCGACATCAACCATTTCGATTTAATGATGGACAAAGCATATGGTGTGTAAAATAACCTTCATTGTATTTAAAATCATCCATGGAATTTTCTCACTAATTACAATCACTTCCACAGATACTTCAATACCAACTTCAACCACTTCGATTTTATCGCCCCTTTTCTTCCTTTTCTAGTTTGTTCTCTTTGGTCTATGAATTAGAAAAATTGAACTTGGTTCAATTTATAGGTTATTCTCATCATACTCTAGACCTATTCAGTCAAATTCAATCAAATTGGTTGTTAAAATCGAGCAAATCAAATGCTAAAACAACTCAGATAGATGAGAATATAGAGATGGAGATGGAGATAGAGTAAGAGCACGAGAGAAATACATGGGCAAAAACCCAACTGGAAATTGTCCGACTGCAGCTATTAAGTTCAAGATTCAACTCTTTTGTGTGTTTTATTATTCGGATTATACGCTCAACTACTAGAAAGCTTTTATGAATTCTAATTTATACTTTTTTCGTGTATTCTTTAGGGTAAAACCGTATGTATTTTTTTTTAGTGAGACAAAATTTAGTGGGATGGAGGGAAGACATAAAAGTAAAAATAAAATATATACCAACAATTATTTTAAATAGCCACTAATCATATGTTTATTCCTGATTAATATTCCTTAGCCCGTATTATTTCCCTTTAGTGAATAAATTAGCGGCAATTAAATTGTCATTAAATAATTGCCGCTAAAGGCTCTATTTGTAGTAGTGTTTATAGCTTTTGAAAAGTGACCTCTTTTTAAAATTTTTGTGATTAGTTGTGTATAATTACTGCAAGGCATGAACAATGTGGACTTTTATGGCGTTAGGAATATAAGCATGATTAACTTTACTTTAGTTGTATATGAACCAGATAGGTAGTAATATGATATAACCCTATACTATGTGAAAGTGAGGTTCTTATTGAGTTCAACATTGTATATGGGATCTAGAACTTTCCTTGTTAGTCCTTCTTAGGTCAGAGGATAGTTTGTTAGGAAAGGATCATATGTCATTTTTGAGTTAGCTTACTTTTTAGCCTAAATTGTCCCACCAAATGAAATAAGTATCCCTTGAACCAAAAGTTTGAGCCTGATTTTGACCTTTTCTTTGATTAGCCCATTCACCTTTCCTCTTGTTTATAATGAACCTATTTTAGCATTGGTCCCTCCTTGGATATTTTGAACCTCAATTTAGAGAAAATGCCTAAGTTGAGGGCGGCTATTATAGGGGTACATAGACTGTGTAGGGGAGATAAAGAAAAAAGTAGTCAGTAAAAAGATGTTTGTGGTGTCAAAAAGTGAAAAATAAAAATAAAAAAGAAAAGAAAAATTAAAAGTCAAAGAAAAAGGAAAAAGAAGCAAGTGAGAAATAAACTGCACACACAAGTTTAAAGCTAAATAAAAGAAAAAAGAGAGAAAAAGGGAAAAAAAGGTAGAAGTGGAGTCAAAAGATGTGTAGTGCCAAAAAGGGTAAGTCACTCTTTCTGTATTTTGTCATACCTATCCCTAAGCCTACATTAAAAGCTAAATAAAAGTCCTATGTGATTCTAACTTGACTATCTGAAAAACTAGAGTAGAGAAAATAAGGGCAAGCCTATGGTATCACATGTGTAGTGTTTGAACTTCTTTGTTAGAGTGAGCGCTTTGTTGTTAGTCCCAATTCATATATGCATATCATTGTGAGTGTTTAGGAATTCATTTATTGTGAAGGTACATGAATTATATTACACACTACTAGTTGTTTGTGTGAATATTGTTAGTGTTTGCTCAGTTATATGCTGATGAATTGATCCCTTCTCTAGATCACTGGCGTTATGATTTGTAGTTGCATGGGTACACAGTAGTCTTGCTTTTGAGTGTTTGAGAAAGGGGGTCGGTAATTGACAGTGATCATGTGGGGAAATTATTAACATCGTTGGTTTTGACTCTTCTTTTTTACTTTCTAGTTAAGTGCCATATGTGTAGTATTTTTTATTTTTCTGAGGACATGCTAATGTTTTAAGTTGAGGGTGTTGATGTGTTGTGCTTTTATAGCACATTCAGTGCTTATAACATAGAAATGATGCTAGAACTTGGGTATGTTTTTATAGATATGAGGTGCTTTTATTGTATTTTTAAGAAAATCAAGTTGGAGAGTTGGACTGTATAAAATAAGTGCAAAAGTGCAGAAAATGATCTGCTACAGGTCACAGTACAAGCCATAACTTGTGCTCGTGATGAAGATTCAAAAAATGTTCAAAAGCAAGTTCATGCTACGACTAGATACTACGAGTCGTAGAAGCACTATATGAGTCGTACCTCAGAATCATGGTGAGTAGCCGAGAATTAGAAATTTAACATCCTTAAGGCACAAATGGAATTCATGAGTCATACCCGCATAGTACGAGCCATAAGAAGGACCCGTAGGTTGATCATTAGAGATACCTTGCTTTGGAAGTTTAAGCCACGACTAGTTACCATGACTCATAGTGGCACATCATGAGTCGTACCAGTCACTCGTACCTGGGAAGACCAGAAGTTGTCAAGCATACCACGATTGTAGACCACGACTCGCTGCAGCATGATACGACTCATAGGTCATCCTAACGCAGTAGTCCTTGTTAATTTAGAAAAGGATTTCATTAATTGTGTAAATATTTTCCTTTTATTTTTATGAGGAGATCCGATACTTTACAAAATTGAAGTTTCCTAACATAACTTGGAGAATAAAAAATACACAAAGTTTGGAACACGTTTCTTCATTGTAATCTTAACTTAATATTGCAATTGATCGTTGGGTTATATTACTTTTATCATTGTAATCTTTACTCATGAATTCTTCTATGATTTCTATAGTTAATCTTGAAACTATGAGTTGTTGTACACCCACAACTAGGGTTGTAGAAACAATGGAGAAATAACAAATTAGGGTTAACACAAAGTGATTCGAAACTAATACTGATGCTTGTATTGTTCTTCCTATCATGATAATTATTTCTTAATGGTGTGTAACGTTAGGAATAAACCATATTTTCGACTTTCTTGAACCTGGAGGAGTAAAGGTTAGAAAAAGGATAACACGACAAAGACATGAAATTATCAATTTTCATTTAATAACTTGAGTTGCGGTCACAAGAAAGTTATTTTGGAGTCTTTGGTAAAGGTTATTTGGGAACACTCATGAGACCTACTACGGTAATTAAGTATAGTTGTCTAATAAGAGCAAATCAGCCATTTGAATTAATGTATTTTATCTATTCTACAGGCTATGTATTGGAATAGATCAAAAGTGTAATAATAAGCATAGTTATATGGGGAACAGTTCCCCAGTTAGTTTGATATTTCTTATCACAACACCATTTCACAACACGGGCACTTATTTTTTCTATTAAAACCCCCTTAGGAAATAATTAAACTAAAAGAATAAGTAAGAGCATCAATCTAAATCATGACCTTATTCCTTGTAGGATTGACCTCAACCTTAGTTGGATTCTCTATTGACAACAACTGCGTTATACTTCTTCAGAGGTGCAATTTGAGCTTTATTAGTACTCTTGTTAGGTTCTACACGTGACTGAATGATGCAAGTTGGTTTTAATTTTAGAAAGCATGGTGTGTAAATTGAATGACATCATTTGAGACACATTTGCTTAATAACATGATGCTTACGTGATTTGAGCTAAAATTTCAACTCGTGTTGTTTGCCTAATTGAGAGTCTGTACAAATCCTTCTTGAGTTGAATATGTGACATGACTGAAATGTCTTTGTGTTAGTCCACGCTTTCATATTGATGTCCTAGAACTTTTTTGATGCATTTGCAAAGTGAGTTGAAGAATGTCAAAATTAGGAAATGATAGGTATTTCTTTTATTAAACGTGTTTTTATACTTCACTTTACCTACCCATGATGTATGATCCTAGTTAGCCCCTTCGAGCCTTTAGAATATTCTTTTGTATCCTCATAAGAAGTTTAATCCTTTTCTTTCAATTGATCTTGAATATGATCCAAAGCTCCTAAGTGCTTAAATTGAAAAATATATAAGATTTAGAAGTAGTGGAAAAATGAAAAAAAGGAGATAGTGCAAACTTATGGTTCATTGTATGTAGCATGTGAATTTCTTTGTGAGGATGAGTATAATTTTATTCATATACCCATTCTTGTGATTAACTTGTGTATTCGTGAGGGAATATGGGTACCTCTCTTTGTTATGAGGGCACATGGTTTATGAAAGATTGGTGACATGTTTGATCTCTTGGTTGGGTGACTTCCAATAGTTTGTTAATGTTGCAGAATCAGCTCTTGAGGCTACGAGGTCGTGAAGTAGTTGTTCACGAGCTTAATTTTTTTGAATTAAAGCATGCTTGATGAGGACTTGTCATCAATGTGAGACGTTGTATCCTTATCTTGAGTATCTTGTTTCAATTGGTGATGTTTAAAGCATACCTTGTAGCATGAGTTATAAAAGAGTTGCTCGAGGACAAACAAAGTTAGTGTTGGGGTTGTGATATTGGGTGTATTTATACATCCAAGTGCCATTTTATGCCCATTGTTTATCTTAGTTTGTAAATTATTTTGATTACAATCTTATGTATTTTGAATAAAAGTGTGTCCATAGACTAACATGTACGATTAGGCCTATTTATCGGTAGAAGCTGCTGAATAATGGAGTTTAACGTGAGGATGAATGTACGAGGTCGGAGTATAGAGCAACGAGTTCAACTTGAACACATGGCAGAGCCAAAACTAATGGGCTTCCGTGTTGGGACCGTGCTATGTAGTGAGATTGACTCTATAGGGAACGTGCCACGCCAAGGGCATTGTGGTCTATCCTTGCTAACCAATGAATGTACGCGTTCATTCCATGTCATATTGGATTCCTTGCACTCTGTTGGCTGTGTCATGGTGCTAAAATAACGGGCTACATGTCGTGCCATGCCGAGCCGTTGTTCCCACAAATTGCTTATCTAGTGAACCAACTTGTAAGGGTCATGCCACGGAAGCAGAGTCCCACATTAATCACTGTGACATGGAGGTGCTTTATTTCTGCCAAATTTATCCATCAATAAATAGGACAATTAGCCTCTTATTTTGGATATCATATAACACATGACAAAAAGCACGAGTTGGAGTGGAGAGCATCTTTAAAGAGGCATCATTTTAGGGTTCTTTCTCTTCTTCTTTTCCATTCATTAATTTTACATCAACAATTACAATTGTATGTTCTTGTAAGATTATGATTAGCTAAGAACACTCATTCTAGGGTTGAGTCCACAAACATCAATGTATTAACATATGCTTTATTCTCTTTATTCTGATTGTAGTTGTTTATAATTTGGTTGGTCTTAAATTCTTGTTTATACTATTTTAATGATTTACAGCCATCAGAATAAATCTTTAAATCATGTGAAAACTTGAAAGGTGAGACACTAGAATAGAATGAAGAATGTAGGAGTGAGTTCTTATCTTTAACATGAATTAGATACTAGATTCGCTTTTATGATAGAAATATACCTTATTTGATTCACTTGGTTATACGAAGGGATGATAGCTAAATATATTTGAATTGGGTTATCACATCACCACTCAATGATTTAATTGTGAGGTCAATTCAGTTAGACAATTAGAGGTTTGAAAGACTATAATCATGTCATTAATGATGAGTTGGTAATTTACCAACTCATTAGGCTTTTAAACATAAGATTTTTCTTGATTATCAAGTCATTTAGGAGAACTTTATGATCTTTCCCTTTCTTTTGCAGGAATTCAATTTAAATAGAGAAAGCAAGAAACTGAACAAAAGCATGAAGTCTGAAGAAGGGGACCTGCATTTCGCCAGATGGGACTGGCGAAACGCCGGTCAAATGCAGGAGCACACTATTGTGAAGTGGATAGTGCACCAGTAGAACATGGGTCGGCACCTACGAATCGCCGGTGCGAATGCCGTCCAGATCCCAAAGTCATCCAGTTGCGATAGAGCAGCGCCCCACATATGGCGGTCAACAGAATGCCGGTGACTCGCAAGTGAGGACATCTTTAGGAGGACAAAATCATCCAGCATTGGATTTGAGGAACATTTTTAACCTAATTCCATATATTCTCTAGAAAGTACTGAATATTCCATTTCAGATTTGTGGAGTTAGAGAGAGAAATGTTGTATAGTTTTTCTTCTTCTTCTTCTTCCTCAAGGTATAAACCTCCATTGGAGACAATTTTTATCTTGTTTTTTACTCTTAATGGTGAATTTTATAAATTTTTTTATAAATATTTGTATTATTCATTTGTGAGTAGCTAGATATTTTGCTAGGGGTATCTGCATGATTAGAGATAGATTGGATTGGGTATTGCTCATTAAGTATAAATCTGTTGTTTTCTCCCAAGTTATAATTGAATTTACCTATAGTTGAAACTATGGGTTATGTCTACTTATTCCATTTTTTCTTGAAAAAGGAAGATTGATTATAGTTGAGAAAGCTATTGTGGGCAATTGGGTCCTAAGTGTGTGGTGAAGGGCTAGAGATAGCCAAAACCCATAGTAATACCACCCATTAGAGATATGAGGTTACAGATAGCTCAAAACAAGAAAGGTTCAACGAAATCACAAGATAAGTTGACATTACCTTGCCAAGTATGTTAGGGGCTGTTTTGGAGCTCGTTTTAGCAAGGTTTTGAAGAATTTCTTCTGCGTCTCAAATTCTATTTGGACTGACTATATATCAATCTTTGAGTAGGTGTTGAAAGCAGGAGAAAAGGTAAGGATTTCGCCCCTTTTAAACCTCTCAAATTGCAAAGAGAAAAACTAGAAATTGGCAGCTAAGTGAGCTGCCAATGGACTGTTTGTTAGCTGAGTTTTGCTCGTTTTCCTTAGGATTTTTGGCTGTTACTTTTGCTGGAATTATACTTCATATTGAGGGGTAGAGCCACAAAAAAACTAAGGTAAAATTTCCTCTGTTTTCTCGCTCAAAAGTTAGTGAAAAATTAGTTGAGAAAATGGCTAATGTTGTTGATGTTGCCGTGTGTTGGTTTTGCTATTTCGACTGCCACTGATTAGTTATGTTGTTTGCATTTTTTTTGATATAGATTAAGATTGTTGTTGGCCTATAAAACCACTGGATTAAGGGGGTTGAAGGCTTATCATTGATACAGGAAATCGGATAGAGAAAAGTCCATCGGAGAAAGGTATGTAAGGCGCCTCGTCTATCATTCTTTTGAGCACGATTCATGTGTTGTGAATCGAAAGAGACAGAAACCTATTTAAAAGTCTTGAGGCAGTATGTTAATATTCATTTAAGATTTAAAAGTCCCATGTTTTATTGAGGATAAATGTTAAGATTATGCCTAGCCAAAGTGAGACACCTAAAGTGTGATATTGTGTTGATTGTTGTCGTAGTTGTACATGAAGTTGGAGACCCCTCACCATGGGCATTGTTAGCTGGTCCTTAATGTATGTCATGTGTACATATATGTGATGCTAAATGTCTTTGAAGGTCTGGTTGCTAACTGAAATTGGTCAAAGAGCCGAGATGAGGACGTGTAAACGATATTAAGCCACGTAAAGACGTCGCAAGCTATTGAGGGTAAACGAGCTTACCGAATTAGGTTTACCTAGTTATGGTTGTCCTTTATATTATGTGTATGTTTTGAAAACTGTCAGGCGAAAGGGAGATTTCATAATCCCTTTCCCTTAAGCCGAACGACAAGCTAGCGGGTTTCTAAGCTCTAATGTCCCGTGGAGACGATCCACAAATTTTGTTTAAACTCTTAGGTTATCCGTAGTTCCTTACGATTCTTACAAGTTTTTCTAACATGCATTTATGTTCTATTTTTTTTAGCTTTGCATGTTATATGTGCTCAGTTCCAGTTATGCATTACGAAGGAGGCTTATGCAGGCCACATGTTTAGTATTAGTCATTTCTATGTTGTATGTATTGAGCTGGTCCAGTATTAAGCCATATCGGCTCCATTTATGATTTTGTCTAAGTTTTATTGATTTTTCCACAGTGTGTTACACCGACTGGAGGTCTTATTGATTTTACCCCGGTGTGGTACACCGGCTGGACGGAGTTTACCCCAGTATGGTACGCCGGCTGGAGGCATTTTTATTTTTACCCTGGTATAGTACACCGGCTGGAGGCATTTTTATTTTTACCCCAGTTTGGTGCACTGGATGGACAAATTGTATAGAGTTTATGGTCGGTTGTCCGTTGATATTTCAGTTATAGTCTTTGTTGTGCATTAGATGGTTGCATTTATACATTAATAATGAGTTATTGTCAGGTTTCTATTTTCAGAATTTCAGGTTGTTACTGCTCCTTATTTCAGGCGTAGTTATCATTTTTATCTTACATGTTTATAGTTTTCAGCCTTACATACCAGTACATTTTATTCGTACTGACGTCCCTTCATCTTGGGATCCTTCCATCAATCATGCTATAGGTACAGGCTGATGCTCAGATCATCAAACGTAGTAGGAGCCAGATTTTTGCAGAATAGTGGTATGCTCCTCTCTTCCAGGAACCATGTCCTGATGTGGATTATTTTCAGTTTTATGTACAGCATGGGTAGGTCGGGGCCCTGTCCCGTACATTTCAGTTTGATTACTCTATAGAGGCTGATGTGGACTAGTTTGTTTAGTAGTAAGGGTTATTTAGTCGTATTAATTTTTCACTGCTTTGTTTAGCTTTTTTGTAGCCTTGTCGGCTTTCCAAATTGCATATTTAAAATTGTTAAGGCATCATTGGCACAGTATTTATCCTGGTTGGTTGTGATAGGTGGCTTGATCAGCCTTAGTGTTATATTTATAGATGTTATATATCCGGCTTCTCGATCGACCATGAATCGAGTGCTAGTTCACCCTACCCTAGTTCTGGGGCATGACAAAGTTGGTATCATAGCAAGGTCGTGTCCTAAGGAGTCCACAAAGCCGTGTCTAGTAGAGTCTTGCTTATGGGTATGTTGTGCACCATACTTATAACGTAGGAGTCTACACGACATTTAGGAATTGTTTCACTTCTTTTACTAATAGTTCGTGCTATAGGTCGAGCTCATAAGTACTGTGATATCTAAATCGTGTTATTGTTTCAGAGTATGCCTGTGACAAGGAAGATGACTACAAGGTTGATTGGCACAGCCGTTGGGGAGGGTACTAGTCTCCCTCCAGTGGATTAGAGAGACAAGTCAGAGGCTTAGAGTGAATCTCCTGCCCCAGGTATTACAGTTCCTCCCGCACCGACCGGAGCAATGGCAGATAGACCTCCAGCTTCTCCCACACTAGTAGTACTTGAGGGTAATAGAGTGGTAGACCCTCTTATGCCTGTGGTACCTCCAATTGTTCCGGAAGGACAGGGTCTTAAGGGAGTTGTTCAGCTGATGGCTCGTATAGCCGCAGGTTAAGAGCGATGGTTGGAGGCGATGGAGAGACATAGAGGCCAGACAATTGAGAGTTCCAGGGCCTGTGAGTTCTTGAGTTTGAGCCCTCCTATATTCACCAGATTAGACCCGAGTGAGGATCCTCAGGACTTTAGTGATCAGACTTATAGGGTGTTAAAGGTGATGTGAGCTACAACGACTGAGGAAGTAGAGTTGGCGGCCTTCATACTACGTGATGTGGCCATATTGTGGTATGAGGCTTGGGCTCGATCTAGAGGAGCCGATGCACCACCAACTGAGTGGGAAGAGTTTTTTGAGGCCTTTATGCACCACTATCTACCCGGGGAGCTTCGACAGGCTCAAGCTGATCAGTTCGTGCACCTAGATCAAGGAAGTATGAGTGTGCGTGAGTATTGTGTCTGGTCTAATTGTCTTGATAGGTATGCTCATCACATGGTTTAGACAATGGAGATTAGAGTTCATCGGTTCATGTTAGGGTTAGGGCTTCATATAGCTTGAGATATCTTGGGGGTATCTACTTAGGAGCACATGGACATTTCACGAATTCAAGCTTTCGCCCAGAGGGAAGAGAATTTGGTTCATCACTTACGGGATAATCGGAGACACCATGAGTAATGGAATATAGCTAACACTGTGGGTCCTTACAGAGGGCCGCAGGGTGACCTAGTGGCTCAATCATCCAGGTAGTCAGTTAGGCCAATAGGGGGTGCCCCACCTCAGTTTCAGGGACAGAGAAGGGACCAAGGCCCAGCTCCATCTAGCTCTCGACGACAGGAGTGGGCGGGGCATAGGCGACCACCATTCTCGCCTTGTCCCCACTGTGGGAAATCTCATTCAAGTCAGTGTCGTCAGGGGCAGAATGTATATTATCATTGTGGGAAGCCAGGGCACTTTATGAGGGATTGTTCATGTAGGCTCGACGCGGATCAGGCGCGATCAGTGGTTGCTTCTTCATCCTCCGTTCGACCTCCCAGACCTATTCCTCAACTAGCAATAGGCGATGGCAGAGGCATAGGGACAGAGGCTTCTAGTTCTGGGGCAACCTAGAATCGATTTTATGCTTTGGGCGGTCGACAGGACCAGGAGGCTCACCTGATGTTGTTACAGGTACTTTGATTATTTATTCGTGCAGTATATGTGTTACTTGATCCTGGTTCTACACTCTCTTATGTCACACCATTGGTTGTGAGTCAGTTTGAGACAGTCCCTGAGTTATTATCTATACCATTTCTTGTTTCTACGCCAATTGGCTAATCTGTGTTAGCTAGATGACTTTACCGAAACTGCATAGTATTGGTATGTGATAGATCAACCTTAGCTGATCTAGTTGAGCTTGAAATGGTTGATTTTGATGTAATTTTGGGTATGGATTGGTTTGCGGCATGTTATGCTAATGTTTATTGCAGAGCTAAGGTTGTAAGATTCAATTTTCCCGGCGAGCCAGTCCTGGAATGGCAAGGTGATGTCGCTATGCATAAAGGTGAGTTTATTTCATACCTTAAGGCTGAAAAGTTGATATCTAAGGGTTGTATTTCTCACTTGGTTTGGGTAAGAAACTTGGAATGTGAGCCTACGACTCTCCAGTCAATTCCAATTGTAAATGAGTTCCCTGAGGTCTTTCCAGAGGATTTGCCTGGAATTCCTCCTGAAAGGGAGATAGATTTTGCTATTGATCTACTTCCAGGTACTCAGCCTATATCGATCCCACTTTACAGAATGGCTCCAGTAGAGCTAAAGGAATTAAAGGAGCAGCTGAGAGATCTGCTCGAGAAGTGATTCATTCGACCCAGTGTATCGCCTTGG